>OZ005741.1:182631955-183831955 GCA_963930735.1 Dioctria linearis | reverse complement strand
TGTAGTGTGCCGTCTGGGGTTGGGGTTGACGCATTGTCAAGCACGAGGAGAAGGTTGAAATGGATTGGACCTCAAACTGGTATATCACCCACCATTGACGAGGCAATAGGAGGGTTACGCAATGACCGAGGAATTAATTAATATATATGTATATGTACAGAAGCACAGCGTGGAGCTGTCCCACACCCTGCATCAAGCTAGCCGGGCATGGAAGATTCCAATAATGTTACCACTTCGGTTTTCTACTTCATAACAAGAAGAGCCTACTATTCGGCGTATGCGACATTTCAGTAATTTTTTGGCGTGTTTGGCATTGTAACTCTTACTAGCATTACTCTGTGCAAAATTCCTCCTATAGCTTTCCTGACCTACTGTGTATTTTATCGCCTTGCAGCGTAAATTATAATGATTTTGATGCCGTTTTTGCGCTTTTTTAAAATTATTGACTACCTTTTCCTGAATCAGTTCGAAGCATACAAGAGGACTATTGATGGAGATATCTCCATACTCGAAAGCGTTTAAGTTCCGTAAAATCTCATAATTTGATCCATGAATAATCAGGTGACGACCAAAGTTCAGGTAGTGCCGGTGGATTGAAGAACAACATCATTCTCGTCCCGGGTTCGGTGACCATCAGTTATGTAAGCTCGCATTGCTGACAATATACTCCTGTTCACTCGCGCTGAGGCGTTAGCTTGAGGAGTGTATACGTCCGTTTTCTGGTGGTTGATTCCTTAAACTTCAAGAAAATTTTTTAATTCAACTGCAGTGAATTGTGATTCATTATCCATTATAGATGTCGCCTTACGAATGGCCTTAAGGACAACAAATTTCGTGTACTGGTCTAACACAATTATGAATGTAGTGTTCCCGGCTTTGGAACGCGGATATGGTCCGAGGAGGTCTATGCTTATAAGCTGCCACAGGCGTTGTGGAATTGTAGGTTCACACATGGGTGGGTGAAGACAATCATTTGGAGGCTTGCATTCTTTGCAGGTCTGACAATTTAAAATGTAGTGCCGGATCTGTTGCGCCATTCGAGGCCAATAGAATAGACGTTGCAATTTTTCGTTGGTTTTCGCGATGCCGCTGTGTGTTGAGAGAGGAGAATCTTCACCATCCTTTATCAATGAAAGGGTTAAGTCTGTAGGGACCCATATTTTCCAAAGCGACGTTTCATTTGCAGAATCTGCACTTATGCTTAAGGATTTTTTGTAGATCACCGCATTAGACACTTGCAGATCTGGAAATCGTTCTGGGTTGTCTTGGACGACCTTAACTCTATTTATATATTCACTTTCCTTGAATGCTGGATGTGTGAAATCTAGCCCTCTCGGAGTAACTATTTTGCTTATTTCTTCTATGTCTCTTCGGGACAGTGCATCTGCGACCACATTTTCTGAACCTTTTCGGTGGAGGATCTCAAAATCGAACCCTTGTAATTTTAGACTCCACCTTGCTAAGCGACCAGATAAATCCTTCTGAGTCATGAGCCGTTTTAAGCTGGCATGGTCTGTAATGACAGTGAACCGTGAGCCTTCAATTTACGGCCGACATTTTTTTACTCTCAAAACGGCAGCCAAGCACTCCAGTTCGGTGACGCTATATTTCTTTTGCGCCGAGTTCAGCTTCTGACTCATGAATGCTATTGGGTGCTCGTTTCCGTCACTATCTTCCTGACAGAGAATACTGCCAACTCCAACAGTGGATGCATCGCACTGGATTACAAACGACTTATCAAAATCGGGACTCTAGAGCACGGGTGCCTGAGTAAGGCGAGTTTTGACCTCGTTAAACGCGACTTCGGCTTCTTCTGATTAGAGGGACTTTTCTTTAACAAATCCGTAATAGGGCTAATTAAGCCAGCATAGTTAGCGACGAACCTTCGGTACTAACCAGCCATTCCCAAGAATCGTTTTATTTGTCGCGTAGTTTTGGGACGCAAAATCTTGAATGGCAGCAGTAGCGTGGTGTGGAAGCAATCAGATTATAATTTTACAAAAGCGTTAAATAACCATGCGCTCAAATATTTTATTGCAGCGGTTCTAATAAATTATCTATACCCCTCTCTATAGCTATTTCTTAAGAACTCCCAGGAGTTAATTTTGAAGAAAATAGGCAACTGCAACAGTGAACTGCGTCGACTGTGCGAAGAGGAAGATGAAGCCACGAAACATATCAAGCTAACCCCAAGGGCAATATCGAGCTCGTAAAAGTGATAGATTTAACTTAACCACTCTACGGGAGGATACAATAGATCAACTCTGGTCGCTGTGTCCGCAGGGTCTTAGTGGGTTAGTCTCCCCTGCTCTTAACCTTAACCTTACGTCCGTGAGAGTAGGCATGAACTGCAGTTTTTAGTTCCAGGCTTTCAAATTAAAATAAAATGAATTAAAGAAGGAGTGATCATAGTCAGGTCGGAATGTAGTTGCTTGAATATTATATACTGCTTCAATCAAAGCTGTAAACATATTTGAAATTTTTAGTTTTCTTGAAATGGTTTTCAGAATGTGCAGAGATACTAAAGTTTGTTCTAATGTACTGGGTGAGTTGTCTAGTAATAACGGCATTTGAGCTCTGTAAGTGAAATTTCAAAGAATTTGCAACATACGAAACTGGAAAATTTCAAATACATTTATAATAGAGAGTATTATTCGTCGCCTTCATGAAACTGAGAAATTAATGTTTTGAGATGTGGCAAAGTTAGGAGTAAACGTTTTTCCAGTATTTGCGCCCATTCTTGCAAACGAAAACGGTGAATATCTTATATACATTGGTAAATTAATATAGATGAGATTTTCACAGAAAAACAGAACATAGATTTGATTTGCCTGAGTTACATATGAGTACGGCAGTTCGAAATAGCAAAAAAAGCAGATGCGCGATTATGGGATGACGACGACAAATGAGCCGTTTATTTTGCAAGTGGAATAAGTCCATTTGAATATAGTATTTCTATTTTGTTCAGAATTCTTTAGTAAATATAATTGGTTAATAAATTTACACTGTCTTTAACTTCAAAACACACAACAGTTCATAGTTAGACCCTATAAATATTTTTAAATAATTTTTTTAAATGAATTTAAAATAAATTTATTTCAATATTTCATTTTAAAAAAAAATGGACTATTCCACTTTCAAATAAACGGATCTCTAATGAAGCTAAATTAAAATATCTATAATTGCTAATTCGCTTATTTGGATCCGACTGTACGATTTTGTCATCAATATCACATTTTAAGCCATCTCTTCTCTAAAGTAATATGTCCCTATCGTAATATGTCCCTATCCAACATGAAATTTCCCTCAAGAATTTACAATTCTCCCTCGCTCGCGTAGCTCAAACATATTTGCCTACCAACAACCGAAGTACTTCCTACCCAACCGACCTGCCTACATGAAATTGATGGAAGCACAATTAAAAACAAATGCAGCGTTAATCTATCATAAGAAAAATATATCCATATGAATGAAATTAACCTAATACATACATGCTACCGATATAGCAGTGTTTGTAGGTCCCATAGAAGCATTTTGTCAATTGCATCCCTTGGGCTTAGGACCATTTTTTATGGAGTGTAGCTACGCTGTAAGTGGCGAATGAGCAACAAGGATGTGTGATGTCGTCGGTAGATTATTGACGAGTTCAAATGCCATACATTTTGTAGGATGTTGTTCGATTGCTGATGGAAGCAGAACTGCAAACCACATCCTCAGGCAGTGGTGTCAGTTGCGATATCAAAACCAGAGCCCAGACGTGTTCGAATGCTATACTTTTCGTTCCATGTTGTTCGATTGCTTTGTTTTTGATTGTTTTGTTCAAAGGGAGATAATTTTATAATGCTTCTCTTCGATAGTTTACAGCGAAGGACATATAAAAACGCTTTAAGGAAAATATTTTTGAATGAAAATATTAATATTTTATTTCCTTTCATTTGAATGGCAGTAACTTTCTCTGGGTCGGGGTGAATTCCCTTCTCACTAATAATGTGTCCTAAATATTTAATACTTTTGTGGCAGAATTTACTTTTTCCTACGTTAATGGTTAATCCAGCCTTCCTCAAACACTCTTGAGCCTTACTCAAAACCTTTAGATGAGTATCAAAATCGTCTGATAAGATCAGGAGGTCATCTAAGTATACAAAGACATGTAACTCATAAGAAATGACCTTGTCCATTAGCTTGCACATGGTTTTCGGCGAATTGGTCAAGCCAAAAGGCATGACTACGAACTGGTACAACCCCTTGCCTGGTACTACGAAAGCTGTCTTATCCCGTGAGGTTGGTTCAAGCTCTATTTGCCAGAGAGCATCTTTTAGATCTAGACTCGATATGTACTTTCTGCCTCTTACGCGACCTAAAATTCCATTGATTCGAGGTAGCGGATGTGCATCCTTACGTATTGCTTCATTAACTTTTTCCGTTTGGCTTCTTCACCATCACAAGTGGAGATGACCATTCACTCTCGCTCTCCTCGATGACTCTCAATTTTAACGTTCTGCCAATTTCCTCGTCCAGAAGCTGTTTAGTGGACGCCTGAAAGCGCGACCACGAAGTCTCAATTTGTTCTAAAAGTTCAAGGGCACTACTACCAAAGCAACTAATGCTTGCGCCGCTGTCTAGCAAGCCGCAAACATCTCCTTGCCATTCAGCTTTATTCTGGCGATCGGTCTTCCATCACCTTCAGTTGCAATTACTTGTGAAACTAACTGTTTCCTCATTAACTACCGGCTTTGATGGTACACGTAAGCTCTCGATTTCTGATTAATAATCGGTGTTCTTAGCTAGTGTGAGTTTGGTTGGAATTTGTCACAGTCTGGGTATTCTTCGTTTCTCGATTTAAGCGCGATATTATTTGCGAGGGGTGGGTTGGAAATTCGGTGGTTTCAGGTTTCCCCTCAGGCCTAGACCCGCCCTTCTGTTTCCCTTCATACAACGGATACAGTTGGGTGTTGTTCATGCGTTTTCCACGTCTTTCGTTCGCTTATCAACGACACGCGGTATTAAGTTACGATTTTTCTAGTCTCCGTAGAATGGAATTCGTTTGGACATGTATGGACATATCCAAACGAAGTCACTTTTGATTTCCCAGAAAAAAAGAGTGAAATAAGCATTTGTGGTCCGCTGAAAAGATTCTTGGGTCAAAAATTAACGAGAAGAGGGGAGTTATAGTCTGAAAACCGCATGGTTAAGGGGTCTCTAGTAATGATAATAATTCGCGAAAAAATAAACAGTTCGGCGGATATAGTATTACCAGATAGTCAATTTTAGTTTTTGTTTAAGAGTAAGTAGCACAAATAGTATTACGGAATAGCCAATCTCAATTTTGTAGAATATTAAGTGGCGAAAATAGTATTACGATTTAACCAATCAGCTTCGTATAATATCAAGTGGCGCAATTAGTATTACCGGATTTTTAATCGTAGTTTTGTACGACACTAAGTATACAGTTTCAAGTAGAACTGTTAGCAATAAAGAATTGAAATAAAAAGTGTACGGCGTAATTTATATATTACCGGACTTTTTAATCTGAGTTTTTTTTTTCAATATTAAAGAAGAAGTTCAAGAGTCCTTAAGTTGGATACCAGGGATAAGGAAACGGACTAAGTTTTGCGGTGAGCATTAGTATTTAACAATTGGCGCAGCCGGTTGGATGAAGGAAGGTTGGTCAAGTTAAAAGATTGTAAACGCTTGAAACGCCTTGCTGCTGCACGAATCTACGGGGTACCTGTGACATCAGCCAAGCTATAAGGCCACATCACCCCCAACGCTGGGAGTAGATTCTCTAGGCGCCTCTGCTCCAGGCGAGCAAGCGTTCACCCCATTAAGTGTGTAAGACATCACGAAGGGACCTGGACTCACAAATCTAGGCTCTTGGTCAACACCGTGAAGAAGGAATACAACCGGTATCTACACATCTACACAAAATCCAACCGACCCCGTAGAAGGGATATAAGCGTTCCTGGGTTGAAGGGGATTTCGAAGAAGGCTTCAAGCCCCCCTTTCAACCATATCCAGAGGAATATAAGTAGGCCTAGGGCCCCCGGCAGCAAACAGAGGAATCCAAAGCAAGAAACTTCGTTCCAGGATGGAAAGGGACCATGAAGCCGGCAAAAGCCCCCTTTCAATCTCAACCAAGGGAATTAAGGCCCCCCCCTATAGCAAAATTCATTCCAGAAGGGAATACCCTAAGAAGGCTGGAAGCCTCCCTTTTTAGACAACGCGGGACGCTTATGCACCAGGAAGACTCTATTCCGGCACCTGAGGCAGAATCACACAACGACTCCTTACCTTCGTCCGACGCGGAAAAATCCCCAGGTGAGAATTCATAACACCTCCGGGAAGGTACGAGCAACGCCACAGAGGTCACTCAACCCGTATTAGGTCGCCAGGATACCCCAGATCAAGACCAATAACAAGTAGCCGCCGGAGTTCGCCTTCGAAGCGGCACCGTAATAAGTGGAACTATAGTTAAGAGCAAAGTAAGTTTAGAAAGTTTTTTAGATAAGTTATTAGAGAAAGCGCGGGAATCCGATAAGCTCACTGTGACACACTGCGCCGCTCTTGACCATATATTAAGTCAAAGCAGAGAGCAGAAACAGAAACAGAAAAATTCGAACAGGAGCTTATGGAATTTGCCGGATTTTCGCACTCGCTCAGTTTATATAAGAGCTCAGCCAGTGTAGTTGTAGGTGCTGAAAGTGATACTAGTGGTAGTGATCCCTCTGACGAGACTACGGCCGAAAACCTCCTTTGCGACTTCCTGAAAGTATCCTTCATGGAATCAAGCCCAGACACATGTTCTGAAATTCAAAAAGGCACAAGTAGACTACCTTACAAAACAATAAACAAAAAGGTAATCACAATGGTAGACTATGCAAAGGTGGCCAACCTCACGGCACAACTTGTTCCTCTGTTTTCGGGTGAAAATGCCCCACAGTTTGGTCGTGAGCTACAAACATTCATTGGTTGTTGCAAACAGGCCCTATACTGTCTGAATGAGGAAGAAAGAGCAGCTTTTCTCCATATCCTGCCCACAAGGCTCCATGGCGACGCCTACCTGCTGTTTGCTTCGGACGTTCCTGCTATGTTTACTGAGGTAGAGGAACGTCTGAACAGAACGTATCTACCACGAGAATCATATCAAGAATTGGTAAGCAAACCCATCCCAATGAGGCAAAACACGTTGGAAACTCTCACTGCCTTCACAACAAGAGTGAAGCAGTTGTTGATACTTTGCAACGAGGTAGCGGTACTGAAGTATGGAGCAATGGCAGTCCCAGCTGTGAAGACCCAGTTGGCGGACTTCGCCAAGAATGCCTTCAAAAGTGGAGTGAGCAATCCTCACCTGTCAGTACCTCCTCACCCTGGTAGAAAATGACCTAGAGCAGCTGATACAAAAGGCTTTGGATATGGAAAGCTGCAAGCAGGCACCGTTTTCGTCCAAACGCCACTAACGCAACAGCCATATCCAATGGCGCCAATAGATCCAAGTCTTCGAGCTCGAGCTCCTAGCCGAACTCCTTACAGTCAAGCACTACAGCTACCCATGTATGCATCACCACGAGCACAAGAGCCCCGACAGTTTAATAATTCCCCTTATGTACATGCATAACCGACAGGCCCGCCATTTCCACGCAGGGATTCTAGACCACCGGATACACAAAATCTGGTACAAAGTATCACCTATAACTTCTGCCAGAAGCGGGACACACCTACACGGAGTGTCTAACACGTAATAACACCCCTTTTTGCGCTAACTGCAGAAGTTATGAGGATGACATTCGCGACTGTCGAAATAACCAAGCACAGTCTGCAACTCGTTTTACACGAGGGCCGCCTAACAGTCCGCAACAGGCAGACACGAACAATACAAAAGGAAAAAATGTGATTTTTGTGGGCGCCGCGGACATAAGAACGACGAATGTCGACAAAAACAAAAATGGGAGGATAAAAAGCAGCAGGAAAACGAAAAAGAGTCGACCCAAAACTCCCCGGCTCGACTATAAACCCTACCAGGAATAAACAAGGGTCTTCTCAGCCGCCCGACTTCAGTGTGCTCACCGCCAGACTTCCTCTAGACATTGATCTAAATGGTCAGGCCCAACTGATACTGGACACCGGCGCTGTGATCAGTAAATTTAAGAAAAAAGCCATCGAATCTTGCGAGCTAATAAATCCCGACAAGAAATTAACGCTTCAAAGCCCCTTTGGCACCGGAAAAACCTTAGGAAGTTGCCAAGGAAATTTCATGCTAAAAAGTAACTTCCGTTGCAATTTCCAGGTGGTAAAAAACATCCAGAAGAGTTTGCTGTTTGATTAGAAACTGCCTCGAACCACCCGTGTTCCAAAGACACAGTCAGTAAAGAGACACAGAAGTTTTAATAGTAGAATGTATTTTTGGGGGAAATCCGTATAGGAGTTCGTAAGGGAAATATCCAGTAATAGTATGTATGCTATTATTGTATACGAACTTTGCATAGGAGATCCAAGTGTCCCATGTAAGTGGGTCGCGATTTACGTAATGGCGTAAGTACTCGGTCAGAGTTCTATGACTTCGCTCTAAGGCTCCGTTTGTTTGAGGATGATATTGGGTAATTTGGAAATTTTTAATAACTAACACATTTGAATAAATATTTTGCTCAGGAAATTAGATCCTTGATCGGTTAATATTGACTCAGATATGCAATGTTTACAGACAATTTTTACAGAGAATGCTTCAGCAACTGTTCGGGCTTCACCATTGCGCAGTGGTATTGCTTCGGTATATTTTGTAAGATCATCCTTGAAGTTCAAGAGAAATCTGTTGTCTTCATGACTAACCGGGAGAGGTCCGACTATAGTGATACCTTCTCAAAAGGTCTGTAAATGGCTGTGGTTATCTTCATCGGGATTCTCGGATTTTTAGAAACCTTGTTGGCCTGACAGGATGGACATTTCTTATGAAATTTTCGACGTCCTCACTGAGTCTGGGCCAAGTATACATTTTTTTGGTTCCTCTTAATTGTTCGTGTGATATTGGAGATAAGTGAAACGTCTCCATGATCATTTTTTTGGATTTGTTATGACCTTTCCTCGAGATAGAAATTTTTTTATAGAAAATTGACATGAATCATATTTTTCAGTTCTGAAAGTGCTAATAAATATACATACGTTTGGAAGTGATAAATTTAACTCGTTGGGCTTCTTTTGAGCACACTGACTTTTAAATTAGGTCAGTGTATCTAATACTTGCTTGCGATTGTCTATGGTTCGCATTGGAATCTCACTTTTAACTATTATATATGGTTTTTAATTGATAGCATTTTATATTATTAGGTGTAAGCTCATTTGCCATAGAAGGAAAGAGGTCTTTCAAGTAAGACTCAGTTTGGCAATAAGAAGAATTTATGGTTGACACCTCTTTGGTTCAACCAATGTTCGCAGCTTTCAGTTATTTGGATACTAGGGGAGTGAACAGCTGAAATATATTTACTGTACAGGTCATCCTGTTTTGCTAAGGCTATCGTATTGGTTTGATATCTTTTAGCTTAATTTCTGGTCATATTTTTCTCCATCTACTACTTCCTTCTACTTAGGGCATCCGCGTTTGCATTCAATGTACCTGGTTTGTGTAGTATAGTGTAGTCATACTCTTCCAACTTGACTCGCCATCTCATTAGCCGAGAATTGGAAACTTTTAACTTCATTATCCAAACTAGCGGTTTGTGATCAGTTACGATAGTAAAATTTCTTCCATATAAATAGGGTCGAAACTGTTTAACTGCATATTCAATGGCTAGTAATTCCTTTTCTATAGTAGAATACCTAGTTTCTGTTGGATTTAAGGTTCTACTAGCATAGCATATGGGTCGATCTTTGCCAATTTCGCCTTGTGATAGAACTGTACCAACTGCTATGTCATTTGCGTCAGTTGTAATGATAAATTGTTTATCAAATTCTGGGTATGTAAGCATGGGAGAAGTGATCAATTTTTCTTTTAGAATTCTAAAAAAATCGTCACAAAAGCTGTCCCATGGAAATGGTACATCCTTTTTTAGAAGTTTTGTCAATGGTTTGGCTAGTTTCGGTATGAAACGCCTATAGTAATCTACAAATCCAAGGAGTTGACATCTTTTGGTTTTTTAGGTTTAGGATAAGTTTTGACTACATTTATTTTTAAAGGATCTGGTTGAACTCCTTCTGCACTTACGACATCCCTAAATAAGCAATTTCTTTCTTAAGAAAGTGGCATTTATCAGGCTGTAATATTAATAAATGATTCTTAAATCTGTCGAATACTGGTATTAATTTTTCATTGTGGTCCTTTAAACTATATCCGTAGATCACAATGTCATCGAGATACACGAAGCAGTGTAAGCCCTTGCAATCCAGTCAAGACATTATTTATCAGCCGTTGAAAGGTGGTTGGTGCTCCTTTCAATCCAAATGGCATACGATTGTAATGGTAATGTCCAAATGGTGTACTGGAGGCTGTTTTTTCCTTGTATTTTTCGTCCATGGGAATCTGCTGAAATCCGCTTGCTAAATCTAAGGTCGTAAAATATCTGGATCGCCCTAACTGATCTAAAATGTCAATCATGTTCGGTAAAGGATAGGCATCTCCTAAAGTGGCGCCTAAAATCCACTACGATTCGCCATCTTTTTTTCCCAGTTTCGTCCGGTTTCTTCGGGACTATTAGCAAGGGCGAATTCCAAGGGCCGATTATGTTCGTTGGCGTTCGTGAAAAACGTTCATCATACATCTTTTCTCTGCATTCATGGGTGTGATGATTTGACTTGTGGCAATAACCACAAATTATTCGGTGAACTTCATTTTTTACCTTTGAGATTGAAGGAAATGTTTCCGTTTAAGGCAACTTTCTTTGCTATGGCCCCTCTTTCCACAGAAGTCGCACTGGAGCGGGAATTTGTTTGTTGAGCCTCCTCTATTCTCTGATCGTGCTCTATAGCGAAAGTGATCAGTGTTCGCAATCTAGTTCCTGCACAAGTTTTAATTATAACTTTTAATTGGTAATTTTTAATGCCATCTTTGAATACCCTGATAGCATTTTTCTCGTTTTCGTTAAGTAGAAACGCTCTTGACTCTAACTGGGGAGCTTCATTTAAAGTTGCATTATTTAAATCTGCCAACTGTTTAGTCACTCTCGAGCAAAGTCTTGTACATTTTCTCTTGGAGCTTGTTCACACCATATATAGCTATTCGCGGGCGGTGCTCCTGAAAATGAGACTTGAGCTTTGCTTTCAGTTCTGCCCAAGTAGGATAATCCCTATACTTGAGTAGACCATAGGCAGGACCCGTCAGCTTTGTTTTTAATAAGGTGAGATACAACAGTCTGTCTGTAGCAGTTTGGGCTTGTGAGAACAGTATATCACAATAAGCCAAAAATCTGTCAAGCTCCTCGGTATTGCCGTCATACTTAGGTATGAGGTTTCGGGCCTCACTAGTGGAGAGTCTGCTTATTGCAGGAGGGGCAGGAGATGGGGGTGCACCCTGTCCAACAGGAACAGCAGGTCTACCTACACCGCCATTGCCTTGTGGTTTTGTCATTTTTGGGAGGCGTATATAATGGGAAACTCGAACTAAACGATTTCTGTTACGTTTGTGGCTTTGATTTGCCTGAGCTGAAAAATTCTTAGCTCGTGTAACAACAATCTTGAAACACTGGAGAAAATTACAACGAGGAGCGAACTTAATATATTAAAAACAAGATTCACACCGTTTATCAATTACTTTTGTTAATTTTGAGAGGAAAGAAAAACTAAAAAAAAAAATTGTTTTCACGAAAGAGAACTTTACTTGAGTTAATTAAACGAGGGTGTTTTTTTTTTTTTTTTTTTTTTTTAATAAACAACCAATGGGCACTCAAAAAAGAAAAGGAAATTGAATTTTAAAAGATAAAAAGAATCAGTTGGGTCAGAGAAAATATTTTATTTGGTGAAAAAGAATTAGATATATTTTCAGAAAAACTTCCCCTCATTTTATTTTTACTTATGAAGATTTCACTTAAAATTGGATGTAAATATGTACGTAACGGCTTTCGAGACTTTAAAATATATGGTTATGTTTTTATAGACACCCTGTAACTTCTGAACGCTACACCTTACGATGATGATTTAAACTTTGATATATAATCGTTGGACCTTTCCAATGGTCTATAAATTTTTTCCCTCACCCTTCCCGTTTTGAAGTCATGGCTCAACAAAGTTAAAATTTCGGAATTTTTACTCGTTTTTTTTATTTAACTACTACTTTTATCAAAAAACACGTCATCAATATCAATTTTTCATATTGCATTCAAAAATCCCAAAAGCTTAGCTTTAAAATGACCTATCACACTCTGTACTCCAATCAAACGCTTAAATGCTGCTATGAAGGCATTTGTACTTCAGTCATTGACTGAATCCAAGTGTATGGCCTGTGTTGCTGAACAGATGAATCCTTTGTGGGTTCTTGTTCCACGACCTGTAGATGCCTTCATAGAAGTAGGGCCCGCGTAGTCAAGTCAAATTAAGTACTGTAGGCGATATTGCAGTTTACCATTGTCTTCTCTTCTTTAGATGATTTAACATGCTTTATTGTCTTCCTTGGCGTTAGGACTTATGTTGGGCCCTCAGTTCGGTTTAATATCATATTTTTTTGTTTTTCTTCACGGATCGCTGTGTCCTTTCGGGGTTGTTTGTTTCGTTGACAGCTATATCCGTACAACTGCTGCGCGATACCAGGATGGATTTATGGATTCTGGAGATGTAGGGCTGGCAGGATCCTAAAAAAGTGGCTTGGTTCAGAGACGCACTCTGAGTGTTTGGAAATTATCTGGGATTATCCACGGTAGTAATCCCATTTCATGTCGTAGAAACTAATTCTACCATATTGAACGGGCTCGGTTAAAAGCAAGGGTGGTAAGTGTTTATAATTTGCCTATATGAGAAGATCCCGCAAATTGTTGATTAGTGTATTCGGGTGATTTGGTATTTTTTTGAACTTGCTTAGTCGCAAGTTTGAAAGGATACCCCTGGATTGAAGTGATGCTGGCTGCCTCTGTTGGGAAAGTATTTTCCGTTGGCTCGTCTAAGAATCTTCCTTTCAAGTTTGCTGATTCTTTCCATATAGGTGCGAGAAACTATGTGCTAGATAAGGAAGCAGTAAGTAACGACAGGTCTTTTGAACTGAAGTTTGGTCTCAGCTGAGAGTCCTCCCCTGAACTGAGTAAGCTGTAGGCGAAATTGGCGAGGCGGTTAAGCTGCTCAATGCTCTTAAGAGTGACCCGTCGGCCACCCCGAGTCGCTATATGAGGCAGATCGTCGACATGGCGTGCACCGCACTGTAGTGCAAAGGATCGACCAAATGTTAAGCTGATGATATTTAACTCTGGAGGTGGGCGGCCGAACCTTTCTCAGTGTGCTGGTGGAGAGAGGCTGCGCGCAAGGTGGCGTGCCTTCCCCAGTACTCTGGTGTATGTTGGTTTACTCACTCATCACGATGCTGAAAAACGTGGCATTCTCATGTGAGCGTATGCGAATGACATCCCTCTGCTCATTTCCAGGCACAGCATGACTGCTGCCTGTGCCTTCATGCAACGAGGCCTCAATATTGTGCACCCGTCATGACATGACAGTCAACTCAACAAAAACCAGCTTGGTGCTCTTCTCCAGCACCTTGGAGTCCACCTTGACTCGACATGGGGATTGCGCGGAGAGGATAAAGCTAATATGAGGATTTTTGATCATAGTTGTTAAATTGTTTTCGTCTATTCTATTCTATCTCTTTTGCTCACAGCTTCACTACAACGTTACATTTGAAGCACTTTTGCACTGGTATCACTAATTTCTTCTTTTAATTTAGTTTCATAATCAATGAGCCTTGTTTTAACAATATCATAATTTAAATATTTTTCTGATATTGTCTCAATTGCAACAATAACACCATTGTATGATGAAGGAAAAGTATTCAGCAACATCGCTATCTTTTCGTTTTGTGTTACAGGCTACAGATGACTTGACTCGATTGATTAGATCTTCATAAATCGTAAAATGATCTGTTAATGGTGTATCCACCTTCACTTTTAAATTAGTCAATTTTCTTCTCACTAATAATTGTGATATGGCACTTTTTCGTTCTAAAGTTTCATTTAGTTTGTTTAGAATTTCTTTCTTCTCCAGCAAAACTAATATACGAATCATCCAAAACCGAAATTATTACATTTTTTGCTGTTAACCATAGTTTCCGGAATCGGTTTATCAATAACTTTGATCACTTTGAGTTCAATTAACCCTTTGCACTCCGTTGTGGCCGCTGCGGCGGCAATGTAAGGTAAACATACAGCTCCGTTGTCGCCGCTACGGCGACATAGTAAGATAAGCTACTACTTTGGTTTTTAGGAGAGGAGCTCGCATCCGGCGGGACTGGAGGGCAAAGTTTAAACTTCTTTTGCTTATAACTCCTTATCGAAAACGCGCACATAGCTGAGAGGTGGTTAGGGTGGGGTTGCTGGTAGGCGAGGGGGCGGAATGGAGGGAGCCTAAATCTCAATTTTTCGTCCTATACATGTACAAAAAAGTTTGCGGGGGTAATCTCCGAAGACACCCATCTGATTTACTTGATTTCAAAGCGGTTTTTAGATAATCGTCTGGAGGACAAGTAGGGTACTACGTTTTTGGTTTTTTTTGAGGGGGAGGGGAAACAATGGGGGTATTTAGTTTCACGCTTATAACTCAGCCATTTCACCTCGGACCATGGCGGTGTGGGTACTCAAAATCCATATAAAAATATATTAGAATTTGGACTAGATTTTCCGGAAACGAACTAGAATAACTGTTCACCCCTCTGCAGGGAGCGCAGTATATTTTCTAAACTTTTTCTAAAACCGCTATAATTCTTTGTTTTCACTTCTCCTTCGATCTCCATACCCATTTATTTTTCTAAATTAGGTACTAGATTTTTGCACGGTAAATCACCTATGACTTGGTAGGGTTAAGTCCGATGGGAAAATCGATTCCACTGTTCATCTCAACTTCGTGCCAGCTACAATTCTTTGATTTTTTTACAGGGGGTACTTTAATGGTGCGGGGTAGGTATCCCCGGAGGGTGTCCTTCCAATTTGGCATATCGCATATCAAATGAAAGGTCCCACTGAGTACTATCGAGTGGGTTTATTTTTTTCCAATTAAAAAAATTTCATCGAGACCTTTTTTCCGCCGAAGAACACATTTTCATACAGCTGGGTTCCCTTCCCCCAGTTCCTACATTTCGCATATATTTCATCAGTTCTTTCTTTTAACGGCATTAGTCTATTGCTGTGAACATTTGTTTCATGGGAAGTTTTTTCCCCGACGCATCAATTCTTCACAATCACGAATGGAAAAAACTCAACTTTTTCACTCAAAAGACGGCCATTTTTCTCCTTCAAAAGGACGCATTTTTTTCTCTTTCGTTTATTTCAAAAACTATTTATCGCACGCAAAAACTAAGTACATACACACGTTGAGCCCAGTAAATTTTCCAGGAAAAACTTGAGGCCTTCCCTACATCAGGTCCAGGCATCGTTGATTTTATATTGGATCGAGGCATTGTTGTTTGTTTATAAAGAGAAAATTTCCAGCAAATTTTTCACTCAAAGAATAATCAAAAGAAATTTTGGAAATCTTAGTATATTTAGCTGAATTATGGGGTGGAGATGGATTTATACACTTATACACACTTAAATAGAATAGAATAGAGTAATTTTCAATTATGTATTATTTTAATGCAGTTTGAGTCACCACATGCCTATGAGGCGAGGTGAAATGGCTTAGTTAAAGCGGCCAGAGTAAAAATGGCCGTTATTTCCTCCACTCCCCCCGATCGAAAAATGTAGTATGTAAAAGTAAGAGAACCGTTTTCAGTAAAATTAAATCGGTTGCTTTTGTGGGAGCTTCACGGTTTTCCATTTTTGCATATCGACGCTGAAGAGCATAAACGTCGTAACCGACCAAAATGAAACTTTTCATTAGAGCCCAAAAACTTTTTCAAAATCAGAAAAAAAATCATAACATCTAAACTATTTGTGATAGAAATGCAATTTTCGGACAGATTTTTTTTTTAAATTATACCCACAATTTGCAATAAGTAGAATTACGCTAAAGTTAGTATAAGTATTAGTTTTGCTAGTTACAGCAATCCGTTTTTTGTTTTATGGACCTCAAGAATGCTGTATCTGAATAGCTGTAATGTATGGAAATCAATGTTAAAAAACTTATGGCAACTGAAATGCTATATCAAATATACCTTATTTGTTTGTATGATATATGTGAGCTGTATCCAAGTTCTATGTTTAAAACAGAATCTAACTTTTGATGTACACTAGCACAGAACAAGACAGGCAGTTTAAATAAAAGGCTGTAGTTACTATTAAGTTTTTATTTAATACTCTTCTAACGTAGTAACACCATATTCTGAGCTATCTATAGGTTGAAAAGAATAGAGTAACTGCAGCTCTCATGCAAAACTAAGCAATAACTAAAATGCATTGCTATTTTTTCATAGACAACAAGTCATTCAAAATGTAGTAACTTCGAACAATATCGAGAGTTAATACAGAAGTCATCAATTTACGATCCGCAAAAATGGCGTAAGCTTCTCCAGCCGTCAAACCTCGGATGCTGTATGTAACTCGCTTAAAAATTTGCAAACCTTCTTTTGCTTTAAACGACATGTGCTTAAAAAGTAGCGGATTTTGACCCTAATACTGCAAATTAAGTCGAAGTTACTGAAAAAAGTAGATGTGCTTTCAATGGCGTAAATTATTTTATTTTCATCGTAGAGATATGAGAATCAGACCATTCAACGCAGTTTTTTTCTGATTCAAATGGTGTATTTAACGTATTTTCGTCATTTTGGTCGGTTACGACGTTTATGCTTTCCAGCGTCGATATAGTGGAAACAATAACGATTCCGACACCACCATAGATTCCGCCCCCTTCCCACCGAGACACTTGAAATTCATATCAATGATAGCCCCGATTGGAATTTTCTTTTATGACCTCAACCTTCGAGCTACACCACTTCCTTCATGAACTATAAGCATTTGAAGTTTAAACTTTGCCGCCCCGCACCTCCGAAAGCTTACGGCTCCCGCTAAAATGGATAGGAGGAAAGAAGCGCGCAAACAAGAAGTATTTAAATACCAAGTTTGGTAAAAGAGTGTTTTTTTGGAAATTACCACCTCCATTTTCGAAATCCGACATCAAAAGTACCCTATGGAACAATAAATTAAGTTGTGAATCCAATCACATAAGATTCATAGTTTGTTGGTTAAACAGCGTAGGAGGAGATAGATTTCTACAAAAAGACGAAGTGGGTTGGGGTGTAAAAATAGCTTTGTTTTAGTCTCGTTCGCAACAGACCGCTAATGCGTTCGCAAGAAAGAACCGGCAAAATATATGCAAAATGAAGGAAGGGGTGTATATGACTCAAGTCCCAAAAAATCCTTTTTAACGGTAAAAACGTCCGTATGAAGTTTATAGGCTCAAAACAAGAACCTCTCCACTCGATCACTCTCTCTTCCATCTTTAATTTGATACCCCACACGCCCCATTTCGGACAACCCCTCGGAGGGTACAAGCCCCCCACCCCACCCCAAGACAAATTATTCTTCATCTATCTTCTTCTACCGAATAAAACAAATTCAACTAAAACCACATTCCTCTATGGCCATCCCACGTAAAGTTATTTTTTTATGAATTTTTAAATCACCGTATACCGTAAAATAACGAAGTACTATTATTAACAATATTTATTTTCGTTCAGTGCTGCTATATTTTTTTGTAAAAGATATAAAGCATTATGCTTCATTCGACATTTAGATCAGAAAAAGCGCTTGCTTCCTTCTCAAGATATGATTTTTTGAAAATGACGTGTCATTGTAAAATTACGTAGTTTCTAACCTCTCCAGCGGCTAGGTGGGGCATGGTTAGGAGAAACAAAAAAATATGTATCAGCTATTTTGGTATCCTATACAAACTGTAAAAGTTTCATCCAAATCTGGCGTTATAAGCTCACATTCAAAACATACAAAAGCTCGCCGACATACGGACGATTATATTCTGGAGTAGCTGGTAGCCCATAGTAAGAATGGTTCAGACTTACTGATAGGTCATATTAAAAATTGTTCGGAGTGAAACGGGTTAATAAGGCACGCTCTCTAAACTTCCACATACAATATTTTTTCCCATTAAAAATAGGCACATTCCTCCGACTCGCTAAGCGATCCATTATATTTGCACTTTGTTTTTAACGAGAAAAAAACTTTTATTTAACAATAAAAACTGAGAAATTAAACAAAAGATTCACTCTCGCACAAACACAATAACTTTATGTATTTTTTTTTTTAAATATTTTATAAATTTATTCCTAGGACGAAAATTGAAAAATTGATTAAATAACGAATGAAATTATTTAATTATAAATCAGAGTAACCTATTGGGAAGGGTTACTTGAAATTCAAAGTCAACTTTTATACTTTAAATATTATATGAATTTATTCAAATCAGGACTGGACACTAGAACGCGGACACGTGCTTTTTTTGTCTGAAAACTAAAACTTGTCCTACCTAACTATACTCAAGGTGGCTATTTGCGAGACTAAAAACAGGCTCAGGGCCGATGAACAAATATCTGGCTCCTTCCTTTGTAAGGTGCTCTGAGGTATATGTAATTGCCTTCATGTCCTGACATTACAATCAGCATGACTATGAAAATATTAAATCTGGCTAGCAGATGTTTCAAAATATTACAAAGAAATTCGTTGTTCCTTTATTTTATTATTTTATTGAGTGAAATCCTTTATTTCATTGCTTTATGGAAATTTCAAAGTGAAATTTCCCGGACTAGTTTTATTGCACCTAGGATTCAGATTAAGTGAAGCTGCATACATCATTTAGCCAAAAATAATATTTTCAGTAGATTTATTTTTGTAATTTTTAAATATATATTTGAACAGAAAATAATGGCAAAATTAACAATATACCTATATAATAGGGGCATATAACATATGAATGTTTCGAGGCTCTATACCTAAGCTAGAATTCGGAATTTCTTAGAAGGTAAAATATTTTAGTGACTGAGAAAGTCAGAATCCTTAATGCTAAACACAAAAACGTTCTTAAACTTACACATCCAAGCGCATGATTAATACGCGATTGACTCGTATATGGACAACTGTCCGGGAGTTCAAGATGCCACTATTATTTAGGTTCTAGAATTACATGATAAAAAAAATCTTCGAAAAAAAAATTGACTTACTTATCGCCAGAAGAAGATTTTAAACTAAGCAACAGATAACTATCGATTTAAATTATTTAAATATTCCGTCCCCTTTCCTTTCAGGATAGCATCACTCTCGTATCTTATTACTTTGCTTAGTCTTGTGGGAAACCTTTAATTCACTAATATATACTGAAAATTTCTCTGCTACATCGTTAAATTTATAATTTTTTATATATTTGCACTCCACGAAAGTAGAATCCTTCGGTTGAGTTATATAGATCGCTTCTTTATTTCAGATGGCGCTCAAAATCTTTCCCTTATTAAATAGACAATTTTACACAGTCTGAGTTCTATCGAACTCTAGTTTTGCTTTATTGTCTGTCTATATTGCTATTATATTTTATATTAATTCTATAAAATTTACTTCGGGGGAATGATTCTGCCATAAATTAATTTAATATTTCCTTAAACCTTATTCTATAAGTTTAGCATCGAATTCATTTTCGGGTTACCCGCCCACATGGTCGCTATTTCCTGGCTTTCTCCGGGTGCCCGGTGCTCCGGTTTCGAATCACTTTCCGATATAAAAATGCTAATTGGGTACCTTGTTTCCTTTGATTTTCCGGTAATTACTTAAAGACGGGCTTTCCTGATTATTGTGTTAGCGCCCCGTATTGCCTGAAAATCTATCGGGCGCTCCCGCATCTGTTCTTCAATTACTCCGAAATCATCCGATCTGACCTTAATTTTCGTATTTCTTTTTTTTCATGTTCTATTTCATCGAAAAGAAAGTGGTGAATTAATTTAAGAATGGATTCCTACAAGTTCGACATACTTACTTAAGAGAAGAGCTCTTTGTGCAGTTTTGCCCGCGACACGCTGGCATAATTTTGCCGAGTTTAATTTCGAGTGCCTTCTGATTCCTTCATCCCTTCCTCTGCCTGTTCCTCACTGTGGCGTATATATTTCAATTTGAAGCATAAACGGAATTATATTTTATATTTTTCCTATAATCATGTACGTTTTTCTATTACAAATACTGTAAGCAGTAATTAATATATATATATTTTTTATTAATCGAAATAACCGTATCACTTTTGTGGAACATATTATTTCAAATTGAGAAGCGATTAAAAACAAATAATCGCTTTTCAATTTGATATAATATAAAAAAAAAGTATTTGTTTTTAATCGCTTCTCAATTTGATATAAGTAATTAATATAGTCTGGCAAGGTTAGAAAATAACATATACCGAACTATGACTTGTACGGTATTGATGTAGACAGGTTAGCCTTCTCTCTGTATAACATAGTCCATAGTTTTCTTTCTTTCCGTCCGTCAGCCAGCTGTCAATCGCAGTAAGATGAAAGTGTGCAGCTGCTGCACCGTGTCGGCTACGAACATGTCACCATCAGCCAGCTTTCAGGGGCGCAGTACGAGGGAACAGCAGCATACTGAGCTGTGTACGCTATGACCATAACAGCAGGGCATTGTCAGTATATTTATTGGCGAATTTGTTTTGATGGTCGGCTCAATTACTAGATGATCTGACGGAGCAGGATGCGTAATGCATTTGAAGTTATTGATTTGGGGAAGTAGGCTACGACCATGTCACCATCAGCCAGCTGTCAGTGACGCAGTACGAGGGAACAGCAGCATACTGAACTGTATACGCTACGACACCATAACAGTAGGGCATCGTGGTATATTCATGGGCGAATTTGGTTTTATGGTCAGCTCAATTACTAGGTGATCTGACGGAGTAGTATGCGTAATGCATTTGATGTTACTGATTTGGGGAAGTAGGTTAATCATTCTTGAAGAAACATGGTAATAGTCTATGTAAGTACCTAGTCGGGGGAAGGTTGTGGTGATTGGTGATATCACAATGAAATCATATCTATCTTGATTTCGATTGGAACAATTTGCTATAATTCTGCTAGATGGACTTTCCAGGGGGTCATTCCACATTGGATGCTTGGCGTTTAAATCTCCTCAAATAGCCTCGTAGGTGTAATCTTTGGAGATATTATTGAGGATGCTCCTTTTTACTGCGCGGCCCGAACAGCACATCTGTTGTAAATTGAGGAGAATTGAGGAGAAGTGTTTCTTGAGAGGCGAGAAAGACCTTCACTGCTGTGCATTCCATGTTAGACAATGGTCGGAGTTTTACTTATTCACATTTAAGCCCATCACGAATTAAGATGGCCGTGCCAAGGGAAAATTCGTTTTTATATGGGTGGGTGGTCGAGAACTTCTCGAAATTAATTTATGACAAGGACTGAGATGCGTCTGTGATAGGAGGACTAAGTTAGAGGAACGAATTTAAGGCTATTCTTTTGTTGTGCCTTATAAGAGAGTCGCAGTGTAATGCAATTATTTTCAATTTGCTTATTTCCTTAAGACATTGGTCAAAAGCAAATTAGAGATAAATGTTTTGACATTCCGCGAGAGAGTATAATTTCCTGTACTGAAGGATAAAATTGTTATTTTGCCCAAAAGTGTGAACAGATCACAACTGAAGAGGTCTTAGGACTCTTGCGTACAGAAGTTGTCTGCCACATTTGGAGAGATCTTTTGGGCACGAATAACTCTTGGAGCTGGTTTGGGTGCCACAGGAAGTTGTCGTGGTTTGTGCTAGTTGTTAGTTTCCCGAATTGTCTCTTTTAGAGGAGAAGAGAGCACAGCGGAATCCCGGGAGTTGGCGTGAGCTTTATTTGAAGAAAAGGAAAACTAAAAGAATTTAAATGCACCACTTTTATTTCACTGTTATGCTACGATATTTAAAATATTTTCAAAATTATTTATAAACTCCAATAAAAATTTCACTTTAAGAGCATTGCTCTGGACACTTTTCTTCGTATATTTTCTCAGAACCAACTTTTACGCTTCTTACTCGCGATTATACTTAAGACTGCCTTTACTTTCACTTGAGACTCCAGTCTTTGGGTATCACACTCCCGCCATCATCAAAAACTTCCCACGATCGCGTCGATGACGTGGTGGATTTTCGATGATAAGCGGGGCGTGTTATTTGATACGCGTGTGCGGCGTGTGTATATGCAGTTGTTCAAAAGGAAAAATTTTGCAACAAAGTTACAACTTAGGCACTTTGTGTTTATGAAAAATATAGCGTATGCATATTCAAGTGATTGAAAAGAGGAAAATTTGTGCTTCCACACTGTAGCAAGTAAAAAACGCAATCACATAATCACTTTTTATGTGTTTATTATTATTGCTAAATTACTCTACAAACTACAAATACTGTATATTTTAGAATTACAAAATGTATGGCACAGGGTAGTAAGAAAAGCCAGTTGTAACAGGTCTCGTTAACTCCAAGCGACTGCCGAATCTCCCAGTATCAGAGATGCTCAAACCAGTGTTTGTTATTTTGTGGTTGGTAGTACTTTGTGGGTTACGTTCGTGTAATCCATTGCAAGTGCATATTTAGTACCGACACACACACCTAAAAAATATTGTTACGAGCGTGGCTTTAGTTCGTTATTTAAAACACAATATTTCAGATATAATTCAAAAGTTCTTTCTTTATTTAACTTTACCGTTTACTCTCACAAATTCACAAATAATTATCAAACCAACTCTTTATAGTTATCGCTAGTACTGTACTTCTAATTATCACAATCCTAATAGTTTACTTCGTTCACTTCACTGTCACTCGCCTCCTGGATGTGAGTAGCGCCTTATTTTATACTCTACAAATTATCCTAGAACCTTCCTGAATATTCCGTTCTCCGAACCCATAGTTTACTAGGATGTCACTAGCCTAAAGTTGTTTCCATTTCCAATAGATGTCGCTTGTATCACTTTGTGGCGCGTAACACTGCTCCTTTCTTAAAATTGTTCGTACCGAACAACATGTGATCCATGGTTTTGATGCTCGTAGTATTTACACAAACGATTCAGGTGAACAATTTTCCGCTTTCCTCTTGTGCCCCGCTGAATCCTGTATACTATGTCATTAATTCTGGTTACTACTGAATACGGTCCTTCCCAGTGTTGTTGTAATTTTGGAGAGCGGCCCTTACGTCGTTTCGGGTTGTACAGCCAAACAAGGTCACATTCATTAAATCCGGCTGAATTAGCACGTAAGTCATAGCAGGTCTTCATCTGATAGGTACTTAATGCTAATTTTGGTCTCGTGGCCTCATGCACATCAGCTAATCGTTGTCTGAGCTTTGTTACGTAGTCTTCTGGTAACTTTTGTTCGCCTCTGGGTATACCAAACTTGAGGTCGCTAGGTAAGCGCATTTCCTTTCCGAATATGACCTTAGATGGGCTTTGTCTGGTCATATTGCAAACAGCTGATATATAAGCCATTAGAAATATAGGAATATGTCGATCCCAATCGCGCTGAATATAGTTGAAGACCTTGTTGAGATGTTCGATTAATGTTCTGTTGAAACCCTCTTCCATGCTTAGATTTTTCTTTCGTCTCTTATCACCTTCATCATCATTGTCTTTGATTCCTTTGTCCTCAAATTTCTTGCCCTTTTGATCGCCGTTGTCATCCTTTTCATTGCCGCCTTTGCGCTTCTTATTATCATCATCGTCAGAACCTTTGTCTTTACCTTTTCCGATCTTCATTATACCCTTATAATCATCATTATTACAATCTTTGGACCCTTTACTTTTCGTTTTCTTTCTTTCTTTCATTGTCCTCGCTCTTGGATTTCTTTTCTTTCTTCTTTTTACTTTTATCACCGTAATCATCATCGCCTTTGGATTTCTTTCCTTTCTTCTTTCGACTTTCGTTATCGTCATCGTAGACATCGTCATCTTTTTCTTCCATCCGTCCGCAATGTTTCCATTCAGGATTGCATGGACGTTCTGAAAAGGCTTCTGCATTTCCGTGGATGCGTCCTTTGCGGTATGGGATTTCATAGTCATGAGGTTGCAGTCTAGTCTCTCCACGGAAAGCTTGCTCTCTAGCTCGCCACCTCCTCACTTCTTCTTCTGTTGTTGCATTCGTCCTCGTTTCCTACAGTCGTTTTGCATGTGACCCAGTTTACTACATTTCCAGCATCGAATGAGACCGCAAAGGAGTGGTCTCTGATGACGGTATTCTGCTGTGAGTCTGCTGCCCAGCTCGATATCTTTGCCCTTCTTCTAGCGCTTCCATTCGTCGGCGTTTTCTGCAATCCTTTTGGATGTGTCCCAGTCTATTATAATTCCAGCATCGAACAATACCGCGTGAAGGAGTGCTCTGTGATGACTGCATTCAGTTGCAAGTACATTCCTCCACCGACATTTTTCTCACTCGTACTGCACTCCGAGAAGCTTGTCTAGCAGATTCATATGCTAATGCTTCTGCTGTTGAATTCTTTCCTGCTAGCCTTAACGCTTGTTGTAAACTTTGATCTGCAATAGCGTTCACAAAGGCTTCTGTTGCCACTTCATTAAGGAAATCCGCGGATAGGCTAATCTTTCTACATCAGCCTGCAGTTGTTGTAGTGATTCGCCATGCTTTTGAATCCTGTTGCGTAGCTGTAGGCGATATACTTGCTGCATGTGTTCACCTCCATAACGTAACTCTATCGCCTGTACTAATGAAGTATAATCACGTTGCCTTTCTATCGGTATAGTTTGTAATAGCTCTGTAGCAGAACCTCGAAGTGCTAATACCAGAGCTTTTAGCTTTGTCTGCATCATTCCATCCGTTTACTTCGGAAGCAGCCTCGAATTATCTCTTGAAAATATGCCACGAATTTTGTCCATCAAATATTGGAGGTTTCATTCTGCCTGCATTGGATATTTCAATTCGTTCGTGCCGTGGTTGTCGATGCTTCATCTTCTCCAAATCTGATTTATAGTCGTCAAGCTGTTCGGTGACTCTTTGTTGAACTTCCGCCACTTCCTGCTCGATTCCTTCAATTTTTAAATTTTGTTCGTCTATCGAGTTTTTCAGGAAACTCTTTTGTTCCTCTAAGCGAGTTTCTAGACAATTCTCCAGAGAATTCTTTTGTTCATCCAAACGCGTTTCCAGTGATTTCTTCTGTTCATCTAAATGGGGTTCCATGGAATTCTTTTGTTCATCCAAAGCAATCTTCTGTTCATCTAAACGGGATTCCATAGAATTTTTTTGTTCCTGAGAGAATTCTTTTGTTCGTCCAAACGGGTTTCCCTAGATTTCTTGTGTTCGTGGAGAGAATTCTTTTGTTCGTCCAAAGGGGTTTCCATAGATTTCTTGTGTTCCTCGAGAGAATTCTTTTGTTCGTGGAGAGAATTCTTTTGTTCATCAAAACGAGCTTCCATTTTGCTCATTAAAGTACTTAAAAGCTGTTCTATGTTCATTGCAGGCTCTTCTTCAATTTCTGGTTCTTCTTCCAAAACGAATGTCTCAGGATTCTTTTCTTCCTCTATCAAAGCTTGTCTAAGTCGCTCGACTAGAACATTCTTTAGGCCAGCCACAGTGGGTCATCGGCCTTATCTAGCTGGACTTTATTACACTATCAAATAAAACAATTTTTTTTGGCGGAAATATTATTAATATGGGAAAACAAATTTAGTTTACACATTTGTACATATCAAAAGGCTAATATTAAATTCTTGGTAAGAAAATGTGTATAGCTGCGGTGACATTTTTTCCAGCGCTGACTCAGTGCAATTGACAGTGAAGATACAACACGAACCAAAATATTTTCCATTACCGTTGATGGATTTTCCAATTTCCACTTCTTCTTCAAATATTCCAGTATTATTTCCTGGGAATGCGAAGCCCTCGGTTGCATAGTGCCAACTTCTCTTAACTTCTCAAAAATCTCTCTCCGCGAAACCACCAATTGTCTTCCTGCAATAATGAAAATGTTTATTGCATCTGCAGATTTCTGCAAACAAAAAGTGGTGACATTTAATTAATAATAAATACACTACATAAAAACAATTAAATGTTTAAATAGAAAACGATAAGAAAAAAACTGCGGTCTTTTAAAAGTAACACATATATAAAATAAAACACGCTAGTTTTTATAATGTTTGTCTCTTCTGTATACACGTTAAAAAATTAGTAAACTGAAAAAATATTAGCCAAGGAAATACATACCTGTACCACTAATATCCATAATCCTTAAAAATTTTCACAAAACTTAATACAAGAAACACTATAACCATTCAATGCGAGCACAAATTAAAGAGTGGCCAGTTCGGTTTATCTAGAGCAGGTAAAATCCTATTTTGTTTGTAGTTTGCGAATACGTGTGAGATAAGGAAGGGGAAGTCAGCTTTTGATTTATATAGGCCTTGAGATGATTGACAAACGTAATTTTTTTCAATTATGACTACCTAGATTTTGAAAATGGCCCACTGTGGTTTGCAATGACCGCTTCCCCAACTCCACTTTCAATTCCTGTATGCGAAGCTCCTCTAGTTTGCGTCCCATTCTTGCGTCTTTTGTAATTCACTTACAGTTTAATATAAAATTATCTTTCGGAATTTTTACACACGATTTCACAAAATTAATCACTCTTTGAATTTCAAAGTCAAATGGCACCACTTTATTTTGCGATTTTATTTTACTTCTGACACCAGTTGTTACGAGCGTGGCTTTAGTTCGTTATTTAAAACACAATATTTCAGATATAATTCAAAAGTTCTTTCTTTATTTAACTTTACCGTTTACTCTCACAAATTCACAAATAATTATCAAAGCAACTCTTTATAGTTATCGCTAGTACTGTACTTCTAATTATCACAATCCTAATAGTTTACTTCGTTCACTTCACTGTCTGAAATAAGACTCGCCTCCTGGATGTGAGTAGCGCCGTATTTTATACTCTACAAATTATCCTAGAATCTTCCTGAATATTCCGTTCTCCGAACCCATAGTTTACTAGGATGTCACTAGCGTAAAGTTGTTTCCATTTCCAATAGATGTCGCTTGTATCACTTTGTGGCGCGTAACAATATTTAGTTATTTTTTGTTTTGTTTTTTGTTTTTTACGTGATATATGTATAATCATTTTTCTAAGTTTTATCTTTTATATATCTTTACTTACTTATTTAATTTAATACATTATATTATTAACTACATATCTATTGGAAAAGATTTTTGTATTTAATTAGAGTAATTATGTGATATATGTATATAATAATAATAATCATAAAAATAATAAACCTTGTTTTATTTATTATTCGTTTAAAAAATACTTTTTTTTATTAGGACTTTATTTTGTTCCATTAAACATTTTTAATTATCAATTATGTACCTATCTAGAAATTTTTTTTTATAAATTTTAAGTTTTGAATATTTAAACGTGTGTAGATAGATACTATTGAAATCCATTGTATGCAATTTTTGACGGTAGAGCATGGAAATAAGAAGAAGTATTCCAGAGAAACGTACATGGTGGCGGATACAATGCAAAAACTAGTTAAATTAATTGTTAACATGTGAACACTATGGCTGGCTCTTTTTGGTCCTCACTTTCTTTTATTTTAATAGCTGTGGGCGTTTGATTTATTTTCCCAGTTTTTGTAGTAAAATGCTTGTATACTTTGTAGATAGATAGAGCAGCAGGTTGATTAAAAATTATACATAACCAAGTGTATAATGGTGTATGGTGTGGGCGTCCACGGGTTCCAGGTTCATTTCCTGCTCTTCCTTTAAGAAGCTTATTTGCTTGGACAATGATGCAAAATCGCTATTTGCAGCATATTTTATATGTGTCATGTTTTGTGTGGGGCTCGTAAAGTCTTTTTGCGATTTCCCAAATTTCGATAATGCATCCGCTAAATTTATGGCTGGTATGAATGCATTTTTCACTTGCGTTGCTCTAGTGGTATAGCTTCTTATAGTTAAATCGTGAGTTCGAAAATAACAGTTGCCTGAAAGCTCGATTATACCAACGCCGAAGATAGTATGGGGTTCTATCTTGTCTTGACAAATTTCGTCTATAGTTAGACTCTCTGGGGTGGAATACATCCACTTGTTGGCCTGCGACAATTGAATCCATACGGTGGTGTAATTAGATTCTCTAATGTCTCAAGAGGCGGGCAAGTTGTTATTCCTTTTTATGAGTTGCAAGTCGCAGAAACCCTTTTTGGGTCTATATTGAAGATGGATGGGGTGCATCATTTGGCACAAGTATTGATCATGATTCTCTGTAATGCACCTTGCCAGTTCCTCTGAAGTCAGGTCATAATAATGTTCCCTGTTATAATCGATGATTAGGAAACTTATGCTGGAACGTCGTGGGTAAAGGTATCACCTTATATAAATTGTAGTTTTCTATGTAGAGTAATGGTATTTTGAGCTCGTAAATTACCCTTTCCCTTTAAATTGAGGCACTCATTTGACTTACATGAAAAAGAGGTAAAAAACTTTCGTCTTTGACACCAATGGGAAGTCTGATGTCGCTTAAGATTTCCCTACGTATAGTGGCCAAAATAGTCGTGACAGGGATAGTTAAAGAAGTGAGTGATTCCATTTCAGAAATCGCTCGTTGGTTGTGACTGGCATTAGTAGCCTCGTCAACAATTTCTTTGACTCTAAGAATTATGGCATTTAGTGCAATCATTTGATTATTGATCGCACTTTCGGACTTGTTAAAGACGTTAGCGGTTGTTTCCAATATAATCGTTTGTTTTTTTTTTATGGGATATAACAAATGATTTTCGTTATATTGCATCTTTTCTATTTGGGTATCATAATACTTCGCATCCTCCTGATTGAGGGCTCCGAATAGCTCTTTACTTACCATTCCTATGGCGTCGAAAGGAGCTCTTTTTTCTGTTATTATTGTGCATTAGGTTATATTTGTGTCCCATATCCGCCAGTAAGTGGTTTATCTCAGTTACAGTACTGTTACAGATAGTCCCTAATCCAGTATCGTTCCTTAGTGCTTCGCATAGTGTATTTATTTCTGCTGTATAACTTGTTATATGCCTTATTGAGATTTCCAAATTTCTAAGATCGTAGAAAACTGCCACTTTCCATTCATTTGACTACAGTTCCACTCTACCCAATTCCTCGAAATAAATTGCAGGGTTCTGTTTGATGGTCGTGATATTGATACCACTTTCGTAGATCACGCTTATGAGACCCAAGATTAATATGGAGTATGTAGAGTATCCCATAGCCTGAAAGGGATTTCAATTACTTCATTAGCGATTGTAATGAGGAAGAAGTTTTTACAATTTGTGTGGCATGTGTGTGTTATGTGTTTTTGAAGTGTAGGGTCAATCCATTGATTAGATATGTTATAGTAGTGCTCGCTAGAAGCCTTCGCTTTGGTTGTGTATGTAGTCAAGGTCAGGGATTCCCCGGTGTATTATTTGGGTGAGTATTCCGCCGGAAATCCCACTCGTGGCTCGAAGCAGGGTTTGCCTTATGTTCGTTATTTATGTGTTCGCCCATCTCTGCAATTTGTTGTTAACGTGGACTAGCCAAGGATTGCTGTGACTCAGGTAGCTTTGCCCCGAATCACAACCATAATACCGATACATCAATGTATCGTCCAATACGATATATTAATGTACCATTAATTGACCGTGAAAATGAAAGATTATTTCCTTCTACAATCTTAATCAAAATTTAAAATGCATTTAGAAATGCATTCCCATATTGTAACAAAATGCAATTTAGCATAAATTGCATTTTGTTATCAGACACACATTCCACTCACACGGTATGCACACTTACCTACATACAGTGTCTTCTTACTTTTTTTCCGTATGTACACTGTACATACGTACATTACTTACTTAATCCAATCTAATTGTATGTACATATACATATACATACAATTATCACAATTATTCGCGCCCTCTTAAAATTAATATTTCAAGACGGGCGTACAAGTGCATATCGGATTACAGTTTGCATAGATGCATATAGCTTGCATCAAAACTTTTGTACATTTTCTCACGTACGATTTTTAACGTCGTGAGAAAGCAATAAAAAGATAAAAAGGCTTTAAAATGTTTTCACGGGTACCTGAGCGGAATATCGCCGATCTTCGAGGAGTTTTTTTTTTCCATCCCGTCGAGGTGACTCTTATTATAGAATATTAACGGAAAATTAAATCGGAAAATAGTGAAAAAAATATATATTAAAGGAATTTAAGTCTAACAAGTGAAAAAGCTAGAATTGGTCTAAGACCAATTCTTATGATACCCTAGAATCTAGATGAATGCCTGTATGAAATTTCGTATGTTCTCTCATTTGAGCAATTTTGATTTTTCGCATTGGTTTCTCGCATATATTTCTAGAACGGCTCGTCGGACAGAAAAAATGATTGTAATCAATTTTATAGGATTTCTTATTCTGAAGAAGTTTTTAGTACAATAAAAATGTCTAGGAATGATTGTTTTCAAAGTATATGTAAAAAACCAAAATAATTTTTATATGGCGACACCAAGAAGGGGCTGCCCGATTTAGTCCATTTTTGAAATTTTATTTGCTATTACTATTAAATCACAATATACCAAATTTCAGCTTTCTATGTTGACGTGTTCTCAGGTACTGTCCAAATACATAGTGGATAACGAAATTTTTGTATGGCAACCCCATGATGGAGTTGCCCGATTTGTCTCATTTTCGAACTTAATTTTACTTTTTTTTTAATGTCCGTAAATTTCAGCTTTCTAAGTGAACGCGTTCTCGAGTTATCGTGCGCACGGACAGACGGACATGCAAAAATCAAAATAACTTTTAATTTTATGCGGGGGGGTCCAATCCATTTTGCTCTACCATCATTATTTCTGTGCGTTACAAACGGAATGGCAAACTTAGTATACCCTATAGATTTCATCTAGGGTATAAAAATAGTGAAAAATATAGAGGAAATTATACCAAAAAAATTGTGAAAAATATAGAGGAAATTATATAAAAAAAAATTGTGAAAAATACAGAAGAAAGTTTAGTTAAGAGGTGTGTTTTAATTTTTACATATCCTGGTGTTTGCTTTCTCCACAGGAGCACGGAGCAGACAAGAAAAATAGAACAACTGGTGGCAGCGGTGCTCCGTACCAACAAATTAGTGCCTTGAAAAAAAAGTTTTTTTTTGTTTTTTTTTTCAAATAAATTAATCAATAAAAATAATAAATTTTTTTTTTAATAAATAAAATTTCACACCATATAACAACTGGTGGTAGCGGTGTACCTACCCAAAAATAATAAATCAGTGCCAATAAAATTAAATAAAAATTAAAATAAACGAAAAATTAATACAATAATATAAATCTACCAGACAACAAATCAGAAAGAAAAAAAATCAAATCAGTTAAATTAAAATTAAACAGTAAGAAAATAAATATAAAATAATAAAAAACTGTCAGAAAAAGACAACAACTTTAACAACATTAACAGCATTAACTCATTAAAATTTGATAAAAAAAAAATAATAAAAATTAAAAAAAAATAAGCCCGGGGGTACCCAGGAGGTACTTAGAGGAGATAGTTTAAGCGCCCAAACGCTCACCGCGGGACCGAAGGAGGCTTCATCCCTGCCTCACTAAGACGATATATAGAAGAAAGGAAGACGCCCGACGTATCTTCAGAATCATAATACCATCTGCCAATTTCAACTTTATATTACCAACTATAACTCTACAAGAAATCGTCGCCCAGGACGCGCGACGTATCAACATCTACAAACATCTTAATCCCCATCTTTATTCGTCATAATCATAACCAGCATCAACTCCAGATTCATACATTTCGGATAATATATGTATAAGGTAGAAAAATTGAAATATATATATGTACATATGAGTAGTGCGCAAGGCGGGAGAAACAAGTTATTTTTAATATTTACGTGATTAGATTTCCTTTTTCGGGCTTTACATTTTTTTTTTGATTACTTACATTTTCCATAATTAGCTACACATTTCCATATTTTCTGATTTTTTTTTTTCATATTTACAAGTTATTTACATAATTACACTTTTTCTGATTATTTACATTTTATTTAAATAATTAGGCATTTGCATATTTTTTTTTATTATTGATTTTGATTGTGATTTATTATATATATCAAGAGGAAAATAACTTCTTATATCACCTTCGATTCTCATTTAACTTGAAGGAAAATTTCAATTCAACACACACAAATCAAAACCTACTCTTCCACGAAGCGACCTCTGCGGTAAGACTTCGTGAGCTTGCTGGTCAGAGGACTTCGGAAAGAATCAATAATTATTCTCCTTCAATAAAGCTTCATAAGCTTGTTGATCAGGAGGAGATTTTGGTTGGAAGAAGCGGTTTAAATTACCCGCCTTTGGTTAGCAAACAAATTTCATTTTCTTTTATCGACAATATACATATATAGGTATATATACAAATGTTTAACTTTTTGCATGTTGATATGGCCTTTTTCCTTTTTTTTAATAACTTCAAAATTTGTTATTGAAGTCATAACTCTGTTTCCGATAATATTTGACAAGCAAATTTTGCTTTACTTTTTCTCTTTTTCTCGTGCATATCTTTTTTTGTAGTACGGTGACCCGACTGTTGTTGCAATATTGAATTAAAGTAAAAAATTATTTGTAAGTCAGCAGTTATTGCTGACAATGAATATTGATTATTTGTTTCCGTTTTTATTTTACTAATTTTGTTATATATATATATAGGTGGAACATTTGTAGAAATAAAAGTTCCGTTTTTATTATAATCTAATCGGCTGTAGTTGTCTTCAGCTCAAATCCTCTATCCAATCCTATTCCAGTACTGGAACCAGTGAAAACCAGGGGTCCGGAAAGAAACGATATGGGAACTGTTCTTAAACGTTCCCGTAACTTTTCGTTCCTTCCGGAACGATATAATTTTTTTTAAAAAATATCGTTCCGGAGTGAATTTAAAAATATCGCTCCGGTGGAACGAATTCGTTTTATAAATAATAAAAAGCTTTTTTTAGAACTTTTCCGATTAAATTTTCGAATAAAGTTCCGATGTCATAATTATTAACAAAAATTTCGATAAAATTCAAGCGGCAGATATTAATCAACTGCAAATGTAAAGAAGCAAGCCAATGATTTATGAGCATGGCTAATCTTTTGAGGGTATACACTGAGCAAACAAACGCAAACACATGTGTTTGAATTCTTGTTTTTTATTAATGTGTACGTATTCGAAATGCAAATGAAATTGTGTCATACCCGGCGCTCTTGTATCGTGTTAAATGCAACAAATTCATTCGTTCCCATGAAAGTCGAAGATGCAAAAATATTTTAGGAATAACCAAAGAAGTTGCTCTGAATGCACTTATTGGTTTCATTTGTAAAGATGGGGCGCCATTCCGATACTTGGATTCTCCAAATCTGAAAATATTTTTGGAACCAATTATGAAAAAATTAGATATGGATATTATCACCTCAGAAAATATTGGTGAACATGTTGCAAATCATGCAATATCTATAAGGGAGGAAATTCGTAAAACAATAAAAAACAAATTGTTTTCTTTAAAAATTGATTCAGCAACTCGTAAAGACAGAAGAATCTTTGGAATCAATATACAACTTATACGAAAGGACAAGATTGTTGTAAAAACACTCGCGATGATGGAACTGGAATGTTGTCAGACTGCTTCATATCTGAAGGAAAAGATTGTCAAAACCCTAACAGTGTAAATAATGTTTTACGTTGCTTTTTAAGCACTTTACCTAACCTACAATTTTTTTTAGGTATGGAGCATCCTTGCATCAAGTTCATACTGTAACGACTGATAAAGGACGGAACATGCTTGCTGCAGTTAGGCTACTAAATGAAGATTGCAGTAGTTTCGATTTCGATGAAAGCACAAATGATGAACGTTTAGATAATGAAATTGATTTATCTAATTTTTCCCTGTGCGAAACAATTCAATCTGTAAAATGTGCAGCGCACACTCTGAATCTTGCAGTTGAAGACATTGTTCTTAAAATACGCAATGTTCAGGAAAAAATTGGGCAATGCCAACAACTTGTGAAGCGGTTAAGGACTCCTACATCTCGACAGGCTCTCAAAGCCAAGGGGTTGAAGGTATGTGTACTTGATGTCAGAACACGATGGAGCTCCACATATCTGATGTTGCAATCATTGTCTGATGTTCACGCACGGTACAACACGGGGCTACGGTTGAATTGATCAATTTCATTGAAGAGTTCGTTCTTATATTTAAAGCCGCGATACAAACAACGGATTTGCTGCAAGATTCACAGTTGATTTTAGGTGACTTTTATAAATGCTGGATGGAACTTAAACTTAAAATACGGTCGTTTACATCAAGTGTCCTTGCAAAAGAATTTGCACTACGCCTTGATGAGGGAGAAAATATGCTGATGAGCTCTGATGCTGTTTTAGCCGGACTGTATTTAGATCCAAGGTTTGAAAATATTATTTTACTTATCTTCAGTTCGGCAAAGCCTGAAAATAAAAGCAGAGTCATAACGTTTTTAAAATCTGTTGCCAGAAAAATCCATAAGAAGCTTTTATCATAGTACTGAATGTTGTCACTTATTCACTTTTTAAAGGAAACCATAGAGAGGCCGGATAGCAGTGCCACTAGAAGCGATTCACTAGGTAACTTTCAGGTAGGCCAACCTGAACATTCATTACCTGGATCTACCAACGAAAACTCAGGATTGAGTTTGGCTTTGGACATTTCTGAATCCACCACTAAATCTTTGTTGGAGGAATTTTTAAGTGCATCATTTGGAGGAGATACCAAGTCCTGCTGCAGAGGAAGTGCACCAACACTTGCGGGAATATTATGCTGACATCGATGGTTTTCCTGTTTCAAGAAGGTATCCTCTCTCCGCGAGTGTTTTTATCTTTTTGGCATGAAAAAAGCTTTCGAAGTGAATCAATGCAGATGGCAAAATTTCCAAAGGTTGTATTAGCAACTCCAGCTACTCAAGTCAGTGTTGAAAGGAGTTTTTCAGCACTTAGGTACGTTCTAAATGATTATAGAACTAAGCTCACTAACACAAACCTGGAAAACGTGTTGTTAGTGCGTTTAAATTAATACACAATAGCTAAGCTAATTTATAAGTGTATGTTTCCGGAACGTTACAATATGTAAATAAAAGCAAAAATATGTATAATTCTAAAAAAATTTCAAATAAAAGAACGAAAGTGTTAAAAGATCGAATCTTTTTGTTCTTTGAGGAACTAAAGCTCTAAGAAGCAATTCAATAGTTCCTTGAAAAATAAAGTTCGGAGCGGAACTTTTCACTCGGAACGATATTTTTTCGTTCCGACAAAACCACTCCGCTCGGAACTTTTGATTTTTTTTCGTTTCTTTCCGAACCCATGGTGAAAACTCATTTCAGTACGAGAGTTCTTTTACATACTTGACTTAGCGTTTTCTAAGTTCCAGTAATCCTAAATACGGAGTTAGTGAGTCCTAATTTCTGAACATTTTTTGGTGACCCCGTTAAAGATAGAGCACTATTCAAAAGAAGACTGTGTTTACCTTGTGCAGTGAATAGAAAAACGAAAATTTGTCAAGTTAAGAGTTAACAATGGAAGCCTTAGCGGTCAATCAAACGCAACTTGGGAAAGACATTGAAAAATTAGCATACGAGTACCGAAGCGAATTTCCGGACAAGAAGAGTCTTCAATACCTTCAAGCTAAACTTCAAGCATTAGAGAAAACTCATTAGAATTTTCCAAAATCACGGGCACATAGCAATACTGACTGTACGGACATAGGAAATGGCGACGTCATTATTCGTCTCACAAATATTATTGCTGGCATTAAAATCAGTAAAGATCAAACCAAACAATATTGCGATTTGAAAAGAAGCACAATAACAAAATATTGGGAACAAATAGAAGACAACAATAAATGCATCTGGGAAAATACAGATGATATTACGAGTTGCGGATATAATACGAATGAATATTTTCAACTTCAAGAGAAGGTGCATGAGATATTAATCAAAATCAATGAAGATATAGAAGATAACATATATACAAGCTCGGCCGTGCCTACTAATCAATCAAGCTTACAACTTCCGAAAGTAACCCTACCCAAGTTCGATGGGGATTACTTAAAGTGGCAGCAATTTTTTGATCTGTTTTCACAATTGGTTCATAATTAACCAATAGGGAACTCACAGAAAATGTGGTACCTCAAGATGAACCTCTCAGGTGAAGCTGAAAAATTAATCAGACATCTTCCATTGACAGCTATGCAATTGCATGGGATATGTTACAGAATAGATATCAAAACAAAAGATTGTTAGTAACAGCGCTCTTAGAGAAATTAATAGCACAACCTCAGATTACGACAGAATCGGCGTCAGCTTTAAAAAATCTGCATGATACTATAAAAGAATGGCTGCTTACTCTACAAAACATGGGACTTTCAGTAAAGGAGCTTTGGGACCCAATCATCATTCAGATTCTAGTGAAAAAATTGGACAAAAACACGCATGCATTATTCGAACAATCATTGTCATCGCCACGAGATTTACAGTCAGTAGAACAGTTGCTGAGCTTTCTAGAAAAGCGGTTTCAAGCACTAGAAACCTTGGGCCAAAAATCATTGATTTCAAAGTATCCACAGAAATCAAGCAAGCCCTCTGTCTTCATTACCAACCAAACTAACAGGACAAATCAAATTGAATGTGTTGTATGCAAGAAGAATCATCCAATATACTTCTGCGAAAATTTCTTGAGAATGCAAGCATTCGAGCGTCAAGAAAAGGCTAAAGAACTAAATCTTTGCCTAAATTGCCTTAAGAGTGGTCACAATCTCAGTCAGTGCAGGTCAAGAGGTCTCCAAAAATGCAACAAAAGGCATAACACGTTTCTCCATTATCATACAAATCAGCATTCTGGGACTCAGATTACGAAACCATCCACTAGTCAGGCAACGTGGTTGCTGTCGTTGCTGCTCGGGACGTTTACGTTTACGTATTTCTGGGAACAGCTTTTGCAACCGTCATCGACAAGGATGGAACATCAATACAATGCAGATTGTTATTAGATTCCGGGTCGAAATTGAATTTTATTTCGGAGAAATTTCCAAACAAGTTAAGATTATCAGACGACAAGGTGAATTTGGTATTGGTGATTCAAGAGTTAAAATAAACAATAGACTTAACATTACGTTAAAGTCCAAAGTCAGTGATTATGCAACTCAACTGGAAGTTTTTGTGATCAAGGAGATTTCAACGCACCAGCCACAGCAACCCATAAATATTGATAGTTGGGATATTCCAAGCAACATGTCTTTAGCGGACCCACAATTTAATCTACCTCAAAAGATTGACATCCTTTTGGTGGCGGAAATGTATGGGGAAATAATGAGGAATGGTCAACTCAGAATAAATGAGAACCTGCCAACGCTACAAAACACCACATTAGGTTGGATAGTTCTAGGCAAGGTATCAAGTGTTGATTATATAACACCATTTTGTGGAATCACAAATGCTGATCTAGAGACACAACTGCAACGGTTTAGGGAATTAGAACAGTGCCCGAACAAACCAATGATGTCATCATCTGACAGAAAATGTGAGGAATATTTTGAATCAACAGTGAGTCGCAGTGCTGAAGGACGATTCATTGTAAATCTGCCAATCCTGACCGATCCAAAATTGTTAGGTGAATAAAAGCAATTGGCCTTCAAACGATTAATAAGCATCGAACGAAAACTGGCACAGGAACCACAATTAAGGAAACATTATAATGAATTCTTAGACGAATACTCGTACATCAGGTTGGGACACATGCGAGAATTAGACTCACAAAGGCTGACAAGGCCTTACTACTTCCTTCCGCACCACTGTGTCTTGAAACCAACAAGTAGTACGACAAAACTAATAGTAGTTTTCGATGGCTCTGCGAAAACTACAACCAGCTTATCACTCAATGACTTATTGTTAAATGGACCCAAGATCCAAGAAGATCTCAGTACAATCATTATGAGGTTCCGTTTCCAAAGATATGTCTTCACTGCTGACATTGCCAAAATGTACAGACAAATCTTGGTAGCTGAGGAGGATAGAAATTTGCAATTAATCATGTGGAGAAATCAACCAACAGATACAGTTAAATATTATCAACTATGTACAGTCACGTATGGTACAAAATCTGCACCATATTTAGCAGTAAAGTGCATACAAAAATTGGCTGAAGAAGAAGCAGGAAATTATCCGTTGGGAGGAGCTGTTGTGAAGAATTTCTATGTTGACGACGTATTGACAGGAAGTGATGATTTAGATGAAGCAATAGACACTCAGAGACAATTAAAACAACTATTAAGCTCTGGAGGTTTTCAGTTGAGGAAGTGGTGTGCAAACCACCCCAAATTGGTCCAAAATATACCAAGAGAAGATTTAGAGATCAAATTAAACTTTTCTGAAATGGAAGGTGAACACATAAAAACGTTAGGCCTATTATGGCATCCTATCATGGACTGGTTTACAATCACGACATGTCTTAAAAATTATAAGAATTTCACAAAGCGTACAATTTTGGCCGACATATCACAAATCTTCGACACTTTGGGGTTAGTAAATCCAGTAGTGGTCATGAGTAAGATGTTTATTCAAAAATTATGGAAATTAAAACTAGACTGGGACGATGAAATACCCAGTGAACTTCAATCTTCCTGGCTGCAATTCCGTACAGAATTACAGAGACTCAATGATATTAAAATTCCAAGATACATGTTTAGCAATGAACCCACAATCAACATCGAGCTCCATGCCTTTTCAGATGCAAGCGAAAGGGCATACGGAACTGCATTATATATCAGATCCAAGGACAAAACAGGCAAGGTGACAGTGAAGTTACTGTGCCCAAAATCCAAGGTAGCTCCAGTCAAGCCAATCACAATTCCAAGATTAGAATTGTGCGCCGCAAAGCTCGCTGCTGAATTAGTACATCATGTAAAAGGCATCATGAACATAAAATTCGATGAAATATATTTTTGGACGGACTCACAGACAGTTTTGGCATGGATCAAGGGAGATTCATCATTGCTCAAAACTTTTGTAGCGAATAGAGTAGTCGCCATTCAAGAATTAACAGAAGGTACAAGTTGGAGATATGTTAACACAAAGGACAACCCTGCTGATATCGTGTCCAGGGGATTGACTCCAGGGTAATTAGTAAATGCAAGGCTTTGGTTCGAGGGTACAGCATTCTTGAAGACATCAAAGATGCAGTGGCCTCAGCAAACAGCTACAACCATCAGGTTGCAAGAAGAAGAAAAAACAATAAACTAACTGTAACCGCACTAGATCAAAGTAAACAGCATCCAGTTTATGTTATATATCATGGCAACTCTTTTCGCAAATTGCAACGAGTCATGGCATATATCCTTAGAAGTGTAGAAATTCAATTCAATTCATTTCAATTTTTACTTACTCAATTTAAGGGTACATTAAGATGCTTAATCCGATCTTATAAAACTGTACCACTAGATAATCAGGATTTTAGATTAAAAACTAGGAAATACACTAACACTACAAATAAGCTATGATAAGAGAAAAATAAAGTAGAAAACTATATTAGCTTACATTACAAATGAAGAAGAAAAAAAAAAAAACAAATATATATATATAACTTACATATATAATTACAGTTGCATTGTATAAAAGAAAAAGATGTTATATATATAAAAAAAAAAAAAAGACGTTAAGCGCAAAACATTCCGATGCAGTACACACCATATCCATTCAACCTTATACTAGGTGTTGAATAAGTAGCCTCTTAAAAGCTCCAAAAGAACCCTCCCGCTGAATGCGAGCCGGAAGGGCGTTCCACAATCTTATAGCTAGAACGAAGTAAGAACGCTCAAAAACAAGTGTACGAAAACGCGGCAACAATATTTTCAGACCTCTATCAGAATTAAAAAATGTGACATGTTCATACAGATAGGTCGGCTGAGTTGTATGAAGAACTTTAAAAAGAAATAGAAGCAATCTACGTTTCAAGAAGACTTCAAGAGAGCAGCTGAGAAATGTTCAAACAAAGAAGACGTAGGCGACAACTCTCATCATTTTCGTAAGAGAACTCGAAAATGCTTTAATTCTCATCTGTAAGGAAATGCAAAGCTGCAGTTTCCCAGAAGAACTTCGTAGCTTACATAAAGATAATGAAATACATAGAAATAGCAAATTAAAAAATTCAGCTGCATTTGTTGGTACACAAGGAGTCATAAGAGTAGGTGGGAGATTAGATAATGCAGACATTGAATATGATACGAAACTACCAATAGTACTTCCAGCTGACCATTTCATTACGAAGTTACTGATGAATCATTTACATACGTTACATTTGCATGCTGGACCGCAAGCACTGCAGGCTATAGCAAGGCAAAGGTTCTGGATTTTACAATGTAGAAATCTAGCACGATCCGTTGTCAACAATTGCGTCCGATGCACGAGAATCCGGCCGAAATATGCCATCAACAAATGGGAAATCTTCCTAAAGACAGAGTTCAAAAGGCACGTCCATTCATCAACTGTGGTGTGGACTTCTGCGGCCCAGCATACACACACTATAAGATTCGAGGTAAGAGACCACATGAAACTTATATTGCTGTTTTCTGCTGTTTCGCCACTAAGGCAATCCATTTGGAGGTTGTGTCCGACTTGTCAACAGAAGGTTTCTTAGGAGCATTAAGAAGATTCACAGCCCGACGAGGAAGATGCGAACACATTTACTGCGACAATGGACGGAATTTCGTAGGCGCCAGCAATAAATTAAGGGAAATTAGTGATATATTATCCACTACCAACTCAAGAACAAAGATTGTCAAAAGATGCCTAGACCAAAAGATTCAATTTCATTTTACTCCCCCCCCCCCCCCCCCCCCCCCGATCACCTGACTTCGCATCTACATCTCTTACATATGAAGAACTATGTACGGTAACATCGGAAATAGAAGCCATTCTTAACTCGAAACCTCTTACACCTCTATCATCAGATCCGAATCATCATAGGAGAACCAATGACATCCACAGTAGATTCAGTAATCGAACAACAGAAAATGTCATTATTAGCCAAATGGGAACTAGTATCTCATATACGGAATGAGTTTTGGCAACGTTGGTCAATGGAATATTTGACGGAACTCCAGGAAAGAACTAAATGGATGGATCAGCAGCCAAACATTCAGCCAGGGACATTAGTAATCATGAAGGACGAAAACCTTCCTCCCTTAAAATGGTCATTAGGCAGAATCGTGGAAATAATTCAGGGTGCAGATGGAAAGATACGTGTAGCTGACGTAAGAACAGCCACAGGAATATTTCGTAGAGCCATACATCAACTAGCACCTCTACCAGTTGAGTTAAATGATAGCGCAAAATCAATTAGAAATGATAGAAGTTGATGAAGGACAAAATAGTTACTCAAATGAAGAGATAGGTGGAGAGGAAGTATCTAGAAATACAAGGAAAAGAAAGCAATCGCAGGAACCAATTAATGTTTTGAAGGTCATCCTATTAACAATGTTACTTTTACCCCTCTCTGCGAAGGCAGTTCGGTCAGAAACTCAAGTAGAGGTACACAAACTTGACGGTAACGCCAGGATATAGCAACTGGAATCTGTTAGTATATTATGATCTCAGGGGCTTGTAACGAACCTGTACATAGATAGATAATTAGAGATGTATGAGTGAAGTTTTATATAGAAAATTTTCCTTCATGTAATTCACAATAGCTTTTTGAATTGATGTTATAAGTAGGGCAGTATAGATTCACTAGACAACCTTCATCCGCCTACCAGAATTTCCTGCACAACATTTCTAGCAAGTTGAACTTGCTTGTCCGGGAGACCTAGAAAATCCTCCTCCACCTCCAAACCCTGCCTGTGAGCCAGTACGTGAAGAACGGAGAGCTATTGGTAGTACGTGTAACAAACTGAATCCAATAGTCAGTACGTGTACAACGGAAAAGCTATCCTGTCACCAGTACGTGAACAACGGAGGACTAGTGGTGGTACGTGATCAACGGAAACAAGTCTCTCCTAGTTAGTACGTGTACAACGGAAGTCTCTCCTGTCACAGACCCAAATTAGATTTAGAAAACATAGACAATAATTTCACTAATATAAATTATTCTACATTTATATTAGGGACTTAAAAGGAATAAATAATTAATTTGAACTCAACCGAACTGTTGTCATTTGGACCCCTCACTCCACTGAAGCTACCCAGAGTCAAGTTCTGACGTTTTGCTAACCGACTGAACTATTGGCGCCCGAGCAATCCCGACCGACCGAGCAAACGACGTCACAGGCTATTGGGCATCAATTAATATTATTCAAGACGCACTAAAACATTTAGAACGTCTCTCTCGTACCATCACCCACAAAGATTACTACATAGAAATAGTATCTCAATATTATCATCAACTTGAGGAATTAAACAATAGTAATGTATTACTGAAAGACCAGAGTAACAATTCAACCAAACCAAAGGCCAAGAGATCACCATTGGATCTAGTTGGTACAATAGCAAACAAATTATTTGGAGTTTTAGACAATGAATATGCATCGATAATGACTGAAACTATTAACAGAATAAAAAATAATGAAGACCACTTGCATGACCTCATAAAAAATAAAACATCAGTACTTGAAACCACCGTCAATGTGATCAAAAAGTCTGAAGAAGACAGATGTAAGCAAACAAAAAGGATAGAAGAAGCACTGGAGCTTGCATATGAGAAAATGTGCAATATGAGTTCAGAACAAAAGCAGCAGAGAAGCATCCAGACTTTCAACACTCTTTCAATTTTAGTCGCCTCACTTGTTAACGAATGCAAGTTCATGCAAGAAGCTATTCTTGATGTAGTTACAGATACACATCATGGGCGATCAAGTCCCTTAGTTATATCTCCTGAGCAACTTCGAATGCAATTATCAATTATCAAGGACAATTTGCCATCAGGAATCCAGCTACCAACCTTCAATGGCCAAATTAGTGTGTCATTAGTATATAAACTAATGAAAATTCAATGCCAACTTCAGAACGATTATATGATTTTTGAACTCATTGTACCATTGCTGCGGTCCACAACCTTTGAGTTATACCGACTAATTTTATTGTCAACATTAATGAACGACACATTTGTATCTGTAGCGCCGGCAACAGAGTTCCTGATGACGAACCTGTTCAGAGATCTGTTTTATTTCATGAACAAATTTGAGTTAATGCAATGTTTTGACATTGGAAAAAACTATCATTTATGTGAACAACGGCGTCCACTCCATATTAAGACACCGACATCAAATATCTGCGAGGTAGAGCTATTTACACGTAGCACACTACCTAGAACATGCGCGTTAAGGATTACAAAACCAAAAAATATGTGGATTAAACTAGCTGCACCCAATCAATGGTTATTTTGCCTAGATAAGACATACAATCCCACGTTCATCTGTGGCAGTGATATCATTCACAAAACTCTAGATGGAACTGGAATATTATCCATGCAACACGGATGTGCAATGAAAGATGATGAGTTGCTAATCGAAACATTTAATGATCTTCAAACTCGAACAGATAAGAAGTCATTTCAACCAAATTTTAATATTACTCCAGATGATCTTGACAATTTTGAGGAAGATTGAACACCAGTATTCTACCGGTCAAGGTTAACAACACATGGAGAGGAGTTTGATAACTTAATCAAGAAAATCAAGAACATCAAAGTACATCAAACTAAACTACAAGATCTCCAACCACATGATGTACATCAATTTACCATAGGATACGTAACCGTAGGAATCATCAGTGTTATTATCATCTATCTAAGCCTAACGCACTGTAAGAACAACCGGACCTTGAAGCTCAAAGTAAACCAATCCCACTACCCAGAAGGAACCCAGCAGCTCAAGATTACAGCTTTGAAGTTGGAGACTTCAAGGGGGATGTTCAAGTATAAAAAAAAAAGAAATAATAATAATTTGATTATAAGATATCATAATTTACCAGCAGTTGGTCGGTCAGTCAGCCTACACGTAATTAATGTAAATTCACCTTTGCTTTTCGCTTACTAAGCAATTGCACTTCTTGTTCAAAAAAATATTTTTGTAGTATGGTGACCCGACTGTTGTTCCAATATTGAATGTAAGTAAAAAATTATTTGTAAGTCAGCAGTTATTGCTGACAATGAATATTGATTATTTGTTTCAGTTTTTATTTTACTAATTTTGTTATATATATATATATAGGTGGAACATTTGTAGAAATAAAAGTTCAGTTTTTATTATAATCTAATCGGCTGTAGTTGTCTTCAGCTCAAATTCTCTATCCAATCCTATCCCAGTACTGGAATCAGTGAAACCTCATTTCAGTACGTGAGTTTCTTTACATACTTGACTTAGCGTTTTCTAAGTTCAAGTAATCCTAAATACAGAGCTAGTGTTTCCTAATTTCTGAACAGTTATTATTAATTAATCCCTATTTCATTATTGATTAGTCATTTTGTTATTGCTATTGTCGTTTTATATACTTTTACGAAAAATAATACGCACCCAAATATATACCTACCTACCACACGAGAAATTTTTCTAATTTTTCATACTAATTCGTTGTTTTAATCAATCAAACTAAAACATATTCTAAATTGCTCCAGAAGAGTTATATACAATTCCAGAGATAATTTTTATTTTAATTGAAATCAAGTGTTCTTGGATTTATTCACACATTTTTCTTTTTATTGTGGTGCTGTGTTTCAAAATTTTATTTGCTGTACTCTCCTCAATTTTTACGCCCCACATAATATAACAACATGACTGACGAAAGCAAAACGTTCGACGAACTGTGCTTATCACAAGTAGAGAAAACCGAAGAAATCAGAAAAATTCTAAAGGAATACCACAGCACAAACAAAAAATATAGAACTTCGGAATTTGTTTCCAATAAACTTCGGAAATTGGAAGAACAATGGGCTGCTTTTGAGAAAACAGAATCCATCATTCAAGAACATGAGAATTTCGACGAAACTCATGAATACTTCAAACAATCATGCTCTGATAAGACAGGGGATTGGTACAACCTAATCAGAGCAACACTGTCTGATAGGTTGAAATCCATTTCAACTCATGAGGATAACACAAATAACTCATTTTACATCGCACCTCCCAAAAATTCACAAAAAGCAGCATCGATAGATAATCAGGACAACGCAGACCAAGACCAAGAAAATATAGTACGATTTCGGCTGCAGGAGGATAGACAAAACAATATCACATATTATACAGTCTATCAATCTTAATTCACTACCAACTGGCTAGGCATATTTAACTCAAAAACTACATTCGCTACATGGGTATTGGGATGATTTTAAAACAACTCATACTGAAATAGTTTCAAATGCTGGCCCTAAGGACAAAGGCAGCGATTAGTTCACGAAAGATGTCTATATAAATTTTATTATTGCGCTACAAGAACAGTTGGACTCACGATTCCAAGATGTATCAAACAATACAACTAACTCCACAGATCATCATCATAATGTCTCCTTTAGAGACCAGTCTACTCTATTCCTTCCAGACGCAAGACCATTAATACCCAATTTCAGTGGAAATCCGAGAGATCTCCACAAATTTATATCTAGTTGTGACGATATTTACAGAACGACGGCGACGGTGAACGAAAAGAACTCCCTCCTTAGTTTAATAAGGAGTAAATTATCTGTAGAGGCATACGATATATATAGGTACAATCAGATTTCAGATTGGCCTGAATTAAAATCATTATTGACTCAAACATTTGAAGTAAAAACCCCTAGAGCTACCCTGCAGTCCCAATTAAATAATTGCAAGCAGAAAATGGAGAGACTTAACACAAATTTATCCAAATTAAATGAGCGACCCACTCATACACAATTGATAAAATTCTTTTAAAATCTCTTTTAAAAGATAATGAGTGTCAAGCAGTGAGAGCTATCGAGGATGGGCTAATAAATGCCCAACGCCAAACATTAGCCAAAGTGTATTCCGATAAATCATTTTCTGCATTAAAATTACATATCTTGGAACATGCATCACGTTTAGAGCAGAAACAGCTCGGTTTTCGAGTAAATAACAAGGTAAACGAAAACACTTTTACGCAAAACATAAATTCGATTCTTCGTTGTTTCAAATGTAATAGACTTGGGCATGCTGCTTCAAAATGCCCAGTCACACAACGCTCTGCACAGGGTCTTAACATAATTCCAAAACTAAACCCCCAATTACAACGCCCTCCAGATTTTAACAAGATCACATTTCCGTCACAGGTCCCATCATGTTAATATTGCCATCGGATGGGACATTCCTTTGAAGAATGTAGAACAAGGGCAGCAAATAATTCCCGTTTTGGCAGCAGCCAAGGAAACGGAAATAATTTCAAACAATTGAACAGAAAGTTGTCAGGATTTTACGTGAGCACCTGCCAAGTATGGCTTAATCTCACGGCATTCTTCATGCACGGATTGTAAAGATCAATCAGATTCCTCGTGTCGAAACAACGAGTACCAGTATGCCAAATAAGCATGACATGACATCAACTTACTGGTAGAAGCGAGACCTATCCCATCTCTGCCGATTTCAGGTCACGGCACCCTATACCACAGCCACTAGGATGCTCCCATAAAGGGGCCATTCCAAGTTGAGGTGGGTAAAACCTTGTTATCCAGGGCTCCTCTAACCCCGTAGTACTAAGTTAGCCAATGTCGCGCCGCCCATTTGGTATGGCTTTCGTAAAGCATGACCAACGGACCATGAATACTCCCAGTTTCAATCTTTCATGCTAGATATCTTTTTTAAACGGTACTGGTAACTCCGTTCGGGCCTAGATCTTATTAGCAGCGTCAAAAGAATCGTACTTGGCCTATACAGGTAATACAACCCTTATGTCAGAGAGGACCACGTGAAGGTTAAGATGTGCCCAATTCAGTCTGGATAGGCTTCGTGATTCACCATTTGGATCATATAGCTGACCATGCATACTAACCATATAAGCACTACTAACATACATACCTGATTTCTGTTATCTATCAACTTATTCATCATCTTAGACATCCTTTCGCCCCCTGCCCTGCCCAAGAGTCTATGTCTGTCTTTCTCATCTCACTTCGCACACCTATGTCTGAGATTTTATTATTCTGACTTACATGAGCACATAGCATTATCGGCCTCTTGCCAGCATTACTACAGTACCCACACAGTCAAAAATCTCAATTTCAATTTCACTAAGGTAACTTTACCTCGATTTGAGAAGTACCAATTCGCGCCCATAGCACTCAGCTAACTATACCACACTACTGTACGCACTCTGCTGGGAGATGCCAAAGCGATCTACAAAACACCAAAACGCTCCTATAATCATACCACCAAAAACACCAAATCAACAAACCAACAAATTTCATCTATCAAGTATGCATGCTTTCCTCTTATACAGCTTTCACCTTGTTCAGCATTGCGTTTCACAGACTACTTTCCCCCCCTTTGAGGAATTCAATAAGATTTTGTCGTTCGGGTAATCCTACGTTCTCTCGATTTTTGTTTTTAACTCGTTGTCTCAGTTGCACTACAATAGTGCATAGCCAAGCTCTTTTCCCCCATTAATGCAAAAGATGAAAGTATATGAAATTACTTGTGTCATTCTAAAATACACCAACAATTTTCCAATTTTGCTCTACTACTTCTTAACTTGTTGTTAAGTTAACTTTGACCAAACATTGTCAATATTTCATGAAAACTGCTTTTCACAAAAGCGCGGGAGCATTTTATGAGAGTAAAACGTGAAAACTCAGTCCCTTCTCATTTATTTACGAAAATGTAACATTTGCCATTCTGTTTTGTTGCATGCAATTTGCGCTTTCACATTTTTTGTCTTTATTCATAAAAGTTTTGTTATGGAACTATGTCAGAGTGATTGATTTGGACGTGAAGTCCAGAATGCCAGCATGAGCTGACAGATCACTCGGTGGATAGCGTTGACTGCAGGGCGACACGCTAGCTCGCCTCGGCTATTGGCGGAAAGTGTGGGGAGGTTCCACGAAAAGCTGCCGCTGCCACCAGCCATATACAAAATTTATTCGTGCCTGACTAATAAAAGGCCGTTGAACCACATTCGGTCCTAAATGGACCCTTACACCACTTACCTACATCAATTGGGAAGGCGCAGATGTTTGGCCTTCTCTGCTCGCTCCAACCACCCAATCGACACTGAGGGCAGATGGTTTTCAGTATCCCTGTGATGACCTGTAAAGAGAGGAGTAGCGGACCTAGTCGACCTTCATGCTAAGAGGGCTCCAGGAGAGTGAGAGGAAAAGTAAAAGATCTTACCAAGGTATTACTTTGTAAAAGGAAAGACTCGCTTTATTGTAGGTAACTTAAATCTCATCTTTAATAAACTACTTGTGGACATACATTCATCGTTCAACATACGGAGTTGCCCATTATTGAAAGAACAAATCATATAATGAGCCCAGGATTCACCTGATGTGCTATCATTAGTTGTTGTAATAAGCTGAAGACACAAGACTAATTTCAGATAGACTACAAAAAATTAAAGTTCGAGATAGAGACAAAAATTCAAATTGGTAGATATCTCCTAAGATAATAAAAATTATATAATATACTATTCATATTTAAATTTAAATGTTACTCGCTTTCTTGGTAGCGATTATAAAAAGTAGCTACATGTAATAATATAGATCTGACTTAAGAAACACTGCCTAATATTCTATTTCTTTCCGTTTAAAAGGATTCCGACATTATTCTATATAAATATGTAATCATTTGCTACTTAACATTCCTTTTCTTTTATTAATTACATGAAAAAACGATTGTTGAATTTAAAATTGATTACCCGGATTATGACAGTGGACGTCATTTCATATAGCCCTTACAATGTGTTACCATAAAACTCTTGAATTTAGTTTATTGCTATGGCTAATCGTTATTTTAACAAGAGAGTGGACCCGTACAAGGTAAGTGGGCATCTGATACACCTATCTAGTAATAACTTGTTACATTTCACACGATGGTGATTTCAGACCACCATATATAATAAATATTCTAATTATACGCATAATTATAAAAGCAATATAATTGTATTAATATATAAAGGAAATTTTTGCAACAACTTACCTTTGACTGCTGGGGTTCCACCGTAGAGGCGCCTACAAGGAAGATCAACTTGCCATTAACTGTAAAACAACGTTAGTCTTATAGCATAATTACATCTAAGCCTATAAACTGATGACTGCCTTGAGGTGCCGGGCACTCTCACTCAGCTGCGCTAATTTATGCAATTTCTGGCAAGAGCTACACTGTCGGACGATATACGCGCACACTTATGTGCGGTATGGCTCAGCAATTCCTGTGGCAGGAGATTCAACAATTTTCTGATACAAACTAGATAATACAATGACTCCGTATGATGCAGTGGATGCTGAGTCGTGATGTGTAAAAAGAATGTAAAGTGTGGCACACGCTTTCACAATTGACGTGAACATTTGATGATCCCTGTGGCCGAAATTTCAAGGTTTTCTGGCTTAAGTTACGTGACTTTGTGTGGTACAGTGAGTGCTGTGCACGCTCGCATCAAGGATGCTGACAATTTGAGCCTTTTTGTTACCCAGTTGGACGTTTTCCTATGGAATATGATCTAGTTTATACCGGGCCATAGGATTTCTCTTGATTTTCTTTTCACTTCCCTTCTTCAAAATAACAAAAATTTTCCTTTCGTGGAGCACACTTACGAGAGCAACGAGAAGACTCCGTGTGATCCAGTGAATGCTGAGCACGCTCGCATCAAGGATTCTGACAGTTTTGGGCCTTTTTGTTTCCCAGTTGGACGTTTTCCTAATTAATATCGGACTATAGGATTCCTCTTGATTTTCTTTTCACTTCCCTTCTTCAAAATAACAAAACTTTCCTTTCGAGGAGCACACTGACGAAAGCAACGAGAAGACTCAAAAGTCTGTCATCTGTCGCTTCTTCTTCTTCCCTTTTCACCCGTCGCATCCCGTCCATTTTTCTTCGCTGCTCATGTGCTACGGGGGTCAGCGTAGACGTGTACTTAGCTCAGTGTAGCATATTGCTACATGCAATACGCTACGACCATAACATATGCCCCAATACGTAGGTGGACATTCCAAGACAAAGATATATTCCAAATTGTTACCTCTTGACATCAAGTACGATACCCTGTCTGTATAGCTTGGATTCTTTCCATGCTGTGTCTATTGTTCTGCCGTAGCACTGTTAAGTGGCGTGCAGTAATTCTATGGGCCGGGAAATTAATTCCTCCACTTATGATATTCAACCCACGAGTTGGAGGTCCATGTAATACTTTTCCTGCGTAGGATTCCTTTTTCAAAAAAAATTTGTATGTTAAGTTTTTTTGGTATTTAAATATTATTGAAATTCACCTGAATATGTTCGATTAAAATGTCGATGACAACAGAAAATTCCCTATTTTGCGCTTAACTTTGATTGCACGACGTAACTTTTTCAACAAGTACAAGGCAAATGTCTTCACTCTTCTTCTTCTTCTTCTTCTTTTTGCTGTTCGTCGCATCCCGTCCATTTTTCTTCATCACCCATGAGTCTATGGGTGGGCGTATACGTATACTTAGCTCAGTGTGTCATATTGCTACATGCAGTACGCTACGACTATAAGTTTTAAAGAGAGTTTGATTTTTTTGGTTTTATTTTTTCTTTCTTCCGTTTATTATTAAGTTAACGTTTGTTATTACACTCCCGCCATCATCAACAACTTCCCACGATCGCGTGGTGCATTTCCGATGATAAGCAAGGCGCATTATTTGATACGCCACTTGCGGCGTGTGTATATGCAAGTGTTCAAAAGGAAAAACATGACAACAAAGTTACAACTTAGGCACTTTGTGTTTATGAAAGATATAGCGTGTGGATATTCAAGTGTTTGAAAAGAGGATAATTTGTGCTGACAAACCCAAGTGGATGTTTGGGATTTTATTTCAAGAAATCCGGAATGAAATCGAATAAAAATGTATGCACTTAAAGTAGGGCAAGTAAAAAACACCTTGGAATGCACGACTGAAAATTAGAATGCGGGTTATGATATGTGGATGTATCATAAAGCGTGAATTACAATTACGACTGATCTGTCGACTGCGACTTGATTTTAAGTCGAAGTCGACGCTGAGGTGAAATTTTTAATTAAATTAAAGCTTCAACTGCTTAAACAAACCAGATGTCCCGACTTCTGTGATTGAACTAAAGTTGGCCGCAGCCAACACCTCCTTTGCACTTTGAGCAAAGTTTTGTTTCAGTCGCAGGCGCAGTCGAAGTCGAAGTTGAAATTGTGTCTTACCATATGAATTTCCCATTTGGGCAAAGTCGTAGTTGACTGATCAGTCGTAATTGTAATTCAGGCCTAACATAGTGTTGGAATTTGTGTTAGTATGTTTGTTAGAAACAATTTGAGAAAATGACATCCCTGGTTTAATATTAGTTTCTTGCATGAAGCGTTCCTTCTATTTCAGCTGCTCTCTCCGCTTGTTTTTCTCTGTCCCTTTTTTGCGTAGTTAACGACGACATCGTTTTTGATCCTTGGGCATTCCATGGTTGTCGCATTCGAAACACCTGTAGCATTTCTGGCAAAATGTCCGCTAGCACCTTTTACATTGTGACACACCCTTTGTGGTGTGCTTTTCCTAGTGGACAATTTGATCCAGAGTTCGATCTGCTTTAATTATTTATCATGTATTTGGCATCAAATGAAATTTGAAGGCATTCATCTCCTTCCCTGCTGCTGTGCTGCATGCCGTTTTTAACTTTGCGACATTAGCGACGTTGTTCATATTATATCTTGTCAATACTTCCACCAGGGCAGCCTTAACATCCGATTCTTCAAAAGTGTGCTGCAATCCCTTCAGTACGAGGGTAGTTTTCCTGTCCTCCTTTGGCGTGAATGTGTATGACTCCACCTTTATTTGATTCAGTAACTCTAATACTTCCTATCTACGCCGTTGAAGGTTTAAAGGTGCATTTGTTTTCGCTTCCTGTTTTCACGAAAAATTTTTGCCTAATTTCTATTGAACTCTTTAAAATTCAATCTGTGTGCTATTATAGTTGGTGGTCTGTTTGGTTTCTCCTGAGGTTTTACTGGATTTGTGGGCTTTTTACTGGGATTATTTGAACTTATTTTCTCCAGCTGCAGTGCTTGGTAATACCTTAGAATAATAAAATTACAAAATCGACAAGAAGAACACAAAATGTGCAACCAATTCTGTTCGCACCCTGAGCTACATCACCTCCAGTTTAAAAATATTTAAACTGTAGGTCATCAAAGTTGAAAACCCGAAAGCTTGAAACGAACTTTTTTATACTGCCGTGATGATGTGTTTTGTGACTTTAGAAGCTTGGAGAGGGTGTGGTAATGCTCTACATTCATTTCATGTATATTTGCTTCTAGCGAACGGGCACTGTTTTCTGAGACCTTGGAAGCTGGATTGCTTGGTCTGTCTGCCTACCGCTTGGCAAAGGGAAAAGAGATATAGTTAATGCGAGAATTTTTTCATCAGAATTTTTTGTTTTTAATTTATTATGATTGCAGTTTTGTACATTTGCTCTGGTTTTCATGGTTTTTAGGTGAATGAGATTGCGTAAGCGAGGGAAAAATAAGCAATTATGATTCTGCGCACCTCTTATTTTTTTTAATTGCTGTAATATTTCATTAGTACAAAATAAGAACGTATTTTAGAATAATTTTTATTGACAAAATCAATGAACGGATGAAAGGGTCGGTTATAGGATTGATTGATGGGATGGTAGGATGGAAGCGACCATGTGAATAAATCGTTTCAAAACTATTCTTCAATTTGTTCGCTACAAGCTACAAAATATGTTCGAAAAATTCAAGATAAGTTAGGCCCAAAAGAAAATAAATAATAAAAAAAAAAAGTCTCAATCTAACGGTTGACGAACAGCTTGTTTCATTTAGTGGTAGATGTTCATTCAAGCACAAAAAGGATTCGATTGTCTCAAGCTCTTCTTCCAGGCAGGACAGACACTGAAGGCTGCCAACAACTCCCATTCTTGTTAAATGAGCGCGAAGCGAGCTGTAGCCTGCTGTACCCATTTCTACCTTGCTTCCTTCCGAGCCCCATGAAAAAATCGGAGATATTCCGATTGGGCCCATCAAGAAACAGCTTTGTGCACCTGCAAGTACTCAGGCTCTCCCATCTCTGCTGACGCTTCCTATTATCATGCGCTTTGACTTTGATGACAGACCCGATACCTGAGGTGGCAACGCCTACGGTGGGTTCCGTTCCAAGGAACGGAGAATCAGAGCCAGCTGTAGCTAAAATGTCAGCCCTTTCATTCCTCATGATCTACATGTGATCAGGAATCCACCGAAGGGACACCTTGTTGTGGATATACAGCTTATCCAAAGACGACTTGCAGTCCCTCAGTAACTTAGGAAGTTATCCGAGGGCCACTCAGATCCATCAAGGCTGCTTGACTCCATATCAAGGGCTATCTTCGCTGCCATTGCGATGGCGAAGACTTCAGCCTGGAAGACAGTAGTGTGTCTTTCAAGTGAGTACTCTATCCCAATGTCAGGTTCAAGAAGGTAAACGCCCGCCCCGGCTCCATCATTCGTGAGAGAGCCGTCGGTAAAGATTTTTAGAGTGGTCTGGGGAGGGCTCGATAAGGCACTTCCTTTAGTCCACGATTTCTTTACAGGAAAACTCACAAAGAAGCGACGCCCGAAATGAAGCTGTGGAACCATCGCATAAAATGGCATGCTGGCCAGAGGATTTTCTAGATTCAGCCCATACGCCAAAGCGCAATGAGAAGAGCCAGTCCAGCCATCCTTCTGTAATTCCCAAGCAGGCAAGCTTTTGCAGGCTATCCAGCTTCCGTGCTTCCGTATCGCAGTCCCCACAAGCGTTCTCGGCCGCCATACACAAGACGCATATGTGAGCATAGGTTTAACAATCGAGGTGTACATCCAGTGCACAACCCTCGGTCTTACGCCCCATGTGCAGCCAAAAGTTCTCCTGCATTGGGCGAAAGCCCTCAGAGCCGCATTAACTTTTTCCTCTACGAGCAATCCCCATGTCAGCTTCGAGTCAAGGTAAACTCCGAGGTGGAGAGAGTTGCAAAGTGTGTCCAAAGAGCTGTGTAAGAACAAGGTGCCCAAGCTTATGCCTTCTGGAGAAGAGCACCAAGCTGGTCTTTGCTGGGTTCACTGTAATATCATGACGGGTGCACCAGTCCTCAACAATATTGAGGCCTCGTTGCATGAAGGCACAGGCAGCAGCCATGCTGTGCCTGGAGATGAGCAGAGGGATGTCATCCGCATACGCTTCATATGAGAATCCCACGTTTTTCAGCATCGTAATGAGTGAGTCAACCACTCACAAGTATGGCTTAAAAATAAGATAGGTTTGTGATACTGTTACTATCCTCTAAAAGGAATACCATATCTTGACAAGGAGGGTACTAGCCACTACTAGAACATCGAATTTAGATAAACGAATCGCTAAAGAACTTTGTGTGCCATATGTTCGAACGAACAAAAATATTACGTGACAAGTACTATACAAGCACTGAACTTGCCCAGATTTCAATGAGTAAAAGACTCACTACAGTTGGAACTATGATGAAAAAAAAGAAGTGTATATCTCCAAATTTTGTCGACAAGAAGTTATACCCCTCAGTTTTACACAAAACTGTTCATCACTGAGAAGTCGAAAGCAGTCATCTTACTTTACAATGCATCATTCAAAGAAAATTGATAAAGCGAGTAAAAATATCCCAAATATCATCCAGGAGTAAAACGAACAATCTTAGAGGCCGCAAGAGAAAAGGTTAGAAGTAATGCATTGCGATGATGATATATTGGAGCCTGTGCATATTTCCCTAGATGTCCGCAGGAAACGTTGCTATATACGTTGCTATAACTTTTATGATTTATCAGACGAATTTTTCCGCCGAAAAAGTTTTTCGGCCGATAAAACATAAAAGTTGTGTTTTTCTTAAAAATCTGAAATAAATATAACTATTTTACTTCTTAGTTTATCCTATTTCTCTGGATTGGAAGTAAAATCTTGTTTTAAAGTGGAATAAATTGAGTTTTTCGGTTTACATTTTTCGGTTCTTGTTTTTGATGTAAAAGTGCTTTAAGGCATTTGACTGAAAATATTATGTCACAAAATTTGAAGTGATCTTCTTCGACCAAAAGGAAAAATTACAAATAATCATTCAAATAGTCTTGTGCCTCTTTATACTTTGAGGTCACCTGTGTAATCATTTACAACAGGAAAGAATAAGGTTGAAGAAAATAATTAAGTATTAAAAACCGTAATAGTTGTCTTTCAATGTTTATGTTTAAATTCAATATTCTATTTGTATTAAATTTGGAGTAACACACACAGTTATAGTATGATCTTACTTATTGTAATTTATATTGCTGCTTTTGTATAATTGTATGAGGCCTCTCGTCTGATTAAACGATTTTTACCATCAGCACTTGCGTAGCCATCGAATGAATTGTACCGAAGGAAAATACATAGGTTTAATTTGATTATTGTACCCGGATCTTTTATTTCATTAACCTCCCAATAACGATTTTTTACAAAGGTGAAGCCGTATACTTCGATATTCTGCCCATACTCAGACGATTTTTTGCAACAGAAATCAATCAGTGCTATATAATAAAATAATGTTTGGTTTCGCCATACGAACCTTTTGATCTGACATTTTGCAATTTTCCAGGACAGGATGAACCGTAGGAATCTGTGTATGATCACTAAGAACACAATAAATTGAGGAATCGCTTAAAAAAAAATGTATCGGCGCACATAGGAGTATATACCATGAAAACTTGGCCAAAATAATTTTTTATGTTAATTAAATGACATTTTGTGCGCAAACTGTGATTAAAAAACAATATTTACTTCAAAATAATATAATTTATTTATCAAAAATTTTAAATACCTTCAAATTAAAAAATATAGAATAGTTTTTAATAATATTATTAGTTATTATGGTAATGCTTTCCATTCTTCGTCTTGTGAAGACTCTCCATCTAACTCCTCGTTCATTTGTTCATATAAGCATTCAAAATCATCTTCACCTAGAGTCGACTCCGTGATAACCATATCTAGGGACTCTCTATTAAAGATTTTGATTATTTTTTAGGTCTTGGTCTCATACTTGTAATAAGTTGATCGAAGCTTAATAACAGTCTATTAAGTACATCCATAAGAACTGAAAATCCGCAAATTTTTGATATGATATATAATAATGTTAGAGCATTTCAAAAATAATATTGTTTAGGGAGATGTTTCTCTTCTGCAGTGGGTCAAAAATCCAAAATTAATATTTTTTAAATTTATTTGGAAGGTCCCATTTAATACCAAAAATTTGGAATATCATACAAAAGAATCGAGTAACCCGATCCGAGGCAATCAGCAAATTAAAAAACACGTCTGAAATTTGAGTCATTCTATATCTAAGACCTGAGGTCGGCAGGCTAAAGCAAAAAAATACGAGTCCAATAATTTTTAATACTTAACTAATTTTGAAAGTTTCATCGAAATTAGAGAAAATTGAAAATTTGGTCGTTTTGGTATGGAATTGCTGTATGTAATCAGTATAACTGGCTATGAAACTGCTGACCTCAAAAATTAGCAATTTATTTTGTTTTGTATAATAAAATAGGACCTTTATACTTTCTAATCATGTAGTAATATAATCCAATAACATTCATAACGATAAAAATATGAATGAGGAGCATTAATTTATTAACAACAAGTGAAAAGGCTAGAATTGGTCTAAGAACAATTCTTATGATACCATATGAAATTTCGTAGGGTCACCCATCTGTGCAATTTTGACTTTTTGACGTTTGTAAATAATGATGGGGTAGAGCAAAATGAATTGGACACCCACGCATAATATTAAAAGTTATTTTGATTTTTGCATGTCTGTCCGTCTGTCTGTCTGTGCGCACGATAACACGAGAACGTCTATACTTTGAGAGCTGAAATTTTGTGCACGGACTTAAAAAAAAGTAAAATCAAGTTCGAAAATGAGACAAGTCGGGCAACTCCTTCGTGGGGTTGCCATACAAAAATTTCGTTTTCCACTATATATTTGGACACCGCCTGAGAACGCGTCGATGTATAGAATTGAAATTTGGTAAATGGTGTTTTCTTTGTACTAGCAAATAAAATTTCAACAATGAACTTAATCGGTTTTTTACGTATACATTGAAAACAATTAGTCCAAGACATTTTTATTGTACTAAAAACTGCAGAATACGAAATCCTATAAAATTGGTTATAATCATTTTTTCTGTGCGACAAACCGTTCTAGAAATATATGAGCTTCAAAATCAAACTTGAATAGATCGGTGACCATACGAAATTTAATACGGGCATTCATCTAGGGTATCATAAGAATTGGTCTTAGACTAATTCTAGCTTTTTTTCTTGTCAAATTTAAATTTGTTTTTTTTTTCTAAAAAGCCCGTGTTCAAAATTTCACTTCTCTAAGTACACGCGGTCTCGAGTTATCGTGCGGACAGACGGACATGCAAAAATCAAAATAACGTTTAACGTTATAGGCGGGTGCCCAATCCATTTCGCTCTACCATAATTATTTCTATGCGTTACAAACGGAATGACAAACTTAGTATCCCTATTAGATTTCATCTAGGGTATAATAATACATAAGTACCTCAATTGCTTTTGGTCAATTTTTTATAATAAATACTCGTAGATGTGACGATCTTCTACTGAATACACTCGCTCCCACAGGAATTCTTCTGGCCCAAAAATGTTAATAGTATCATTGACATAAAATTAGAGGAAAGACGTAGAATTCCAAATTGATTAATTTAAGCAAAAAATCGCTTTACCTCAAAATTCAAAGAAAACACATAGAACTTTTTTAACACATTTCCTTTGTGATAACTTGTTATTACTAGTGGTAGTACTTTACAGACGTAAGACGCTTTCAAAACTGACAATATACTATAAAAATTAAAAGTGGCAAGCATTGCAAAATCCAAATGTTAATAATATAGAAATACATGTTTCTATTTAGATATACAGATAAGAAAAGACTTGCTATCGGCAATTTTATTTTGAAAGAAACTAACTGAATTTATTCTTTATTTTTTCACTGTAGGTCTCAATGTTCTTAGAGCGTCAAAGGCTTTTTAACGAAGATGCACAAAACGCTTCCGATGGGCGAACTACACCTCCAGCAGTGAAAGTAGATACCGATTCCAACTAAGAATTTTATATTAAGTATATAAAAATATTTGATTGTAATATTATACTTAGAGTAAGATAAAAATATGTAATTGTTGATAAACTTTACTTTCTTTTTAGTTTTTGTATTGTAATTCCATGATGTGTACTCTTAGCGTCGAAACTCAAAATATATTAATACATACTTAATTAATTGTGTGTGATATAAACTGAATAAAGGATTCTTCATTATTCAGTTTAAACCAGTTGCTCTTATAAGATTCACATAATCAATAAGGAAGCCAACTTATGGAAGCTCTCCCTATAAGTGCGGACCATAATGCCTGATAGTTTACTCCATATTTCGTACCAACAATGTCTGTTAGCTTATAGATATACCGAGAGCTGACAGAAAATTTTGTGGTAAAACGAAAAATGAGATAATTAATAAATGCTTAAAAGCTTGGCAGACAAAATTATTAATATGATAAATGAATTTATCTTTATCTTATAATAATTCAAATGGAATCCAAATCAATATTGGACTAATTAAAAGCAATATTTCCTTGAACTACCAAAAACTGTCAGTTGATAATCGAAATAAAGTGAGATTAATAACACTGTGTTACACTGAAAATATACAGGAATAGTGTAGGTTATTGGAAATTTCTCTTACACCCTCAAAAACTCATTTTAGACAAAAAAAAAAAACTATTGGGTAGGTCCATTTATATAATATATTATTATAACTCCGCCATTTTTTATCCGATGTAGAATTTTTTTGTGGTATATGAAAGAAGAGAAATTTGTTGTAATGAAACTTGGAGTGATGACGACTGGATGTTAAGTCCCAACTGCCAGCATTCGGTGACAGATCACTCGGTAGCCAGCGTTGGCATGCAGGGCGGCACGCTAACTGCCTCGGTTAATGGCGGACAGTGTGGGGGGGGGGGGGTTCCACGAAAACCATCCGCTGCTACCTGCCATATACAAAAAAAATATCGTGCCTACAAAAACCAAGAGCAACGCATACATCCGGTCCAGAAGGGACTCTTACACCACTTACCCTTACCTTACAAGGAAGACGCAGATGGACTGCCATCTTTCGCCTGCGTCCCAACCACCCAATGATACTGTGGGCGAGATGATACAGTATCCCTGTTGATGACCTGGAAAAATTAGAGGAGGAGCGGACCTATCCAACCACCATCATCGTGAGGGCTACGGGAGAGTGAGGGGGAAATAAGAAACTTACAGCGCCATCACGTTATAATTGATTGTTTTAATGCTAGATTTACACATCGGTACATAGGTGGTTTTACTACCACGGTCCTTATCCCTTCTAATCAATCACTGCATACTGTTTTTACTATAAAAGAAAACGAACTTTACAAAATTCATAGGCAAGCTAGCAATACTAAATCCTTCTTCGTTATAAGTCATATCACTGTTATGCATAAATTTTCAATGTTAATTCACTTTTCCCTTTGCAAAGTTTCATTCAGACACCATGAAAGGTCATATGAACTAATATACCTTTGTAATTTAACGAAATATTGAAAATTAACGTGTCGCAACGTTGGACGTAACAAAAATAAAATCAAAACGTGAAACTTTGCATTGTGTAATTAAACTAATGAATTTTTGAAATTAAAAGATGAAAATACAAGGTTACAAACGGAAATTCAACCGTATCTTGAACATTCCCCTTACATGAAGGATATTCTATCAGTAATTATAATATGGAAAAAAAATTCAAGCTTTAAAGGATACTCTTCAATGATGTAAACGTTAATTGCTCTTATGTTCAATCATGACCGAATTACTTACCTTTAACTGCACTTATCATATATATATATATACCTTCCCTTCTCCTTAGTCAAATAAAAATTCAAAAAACAACTTGATTAATTCTAAGGGGCGGATACTGGCCGGTCAGTTCCAACTATAAAACTTTATTGTACCGTAGGGAAGACTGTAACGTTCTTGCCCCGAATTCATTTAAACTCCGAAATTTTGTCCAATAAATTGTATCACCTTACGTGTTTTTTTTAAAAAAAAATTATAATATCGCTTAAGGAATTAAAACAAATCACTTACATCGTTTTAGTTTGTTGCGGATCCCCCGTAGAGGCGGCCCCTTCGAGCATACTCCACGAACTTAAATGTAGCATGGACCTAGTTCAGGAAGAAAAGAAAACAAATATTTCGTTTTGGCAATAAAATCTTATTAGTCGCACTGTTAACTTCCGATATCGTATCATATACAGGTGCACGACCCTCACTGACTGTTTTGGAGAAAGCAATTTATATATATATCTTTACTTTTTCCTTGATTTCATACGCTGATTAGACTAAGTACTCAACTTCCTGCGATTGATAGGTGCTTAATGACACAACCTGTGTAATTGGAAGGAATGAATAATAAGACTGACTACAGTTCTAAGTTCTACTGAAGATCTCCCAAAGTGGGCATCTCCTAACAAAAACTAACAAAACCAATCTTTTTATGCTTCCGTTATATCTTGATAGCTAGGATGGACGATTTACGACTGACTGTTACATATAATTAAAAAACATGATTATTTTGACGTAATTTCTTAAGTCTATTATATCCGCTTAGAGTCCGTGGTGGAGAAAATTCGTCCTCAAAATTCCCAGTGGAATCCTTGATATTTAATTCCACCAGTGTTCCAAACTTTGGTTTTAGTAATAATTCTCGGAGACTGAGCACTTCGTCACGAAAGCAGGGTACTTTCAACCTGACTTCGCACTAATGTTGGTCTCAGCCGGTCATAACCTCAACTCACCACATGTAATGGTATATTTTGGGAATCTGTGCCCCAAAGGCGGATGGTTCGTCTAATCACGCTTTATGCCGCGTGTGGCTATCTATTCTATGTCTACTTTTTGTTTAAAATTATAACAAACAAAAAAGTGTTAACTGACTAGCAAACTTGGTATGCGAATCCGGTATCCTTAATGCTTCACCTGGGTGCCTCTGTCTTTCCGCGTGGTTGCTCACGGAGCACTAGGATTTTTATTACGGGATGATGGTACTGTTTCCACCATTACTTATCTGCCACCGTGATTCCAGGAAAACTCAACTGGAATCTCTGGGATATTGAGTATTCGCCGCTTCCTTTTCCAACTGTATAAATTATTAGGGATTAATTTGCTAAATTATTACTAATTAATTCCACAAATGATTACCGATTATGCGCAGTAGGGATGTATGTGGTGTGGGGGTCTCCGCTTAATCAGCAGGCAAAAACACTCGCGTTTGAGAAAATCTTTCCTTTCTTAGAACGAATTTGTTTTTCTTTCGCTCTATTTAACTTATTCGGACACTCAATTTCTTTTTATTTCCGTTATCCTCGTAGCTGACTCTTCGTTGTTCCTTCAACACTTTGCGGAATGAAAATGGCAGCGAGCCACCTGCACACTCCTATCTGTTCCAACACACTTCTTCTTCCCTGTCAAGAATTTATTTATTTTTTGTCCAAGCTAGAGCTCAGTCGTGGCGCTCTACCATCATGGGAGCTCATTCGCTATGTGGCACAATGTAGGTTCTGCTGCTGGCTGTCAGCGTGTAGCATACTGCTGCATGCAGTACACTACAACCATGACATTGTAACTATTGTGTTCTTTATTTCGTTGCGATGAAAAGTCACGAAGTAACAGTCAAAAACATTTCGAAGTTTACCATTTTGACACATTTTTCTAACATATTTTGCTCCACAACATTTTTTTCTGTTCATATCATTAATAGCAGATTTGATTCCGCGTCTAATGAGCATTTGTTAACTAAAATAGGTTATCGATTTTTTACTCATTAAACGGCTACATTTCCTTATAATATTAAACTGTAGCGAAAGTTGAAGAAGTACTGGGTTTTAACCGTGAAGACTGTGAAATCGGGACAAAATGCAGCAAATAACAACAACTGCAACAAATACAACAGGAACTGCCAACAAATACAACAACAACTACCACAAAAACAAATTCAAGCCGTTGTCAGCAACACCAATTTAGAATTAAATTTCATGCTGCATGCCTACGCGTATGATACTGTTATGGTCGTAGCATATAGCATATAGCAATATGCTACATGACAGCTAGCAGCAGCACTCTACCCGCAAGTTACGTCCTATATGGATGGCGTGACTTGACTACTCGAATACACTCGAATCGACCAGAAGAGCGTTTCCACCTACTTTTTAGTTTGGACGAAAAGAAGAAGAAGAGATAATCGGGCTGTCAAAAAATGTGGTTTTGCTGAACAGAGGACGGAAGAAAAGTTGGTGCCAATAATTTTTTATTAATAAAGTGAGAAAAAAGAATAAGTAAATTTACGCGCAAGCTCAAGCAAAAACCGTAATCAAACTGCGGCGAAGCAAAATAAAAACCCTCCGCTCGAAGATCGCCCAAATAAATTTGGAAAAGAAAAAGAAACAAAATGTACGCCACGTATGCTGTGATATTTCGAATTCCGGAAAGGACCGCAGATCACCAGTGACAAAAGAAAATCTGTGTGATTTATTAATTCACCAAGTGGACTGCTACATTGGCTGCATGGTGAGGCCTAGAAAATTATGAGAAAAGAAGTGTGTACAATTTTTTTATTATTAAATTTTGCAAGACTCAAATTATTCGCACCCTGAAGGGTATAATTCATTCAGATTTTGAGAATGAAAATGTTTACTTTGATATATAGTAAGATAAATAATCATAAACGTTGGTATAGAGCCACAAAATAATGACTGTAGAATAAGCAATGAGATAGTAGCTTCGATGAACGTTTCAAGAAATGAATACGAGGATAGTTTAAGAGTACGGTATATTTCGTTAAAATTGTTTTAATACTAGCCTTGATCTGATAAATTTCGGAAGCCCAGTGCTCCACTGAAAGGTTAAGTCAATATTGAGTTTTTATATTCTCGTGAAACAAAAGAATTGTTGTAATTAATAAAAAAAAATCAGATGAATAAGTCAAGAAATTAGATACATACTAGTCTCCATATAAATTCATAGTGGTGCTTTGTACTGGTCCTCAATCAGTCCCGTGTGGACATAGTTATATTAGTTTCTCATGAATCTATTTTTGTATCACGAGTGTACATGAAAACAAAGGTATGCAAGTGTTGTTTTTGTTAAATCGTAAAATTTTGATCTGGTGTGATAAGAATCGCATATTGCAGAAAACATGTCGACATACGAATCTTAGTTTTGCATACGAGCTCGCATATTATATATATGTAACATAGGTGAGATAAAATAACGCAAGTGATCATTTGTTCTAAACGTCATCAGGTTAGCCTAAATGGAACAAAAATTCTGCAACGAGATGCTCTAAGATTAAAATTTTCTATAAAGGAAACCGTAACATTCCAACCGCGTATCAGTTCATTAGGTCTCAGTAAACCAGACCGTGCCATTATCACAAGATAGGAAGTAACTATATCGAGAAAAAGAAAAAAAACCATTAATTAATATTTAGTAAAGATTTATTTGAACGCTTGCGATTGTGCCCTTAAGTATTAAGTTTGTTGGCGTTGATTTTAAATTTTTTTTTTTTATTACTCTCGATTTTGGACGCCTAAAAGGGTGGTTCAAGGAAAATAAAATTTTTATTTTCATTCATTCAGGTACGTGCCGTCTGCTGGAGCGCTTCATCAGGTTGGAGAATAGTGTACCTACCTTCAGTATTAATTCAGTGGTAATAGCATTGTTGAATTCTCGTTTGAGACCCCGGTGTCCTCCAAATTAAGTATCTGGTTCGCTCGAAATTTTAGTAACATCTGGAAAAGTAGTTTAAGTAAACACAAGAAAGAGAAAAACAGAAAGATTTTCGTTCAGGGACTCATTCCAAAATATTAATTCCTCTTCGTTGCAAGATGTTGTACGCGGAAAGCTACCTTTCGAGGTTATGATAATGATCGCGCCAAGGAATTGTTATATTGGTGTAAAGTCGTCGATGTGATTTCCACTTACGTACTCTTGAACATAATAGGTTGTTCCAGAATAGTTGACCAATGTTATAATAAGAGAAAGACATCGTAAATTGTAAGTTGTAATTGAATTCGCTTTTGTAGAAAACTCAGGAAGTTGCCATGTCATTTTTGTTCAAAATAAATATTATAACGTATTGAAGATGTGCTGAGCTTCTTAATATTTTTCCTCTCACTATCCTGGAGCCCTCTCATCCGAAGGTCGTATAGGTCCGCTCTAATCTCTTCCACAGGTCAACAAAGGGACTTTCGAAACAGTGCTACCCAAAGTCAATGGGAGGATGGGGCTTGGCAAGGAAGGCATGCCATCTGCGCCTTCAATGGAACGTAGGTAAGTGACGTAAAGGTCCCTTCTGGACTGAGTGAGTGCTAGGCTCGTTGTACGTAGGCACGAAATTTTTTTTGATTATGGGTGATGACAAGCGGCAGGTTATTCCGGGAACTCGCCCACACTCTCCGCCACCCTTAGCCGAGGTGCTAGCGTGCCGCCCTGTGCTATCGCTGTCATCGAGTGATCTGTCAGCTCATGCTGGCAGTTTGGACTTCACGTCCTGACCATTCATCACTCAACATACATACCATAACAAAATGGCGCGCAACGTGGGGCCACCTCAGTCAACTTCGGTGTCTAAATGTGTTTGACATTGGGGACTGAGACTACTTGAGAGATGGACATTTGGTTTATAGCTAAATCGTCTGACTCAGTAGTCTCATATCTAGTGAAGGATACATGCGGACCTGAGGTTTGACTGATCTCGTTAGTATGAAATTGTTGTAACGTAAAGTTTTTGAAAGTTTTATTGAAAGTTTGAAAGTAAAATAAAGTTAAAGTAAAGTTTTTGAAAGTTTTTGAGATTTTTTTTTGATTCGTATTGATTAAAGTAACGTAAAATTTTGAAAGTTTTGTCTTTGAATTGAAGTTCGACTCTAGGGTTGACCATGGTCAAGCCTTGAGTCTGAACAATTGTCTAGTTTTGAATTTTTTTGAAATTGATCTTTCCCGCTGGCCTTCTGTCATGGAAATGGTAGGTGGCCTCACAAAATTTTTTGTGTGAGCTCTCACGGAGACATGTCTCTGTTGGCCAACTGGCTGGACAGAGTCGTGAATCTGTGAGACGACTTTTTGGCTTTCAGCTAATTAGTTGACCAGATTCATGACTCTGCCCGGTTGGAAGGTCAGCTGGACACGACGATCAGGTGAAGGGGAAGGAAAGAGTTGTTGGAGGATGGAAGTGATGCTGGAGACCTTCAGTAATCAGGAGCTGGCATACTGGTAACTGCCTGGCTGAAGAATCTCTAGTATAATTTTCAGTCCCTAGCTTCTCCAACCCGATTCTTCCCAGATTTCTGTGGGAACTCCACATATTGTTCAATGCTCACTCACTTGCTCACTTGCCTATATCCGGTTTCTGACCTTGGAAGGGAGAGAGCGACCTGACCTGAAGTGAAGGAGGAATTGTATGATTTTTGGGAAAAAAAAACAAATTTTTTTTTAACGCTTGAACTGCTTTCGATCTTTTGGATTCTTCGTAATTTTCAGATTTTGTGAAGATTTGTAGTCGACGAAGTTATTAACGCTTCCCGACATTGGTTTTTTTTTCATTTTGGGATTCATCCTTTATACTATCTCGATTTAAGGAGCCTAAATTAACTCTTCGAATCTTTGTTTTTCTAATTTTTTTTCAATTTCTTCAAACGTTTGGGACGATATTTCCTTGAATTATAGTATCTTGTCCCAACTTTCAAACTTCTAAATTTAGTAGGTGTATAAAATAGCGCGGAAGTCTCTTAATGGTATATAGAAGCCTTCTCTTTTATTTATGGTAATTATTTAGAAGACAAAAACGGTATATTTATGAGAATATTTTGAATTTTGTAGTTAAGAAAATTTTAGTATTATTTATCGGTCCAGTAGTTCGTTTTCGTAAGAATGTACAATACTTTTCCTACATCTGAAGGCGCTTCGTTGCTTACTGCATATATACACATCATCTACCAACAATGGGTTTTTATATTACGAGTATGTATCGGTTGTAAATAATGTTGTAGTGATAATAATTATCTACTTGAAATTTAGTTAGCCACTTTTGTTTATTTTTATCTACATAATACGCGTTAATAAATTTAGTAGCTCGTTAGCTTCGATCTTGTTTGAGCCTGTTAACTTCGGTTTTTGATTTTTTTGAACTTTCTCTAACATTCTTCTTCAAAATGTAATGGAGTCGAAGCGCTCACGCACTCCGCTCTTGAAGGGGATTTTGGGTTATTAGTCAGAAATATGCTTACGCTACTGACAGGACCAGCTAAGGACTGGTATTGGTCGGTACTACGTCAAAATCCATTTCCAACTTGCGACGTCGTTAAGATGGGACTGTATACCGAATGGGGAACGCCTAAGGATGATTTGAAAACTAGATTTCAACTGATGTCCAGAAAACAAAAGCCTGGTGAACTGTTCGCAATGTATCACCACCATTTGGGGTTGCTGCGCGATCAGCTACAGAGCGCTATGCCAGACCAAGAGTTTCTGGAGATTGTCAAATCGAATCTCTTGCCGGAGATTCAAGAAAAAATCTGTCTGCATCCTACTGATACGATAGGACAGCTGAGATCGCTGGTCACGCGTATCCAAGCTACGCAGACACGCATTGCGACAGCTGGTAGTTGGAACCTTTACCGGAACCAACGGGTTCACGAAGTTGACAATTTTCCGACATTAAACCCTGAACTGGAAGTAGCGACAGGCAGTGACAACAGCCTAGGTGATATATCGAGTATTTCGGCCAAACGCCCTATTGTATGCTGGAACTGTGACCAGTCCGGTCATTTGTATCAGGACTGCAGACAAGAAAGACAAGTTGTGTTCTGTTACGGATGTGGACGGAAGAACACTTTCAAGCCAGATTGCATTCAATGTCAACAGAAAAACTTCAGATGGGTCGGGAATACCACCACCTCTTTCCGACCAGCGTTGATATCACGAGCAATCAATGCAACGAACACTCCAGTTCAAGCCTTGAACAAGGAAGAAGGTCCGCTCCATTAGCAGACACTAGCGATAACTCCCTGATATGTCCTCTGATATCATTCAGTGACTCTGATGATATCAGCAAAACACCTGATTGTACGATTACTTCATTGATAGAGGCGGAGAACTTAATAGACTTCTCCGCGGATCTTCAAGCTCCCATCTCCACTTCTGGGGAGCCTATGACATTATTAGACACTTCCTTAGAAGAATCTTTAATCTTCGATGTCCCGTTGACACCTATAGCACGCATAGCTGACAAAGTTATTGAGCGGGAGATTAGGCCTCCTGTCATTTCTGTGTTGAAACGGCCACCAAGCTCTGTTATGACGAGTGGGCGTGAACTAGTTTTACATCCGCTGACGCCGTATCATACGCGTCTGCGGAAATACAGAGCAGCAAGAGACCGAATTTTCTCCTCGGTAGCGGAGTTAGCTGACATTATGTTTCCTGACCTGGATATGAGACCGAAAAGGAAACGATCAACTGTTCGTTGGCGGGAATACTGTCGACGAATGAAACTAGAAAGAAAAAAACTGGCACAGATTTCCGTGTCGATGCCGAAGTACAGCTGCTCGGGCGAACTGAGCCTGGATTACTTGATAGTGGTGCCACTGTCAGTATTCTAGGTCAGGGAGCTCTAGAGAAGCTTGCGGAAGCAGATGTCGAATGGAAGAGTATCAGACACAGGACCAAGTAGCTAATGGTGCCATGACGACTGTTCATGGTCATGTGAACTTGGACGTCACTTTCCGTGGTAAGACCCAAAACGTGCGTTTTTACGTGGTTCCTGGGCTCACACAGGCACTATATCTGGGAATAGACTTCTGGCGTCTATTTGGGTTGGCTCCAGATGTCCTGGGTATAGTCGCAGAAGTGAATCCAAGTGTAATAGCTACCTCTGACACCGACTGCCATATTCTTTCTAGTCTCGATCAGCAACGCTTAGAAGCCACAAAACAGCTTTTCCCCTCTTTCGCCTCTCTAGGCCTGGGAAAAACATCATTGGTCTCTCACAGGATTGAAACGAATGACGCAGCTCCGATAAAACAGAGGTTTTATCCGATTTCACCGGCAGTACAGAGTTTGATGGATGCCGAATTAGAGCGAATGCTATCACTGGGTGTGATAGAGGAGAGCCAGAGTCCTTGGAGCTCTCCAGTTGTTCTGGTAAGGAAGCCTGGAAAGGTCCGGCTTTGTTTTGACGCCAGGAAGGTCAACTCTGCTACGAAGAAGGATGCCTATCCGCTTCCGCAGATAGACGCTCTTCTGAGTCGACTTCCTCCGGCAAACTACATTACGAGCCTGGACCTGAAAGACGCATTCTGGCAGATCCCACTGGACGCTGATTCCAGAGAGAAGACCGCTTTCACAGTCAATAGCCTACGTCTCGAAAAAGTTGAATTCAGCACAAAGAAATTATACCGTCACAGAGCAGGAATGCCTAGCTGCAATCTTGAGCGTACAGAAGTTCCGGCCCTTCATTGAACTTATGCCGTTTAAGATAGTGACGGATCATGCGAGCTTGAAATGGCTGATGTCTCAAAACGACCTCAGTGGTAGACTTGCTCGGCGGAGTTTGAAGCTTCAGGGCTTCGACTTTACTATTAAGCACAGAAAAGGAAGCCTGAACGGCGTCCCTGATGCGCTGTCACGCATTCATTGTGACAGCCTGACTACAAACGAAGATCCTGGCCCGGAAGTTGACCTTAGTTCGCCATATTTCAACTCGTTGGAGTATGAAGAGCTGAGGTATAAAGTTAAAACGACTTCTGGCAAACTACCAGATCTTTGCGTCACGGATGGCTTCGTTTACATTCGGACTGTTCCAAGAACAGGCGATCCGATTCAGGAAGAAGAAGCTTGGAAGCTTTGGATTCCACGAGGGCTTGTCACCGACGTCATTTCAAGGGCTCATGATCCGCCGCTAGCTTCACACGGAGGTATAGGGAAAACACTGGAATGTCTGCGAAGACATCTGTACTGGCCACGAATGACAGTTGATGTCAGAAACTACGTAGTCGCCTGTGACGTGTGTAAGGAAACGAAGGCTCCCAATACTATTCTGAGACCACCTATGAAAGTCCAGTCTGTGACAGAACGACCATGGCAAAAGCTGTACATTGATTTTCTAGGTCCATATCCTTGATCAGTGAAAGGGAATGTCTGCATCTTAGTAGTTCTTGACCACTTTTCAAAATTTCCGATTCTCAAACCTATGAGAAAAGCGTCTTCACTCAATGTGGACCAATTCATTGAGACTGAAGTGTTCCACGTGTTTGGAGTCCCGGAAATGATCGTCTCTGACAATGGAATCCAGTTTTGCTCGACTCAGTTCACCAGATTACTGGAAAAGTATGGGGTGAAGCACATGCGAACGGCAGTCTACTCGCCGCAAGCAAACGCCTCAGAGCGAGTAAATAGGTCTCTATTGTCAGGGATTAGAGCGTATATTCGGAAGGAACATACGAAATGGGATGAGAAACTGAGCCAAATAGCTAGTTCCCTCAGGAGTTCTTTCCATCAAGCAACTGGTTTCTCTCCCTATCGAACACTCTTCGGTCAACAAATGATAGAACATGCCAGCTCCTATTCTATCTTGAGGAGCCTTGGAACTCTTAATGAGCCATTGAGAGTAAATGCTGAGGATAAAATGAGATTGATCCGTGCGAGAGTGCAGGAAAACTTACAACACGCATTCGAACAGGGTTCACGAGCCTACAATCTCAGGGCGAAGCCTGTCGATTTCAAAGTGGGTCAAGAGGTATTTAGACGGAATTTTGCCCAGAGCAATTTCCAACAGCAGACCAGTGCTAAACTGGGACGGAAATTTGTCAAATGTCGTGTTAAAAGCAAGAAAGGAAACTCCCTGTATGAGCTTGAAGATCTGCGGGGGAAACTGTTAGGAGTCTATCACGCCAAAGACATCAGGCAGTGATCATCAGTCTAGAAACGTCGTCCATCTATTGTCACGTTTATTCCTGGTAGCCCTAAGAAGGCATCCAGCCAGCTTCACTGGTAAACTATAGGATATCACGAAGCCCTCCTATTGCCCCGTCAATGGTGGGTGATATACCTGTTGAAATTCAATCTCATCAGCGCACCTCTACCTCTTATGAGTAGATAACCTTTTATAGTCCCTTCAGGAAAGGTCTCATTAGGAGGAATTTTTTTTTTCTGTCCAGCTATAACATTTCGTTAATCGTCGGACATAGTAGTACTAAATCTATTCCTGGTAGCCCTAAGAAGGCATCCAGCCAGCTTAACTGGTAAACTATAGGATATCACGAAGCCCTCCTATTGCCCCGTCAATGGTGGGTGATATACCTGTTGGAAACCATTCCCATATTCGGCCGTCAGCATGTCACTACTTCGACGACGCTTTGGAGGCACACCCTTGAACAATCGCGGTCTGAGATCGGGGTGAGATATTGCGCCGGGAAAGCTTAGTGAGCAGTTCTTTGGGTTACTGATCGCAAGGCTTCCTCAGCATCTCGGTGGAGGAAGGCTGAGAGGCATCGACCGGCTGGATTTTTTAGGTTACCAGCTTGTCGATGTACCTTTGGCTTCCCACACGGAGAAGGATGTCGAGGTCTGATCGAGGACTGACGAGACTCCAGGGATGTGTCTTCGATGCGTCATCGGTCAAGTAGAGTTCGAGTGATGAGGAAAGCATTGGGTCGTGGGTCGAGACACACATTGAGCGCCCGCAGCGATGAGGCCTATGTTTGAGACCGACTAGCTCAGTCGACCATTTTTCAGCGTTGTCTGAACCATGGGTGGCGCAGACCACTCTGCCCTGTTATGGTCGTAGCATATAGCATATAGCAATATGCTACATGACAGCTAGCAGCAGCACTCTACCCGCAAGTTACGTCCTATATCGATGGCGTGACTTGACTACTCGAACACACTCGAATCGACCAGAAGAGCGTTTCCACCTACTTTTTAGTTTGGACGAAAAGAAGAAGAACAGATAATCGGGCTGTCAAAAAATGTGATTTTGCTGAACAGAGGACGGAAGAAAAGTTGGTGCCGATAATTTTTTATTAATAAAGTGAGAAAAAAGAATAAGTAAATTTACGCGCAAGCTCAAGCAAAACCGTAATCAAACTGCGGCGAAGCAAAATAAAAACCCTCCGCTCGAGGATCGCCCAAATAAATTTGGAAAAGAAACAAAATATACGCCACGTATGCTGTCATATTTCGAATTCCGGAAAGAACTGCAGATCACCAGTGACAAAAGAAAATCTGTGTGATTTACTAATCCACCAAGTGGACTGCTACATTGGCTGCATGGTGAGGCCTAGAAAATTATGAGAAAAGAAGTGTGTACAATTTTTTTATTATTAAATTTTGCAAGACTCAAATTATTCGCACCCTGAAGGGTATAATTCATTCAGATTTTGAGAATGAAAATGTTTACTTTGATATATAGTAAGATAAATAATCATAAACGTTGGTATAGAGCCACAAAATAATGACTGTAGAATAAGCAATGAGATAGTAGCTTCGATGAACGTTTCAAGAAATGAATACGAGGATAGTTTAAGAGTACGGTATATTTCGTTAAAATTGTTTTAATACTAGCCTTGATCTGATAAATTTCGGAAGCCCAGTGCTCCACTGAAAGGTTAAATCAATATTGAGTTTTTATATTCTCGTGAAACAAAAGAATTGTTGTAATTAATAAAAAAAAAATCAGATGAATAAGTCAAGATATTAGATACATACTAGTCTCCATATAAATTAATAGTGGTGCTTTGTACTGGTCCTCAATCAGTCCCGTGTGGACATAGTTATATTAGTTTCTCATGAATCTATTTTTGTATCACGAGTGTACATGAAAACAAGAGTAAGCAAGTGTTGTTTTTGTTAAATCGTAAAATTTTGATCTGGTGTGATAAGAATCGCATATTGCAGAAAACATGTCGACATACGAATCTTAGTTTTGCATACGAGCTCGCATATTATATATATGTAACATAGGTGAGATAAAATAACGCAAGTGATCATTTGTTCTAAACGTCATCAGGTTAGCCTAAACGGAACAAAAATTCTGCAACGAGATGCTCTAAGATTAAAATTTTCTATAAAGGAAACCGTAACATTCCAACCGCGTATCAGTTCATTAGGTCTCAGTAAATCAGACCGTGCCATTATCACAAGATAGGAAGTAACTATATCGAGAAAAAGAAAAAAAACCATTAATTAATATTTAGTAAAGATTTATTTGAACGCTTGCGATTGTGCCCTTAAGTATTAAGTTTGTTGGCGTTGATTTTAAATTTTTTTTTTATTACTCTCGATTTTGGACGCCTAAAAGGGTGGTTCAAGGAAAATAAAATTTTTATTTTCTTTCATACAGGTACGTGCCTCTGCTGGAGCGCTTCATCAGGTTGGAGAATAGTGAATGTAAGTACATACCTTCAGTATTAATTCAGTGGTAATAGCCTTGTTGAATTCTCGTTTGAGACCCCGGTGTCCTCCAAATAAGTATCTGGTTCGCTCGAAATTTTAGTAACATCTGGAAGAGTAGTTTAAGTAAACACAAGAAAGAGAAAAACAGAAAGATTTTCGTTCTGGGACTCATTCCAAAATATTAATTCCTCTTCGTTGCAAGATGTTGTACGCGGAAAGCTACCTTTCGAGGTTATGATAATGATCGCGTCAAGGAATTGTTATATTGGTGTAAAGTCGTCGTTGTGATTTCCACTTACGTACTCTTGAACATAATAGGTTGTTCCAAAATAGTTGACCAATGTTATAATAAGAGAAAGAGATTGTAAATTGTAAGTTGTAATTGAATTCGCTTTTGTAGAAAACTCAGGAAGTTGCCATATCATTTTTGTTCAAAATAAATATTATAACGTATTGAAGATGTGCTGAGCTTCTTAATATTTTTCCTCTCACTATCCTGGAGCCCTCTCATCCGAAGGTCGTATAGGTCCGCTCTAATCTCTTCCACAGGTCAACAAAGGGACTTTGGAAACAGTGCCACCCAAAGTCAATGGGAGGATGGGGCTTGGCAAGGAAGGCATGCCATCTGCGCCTTCAATGGAACGTAGGTAAGTGACGTAAAGGTCCCTTCTGGACTGAGTGCTAGGCTCGTTGTACGTAGGCACGAAATTTTTTTTGATTATGGGTGATGACAAGCGGCAGGTTATTCCGGGAACTTCCCCACACTCTCCGCCACCCTTAGCCGAGGTGCTAGCGTGCCGCCCTGTGCTATCGCTGTCATCGAGTGATCTGTCAGCTCATGCTGGCAGTTTAGACTTCACGTCCTGACCATTCATCACTCAACATACATACCATACAATACTTTTCTACTGATTTTTTCGTGTTTTTATTCAGTTCAGTAAGCCCTGCATTACATAGACTGAACTTAAAATGACATTTCACATTACAAATTCTAAATGTTATTTCGAATTTAAGTACTAATTAGGTGTAAAATATCCATTTACCACAGTATAAAATTTTTGTCACAACCTCGGAAGCAGTTGACTAATTTGTAATTCATTTTAGTTTATTTTGTGGTTGATGAAAAGGATAAATTAAAATGAATATGGTGAATATAAAAGTACGACAAATTTTACATCTTTATTAAGATAACTATTTAAATAATTAAGTTTTTAGAAAATTCGGGACTACCCTTACATATTTCTTTAATTACTACTTCATTATTAATAACCATTAACAAATCTTTGTTTTCGTTCATTACCTACTACTGCTTATATTCCCTAAGCTTGTTTCTTTATAAGAAGAACCTGTAGGATTGAAGAATATTATATATATTTTTATATAACGTAATGACGCTGTAAACGCTTGTTATTCTCCCTTTACTCTCCCTTGGAGCCCTCTCTTGGCGTGATGGTCGAATAAGGTCCGCTCCTCCGCTATTTTCAGGTTCGTCCACAAGGGACTCTGAAAATGTCTGCCCTCAGAGTCAGTTGGGTGGTTGGGGCATGCAGGAAGGCAGACCATCTGCGCCTTCAATGTGGATGTAGGCAAGTGACGTAACGGTCCCTTCAGGACTGAATGTGTGCCGGCGTTTTTGGTTAGACACGAGATTTTTTTGTATATGGCAGGCGGCAGCGGCAGGCTTTTTCGTGGAACCTCCCCACACTCTCCGCCAATAGCCGAGGCGAGCTAGCGTGCCACCCTGCAGTCAACGCTGTCCGCCGAGTGATATGTCAGCTCATGCCGGCAGTCTGGACTTCACGTCTAAAGCAATCACTCAACATAGTTCCATAACATCTTTCGGAAGTCCTCAGGTGAGTGGTGTGTGCGGTCTCCTCAGGACCAGTGTGTGGTGTTTTTCCGTTTTGGTCTCCATTTGGATAGACAGGCATGATTTTTTGTTAATGGTGACTTGACAGCGGCAGGTATTTCGTGGAACCCACCCCACACTCTCCGCCAATAGTCGAGACGACTAGCAGCATCAACTGCTCATGCTGGCCGGCTGGCCTTTACGTCCCCTATCAATCCCTCAACCTAGTGCCATTACAAGCACCCCTAACCTGGGGGTTACACGGGATAGTATAGCTTGCATGCAACTTCCACTGCCATACTTCTTGCTCGTGTAATCCGTACTGCCCTGCAGACAGCTCAGGGGCAAGATGTTATAACTTCGAAAGATTCGACGTTCGACAATTTATCGATAGTCGGTATGTTGTAACACTTTCGACAGGCGATAAATGCGATAGAATATCACTGAGTTTTGCTGAGAGTGATAGTACAAGCGAAGATTAAAAAATGTATGTAAAATTAAAGAAATTAGATTTAAATGTTAAATTTTTTTTAATTTATTCAATATAAATGATTTTATATATTAATTATATAGATTCTTCAAACTGAAGCTATAAAACTTGTAAGAATATTTCTTGAATCCAAAAATTGATAAGGCAATACATTTTTTAGGCATATCCATAACATAATACCGCTGCCTTAAAAATTTTCTTTTGTCCCGGTAATTAATAATTTCTTCGTCATTTTTGTTATCCTCCACAAAAATTCATAAATTCCAATTTTATTATTATTAAAATTTATCAACAACTAAAAAAAGAATCTATAAATGTCATTTGTGCTAGGGAAAAAAATTCGGAAATAATTTCGAAACAAGCAAAATCGCCTGTCGAACGAAAATCTTATAACATACCGCCAGATCGAAATCTTCGCTTCGATGATCGCTTTCGATGCGAAGTTATAACATGTCGCCACGGCTTTCAGCGAACTTTCATGTTGAAAAATCATGGAAGCTGAACTGATAGTAATTTGACATTATATAGTTTTCAAGATGGTGGAAAAGAAATGCTTAATGTTCAAGCTGCGCACAGGCTTCTCGTCATGATCGCTGGAGGAAGGCTGAAAATAAACAAAAAGAAAATCGGCGTTCACCAATAATATTATACTTATCTCATGATCGGCTGGAACTCATGCGGCGACACCTTTCGTCAACTCAGTTTTTGTTTTCTTCTGCAAGGGAAACTTAATTAGTTTTATATACCAGTTTTAATTATATTCAGTAATTTTAACTAACCATGTTGTATTTGGCTGTATTTCGATCAAACCTCAAACTTGAACTGTCATTGTCAGTAGAAAGAAACAGCTAACACGCACAAGTACTAGAAGTAGGAACCTAGATGTATAAACTTAATATATAACCTAAGTTATGAACCCAGTATCATACAAAGACTTAATATTCCCGGTTGTTGCACCAAATAAAGCTTTATTTACACTACCATAGCCAAGAATTGTTAGCAGCTTTTAAAGATTGTTTAGATAAAAGCTTTTTTTTGCCCTGATATAGTCAAAGTGTTGCACCTTGACTTTATGTTGAGGGTATACTCGATGCTTGTATCGATATACCAATATGTGTAGATCTGCTTACTAAATCGTACCTGAAAGTGTAAATGGTTAGGAAATCAAATGAAAGACGCGAACTCTACTGCGGTTGGAATAATAACTGAATAAAATTTATTTCACATCTACGTTATTTAAATCAAAAATTACTTGCTAGAACAATAAGAATTCAAATTACATTCGTCTGACTTGAAAATAATAATTTGAGGAAATTCACTTCACTCAGCATTCCCACATTCTTGTGCTTCAGCCAGCGGTTCTTATCAGGTGTTGATATCATATTTCGTCTGGCTGAAATTTTCGTGGGAATACTAAGTGAAATGAATTTCGTGATGATACAAGTAAGGTAACTCAATATTTTTAACACTCAGCAAAATATGTGAATTATGAATTAGGAGACATGAAAAATGTGAGAAAAATAGATTTAAATTAATTACCATGTTTACATGCAGAATTGAAAGATCGAGTCGAGATTGAGTTGAGTTTTCGACTCGTGTTTTTGAGCACGCAGGGTTGAGATATTGAGTTGAGAACGGGTCCAACTATAGTTGAAGTGACAATTAAACATAACATTATTTATGGTATTTTTGGTGATGAAGTTATAAAAGTTATAAATTTTGTTTAAATAAACAAAATAAACTCACAATAAATACACAATATACCAAAACTTTCGAGTAAAGAATGAATAAAATAAATTCCAACTGTAAGCTGCCAACTCGACTACTCAATCCGCGCTTATAGGACACCAATTCGACTCGACTACGCCAGCCAAGCGTGGTCGAGTCGACGAGTCGAGTCGATCTAATTTCAACTCGAACCGCGTATACATGGAGTTGAACCCGAGTTGAACTAGGGTTCAACCCTGCATGTAAACATGGTAAATGATAACTTAATTATAAACTTATACATCCTCCCCGCGTTGAACCTTAGTTCAAGACTCTCAAAGGTGGACGCTGAATTCTTCTTGCTTAGGTGTTGCCACTGTCCGAGGTGCGGGGGTTGGTTTTTGGTTGAAATATTTGAAGCAGAAGAACAATTCATTTTTGCTTCTCCACAACAGTCCTATGATGATGATCACAATGAGGAAGACTCCAGTGTAACCCACAGCGAAGGAGTGAATAGTATGTGCTGGTATTTCATCAGGCAACTCAAAGCAGGAAAGAGATTCTAACCTTTCATGCAGTTTCCTAAGTTCACTCAGTCTAGATTCGTATGGCTCTAGTTCCTTGATGGCAATCGGCAAACGCTCCGGTGGAATCAATTGCGATAGTTCCCCTAGTCTAGTGTAAGATGCTTTCACACCACTAGGGAAGATCTGATGACCAGTTATGGTTATAAGATTATGTTTAATAACGCAATTTGGCTGTAACTTTAGCAACCCTGATCCTGATAAGATCAGAGTTGAAACTTCGTCTCCACAAACTGATGTAAGCGAAAGATTTTCATTTGTGGCGTATATCCATTCATTCCTGTCGTTCAATTGGATCCACGCTTGGTTTGTTTTGATCTTGTTCAATTTGCCGTCTCCTGACTGGATGTCATGAAGTTCATTAAGAAAATTCATCTCGCATTTGTAGATACTAGCTCCTCTTCTATAGGTTGGGCCATTTTGGAGGCAAAGCATTTTTTCTCCCTCTACTTTACTACATCGTGACAATTCGTGTTCGGTGATTGAAAAGTATTGATCATGGTGTCGGTTGACAACTAAAATTTCCAAGGAGGATTTTATCGTAATTAGCGTACGATTTACAACGGTTGGAATGGGTATCACCTTAAACGCGTTAAATGTGTCCAATGTTACTAATGGCAGGATGATTCTAAAAATCATGTGGCTGTTTACTACTCTAGACTGGGAGGTCATCAGTTTGTAGAGTGTCATAATCTTTTCATTACCTCCTGGCAATTCAAGTGATGAAGGGAGATGATTTCTTATTGTGAGAATTTCCCTTTTAAATTGATGTGGTGAGAGGAGCATCGGGCTAATTTGGCCATGATGTGTATCAGTAAGGACCTCCAAGATAGAGGATTGAATCCGTTGTAATCTGGAGGATATGAGTATGAGCTGTGCTGATACTGCTGTGAAAAGTTGAAGAGCCTTATTCTGAAATGAATCTTCCCCTGTGTTACTAATACGGTTGACTAATTGGTGGAACTGATTGTCCAGGTCGTCAAATCGTTTTTTAATATTAACTTGATCGGTTTTCATTATGTTGATGGTCGAATCGATTAGTGAAGTTTGATTTTTTAGCAGCGATGTAAGATGTGCTTCGTTTTTGTTTACGGCCGTTATTGTCCTTGACATTTCAGCAGCATAATTTGAATCCAGGATGCCAAATAAAGAGTTCGCTACTTTCGCTGTCTGACGTTAACTCGTCCAAAATATCTTCGAACAGTTTTACAGTTTGTCTGCAAGAACTCTTTTGACCTATTTGGTTGCATAAATGCTCTAAGGCAGTGGTCCCATTGGATAATACTGTTAGCTCCCTCCAATATGGCTCTAAGTTCCATTCTGATGATATTAATTTCATATCTCCTAAGTTTTCGAAATGTATTCCTGGCCTTGGTTCGAATTGTTTTATTTCAACTGGATTTCCCCATATTACCGGCAAGATCATGCAGGTCACAAAAAGAGATAGTGCAGCAGTGCTGCTTGACTGTCGTGCTCTTTTTCTGGGTACATCTTCTGACGATGTCTTAGGTGTAGAGCATTCATTGATATTTTGACGATCTTCAGTTCCTCCGGCCCTTCGTTTGCTAGGTCCTCCTTTTGCAGCTCACAATACGAACTTTGACAACTTCTGTATGATAGCAGTTAATTGGGCTATTGGCTTTAAAATTGAAATTATTTTGTAATAATTTACTACAGCAGGATCAAATTTTCACGTTAAATATGTTTCCCAAAATTTTTTCAACAATTTTCCCGAACACTTTTTCCCGTAAACAATGTTGATATCAATTGATTACAAAAATTAGCTGTCAAAGCTGACAAAGTTCCAGCAGAGTAACTAGAAAGTAGACCTACTCGAGTTCAATCTCAACCTGGCCGGCATCACCAACTTTGCCATTGGGAGCTTAATAACCTGATCTCATATATTCTACAGAACTGTCAAAGTTGGTGAGGCCGGCCAGGTTGGAAAAGCCAGCACTGTGTTTCACGCTTTAAAGTTATACTGAGGTCGAGGTTGGAAAAGCTAGCACTGTGTTTCGGTCTTAAAGCTGAAACAGATTACATTTAGTGCGCGGCGCGACATCGCGGCAAAATGAACGGTGAAATTGTTCCGCCGCGCTGTGTCACAGATTGCAATAAGAGCGCAGCAGTATAGATACAGCGGTCTTATATTGGTACTGCAGATTTTCATGAGAAATGGCCTACCCCAAACATAATTTTTTGTTGGTGCCATTGAAAGTGAGCAGCAAATTTAGGATTAGAAATGACTACTAGCAGGATTACATTAAAAGTGCCGTCGTCGGCGTGGTCGTCGTCGTCGTCGTCGTCGTCAAACGCCGGGAAAGTTACATTAACGCTGGGCGGCAGCGCCATATCTTAATTTCCTTTACATTTTACAGTTGAGTTATTTGCTTTAATCTCTGCCGATTTGCAATAAAATAAAATTTTAAATAATATTAAAAAAGATATTTTCTTTTCCTTCAAGTCCACACTTTTTAATATAAAATCATTTATTTTCAGAAATTTAAATATAGTTTCATTTTGTCATGTTTTTTCATTATAGATTTAGATCTGGCATATTGGCAGCAATGGAGCGCCAGCGTGAAATTTAGGATTAGAGATGGGTCGACGACCACGCCGGCGTGAGTAATGTAATGCAATTCATACATTCAGTACTGTCTCTAAATATTTTTGACATAAAACGACGACCACGCCGACGACGGCGCTTTTAATGTAATCTAGCCTTACGCGGCAATAATTTTCGCCGCGCTGCCGCGCCGCGTTCAATGCGTGATGCATAATAGGAACACATGTTCTCTAACATTTTGCCGCGTTGTCGCGCCGCGCACTGGAGTGTAATCTGTTTCAGCCATAATGAAAATTGAAATTTGTCGCACGTTTAGGGTGCGTTTAGCAAAATTATGATTTTGGGTTGTGTTCATATTTATTGTTATACGTTCATTGCAATCATATTTATGACTTGATAAATTAAAAATATCAGTAAATAACAATGCTGTAGTAAATATCAAAGTTGGTTGAATAAAAAGTGGAAGAAAAGTTTATTGAGATGGAAAAATATCACGATATTAAAAAAAATAATCTTTTATAATTTATTCGTTGAAATTTTTTCTATTTTTACTGTACAACACAAATAACAGAATAAATTTAATTGGGGATTGACAGCTATTATTGCTCCCATTTTATTTTCACGAACGTTTTGTACGGCGTTTTTACCGTGTCGCTCACATTGTGTTTTAGCCAAATGTCAAAAACCTTCAAAAACAGACAAACGTTCAAGTCAGTTCAAGCATAGCATTTAGCCGGACTGTTATTGTTAGTGGATTTGATATGAATATTGCATGAATGTGCATGGGCTGAGATATAGAAGATATGTGATGTTTGTGCAATGAGTGAAGTTCTTAAAATATTTCAAAATCTCTCAAGATTTTTTCATCCTCAACTATACTGGGAACAGTTAGAAGATCTTTATGAGAATTCGCAGAATGAAGTGGATAGGGATGGTGATGCTTCAGGTGAAGATACATTTAGCGAGACATCAAGTGATTTTGACGATGAAGAATACACCAGTAAAAGAACAAGACCAGTTACAATGAAATCTGTGAATGATGTTCCCATCGTGAAGAAAGCATTAAAAGACCCTCAGGTCCTGTCCGCATTGCAGGAACTTTCTACTGCAATTAGAAATCTTAGACACTCTGACACAGGATACGATAATACCTATGATTGTTGGGACCGCGTAATTGAAATATGCCCTAGGGATAAGTATCTAACTTTTGTTTATGCTTTGCTAGGTCTAGCTAAATACAAGCCTACTTCCAAAACTCATCGAAAGTTATCATTGGCATCTGCTAGTGCATATTTCCTTTCACTTACTATACCAGGTTCAAAAGGGTTTCATATTTTTGAAGATAAGATTATAAATTGTGCTCTGGAGATCTTCCATTTGGTCGAAGTTTTCCGAGATGAAGATGTTGCGAGACATATTTCAAAGCAGGATAGAGTAGAGATTTGGGTGAACTTGTCGAATATATGCGATGATCTTAAATTAATGTTTCGATATGTTCATTTTGATGAGTATAAAGACATTAGGAATTCGATTTTATGGCAACTGAATAAGCTGCTCTACAATAACCACTTGAACGGTTATGAAAACATATGTAAGGCGTTTATTTAGATATTTTTTATATATTATATAAATATATATTTATATATATCGTTTTCATTTCAATAGATTCTGCAAATCTGCATAGTAAATGTTTTGAAATATATGATGAAGTCACCAATGCGCATAATGGGGACCCAGAACAGACCTTAATGAAAATTATGCGGATGAGTTATTGCTTGCATATATTTCCTGCTGCACCAAAGAGGAAAGAAGCTTTTGTTATGGCAGCTAATGACCAACTCTGTGAGCACGTATCGGATTGGTTTATAAATGTGATCAGCAAATATCCTCGAATAGTTTCTAAAGTTTTAGTGTTTTATATTACCTGCGTTGTAACAAACGCAGAGAAAGAGGTAATGACAAAGTAAAGTTTTCACATTATCTTACGTACATTTTTCAGTGGAGGAACGAGCATATTCAAAGAGCGCTGGAATATGCTGCAAAATACGATGCTGCCTTGTTCACAAAATGCAACGAATCGATTGTTCCATTTCTTTGCGATGCTTGCAATGCAGACGACTTTCAAGCGCGTGCAAACGCGACTGAATTATTGTCGCGAATAGTTTTACTTGAGTCAAAAGTTGACTGGGAAGTTTTTCGGCATGAGATTTCGAATATACCAAGAGAAGTTTATATTATCAAGGAGCTTATAAATAGATTAACAGATGTGAATAATTCCATCAAATTAAAGGCATTGCACGGCTTAAATCAAGCACATCAAAGAGGAACAAAAGATGCAAAAAAAATTATAAAGGAAGGAATTCAATTTGCTATTTATAGTGAAAACAATATAGAACTGCCTCAAGAACCACGGTCACGGTTAAAAGAGTTGCGTTATAAAAAGCCAGAAGCTGTTCAGCCAGCCTACACCTTTGATGGTCATGATTTAGTAGAAGGAAGCTTCAATAAACTGCCCAGTATCATATATTTTTTATTTCGTAATTGTTCTGTCAACGTAAGGAAAGCAGCTGTTTCTTTCCTCGATCCAATCGTCTTATTAAATTCGCGGGTAATATATCAGACAAATTTTGTAAAGGAAAGTTATAGTAATTATGTATATATATACAATATAATTTAAACATTTATAAAACGCTTATTTAAAAATATTAAATAATTGAATATGCTGTATCTGGTGGAGCTTATACCCATTTTGAAGAATATCTATTGTAGCAATACTCAAACTTAATTTGAGAAATGGGTAAATGGTGCCGTATAGGTAGAAGAAAAAAAAACTATTCTAATTATAACTCGTACTGATTTTTATTGAGTAAATACAAATTTTGCTTACATGACAAATTGTTCTTATTATCGTAACTTCACTTCACGTTTACCTAGCAATCATTGAATGTAAGTACATGAGTAAGTGACCTTACATATGATTGCAGCATAGATCGACCCGTTTAAATGTGTGCTTGATAAGCAAAGTAAAAATTTTTCTGAGCTTGATAATAGTAAAAAACTTAGAAATTGGACGGAAAAAAAAGCAATCAAGAAATTGGAATTAAATTTGTTCAGGTACGAAGAGCTGTATTTTGTGCTTATATTCATGCTTATTATGCTATCACCTCACTTCAAGTGACAAGATTGTGAAATTCACATCTCCTTTCAGCATCTGGGCCAAAGCTAAATTTATCTCTTTCTTAAAAATGGCAGGTAGTGTGACCTGATGTACATTATTATGAATAGGTTGAAATGATTTTGAGGGATTTAATACGATTTTGTCGTTCGGGTAATCCTACGTTCTCTCGATTTTTATTTTTAACTCATTGTCTCAGTTGCACTACACTAGTGCATAGCCAAGTTCTTTTCCCCCATTCATGCAAAAAACGAAAGTATATGAAATTACTTGATCATTCTAAAAAAACACCAAAACAATTTCCAATTTTGCTCTTCTGCTTCTTAACTTGTCATTAATTAACTTTGGTATCGGTATGCTGATCGTGCTACAGTTCGAAACTTAGCATTTTGGAATTTTTCCTCCCCCGAATGCCTCTCACTAGTAAAATGTGCTGTACACTCAGCAGCCTAGGCATATCAATAAAGAGTGCAATAGTATTTAAAAAAAATATATATATATATATATGTGGGAATTCATTAATAACTATTCGTAACTTCTACCCTACCAAACTACTTCTAACCACCAAATGAAAAACGACGGCAACACTGCAAATAATAAAAAAAAAGCTTCGCTGTCATTTGAAAGAAAAAGAAGAACATTCGATATTCAGCATTCAGTCAACGAAGAAGTATTTTTCTTGAACGTGGAAAGTAAAATTGAAGTAAATTCCAGTAAATGTTAACTTTGTCATTTTTTTTATTACAATAAATTTGTTGTATCGTTTTATATAAATTTCCATTATTACAAATAATTAAATTTAGAATCAGTGAATTAATAAACATTGTATTTTGAAGTTTGATTATTCGGTCTTATTAATTTTGGAAATCCCACAATTGGGGGCTCAACCAAACAACGCCAAGTGGAATTTTTTTTTTATCAAAAAAAAATAAAAAAACTTGGTATAATTCCAAAGCAGTTAAGGTGTCATCAAGGATCAGCGTGGGATCAACATCAAAATTAGCGGAACATCTAAAGAAAATCAAAAAAAAAAAAGAGGATTGGCATAAACTTTTGAAGGTTAAATACAGTGGTCAGGTACAAAAAGATAAATTCTAATAAAACCGTAAGTGGAAAATTTTCATAATTTTTTTTTTGGACAAATATATACCATATTATATACAGTGGCAATTAAACCCAAATTTCGTGGCAAAGTTCAACCGCGTGGAAATAATTTCCGCATAATCAGGTTATGTTATAATAATACCGCTATTCTAAAATATCAGCGACACACAATTATTTTCGACATTTCAATTCTTCATAAAAACCATCGACAACATATCGCCATTTTATTATACCTACATACAAACAAAAATTTTTTTTATATAAAAAAAAAAACAGGGAGCTGTACAAGTCGCTGAAGATTTAATTCTAATATTAATATTAAATCATTAAAATTTTTCGTATTTTATCAAAATAATCATCATCCTTAAACATGCCTGACGATGGTAATAAACAAACTGTGGAAGAACAATTAAATCTATTAAAAGAAGAAAATAAAAAACTTAAAGAAAAGTTGAGAAAACAGCAACTGGAAAGAGAATTGAAAGAAAAAGAAATTAAAGAGAATGCAGAAAAGGCTCAGAAAAAAGACGAAGAATTGAAAACATTACACAAAATAGTACAACTACAAACAGAAAATAAAAAGCTGGATACACAAATCGTAATAACAAATGAACAACATAATAAATTAACAACTAAAGAAGAAAAACCAGAAATAGACAAGTTAACTGCAGAATTAGAACAATTAAAAGTAGAAGTACAACAACGAAACAATCTTGAAAGCACAACAAACGAAAAACACGATAAAGAAAGAATTTCGTTCAAAGATATATTAAATATATTACCTGAATTCAGTGGAACTGATGAATATGATGTCGAATCATGGATAAGAGATGTAGAAAATACATCAAAAGAATTTAAATGGAGTAACTTACAACAAACTATCTTTGCTAAAAGACTACTGACGGGAACAGCAAAACTGGCTTTACGATCGAATCCAAATCTAAATAATTGGGAAGAATTAAAAACATTTTTAAAACAAGAATTCAAAATTAGAATAACATCAGCAGAAATACACAAAAGATTATTACATAGAAAACAAGAAAGAAATGAAAATATACAAGAATATTTTCTGAAGATGAGAGAAATAGCGGCAAGAAATCCATGTATAGACGAAGAAACGATAATACACTATGTAATAAAAGGAATAAACGACAATCCTAGAAACAAAAGTCTACTATTTGAAGCAACAAATTTTGAAGAATTTAGAGAAAAAATACCAATATATATGAAATACAAAGACAGTTTAAAAAGTTTATCAAATACAACACAAGAATATACAACAAGAAAACCAGATATACAAAAACATGATAGCCAATCGAAAGTTGTACAATCAAGATGTTATAATTGTGGAAAAACAGATCACTTTAAAAATGAATGTCCACAAAATACACCGAAATGTTTTAAGTGTAATGAATTCGGACACATCGCAAAGAATTGTACAACAAAATCAATCAAATATATCGAATCTGGTAAAGATATACAAAAAGTAATTAAAATAAATAACGTAGAAATTTCGGCTTTAATCGACACGGGCAGCGACATCAGTATAATAAGAATTGAAGATTTTCACAAGATTAATGCACCAGAAGTAAACACATCAGAGTGCAAAATACAAGGTCTGTCAGGTGAAACAATTGAAACACTAGGTTCTTTTAAAGCAACTGTAGAAATAGATGACAACACATACATAACACAAATGTACGTTGTATCAGGAACGAATTTAAAAACAGCAACAGTAATAGGAAGAGATATACTGAACGGAACAAACATTAAATTAACAGATGATAATATCAAAATAAGTAAAATATACCCAGAATTAAAATCGTGCTACAACATTACATCTGAAAAAGAAGAATTAAAAATAGGAAATAAAAATTATTTAATCGAAATAAATAATCTAGTAAAAAAGTATAAACCAGAAAATAAATACAAAGATACTGATGTTAAATTAAAAATCATTTTATCAGACGAAACACCAATTAAATTACGTCCACGAAGAATGGCTCCATTAGAAAAAAAAGTCATAAATGAGCAAATTAAAGAATGGCTTGAATTGAAAATAATACGACCAAGTGAATCAGAGTTCTCAAGTCCAATACAGTTGGCAAACAAAAAAGACGGCAGTAAAAGATTATGTATAGATTACAGAAAATTAAACAAAATAGTAATCAAAGATAGATACCCACTGCCTTTAATAGAAGACCAAATTGATTCCTTAAGTAAAGCCAAAGTATTTTCAACACTTGACTTAAAAAATGGATTCTTTCATGTCGAAGTTGATGAAGAAAGTAAAAAATATACATCTTTTGTAACTCCATCAGGACAATTCGAATTTAATAGAGTACCATTCGGATTGTGCACGTCACCCACAGTTTTCCAAAAATATATAAATAGAATATTTCAACAATTAATCGAAAAGAAATTCGTTCTGGTATATATGGATGATATAATAATACTTTCAGAAAACTACGATGAAGGAATGAAAAGATTAAGAGAAGTCATGAAACTAGCCGAAGAATATGGATTAGAAATCAAATGGTCTAAATGTCAATTTTTATGTAATGAAATTGATTATTTAGGATTTAAAATAAATGATGGTAAAATTACACCATCAGAACTAAAAACGAATGCAGTTAAACAGTTTCCAGAACCAAAATCAGTTAAAAAAATACAAAGTTTCCTAGGTCTTACAGGATTTTTTAGGAAATTCATAAAATCATATTCACTGATAGCCAGACCATTAACGAACTTATTAAAGAAACAATCAGAATTTAAATTTGGTATTCAAGAAAAACTAGCATTCAATCAACTTAAACAATTATTGTCGGAACAACCAGTACTCACGTTGTATATACAAGATTCGGAAACTGAAATTCACACGGATGCGTCGAAATGGGGATTTGGTGCAGTTTTATTACAAAAAAGAGAAGATAATCTGTTTCATCCAGTATGCTATCATAGTAAAAAAACATCACCAGCCGAAGAACGGTACAGTAGCTATGAACTAGAAGTTCTAGCTATAATTTCAGCACTCAAAAAATTCAGAGTATACGTTCTAGGAATTAAGTTTAAAATATTTACAGATTGTTCAGCATTTAAGCAAACCATGGAGAAACAAAACATACTACCACGAATTGCAGGATGGGCTTTAGCCTTACAAGAATACGATTATCAGTTGGAACATAGACCTGGCGTAAGAATGAAACACGTAGACGCATTAAGCAGAAACCCAGTCGTAATGGTCATAACAAATCAATTTTTGAACAAAATAAAACATGCTCAAAATAACGATACAGAATTACAGCTAATAAACAAAATATTAGAAAACACAGAAATCTACGACGGTTATTTTAAACAAAACGATATAATATATAAAGATGGTAAAGACGGTAAATTATTATGTATCCCGAAAAATATGCAAACTGAAGTAATTAAAAATATTCACGACGATGGCCATTTTGGGTACAAAAAAATGAAAGACTTAATAAGCCGAGAATATCATATATCTCGTCTAAAAGAAAGAGTTGAAAATTGTCGAAGAAATTGTGTCCGCTGTATTTTAGCAGATAAAAAAGCAGGTAAACCAGAAGGGTATTTAAGCCCAATTCACAAAAATGAACAGCCACTAGATACCTACCACATCGATCACCTCGGTCCAATGACGAATACCACAAAGAAGTACTCATACATTTTATGCGTAATTGATGCTTTTTCCAAATTTTGCTGGATTTATCCAACAAAATCAACAACAACATCAGAAGTATTGCAAAAGTTAAATCTACAGAAGGATACTTTTGGCAATCCGAGAAGAGTAATTACAGACAGAGGAACAGCGTTTACATCAAACGAATTTAAAGAGTACTGTGAAATAGAAAATATAATTCATTTGCAGATAGCCACCGGTATTCCAAGAGGAAATGGACAGGTAGAAAGAATCAACAGAATGATTATACCAATCCTAACAAAAGTTACAATAGATGAACCAGCGAAATGGTATACATACACCGGAAAATTACAACGTTGCATTAACGCAACATATCAAAGAAGTATTGGAATATCGCCATTCGAATTATTAACAGGCGTACCAATGAGGAATAACGCAAATACAACATTAGCCGAAGCAATAGATGAAGAATTCAAAAATGCATTTATAAACAATCGTGAAGAATCGCGTGAAACAGCACGAATAAATATCGAAAACATACAAAACGAAAATCGGAAAAATTATGATAAAACGCGAAAAGCTGCAAAAAATTATAAATTAGGAGATTTAATTGCCATAAAACGTTGCCAATTTATAAATAATACTAAAATCTCTACTAATTTTATAGGTCCATACAAAATTACAAGATGTTCAGAACACGATCGTTATCACGTAGAAAAAGTTGGCACACACGAGGGGCCAAACAAAACAATCACAAGCGCTGACAATATGAAGAGTTGGTATGACATCACTAGCACCGACGAGGAGGAAGACTTCCTGGGCTTCGAAGAAGAATAGTACCAAAAAGATGTTAAAAAATTTATACTAAGATTTTAAAAGATGTACCAAAAGATGATTCTAAAAGATGTACCCAAAAGATGTTAAAAAAGTTTATACCAAGATTTTAAAAGATGTACCAAAAGATGATTCTAAAAGATGTACCCAAAAGATGTTAAAAAAGTTTATACCAAGATTTTAAAAGATGTACCAAAAGATGATTTTAAAAGATGTACCCAAAAGATGTTAAAAAGTTTATACCAAGATTTTAAAAGATGTACCCAAAAGATGTTAAAAAGTTTACACCAAGATTTACCTAAAATGAAGACTTACCTAAGATGATAAACAATTTCTTAAAATAAAGTTAATTACCAAAGATGAAGAATACTTACCAAAGATGTTCAAAAAATTACCAAGTTACCTACCTATGATGCCTAATAATAAATTCACGTAATGACGTCCACAAATTTCATATTTTCGAGGGCGAAAAGACTATCAGGATGGCCGATTGTGGGAATTCATTAATAACTATTCGTAACTTCTACCCTACCAAACTACTTCTAACCACCAAATGAAAAACGACGGCAACACTGCAAATAATAAAAAAAAAGCTTCGCTGTCATTTGAAAGAAAAAGAAGAACATTCGATATTCAGCATTCAGTCAACGAAGAAGTATTTTTCTTGAACGTGGAAAGTAAAATTGAAGTAAATTCCAGTAAATGTTAACTTTGTCATTTTTTTTATTACAATAAATTTGTTGTATCGTTTTATATAAATTTCCATTATTACAAATAATTAAATTTAGAATCAGTGAATTAATAAACATTGTATTTTGAAGTTTGATTATTCGGTCTTATTAATTTTGGAAATCCCACATATAATTCCAGACAGCTTAATAAGGAAAAGTAATACCTTTTGCAAGCTATCAGGTGAAAAATTACAGATATTTTAATCGGTGCATTAAGTGTTAGAATTTTGTTCATGATTGCTGAAATTAGTATAAGATAAAATTAAAAATTAGTTAATAAAAAATCTTGTAGTACAATCGTGTGATGCTTGTTAACTTTCACGGCCGTGCTTTCATAAACAAGAAGATCCGCGAAGTGAGATCCAGGAGGGCGAAATTAAACACTTAAAAATTTCTCTTCTTATTCGTGGTTTATTGCCGGGAAAGATATGTTACTTTTGATTAATTTATATATTCTCAATTATTCAATAAATCGATTTATTATTAATGTTTCTTTTTAGATTTTTTTAACACATTTTTACCGTACCGGGCGGTAACTCTCCTCAAAACTGACGTCTGAGACCTTTTTCACATGCCTGTTTCAATTTGTGACCTATTTGCTTTTTACAATCTTAATACGATTCCTCTTGACTCATGAAACTGTTTAAATTAAATTATTGGATGAAATTTATTGGACATTCGAAAGGTTTTTTTTTGTAATTTATGCATTTAGTGTATGAGTTTGTACTTTTAAATAAGCAGATAGGCACTTGGTCACGTGGGATGGCACATGGAAATTTTAGGCAGGTTTTTTGTTATGGAGGTAATGCTAGCGTTGTTGCTTTATTATATATATACAGGATGTCCCGTAAGTCCACCAGAAGAGGGTAAAAAAATATCTAAGTCATTTATTTTTCAAATTATAGACATTTCTTTTGTTTTCGAGAAAATGTACACCCGAAGGTTTTTTAGCTCCTGTTGCTACAAATCTATACTTTTTTTAAATTTTATTTTTCTTATGTAATCCCGAATAGTGCTTATGTAATCTGTTGCATTGAATTCTAAGCCAACTGTTCCAGCTTGGAAGAAAATGTCACATTTTGCCGAACCAAGAATAGAAAATTAATATAGCACCCAACTTTAACTGACTGTAATGAAAAAAAAAAATGTACTACGCCAGTTTGGCAAGTAACTTTAAAAGTTGACGCATTTAATAAGGATTCTAAATGGTATAACACTTGCTACAATTTTTCTTAGATTACCTACGGAAAAAAAAAATTGTTTCTTCAAGAAACCCAGTTTCGAAAAATTTCTTTTCACCTACTAAAAATGATTCTAGTGTACCCAAAGCTTGCCGTAAGGCCGTAGTTCTGTCCGCTGTCAGAAGATGTGGTGTTTTGATATTTTTGTTCAGTTGAGTATTTTTGTTTGTTTTTGCAAGGGACTTTTATGGGTAAATGAAAATTACATTAATTCTGTCTTAATTTTTTATTGTTTTATATTTTCGTTTGAATTTAAATATACTAAATGTTGCTATGGAACTGTAATGAATGAATCATTACCTGCATTCATCATTTCTTTATTAGCGCCACAATATCGTGATTAGTTCAACTAACTGCCCAGATGGCCTTGTAGCCGTGGCCCCAAATATTAATTGTTAATTTAGCATAGACTTAGGTTAAGTACTATGTAAATAGCAATTAATTTAAATAAATAATAAATAAATAAATAAATAGTTCAACTAACGTACATACATCATACATATGTACATATATATATATATCTATAATAACGACTCATTATCATTCATATTTAATAAGAATCCCTTTACGTACAAGATTACATACATAGTACATACGTACATACACGATAACGATTTCTTGAAGCTAGCAAGCAAAACATATGCGCATATGTACATACATATAACGTACAAACATATAATAAATTGACAAACGCGAATACGCGCATCAAATTGCATTCCAAGCAATTTCGCGGTGATTCCACCGTCAATTTATTTATGAATTTTTTACGTCACATATGGTTCATATGGTTAACCAATTCTATTTTCGTTTTATGAAACAACTTTCTCCGTTGTTCTTTTAAAACGATAAATTCTTGGTTGCGTCAACCTTTTTTGCGGCAAAATGCTGGCTCGCTGTATACAAAAACACTAAACACGGCATGAGACCAATTTCATGCATTATAATGGCACTAGGTTAACCCTGACCTAACCCACAGTCATTACATGCCGCTTATTTTTTCCTCACACAAAGTTGAGAAACCTCATGTGTTGATATTTTTACTTGTACATAATTGGGAAATCCCTTGTGTAAAGTGAAATAGCAACTGACCCACTTATTGGGCAATAGTGCCGAGTTTTTTGTAACATTGGTTTCTTCCGTATATATATGGTTGACCAATGCTTGCAAAGAAATTCTTGAATGAATGGGAAATATTCTTGTGAAACTACTAAATATTGAGGAATATGCAAAATTGACTATTACCAATATATTGAGAAGTCGTTCCCGATATATTCAATTTCTAGAATTCCTATATGGAATTTCTTAATTTTACCCCCATCCTAAATTTTAACCGATTTTGCTGAATGATGCAAAAACTCAACTAAATAAAAAGCCGATGCATCTCAGGGACAAGACAGAGAGTTTTCATAAGTCTAAAGAATACGGTTGACTCCCCACCAGAGGTAAGGCAACCTATTCAAATAAATAAAATAGTATTCAAAGTATCAATTAAAATAGTATTCAAAGTATCAATTAAAATAGTATTCAAAGTATCAAATAAAATAGTATTCAAAGTATCAAATAAAATAGTATTCAAGTATCAAAGTGAAAAGAAGTGTTTTTATTCGATTGGGCTAGTGATCTTCGCAAATACGCAAGCACTCCTAGGTCCAAGTTACGGCAAAGGCACACCCGTAACAAAAAATTGGTGGCAGCGCTGCCGATCTGATTTTATCCCAGCTACCTATCGTCGTAGATCTTTAGCTTTGATAAAGCAAAGAAGCTACAACAAAGGTAACCTAAGCCAGGCGCTATAGGTGTACCCATCGTTGTGTATTACACAACCCAATCCCAGCCAGGCGCTCAGGGATTGTGAAAAAGTATAAAAATATATAAATATACAAATTGAAGAAAGGCAATCATGGATCAAACAGGTCCTAGAAGGGAAAACGAGATCAACAGAATCAAGGAGCAGATAATGGAATATACCAGACCAGCCGAATCCGATGAAGACACCATGGACTTCGAAGACTACCAGGAAATCATCACAAAACAACAAAGATTGAGCAGTCTTAGGAAGTAAGATAAGTGTCACTATTTTTTAATATTATAAATTTTTTTTTTATATTCACACATATACATATCTTATGTTATGATTCCAAATTTTATATTGATTGACGTAATTTTATATTATAATTAATTTGGTGAAAACTAAGTGAGGAAAAAACCAAGTGTAAAAATGTAAATGAACAAGTTTTGTAAATGAACAAGTTTTCAAATCCATTATCACTTTATATATTGTCTACGCATCTCTCTCTTGATTTCATCTGGTAACCATTGTTCAAGTTTTCTACTTGCAAAACTATTTTCACTTTGATGACTTCGTGTTCCTCGTTTCGACTACTTAATTTCGAAAATTTTTGTTTTGTGCTGTTTTGAGTTCGAAATTTTTTTGTTTTGTGGTGTTGTGAGTTTAATTATACATAACCTCGTTGCGATATCTTTTGTCTGTGCGCTTCAAAGCTACAGTGTTATTTTCGTTTATATATCAGTTCCGTACCACTCCTATCGCTAATTCATTGATTCCCCCTCGTTTTAAAAGTACTGTGTTTCTCAAATTGTAAAAGTTTAAAACGTGCAAACGTGTTAGCAAGATAGTCGCTACACGTTTTCGTGATTATTCAGCCCAGGCCGGGAATAGCCAAAAACATACGGCTGCACAACTAGCTCGCGCTTCTCGTTTATTACGTGCTTCAAATCGAGTCAAAATGACTACACCTCCACCTACTGGTACTATTTCGGGGTCATCAGACCTCAGAATAACATTAACGGATGCACGGAATATGATCCCGGAGTTCGACGGAAACTCAGGTGACTTGCATCGGTACCTCGCGTGCTGCGACAAGTTATTCACGACATCCAAGAGCGACACCGACAAGAAAATACTGCTTAGCATTTTAAAAACGAAGCTAACTGGCCCGGCATATGACATCCTTAAATATAAAGAAGTCTCAAACTGGGATGAATTAAAAGCAGAACTTGTCGAGCAATTCGAAGAACATAGACCACGTGTGGCTATACAAGGAGAATTGCTGCGACTCAAGCAAACTTCACGGAAAAGCGTATATGATTTTGCTTCGCGCCTTTCAAAACAGCCAGCTGATTTGAATAGCGCCACGGTTAATGAAGCCAAAGAATCTTCTGCAAGGGCATATCTCATCTCAGAGAATGAGAAAAATGCCATTAGAGCATTCGAAGATGGCCTTAAAAGCGAACAACTTAAGGTCATCGTTAAGGCACGTTCAGAGACCTCAGTAAGGAAGCTCATAACTTTCGCTTCCGAACACGCTCAACGCATTGAGGAAACTCAACCCCATACTAAAAAAACAACGCCTAATGTGCTAGTATGCGACTATTGCTCAAAAAGAGGCGACACTAAAGAGAACTGTTTCAAGAGGAAGCAGTTGCCCTTAATTAATTCTTACCCAAACATTAAAAGGCAAATAAATAGAATTACATGCGGCTATTGTCGCAAACCAAACCATCATGCTAGAGAGTGTAGGCAAAGACAGTTTGATGAACGCCGCACTCAGTACTCAACGAATAGGCAAGCTCAATTTGGGGCTCATCCAAGAGCTTACCAACCTCAAAATTTGCCTAATGCTGAAAATAATGGCAGAGGACAACCTCGCCACATGAAGCAAGTAAGGTGGACAACCCCAGAAATTTTTTCCTTGGAAAACGATTGCACGCGGGTGTATTCAGACGGCGAAACCTCCCGCGAGAAAGATATTCAAGCCGTAGTCGATCAACCACCCAATTAAGCATCCAATAAAGATGCATAAAAGCGCCCTAGTGGTTGCTTTCCATATCGATATCTCCCAGAAATCAAAAGCGAACTTTATAATGGATACTGGTGCTAAAATAAGTCTACTCAGAGCAGAAGCTACTGACGATTCCGCTCTCGTATATGAGAAGCAAAAATGCACAATTACCACCCTGTCTGGTAATTGTTTTCCTTCATTTCGAGTTTCATATGGAACAATATCCATCCAAGATAACTGCAAAATAAAACATCCTTTTCATATCATACCAAACGGTAATAATTTACCCCTATGATGGGATAATAGGAAATGACTTCCTATCCAAATACAAATGTGTAATAGATTATTCAAAAAATATGCTAGTTATAAACACAGATATCTGCTTAAATCAGGAATACGAATGTCAATTCAGAGATATGTCTCCGTTAAAAGGTAAAATAAATAATGAAAGCAATACTTTCGAAGCAAAAAATTCAGCTACATTGAGCGATGTACCCACAAGTAGTGATTGCAATAACGCAAATATATTGACAATTCTCCTCCAAATAATATATTATTTTATGCTATATGTTCTAAAAAGACCCGCGAGTTCATTTAAATAAAAAGCTAATAATGATCAAAAATCTGATACAGATTCACGACGCTACGGCAGTGATCTGTGTGCAGCTAATAATGATCAAAAATCTGATACAGATTCACGACGCTACGACAGTGATCTGTATGCATCTAATAATGCAAACGAATTAAATAGGATCGAGGATAAAAACAATCTCGGCAACTAATAATAATTCCAAGCAAAAAAGAAAAAAATATGCTAAAATCTCATAAAATTACTTACCTGCACGTTCAGAAATAATGGTATCACTTCCAATAAAAGAAGAAAAAAGGCAAATTATTAATAAAGCAAAAAGAAGTAAGGCCAGGTATATATATAGGAAACACCTTGGCACAAAGTAGTAACAGTATGGTAAGAGTACTAATGAAGAATACAAACGAAGAAAATATTGAAATATCGAAAAACGAGATAGAACCAATTTTGGATCATGTACGGAACTATGAGGTGATTCAGCCCAATTATAAATCCGACCCAATAGAAAACCGCCTGAGAACATTGGAAAGTAATTTAAAATTAGAACATTGTAACCAAGAGGAAGAATTAGCTCTCACGAATATTTGTAGAGAATTCAATGATCTATTCTATTTAGAAGGAGACGCATTAACATATACTGATGCCGCTGCACATACGATTCCAGTCAAAACAGATACTACGCCCATCTATGTCAAGCCATACAGATTACCGGAATCTCAACGAAATGAGATTAATAGGCAAATTAATGACATGATAGACCAAAATATCATAAGCCCTAGCAAGAGTAAATGGAACTCTCCTTTGCTACTGGTACCAAAGAAGCCAGATGAAACAGGTCAAAAACGTTGGCGAGTAGTAGTGGACTTTAGGCGCTTAAATGAAGTCACTCTCGGAGACGCCTACCCACTACCGAATATAACGGATATCTTGGATCCGTCCTAGTTGATCCAAATACTTCACAGCCTTGGACTTGGCCAACGGATTCCACCAAATCCCGATGTCACAAGAGGACAAAGAAAAGACAGCTTTTAGCACACCATTTGGACATTATCACTATAATAGAATGTCATTTGAACTGAAAGGAGCACCAGCAACCTTTCAGCGGCTGATGAATACCGCCCTAACGGGACTTCAAGGTATTCGCTGCGCTGGTTTGTATACTTAGATGATATCGTGATTTATGGGTATAATTTACGTGACCATAACGCCAAGCTTGTAGAAGTGTTTAACCGACTAAGAATGCATCAACTAAAATTACAGCCAGATAAATGCCATTTCCTACGTAAAGAAATCGTTTATCTAGGCCATGTGGTTGGAGAAAATGGAGTCCAACCTGACCCGAGTAAAATTAGCGCGGTGAAGACATATCCGACTCCAAGAAAACCGAAAGATATCAAGTCATTTTTAGGATTTGTGGGATATTATAGACGTTTCATCCCCAATTATTCCAAACTCGCTAAGCCCTTGACTAATCTCTTGAAAAAAGATACCTCTTTTGTATGGGATACGTTTTGTGATGAATCATTCAAGGTCTTAAAGCAAAAAACTCATCAGTGCACCAATTCTTGCTTATCCCGAATTCGATAAGGAATTCAACGTCTTCACTGATGCAAGTGATATTTCCTTAGGCGCTGTGCTATCGCAAGGCGAAATTGGAAAAGATCATCCTATCTGTTTCGCCAGCCGGACGTTAAATCCTGCAGAATGTAGATACTCTACAATTGAAAAGGAACTTCTAGCTATAGTTTACGCTGTGGAACAATTTCGTCCATATATCTATGGAAGGAAATTCAATATAGTTACTGATCATAAGCCACTCGTATGGCTCAATAGTTTGAAAGACTCAACCTCACGTCTCATGAGATGGAGAATTAAGCTAGAGGAATATGACTACACCAGGTAAACAAAACGCGAATACTGATGCTTTAAGTCGAATTAAAATTGAGGAACCTAAAATTGCAGTTCAAAAATCAATAAACGTAATGACCCGCAATCAGGCAAAAGCCTCCAGTCTGACTGAAGATACAATGGATCTAAATAAAATATATAACGAATACGTTTCATCCCCCCATACAGACGATTGTTCCGAAATAAAAGGGCATATACTGACTCAAAAGAATTTACCATACAGATTCTTCATTTTACCTAAAACAGAAGATCCAACAGGAACTTACCTGAAAGAGTTGTTTCCATCATTGGACGAAAAAATGCAAAATACTCAACTACGCGAGTACGTGAATGGTAGACAAACGTATATAATTGCTAATGCACCCTTACCTATGAAAACTATAGACAGTTTCAAACAAATATTAAATACCCTTTTAAAAATCAGGGATTATATCAAAAGTAAAAACTTACGGGAAGTTCATATTTCTATACCTAAATTGGACATAGTAGCGCACGCAGAGCTAAAAAATATGATAACTTTCTCTTTAAAGAATATAATTGTCAAAATAAATATTTACACAACCCAAGTAAGAATAGTATCATAAAACGCCATTAGGTGGACACCAAGGAATAACTCGGACTATTAAAAGAATTCAGACAGCATATAATTGGCCCGGATTAAACAGAGATGTCGAAAACTTTGTAAAAAAAATGCCAATCATGCCAAATGAATAAATTTGTTAGAAATCCTAGAGTACCCATGAAAATTACCTCGACTATTACAAGACCATTCGAGAGAATAGCGTTGGACATAGTAGGACCATTGCCAGCAAGCTATAACAGTAACAAGTATCTCCTCACATTCCAGGATGACCTCACGAAGTATACTGAGGCCATACCTCTACAGAACGCAGAAACTCGAAGCGTAGCAGAAGCTTTCGTTATAAATATAGTCTGTAGACATGGAATACCGGGATCAATATTGACGGACCAAGGTTCTAATTTTCTAAGCGAAATGTTTGCGCAAATGTGTAAACTTTTAAAAATTAAAAAACTGCAAACGACTCCATACCATCAGCAGACCAATGGAGCTCTGGAAAGAAGTCATAGAACTCTGGCCGAATATTTACGCCATTATGTGAACCGGGACTCACAAACGTGGGATACATGGATACCTTATGCTATGTTTACTTACAATACGAGTACACATTCTAGTACTAATTATAGTCCATACGAATTAATATACGGATTTCCACCCAATATTCCATCCATTATAAAAGCAAATCCGACGGTGAATTATAATTATGAAAACTATAGCAACGAATTGAAAGCAAGGTTGCAATATAGTCATCAGATAGCTAGAGAAACAATCTCAAATAAAAAGCAAAAGTCCAAACAATGGTATGACAAGAATTCAAAAACCAGAACTTTTAACTTAGGAGATAAGGTTCTATTAAAAAACCACTTAAGAAAAAATAAATTATCCCCTTTGTGGACCGGACCTTATGACAGAGTCACGATAAACTCCACAGAAAACACAATTATCAGAATAGGAAATAGAAATAGAAGTGTACATAATAATAACATTAAGCTATACGTCGATTAGGAAAATAATTTTTTATTTATCTTAGGATAATTTGGATTCTCGTCTTCATCCTCCTAACCCCCAGTGCTGACGCGCAAAACGAACCATTACAAGTAACAATCCTGAAGAATAACCCAGGAATTTACTTTGAAGTAGTAGGAAGAGTTGGTCTTTTTAGCAACGAGTGGCAGGTAATAATGTATTATGACTTAGAGGAATTTAATTTCGAACTCGAGAAGTTAAGCAATCATACGAAACAAACGAGTAGATTATGTAACTTTATTGAGAACTATCACAATAAGATACCCTTGTGTAAAGACATAACACATCAACTATACACTATCATCGGGATACTCAAACAAAATTCACTCTTACTCAAATCAGAAACCACTCGATTTAAAAGAGGACTAATTAACGCGATAGGGACCTTAAGTAAAACACTATTTGGTACACTCGACGCAGATGACGCGAAAACTTTCAACTCGCATATAGATAAACTGAGGGACTATCAAGACTACCTATTGCAATTAATCAAGAATCAGACTATTATTGTAGATTCTACCGTAAATATGTTCAATAAAACACGCATGATGATAAGAGAACAGTTCCTGCACGTAGAAAAAAAGCTTACCGCTTTAGGTAACCTAGCTAATCGTGTGCAAACTGATGAGCTATCGAAAAGTTTTACCACTGAACTTGAGACAATGGTCTCCCTAACGGCATTAATGATGATACGATATCAAACCACTCAAAACCTCCTATTAGACCTAATAACCGATGTTAGACATGGTAAACCCCATCCAGCAATAATGACCCCTCCCCAAATGAAGCAAGTTTTAGAAACTCTCACTTTACCAATAGACAAAAACGAAAATAATCTACTACAACTCTACCAAATTGGCAACGTACGAAGTACAATTCTCGATAATCGAATCATTTTTCACCTAAAACTCCCACTCCCATTCAAAGATGATTATCAACTTTTAAAAATTCACCCATTGCCAACAGATCATCAGGATAAGTTCATTTTTATAAAACCTTCACTCGAATACTTAGTGATTGATTATAATAGAGAACATTACTATACAGTTAACAAATTCGAATTACAAAATTGCCAAACGCTAGATCAAGTGCATTTTTTGTGCCGTATCATACACCCCATATTCAATACCCAATCAGTAAACAATCAATGCGAAGTACAACTTCTCAAACATATCCGTAAAATACCATCATCTTGCAATGTCAAAACCGTTCCTCAAATGGATTTTTGGATACAGTTATCTCAACCTAACAAGTGGCTCTTTTCCATGCGAAAAATTACCGTAGTCGACGTCATATGCGGAAATAATATCACAACATACAGTCTGGAAAATACAGGGATAATTACCTTATCCACGGGTTGTCATCTACGCACCCAAGATTTAATCATTCAAGCTTATAATACTAAAACATCGGAGCTTAGTAACCACTATCTCCCATCATTAAATCTAACATCCAACTTATCCCATTCTGAAAGATTCAATTCCACCAATGACCAGGTACACGTCATTAAATTTCACGACAATGAAGAGTTAGGTTCATTAAGCGAAGCACTCAATCGGCTTAAGCAAAGCGAAAATTTGAGCTTCCCTACCCTGAACACACACAACATCCATCACTATGCTATTTCATATGTTCTACTTGCAGCAGTTTTTATGGTAATAATTGTCCCAATATGCAAAAAATGTAAAGCCAAAAAGCTTGGCGCAAACAAAAGCACACAACAAAAAGACTTAGAGATCGAAAACCCCAAGTCATCCTATCAGTTAACAATGCAACCTTAACCGCTTTAAGCGAATTTTGAAAAACAAAAAAACAAGTATATGCACACAACTATCTTCTTTCTCGAAAAAGAAAGCTAGTATATGCACACAACTATCTTCTCTCTCGAAAAAGAAAGCAAGTTTAATTACAAAGCACAAGAAACACAAAAAGTTGTTTAATCTATATAAGATAATCTATTGTACACCTAAGTAGAAAAAAATGAGATTAATTAGTCATAATCTTTGAAATTATATACAAATAAATATAATAAATAATAATAATAATAAATAAAATCTAGAACCTATTAACTAGCCTACTATTAAATCTAGTAATTACTTATTTCTATAAAATTAGCAACAAACAAGATATTACAATAACCTAGAGGTTAAGAAACAGTACTTCTACTATTATATCTTTACAACTACGATAAGTAATTATCTAAAAAAAAATTATAATTAAGATATTTTTATTACTATAACAATAACTAATAGTCAATAGTCAAAAATTACTATTATCTTTATTACTATAATAATCAATAATCTAGAAATTACCACTACTGCAATTTTGCTATAAATAGATAATACAAATATAATAGTAGTAATATAACAATAGTATTATAATAAACAATAACCTAGAAATTAGTATTACCGATAAAATTTTATCTAACAAAATTATAATGTAAGTACCTAGATCATCGGCTTTTCGTTTTTTAAATAACTCTTGCTCGTTTTTTATCAGAAAGTCCCATTCATTTCACTCCCGGAACTTTCTTTTTCCAGGGGGATGGTGTAATGAATGAATCATTACCTGCATTCATCATTTCTTTATTAGCGCCACAATATCGTGATTAGTTCAACTAACGTACATACATCATACATAGGTACATATATATATATATCTATAATAACGACTCATTATCATTCATATTTAATAAGAATCTTGTTACGTACAAGATTACATACATAGTGAATACGTACATACACGATAACGATTTCTTGAACCTAGCAAGCAAAACATACACGCATATGTACATACATACAACGTACAAACATATAATAAATTCACAAACGCGTATACACGCATCAAATTGCATTCCAAGCAATTTCGCGGTGATTCCACCGTCAATTTATTTATGAATTTTTTATGTCACATATGGTTCATATGGTTAACCAATTTTATTTTCGTTTTATGAAACAACTTTCTCCGTTGTTCTTTTAAAACATACATACATACATATAACGTACAAACATATAATAAATTGACAAACGCGAATACGCGCATCAAATTGCATTCCAAGCAATTTCGCGGTGATTCCACCGTCAATTTATTTATGAATTTTTTATGTCACATATGGTTCATATGGTTAACCAATTTTATTTTCGTTTTATGAAACAACTTTCTCCGTTGTTCTTTTAAAATGATAAATTCTTGATTGCGTCAACTTTTTTGCGGCAAAACGCCGGCTGTTTGTATACAAAAACACAAACACGGCATGAGACCAATTTCATGCATTATAATGGCACTAGGTTAACCCTGACCTAACCCACAGTCATTACATGCCGCTTATTTTGTCCTCACACAAAGTTGAGAAACCTCATGTGTTGATATTTTTACTTGTACATAATTGGGAAATCCCTTGTGTAAAGTGAAATAGCAACTGACCCACTTATTGGGCAATAGTGCCGAGTTTTTTGTAACATTGGTTTCTTCCGTATATACATATATGGTTGACCAATGGTTGCAAAGAAATTCTTGAATGAAGGGGAAATATTCTTGTGAAACTACTAAATATTGAGGAATATGCAAAATTTACTATTACCAGTATATTGAGAAGGCGTTCCCGATATATTCAATTTCTAGAATTCCTATATGGAATTTCTTAATTTTACCGACATCCTAAATTTTAACCGATTTTGCTGAATGATGCAAAAACTCAACTAAATAAAAAGCCGATGCATCTCAGGGACAAGACAGAGAGTTTTCATAAGTCTAAAGAATACGGTTGACTCCCCACCAGAGGTAAGGCAACCTATTCAAATAAATAAAATAGTATTCAAAGTATCAATTAAAATAGTATTCAAAGTATCAAGTAAAACAGTACTCAAAGTATCAAATAAAATAGTATTCAAAGTATCAAATAAAATAGTATTCAAGTATCAAAGTGAAAAGAAGTGTTTTTATTCGATTGGGCTAGTGATTTTCGCAAATACGCAAGCACTCCTAGGTCCAAGTTACGGCAAAGGCACACCCGTAACAGAACTATGTCAGAGCGATTGACTTGGACGTGAAGTCCAGACTGCCAGCATGAGTGGACAGCGTTGACTGCAGGGCGGCACGCTACCTCGCCTCGGCAATTGGCGGAGAGTGTGGGGAGGTTCCACGAAAACCTGCCGCTGCCACCAGCCATATATAAAATAAATTCGTGCCTGTCTATGCAAAAGGCCGTAGCACACATTCAGTTTCAGTCCTTAAGGGACCTTTACACCACTTACCTGCATCCATTTGGAAGGCACAGGCCTTCTCTGCTTGCCACAACCACCCAATAGACACTGAGGGCAGATAGTTGTCAGTGTCCCTATTGACGACCTGAAACCCTAGAGGAGGAGCGGACCTAGTCGACCATCATCCTGAAAGGGCTCCGGGAGAGTGAAAGGAAGAAATTAGCAAACACCGTGCACTTACATAACTACATCATCACATTACAAGAAGGAGTTAGAGACAAACCCCGAACAGAAATACTTTTATTTCATTTACCTTGACTGGAACTGTCCTCCACGAAGGCCTCCTGGAGTAGCCGAGCTTCTGAAAGTAAGAATTTAAAGGAGGGAACTGACTAATTCGACAAGTCCGCCCGGGATATTCTTTAAAATATGCTACAACTCATTTTCTTGAAGTAAAGTCTTACTACACGTAGTATCAATGGTTCTGAAGGCCCATACCCCGTGAGGTGGGTATGTACTACACATGAACTCGTTACAAAAATACCTTGCAACTTGTAATTCCTTAAATGTAGCTAAGTAAATATATCTACAGCTGAGGTAATGTATATAGAATGCCTACTGGTTCCAAAATTCAACGGATATATAATCACATATATTATAACTAAGTACTACTAAAGTAAGTAATATTGTATACAGTTTCAAAAAATCCATTTAAAAGGTTCATTCGTTGGGATATTGTTAAATATAATATCCCTCTGTTAGCAGTGAATATAATTCAATATAGGAAATTCATTTATGAATAGTTAAATATACGTGAATATATATATACAAATGAGTAATATTAACTATAGTATATACGTATATAAATATACATATATATATATATATATATATATATGAATTTTTTTTAAATGATTAATAAAGACTTTGCTGGAATATAGAAATCTAAGCCAATAATGCATATATGTGAATTTGGACTGTAGCTATGGGCAAACGTAGATGCCTAATATCCGTGATTTCCCTGAAAATTCCTATCTGCGACTGCGGAATTTCAGCTTTTCTCCTCTGACTGTTTAGACTCCTTGGTTTTACAGGGCTCCATACCTTGGCCATGTACGTCTGTATTGTATGCCCGAAAGGGCTAGCGCTCTTGTTACCTTAATTGAACCTCGGTGTATGTGAGATTTAGGCTAATTTAGTTTACCTTATCGTGACGGAATTTTTCCGCCCTGTTCCTTATCTGCCGTTTGAGACGTCCTGTACTGCGGCGTGCCGAAATTAGATCTCGACTGGATGTCTATATGCTGCACTAGGACGATGCTTCAATGTGTGTATACCACGAAAAAGATGGCGTGTTGAAATTATTCCTTGACTGGAGGTCTATCGCTGTACTTAACACGATGCTTAAACATCCCAATTACGTCCAAAAATGTTGCATCTGGGAATCAGGTCACTCAATGTAACTCGGCGGTACCAAAAATCGATAAAAATCGGGACATTACGTCCACTATTGTAGAGGGTTTAACTCGAATCCCCGATTTATGTACTATGCGATACTCGTCTTATTCCCTGTGTCACTTCTTTCCTCGAGCCAAAAAACTTGTTCAATCCCTTTCCGCAAAATAAAAGAAAAAAGCTTCTTCTTCTTTTTGTTCGTCGGTACTCAGCGCGTCTTTCTTCGCCGTTCCTGCGGCTATGGGCCGGGCGTATGCGAACAACGCCTTCTTTGTTTGATCACGACAAATCATCCATATGCATTACACATTATTAATTTTTGTCTGACTTCTTCTAATTTTCCAGCCTCTTGGAAACTAGCAAATGTGCTTCCTATCGCGTAGGTAAGATTACCAGAAAGTGTTGGTGATTTCCGCCCAATTAGCATCCTGTGTTTCATAGCTAAGGTGGTGTGCTGGCAAATATAAAGCTTTCTCACGGACCACATGCTGCTATCTCGCTGGCAGTCTGGTTTTCGTCCCCGTCACAGTTATGAATCTGCATTGCTAAGAGTCACAACTGACATTCGCGAAGCTCTTGATAATGGCGATGTCAGCATACTAGTCCTCCTAGATTTCTCTAAGGCTTTTGATAGCATCCGCCATGATTTACTATCTGGAAAATTAGCTTCTTTTTACCATTTCTCTAAATCGGCCAGTAATTTAATTGAGAATTTCCTGTTAAACCGCGAGCAAAGAGTGATAGTCAACAGTGAGATTTCTGATACTCTTCCTCTTTTCCGAGGTGTTCCTCAGGTGTCAGTTCTTGGACCCCTCCTTTTCTGCATGTATATTAACGATCTTCCTGATGTACTGCAGGATGTTGAAATTCAACTGTATGCGGATGACGTTCAACTCTACTGCAACAGGCCGATCGGACTTATAGAAGACTGTGTTGAGCGTATGAATTGTGACATTGACCGAATTACAAAATGGTCCTATTACAATGATCTGATGTTAAATCCGCTAAAATCTCAGTGTATACTATTTAGCCAAACTATTTTTGACCTCGCGGATATCTCTCACATAACGCTAAATGGGACCATCCTGTCTTTCATGAGTCAAGTCAAGAATCTGGGAGTTCGCTTAGACAGGCAAATGAAGTGCTGCGGTTATGTCAAGGATTTAATGAGCAAGGTATACGCTGGACTGCGAAGGCTCTGATTCTCCGCTAGCATATTATCACCTAATCTTCGCTCAAAACTAGTCAAAGTTCTTCTATTACCGTACTTTACATATGGAAGTATACTTTTCCCAAAACTTGACTCACTTTGCGTAAGACGAATTGAAGTTGCGTTCAACGACTGCATTAGGTTTATTTATGGATTGCGTCGTTTTGATAACGTGAGTTCGTACAAACTGAACTTATTGGGATGTCCAATTGATCTATACTTAAAGTGGAGGGCAGCTGTTTTTCTTTATGAGCTGCTGCAAACAAAGCAGTCCGAATATCTGTACAGTCGAATACAATTTCTCCTATCAACTAGACATAATAAATTACTATTAATGCGCTGTAATAAGGCAATACTTGAGTGTTCTTTCTTCGTTCAAATCCCACGTATTTGGAATACTTTGCCTCCTAGCGTTAGGGAGATCAGAGTGGGGGCAGCTTTCAGAAGGTTTCTCAAGATGTTTCTAGTCACTAATTAAATTCTCTTTTTGCTTTTTATTTTGATTTCGTATTTCTTGAAAAATTTCACTTTCTTTTCCTTTTTCTTTTCTTGTTACATGCTACTTCATTACCTTCTTCTTAGTATATAAGTTGAATTAAATTGAATTATATTGAATTAAATTAAATTGAACTAAATTATATTAATCAATAATGAATTATGTAATAGCTAACTTTAGTTTAGTTTCGTAAATTTACCAACCGAATTTATTTTTTGTACAATATAAGATGTAATTCTTGCGTACTTCTCATGAATAAATATTATTATTATAACTCGTCTCAGTGTAGCATACTGCTACATGCAGTATGCTACGACCATAACAATGTTTTAATTTTACTTCTTTATTATACGTACGTACATAGTACATAATTAGAGAAGTCGTGCATTAAATTTGAAGCTTTTGATCAGATTTTTGAAACATTATGCTTCATAAAAATCTTGATTTAGATGGTATAGTTTTTGTAAGATGAGCACGGAAAACAGTAGGCAAAACAGAACATTGAAAGGAATTTAAATATCATAGATCATACATCTGCTTGGCAAACCGAAAAATTTGCCGCGAAAATATATTTCAAAGAAAACCAAGACGGTTTTTGATAACCAAATGACGAAAAGACAAGAAGTCGAAAGTCTATTTAATAAAATATTCGCTAGAATAGCCGTTAATGTACTATAAGATCAACTGTTTTTTTTTATGCCGTAAATGATGAAATCATAGAGTATAAGAACAAATTTTGTCATTCCGTTTGTAACGGATAGAATCAATACTGGTAGGCCAATATGGATTAGAAAATAGACTAATTGGGTAACTCCTTCGTAGGTTTGCATATAAAAATTTTGTTTTTCACTTTACATGGCGTTTTCATAAAAATTGCCAATACAAGTTCAAAACGGACGAACGAACCATTCTTGGTGTTGCCATACAAAACTTCGATTTTTCACTATATATTTAAACACATCCTGAGAACGAGTCGACGTAAAGAGCTAACATTTTTTACGCAGCGTTTTCATAAATATAGTAAATAAAATTTTAAAAAGAACTAAATCGGACAACGCGTTCTTTGTGTTGCCATACAAAACTTTGTGTTTTCACTTTATTTAACTTACATGTTCATCTAGGGTATAATATAATTTGTCTTAGACAAATTGTACTTATCCTCTTGTCTATATTATTTTCACTTCACTATAAAACTTTCACTGTAAATATCCGTAGCCAGAAGTCAATATCACGCGCGGAACGAATTGAGATATGTACCTTAACTATTTTTAAACACAACAATTAACAAATATAATCACTTCCCAGCTAATTTGAAATGCGCACACTCCATCCATAAAGAATATAGCACACTGAACCTGAATCAAGTGAATAATCGTCAGACAGTATGGAGGGAAAACAGCACTACTTCACACATACGCAAAATTTCACTTCATGGCTTGTAATATGTATATAGAAGGTTGTGCTTTTGTCCATAAAGAATACAGCACTACTGAACCTGAATCACGTGAATAATCGTCAGACAATATGGAGGGAAAACAGCACTACTTCACACATACGCAAAATTTCACTTCACGGCTTTAATATATAGAAGGTTGTGCTTTTGTCTAAAAATGTTATTTATAGCCTGACGCATGCCCTGACGCTTTCTGTCACTTTAAGTGACAACGATAATAAGGCTTCGAAGATAAAATTTTACACGTCACACCGTTCGACAATGCCAATACGAAAATTGAAGTGAAGTGAGAGTGACATTACTGTACAGCTGTTTGATGTAAAGCGGTGTTTGTTCCATGGAAAGTGTAATAGGCGAAATGGCTGTTACAATGTTTGTGACAGTTTGACAGTTCTGCCAACCCGAATGGCATGGGAAGTGGACCAAATTGTTTTAGATTTTTTTTTCTTGCAGAAATAGTTTTGCTTGTTATTTTGCCCCTTTTCCTTTAGTACAAGTTTGTGCATGCTATAAGCTCTCTTTCTTCCACTTTAGATTTACATAGGAACCTTTGTATTAAAAATTGGCTAGTGTGTTAGTTAAAAATATTGAGAGAGAAAGTATAGTCACATTGTAGAAGCATCCTATTCATGTGACAGATTTGACAGAGCTGTTCTACTGTATGAATATACTGTGACACTGGCGAGATAGCTATAAAGATTGCGATTGCTATTCATAAGTTTTGTTCTGGTAACCAGGGCTCCATAACGTTATTACCATAGATAAGTATTATAATACCCAGATTTGGAAACCAATGTTAAAAATCTGCTTCTCATAGCAAAGGCAAAATCTCTGAACATTAACCAACAATTTGGATTCAGCCTGCGCTTGAAAGTAAAAAAAAATGTGAAACTTGTAGGGCCCACACACGGATGTTCGATGAACCCTCTAAATAATTATACAAAGCGCCCTTTAAGTTTAAGTACCAATCTTTATTTTCAAGTAACGCTACAATACAATAAGAAACTAAAAACGACTCCATCTGCAGATGCCAACTTATCTACCTCTAACGTCACACACCTAGTGACATAAAATTCTTCTTCTTCTTACGTCTAATGGTCGGATAACCAACACTTCATAGAGGCTTACAGTTAGGTCTCAATGACTACACTAACAGGTGCCTACAAACTATAGAAGTTCTGTCTGGATATTTAAAAGCTTTAGCAAATACTTTCACCAAAAATAATGTACAAAAAACCTTGAAGATGTCACTACATACGGGGCATGAACTCTCCTTCAATATCTGGGTATTACTTACCTGTGTTATTCCTTTATATCAATTCATATGATTTTTTCGTTATTTTTAGTAACAAAATAATTTATGTTACATTTATAACGTTATTTCGCGTAACTAAATGATTTTGGTATTTTAATTTTTGTTATTTTAGATAACGTTACATGTTTTTATGTATTATTTCGTTATAACTCTTTGATTGAAAAAGTAAATGAGGATATTAAATAGTAAGGAAATTATTTGGCTAACATCAGACAGAGCTATCTTCTCTGTAAGTAACGGATCCTACTATTCTGTCAGCCCAGAGGTGGGTGAAGTGAAGGTGTTGACCTTGGGTTCAGCTAGTCCCACGTAGTGCGAGGTGGTAACCGCTGTTCGGTGGGCTTGACACTGATTAGTGGGCTAAAAGCTGATCCCAAGCCAAGGTGGATCAGCATACGCCGAGGGCTGCGTGGCTGAGGGTCTGCTCAGTCGCTAGTATGCGAACTCTGGATACCAGGCGACCTCCAGTTTTAACTAACCTTCCTGCGGTATGCGGATCTCTGCCGTGAGTGAGTGTCTTTCTCCGCAACTCGTGGGACCAAATATGGATCTTTTTGATAAAAATAAATCCACTTCTAGTAAGTGCGGCAATAATCCACGGATGTCTGAGGTATCGGACGATTTTATTCCTGAGATCTCGACATCCATGGAAACTCTCCTCCTGCAGGGGAGCTCAGCTGATGAGGGCAGGGTGACTCCTATCGAGATCGCTCATGCTCCTCAGGCGGCAGAGCAACTCAATTCGGGCGGGCTAGCTGAAGCTGTAATCTCAGAGTCCAAAGGCGCTGATGGTGGCAACCGAAGCGGGACTTCCCAACGCAGGAGAGTTGGTAGATCAAAGAGGAAGAAAAGGAGAAGAGCTAGAGAGCTGGCTGATATCGTTCCTGGGCCTTCTCCTTCTCTCCCTTCACAGGTGGTGAGTGGTCCGGCTGGGTAGGTAGTGGAGAGTGGTAGTGAGCCTCCTAGCGTCGGTAAACTGAGCACTGTGAAGAAGTGTAGGTCAGCTGCGGAAAAAAGGAGAAGGAGGGCGAAGAAGGAGGGAGTGAACATCTCTCCGGACTTTGCACCTTCTGCTTAGCTTCCCACCGATATTTCTGCGAGCGTCGCTGGTGATGAGCGTGTAACGACCCATAGAACCAAGCGAGTTAGATCTGACGGATCTGTTGAGCAGGAGAGCAAGAGCAATAAGCTGAAGAAGAAGTCTGTGGGGGGTAACCGCAGCGCCCTAAGGCGCACCAGTGAAATCGACCCTCTCATCCGCATGAGGGCTTGGATCCCCGATAATACCGGCCACAGTCGGGACGTCGGGGAAATCTTCAGACGACTTGAGATCCAGAATCCGGTTCTCAGCGCACGGAAGTGGAAAGTCTTTCACAAGACGGAGGGCTCCAAGAACCCGAAAGGGGAAAAGGGGACCTTACTGATCTTGGGAATAGACAAGAAGGCTGCTGAAGCGCTGGAGAGGCTCTCGATGTGAGCGCATCTTCACCTGGACAAGGTTAAATTCTCCATGCTCACGAAGAGAAAAGGCGTAGGGAAGTAATCCACATGATTGGACTTCTCTTCACCCAGATTAACCTGCAACACAGTAAGGCGTCTGTTTTGTTAGGACGTTGCCTGGCTGACTTGCGTACAAAGTACCAACTACAAAAAGTGGTGCTTGTACAGGAGCCTTGGGTCTGGAAGGACCGTATCCGCGGTCTAAGGGAGGCACAAGGCGCTCAAATCCTGCATGACACCACGTGCTCTATTCCTAGGGCTTGTGTTGTTGCGACAAAAGACGTTGTGGTGATCTTAATGCCTATTTGTGCGATAGGGACACTATATCCATCAAGCTCTCCTTCAAGAAGGATGGAACTCAATAGGGAAATCCTTATTGTTTCAGCATATTTCCCGTTTGACTCCGCTGTTCCCCCTCCTACTGAGGGTGTAAGGCGAGCGGTTGAGTATGCGAGGTCTAATCGGCTTGGAGTCTTGGTTGGTTGTGATGCCAACGCTTATCACATTGTCTGGGGCAGCTCAGACACGAACCATCGTGGTGAGCAGCTGCTGGAGTTCAAACCTTCATCTGTGAGACGACTTTTTGGCTTTCAGCTAATTAGTTGACCAGATTCATGACTCTGCCCGGTTGGAAGGTCAGCTGGACACGACGATCAGGTGAAGGGGAAGGAAAGAGTTGTTGGAGGATGGAAGTGATGCTGGAGACCTTCAGTAATCAGGAGCTGGCATACTGGTAACTGCCTGGCTGAAGAATCTCTAGTATAATTTTCAGTCCCTAGCTTCTCCAACCCGATTCTTCCCAGATTTCTGTGGGAACTCCACATATTGTTCAATGCTCACTCACTTGCTCACTTGCCTATATCCGGTTTCTGACCTTGGAAGGGAGAGAGCGACCTGACCTGAAGTGAAGGAGGAATTGTATGATTTTTGGGAAAAAAAAACAAATTTTTTTTTAACGCTTGAACTGCTTTCGATCTTTTGGATTCTTCGTAATTTTCAGATTTTGTGAAGATTTGTAGTCGACGAAGTTATTAACGCTTCCCGACATTGGTTTTTTTTTCATTTTGGGATTCATCCTTTATACTATCTCGATTTAAGGAGCCTAAATTAACTCTTCGAATCTTTGTTTTTCTAATTTTTTTTCAATTTCTTCAAACGTTTGGGACGATATTTCCTTGAATTATAGTATCTTGTCCCAACTTTCAAACTTCTAAATTTAGTAGGTGTATAAAATAGCGCGGAAGTCTCTTAATGGTATATAGAAGCCTTCTCTTTTATTTATGGTAATTATTTAGAAGACAAAAACGGTATATTTATGAGAATATTTTGAATTTTGTAGTTAAGAAAATTTTAGTATTATTTATCGGTCCAGTAGTTCGTTTTCGTAAGAATGTACAATACTTTTCCTACATCTGAAGGCGCTTCGTTGCTTACTGCATATATACACATCATCTACCAACAATGGGTTTTTATATTACGAGTATGTATCGGTTGTAAATAATGTTGTAGTGATAATAATTATCTACTTGAAATTTAGTTAGCCACTTTTGTTTATTTTTATCTACATAATACGCGTTAATAAATTTAGTAGCTCGTTAGCTTCGATCTTGTTTGAGCCTGTTAACTTCGGTTTTTGATTTTTTTGAACTTTCTCTAACATTCTTCTTCAAAATGTAATGGAGTCGAAGCGCTCACGCACTCCGCTCTTGAAGGGGATTTTGGGTTATTAGTCAGAAATATGCTTACGCTACTGACAGGACCAGCTAAGGACTGGTATTGGTCGGTACTACGTCAAAATCCATTTCCAACTTGCGACGTCGTTAAGATGGGACTGTATACCGAATGGGGAACGCCTAAGGATGATTTGAAAACTAGATTTCAACTGATGTCCAGAAAACAAAAGCCTGGTGAACTGTTCGCAATGTATCACCACCATTTGGGGTTGCTGCGCGATCAGCTACAGAGCGCTATGCCAGACCAAGAGTTTCTGGAGATTGTCAAATCGAATCTCTTGCCGGAGATTCAAGAAAAAATCTGTCTGCATCCTACTGATACGATAGGACAGCTGAGATCGCTGGTCACGCGTATCCAAGCTACGCAGACACGCATTGCGACAGCTGGTAGTTGGAACCTTTACCGGAACCAACGGGTTCACGAAGTTGACAATTTTCCGACATTAAACCCTGAACTGGAAGTAGCGACAGGCAGTGACAACAGCCTAGGTGATATATCGAGTATTTCGGCCAAACGCCCTATTGTATGCTGGAACTGTGACCAGTCCGGTCATTTGTATCAGGACTGCAGACAAGAAAGACAAGTTGTGTTCTGTTACGGATGTGGACGGAAGAACACTTTCAAGCCAGATTGCATTCAATGTCAACAGAAAAACTTCAGATGGGTCGGGAATACCACCACCTCTTTCCGACCAGCGTTGATATCACGAGCAATCAATGCAACGAACACTCCAGTTCAAGCCTTGAACAAGGAAGAAGGTCCGCTCCATTAGCAGACACTAGCGATAACTCCCTGATATGTCCTCTGATATCATTCAGTGACTCTGATGATATCAGCAAAACACCTGATTGTACGATTACTTCATTGATAGAGGCGGAGAACTTAATAGACTTCTCCGCGGATCTTCAAGCTCCCATCTCCACTTCTGGGGAGCCTATGACATTATTAGACACTTCCTTAGAAGAATCTTTAATCTTCGATGTCCCGTTGACACCTATAGCACGCATAGCTGACAAAGTTATTGAGCGGGAGATTAGGCCTCCTGTCATTTCTGTGTTGAAACGGCCACCAAGCTCTGTTATGACGAGTGGGCGTGAACTAGTTTTACATCCGCTGACGCCGTATCATACGCGTCTGCGGAAATACAGAGCAGCAAGAGACCGAATTTTCTCCTCGGTAGCGGAGTTAGCTGACATTATGTTTCCTGACCTGGATATGAGACCGAAAAGGAAACGATCAACTGTTCGTTGGCGGGAATACTGTCGACGAATGAAACTAGAAAGAAAAAAACTGGCACAGATTTCCGTGTCGATGCCGAAGTACAGCTGCTCGGGCGAACTGAGCCTGGATTACTTGATAGTGGTGCCACTGTCAGTATTCTAGGTCAGGGAGCTCTAGAGAAGCTTGCGGAAGCAGATGTCGAATGGAAGAGTATCAGACACAGGACCAAGTAGCTAATGGTGCCATGACGACTGTTCATGGTCATGTGAACTTGGACGTCACTTTCCGTGGTAAGACCCAAAACGTGCGTTTTTACGTGGTTCCTGGGCTCACACAGGCACTATATCTGGGAATAGACTTCTGGCGTCTATTTGGGTTGGCTCCAGATGTCCTGGGTATAGTCGCAGAAGTGAATCCAAGTGTAATAGCTACCTCTGACACCGACTGCCATATTCTTTCTAGTCTCGATCAGCAACGCTTAGAAGCCACAAAACAGCTTTTCCCCTCTTTCGCCTCTCTAGGCCTGGGAAAAACATCATTGGTCTCTCACAGGATTGAAACGAATGACGCAGCTCCGATAAAACAGAGGTTTTATCCGATTTCACCGGCAGTACAGAGTTTGATGGATGCCGAATTAGAGCGAATGCTATCACTGGGTGTGATAGAGGAGAGCCAGAGTCCTTGGAGCTCTCCAGTTGTTCTGGTAAGGAAGCCTGGAAAGGTCCGGCTTTGTTTTGACGCCAGGAAGGTCAACTCTGCTACGAAGAAGGATGCCTATCCGCTTCCGCAGATAGACGCTCTTCTGAGTCGACTTCCTCCGGCAAACTACATTACGAGCCTGGACCTGAAAGACGCATTCTGGCAGATCCCACTGGACGCTGATTCCAGAGAGAAGACCGCTTTCACAGTCAATAGCCTACGTCTCGAAAAAGTTGAATTCAGCACAAAGAAATTATACCGTCACAGAGCAGGAATGCCTAGCTGCAATCTTGAGCGTACAGAAGTTCCGGCCCTTCATTGAACTTATGCCGTTTAAGATAGTGACGGATCATGCGAGCTTGAAATGGCTGATGTCTCAAAACGACCTCAGTGGTAGACTTGCTCGGCGGAGTTTGAAGCTTCAGGGCTTCGACTTTACTATTAAGCACAGAAAAGGAAGCCTGAACGGCGTCCCTGATGCGCTGTCACGCATTCATTGTGACAGCCTGACTACAAACGAAGATCCTGGCCCGGAAGTTGACCTTAGTTCGCCATATTTCAACTCGTTGGAGTATGAAGAGCTGAGGTATAAAGTTAAAACGACTTCTGGCAAACTACCAGATCTTTGCGTCACGGATGGCTTCGTTTACATTCGGACTGTTCCAAGAACAGGCGATCCGATTCAGGAAGAAGAAGCTTGGAAGCTTTGGATTCCACGAGGGCTTGTCACCGACGTCATTTCAAGGGCTCATGATCCGCCGCTAGCTTCACACGGAGGTATAGGGAAAACACTGGAATGTCTGCGAAGACATCTGTACTGGCCACGAATGACAGTTGATGTCAGAAACTACGTAGTCGCCTGTGACGTGTGTAAGGAAACGAAGGCTCCCAATACTATTCTGAGACCACCTATGAAAGTCCAGTCTGTGACAGAACGACCATGGCAAAAGCTGTACATTGATTTTCTAGGTCCATATCCTTGATCAATGAAAGGGAATGTCTGCATCTTAGTAGTTCTTGACCACTTTTCAAAATTTCCGATTCTCAAACCTATGAGAAAAGCGTCTTCACTCAATGTGGACCAATTCATTGAGACTGAAGTGTTCCACGTGTTTGGAGTCCCGGAAATGATCGTCTCTGACAATGGAATCCAGTTTTGCTCGACTCAGTTCACCAGATTACTGGAAAAGTATGGGGTGAAGCACATGCGAACGGCAGTCTACTCGCCGCAAGCAAACGCCTCAGAGCGAGTAAATAGGTCTCTATTGTCAGGGATTAGAGCGTATATTCGGAAGGAACATACGAAATGGGATGAGAAACTGAGCCAAATAGCTAGTTCCCTCAGGAGTTCTTTCCATCAAGCAACTGGTTTCTCTCCCTATCGAACACTCTTCGGTCAACAAATGATAGAACATGCCAGCTCCTATTCTATCTTGAGGAGCCTTGGAACTCTTAATGAGCCATTGAGAGTAAATGCTGAGGATAAAATGAGATTGATCCGTGCGAGAGTGCAGGAAAACTTACAACACGCATTCGAACAGGGTTCACGAGCCTACAATCTCAGGGCGAAGCCTGTCGATTTCAAAGTGGGTCAAGAGGTATTTAGACGGAATTTTGCCCAGAGCAATTTCCAACAGCAGACCAGTGCTAAACTGGGACGGAAATTTGTCAAATGTCGTGTTAAAAGCAAGAAAGGAAACTCCCTGTATGAGCTTGAAGATCTGCGGGGGAAACTGTTAGGAGTCTATCACGCCAAAGACATCAGGCAGTGATCATCAGTCTAGAAACGTCGTCCATCTATTGTCACGTTTATTCCTGGTAGCCCTAAGAAGGCATCCAGCCAGCTTCACTGGTAAACTATAGGATATCACGAAGCCCTCCTATTGCCCCGTCAATGGTGGGTGATATACCTGTTGAAATTCAATCTCATCAGCGCACCTCTACCTCTTATGAGTAGATAACCTTTTATAGTCCCTTCAGGAAAGGTCTCATTAGGAGGAATTTTTTTTTTCTGTCCAGCTATAACATTTCGTTAATCGTCGGACATAGTAGTACTAAATCTATTCCTGGTAGCCCTAAGAAGGCATCCAGCCAGCTTAACTGGTAAACTATAGGATATCACGAAGCCCTCCTATTGCCCCGTCAATGGTGGGTGATATACCTGTTGGAAACCATTCCCATATTCGGCCGTCAGCATGTCACTACTTCGACGACGCTTTGGAGGCACACCCTTGAACAATCGCGGTCTGAGATCGGGGTGAGATATTGCGCCGGGAAAGCTTAGTGAGCAGTTCTTTGGGTTACTGATCGCAAGGCTTCCTCAGCATCTCGGTGGAGGAAGGCTGAGAGGCATCGACCGGCTGGATTTTTTAGGTTACCAGCTTGTCGATGTACCTTTGGCTTCCCACACGGAGAAGGATGTCGAGGTCTGATCGAGGACTGACGAGACTCCAGGGATGTGTCTTCGATGCGTCATCGGTCAAGTAGAGTTCGAGTGATGAGGAAAGCATTGGGTCGTGGGTCGAGACACACATTGAGCGCCCGCAGCGATGAGGCCTATGTTTGAGACCGACTAGCTCAGTCGACCATTTTTCAGCGTTGTCTGAACCATGGGTGGCGCAGACCACTCTGCCCTGTTATGGTCGTAGCATATAGCATATAGCAATATGCTACATGACAGCTAGCAGCAGCACTCTACCCGCAAGTTACGTCCTATATGGATGGCGTGACTTGACTACTCGAACACACTCGAATCGACCAGAAGAGCGTTTCCACCTACTTTTTAGTTTGGACGAAAAGAAGAAGAACAGATAATCGGGCTGTCAAAAAATGTGATTTTGCTGAACAGAGGACGGAAGAAAAGTTGGTGCCGATAATTTTTTATTAATAAAGTGAGAAAAAAGAATAAGTAAATTTACGCGCAAGCTCAAGCAAAACCGTAATCAAACTGCGGCGAAGCAAAATAAAAACCCTCCGCTCGAGGATCGCCCAAATAAATTTGGAAAAGAAACAAAATATACGCCACGTATGCTGTCATATTTCGAATTCCGGAAAGAACTGCAGATCACCAGTGACAAAAGAAAATCTGTGTGATTTACTAATCCACCAAGTGGACTGCTACATTGGCTGCATGGTGAGGCCTAGAAAATTATGAGAAAAGAAGTGTGTACAATTTTTTTATTATTAAATTTTGCAAGACTCAAATTATTCGCACCCTGAAGGGTATAATTCATTCAGATTTTGAGAATGAAAATGTTTACTTTGATATATAGTAAGATAAATAATCATAAACGTTGGTATAGAGCCACAAAATAATGACTGTAGAATAAGCAATGAGATAGTAGCTTCGATGAACGTTTCAAGAAATGAATACGAGGATAGTTTAAGAGTACGGTATATTTCGTTAAAATTGTTTTAATACTAGCCTTGATCTGATAAATTTCGGAAGCCCAGTGCTCCACTGAAAGGTTAAATCAATATTGAGTTTTTATATTCTCGTGAAACAAAAGAATTGTTGTAATTAATAAAAAAAAAATCAGATGAATAAGTCAAGATATTAGATACATACTAGTCTCCATATAAATTAATAGTGGTGCTTTGTACTGGTCCTCAATCAGTCCCGTGTGGACATAGTTATATTAGTTTCTCATGAATCTATTTTTGTATCACGAGTGTACATGAAAACAAGAGTAAGCAAGTGTTGTTTTTGTTAAATCGTAAAATTTTGATCTGGTGTGATAAGAATCGCATATTGCAGAAAACATGTCGACATACGAATCTTAGTTTTGCATACGAGCTCGCATATTATATATATGTAACATAGGTGAGATAAAATAACGCAAGTGATCATTTGTTCTAAACGTCATCAGGTTAGCCTAAACGGAACAAAAATTCTGCAACGAGATGCTCTAAGATTAAAATTTTCTATAAAGGAAACCGTAACATTCCAACCGCGTATCAGTTCATTAGGTCTCAGTAAATCAGACCGTGCCATTATCACAAGATAGGAAGTAACTATATCGAGAAAAAGAAAAAAAACCATTAATTAATATTTAGTAAAGATTTATTTGAACGCTTGCGATTGTGCCCTTAAGTATTAAGTTTGTTGGCGTTGATTTTAAATTTTTTTTTTATTACTCTCGATTTTGGACGCCTAAAAGGGTGGTTCAAGGAAAATAAAATTTTTATTTTCTTTCATACAGGTACGTGCCTCTGCTGGAGCGCTTCATCAGGTTGGAGAATAGTGAATGTAAGTACATACCTTCAGTATTAATTCAGTGGTAATAGCCTTGTTGAATTCTCGTTTGAGACCCCGGTGTCCTCCAAATAAGTATCTGGTTCGCTCGAAATTTTAGTAACATCTGGAAGAGTAGTTTAAGTAAACACAAGAAAGAGAAAAACAGAAAGATTTTCGTTCTGGGACTCATTCCAAAATATTAATTCCTCTTCGTTGCAAGATGTTGTACGCGGAAAGCTACCTTTCGAGGTTATGATAATGATCGCGTCAAGGAATTGTTATATTGGTGTAAAGTCGTCGTTGTGATTTCTACTTACGTACTCTTGAACATAATAGGTTGTTCCAAAATAGTTGACCAATGTTATAATAAGAGAAAGAGATTGTAAATTGTAAGTTGTAATTGAATTCGCTTTTGTAGAAAACTCAGGAAGTTGCCATATCATTTTTGTTCAAAATAAATATTATAACGTATTGAAGATGTGCTGAGCTTCTTAATATTTTTCCTCTCACTATCCTGGAGCCCTCTCATCCGAAGGTCGTATAGGTCCGCTCTAATCTCTTCCACAGGTCAACAAAGGGACTTTGGAAACAGTGCCACCCAAAGTCAATGGGAGGATGGGGCTTGGCAAGGAAGGCATGCCATCTGCGCCTTCAATGGAACGTAGGTAAGTGACGTAAAGGTCCCTTCTGGACTGAGTGCTAGGCTCGTTGTACGTAGGCACGAAATTTTTTTTGATTATGGGTGATGACAAGCGGCAGGTTATTCCGGGAACTTCCCCACACTCTCCGCCACCCTTAGCCGAGGTGCTAGCGTGCCGCCCTGTGCTATCGCTGTCATCGAGTGATCTGTCAGCTCATGCTGGCAGTTTAGACTTCACGTCCTGACCATTCATCACTCAACATACATACCATACAATACTTTTCTACTGATTTTTTCGTGTTTTTATTCAGTTCAGTAAGCCCTGCATTACATAGACTGAACTGAAAATGACATTTCACATTACAAATTCTAAATGTTATTTCGAATTTAAGTACTAATTAGGTGTAAAATATCCATTTACCACAGTATAAAATTTTTGTCACAACCTCGGAAGCAGTTGACTAATTTGTAATTCATTTTAGTTTATTTTGTGGTTGATGAAAAGGATAAATTAAAATGAATATGGTGAATATAAAAGTACGACAAATTTTACATCTTTATTAAGATAACTATTTAAATAATTAAGTTTTTAGAAAATTCGGGACTACCCTTACATATTTCTTTAATTACTACTTCATTATTAATAACCATTAACAAATCTTTGTTTTCGTTCATTACCTACTACTGCTTATATTCCCTAAGCTTGTTTCTTTATAAGAAGAACCTGTAGGATTGAAGAATATTATATATATTTTTATATAACGTAATGACGCTGTAAACGCTTGTTATTCTCCCTTGGAGCCCTCTCTTGGCGTGATGGTCGAATAAGGTCCGCTCCTCCGCTATTTTCAGGTTCGTCCACAAGGGACTCTGAAAATGTCTGCCCTCAGAGTCAGTTGGGTGGTTGGGGCATGCAGGAAGGCAGACCATCTGCGCCTTCAATGTGGATGTAGGCAAGTGACGTAACGGTCCCTTCAGGACTGAATGTGTGCCGGCGTTTTTGGTTAGACACGAGATTTTTTTGTATATGGCAGGCGGCAGCGGCAGGCTTTTTCGTGGAACCTCCCCACACTCTCCGCCAATAGCCGAGGCGAGCTAGCGTGCCACCCTGCAGTCAACGCTGTCCGCCGAGTGATATGTCAGCTCATGCCGGCAGTCTGGACTTCACGTCTAAAGCAATCACTCAACATAGTTCCATAACATCTTTCGGAAGTCCTCAGGTGAGTGGTGTGTGCGGTCTCCTCAGGACCAGTGTGTGGTGTTTTTCCGTTTTGGTCTCCATTTGGATAGACAGGCATGATTTTTTGTTAATGGTGACTTGACAGCGGCAGGTATTTCGTGGAACCCACCCCACACTCTCCGCCAATAGTCGAGACGACTAGCAGCATCAACTGCTCATGCTGGCCGGCTGGCCTTTACGTCCCCTATCAATCCCTCAACCTAGTGCCATTACAAGCACCCCTAACCTGGGGGTTACACGGGATAGTATAGCTTGCATGCAACTTCCACTGCCATACTTCTTGCTCGTGTAATCCGTACTGCCCTGCAGACAGCTCAGGGGCAAGATGTTATAACTTCGAAAGATTCGACGTTCGACAATTTATCGATAGTCGGTATGTTGTAACACTTTCGACAGGCGATAAATGCGATAGAATATCACTGAGTTTTGCTGAGAGTGATAGTACAAGCGAAGATTAAAAAATGTATGTAAAATTAAAGAAATTAGATTTAAATGTTAAATTTTTTTTAATTTATTCAATATAAATGATTTTATATATTAATTATATAGATTCTTCAAACTGAAGCTATAAAACTTGTAAGAATATTTCTTGAATCCAAAAATTGATAAGGCAATACATTTTTTAGGCATATCCATAACATAATACCGCTGCCTTAAAAATTTTCTTTTGTCCCGGTAATTAATAATTTCTTCGTCATTTTTGTTATCCTCCACAAAAATTCATAAATTCCAATTTTATTATTATTAAAATTTATCAACAACTAAAAAAAGAATCTATAAATGTCATTTGTGCTAGGGAAAAAAATTCGGAAATAATTTCGAAACAAGCAAAATCGCCTGTCGAACGAAAATCTTATAACATACCGCCAGATCGAAATCTTCGCTTCGATGATCGCTTTCGATGCGAAGTTATAACATGTCGCCACGGCTTTCAGCGAACTTTCATGTTGAAAAATCATGGAAGCTGAACTGATAGTAATTTGACATTATATAGTTTTCAAGATGGTGGAAAAGAAATGCTTAATGTTCAAGCTGCGCACAGGCTTCTCGTCATGATCGCTGGAGGAAGGCTGAAAATAAACAAAAAGAAAATCGGCGTTCACCAATAATATTATACTTATCTCATGATCGGCTGGAACTCATGCGGCGACACCTTTCGTCAACTCAGTTTTTGTTTTCTTCTGCAAGGGAAACTTAATTAGTTTTATATACCAGTTTTAATTATATTCAGTAATTTTAACTAACCATGTTGTATTTGGCTGTATTTCGATCAAACCTCAAACTTGAACTGTCATTGTCAGTAGAAAGAAACAGCTAACACGCACAAGTACTAGAAGTAGGAACCTAGATGTATAAACTTAATATATAACCTAAGTTATGAACCCAGTATCATACAAAGACTTAATATTCCCGGTTGTTGCACCAAATAAAGCTTTATTTACACTACCATAGCCAAGAATTGTTAGCAGCTTTTAAAGATTGTTTAGATAAAAGCTTTTTTTTGCCCTGATATAGTCAAAGTGTTGCACCTTGACTTTATGTTGAGGGTATACTCGATGCTTGTATCGATATACCAATATGTGTAGATCTGCTTACTAAATCGTACCTGAAAGTGTAAATGGTTAGGAAATCAAATGAAAGACGCGAACTCTACTGCGGTTGGAATAATAACTGAATAAAATTTATTTCACATCTACGTTATTTAAATCAAAAATTACTTGCTAGAACAATAAGAATTCAAATTACATTCGTCTGACTTGAAAATAATAATTTGAGGAAATTCACTTCACTCAGCATTCCCACATTCTTGTGCTTCAGCCAGCGGTTCTTATCAGGTGTTGATATCATATTTCGTCTGGCTGAAATTTTCGTGGGAATACTAAGTGAAATGAATTTCGTGATGATACAAGTAAGGTAACTCAATATTTTTAACACTCAGCAAAATATGTGAATTATGAATTAGGAGACATGAAAAATGTGAGAAAAATAGATTTAAATTAATTACCATGTTTACATGCAGAATTGAAAGATCGAGTCGAGATTGAGTTGAGTTTTCGACTCGTGTTTTTGAGCACGCAGGGTTGAGATATTGAGTTGAGAACGGGTCCAACTATAGTTGAAGTGACAATTAAACATAACATTATTTATGGTATTTTTGGTGATGAAGTTATAAAAGTTATAAATTTTGTTTAAATAAACAAAATAAACTCACAATAAATACACAATATACCAAAACTTTCGAGTAAAGAATGAATAAAATAAATTCCAACTGTAAGCTGCCAACTCGACTACTCAATCCGCGCTTATAGGACACCAATTCGACTCGACTACGCCAGCCAAGCGTGGTCGAGTCGACGAGTCGAGTCGATCTAATTTCAACTCGAACCGCGTATACATGGAGTTGAACCCGAGTTGAACTAGGGTTCAACCCTGCATGTAAACATGGTAAATGATAACTTAATTATAAACTTATACATCCTCCCCGCGTTGAACCTTAGTTCAAGACTCTCAAAGGTGGACGCTGAATTCTTCTTGCTTAGGTGTTGCCACTGTCCGAGGTGCGGGGGTTGGTTTTTGGTTGAAATATTTGAAGCAGAAGAACAATTCATTTTTGCTTCTCCACAACAGTCCTATGATGATGATCACAATGAGGAAGACTCCAGTGTAACCCACAGCGAAGGAGTGAATAGTATGTGCTGGTATTTCATCAGGCAACTCAAAGCAGGAAAGAGATTCTAACCTTTCATGCAGTTTCCTAAGTTCACTCAGTCTAGATTCGTATGGCTCTAGTTCCTTGATGGCAATCGGCAAACGCTCCGGTGGAATCAATTGCGATAGTTCCCCTAGTCTAGTGTAAGATGCTTTCACACCACTAGGGAAGATCTGATGACCAGTTATGGTTATAAGATTATGTTTAATAACGCAATTTGGCTGTAACTTTAGCAACCCTGATCCTGATAAGATCAGAGTTGAAACTTCGTCTCCACAAACTGATGTAAGCGAAAGATTTTCATTTGTGGCGTATATCCATTCATTCCTGTCGTTCAATTGGATCCACGCTTGGTTTGTTTTGATCTTGTTCAATTTGCCGTCTCCTGACTGGATGTCATGAAGTTCATTAAGAAAATTCATCTCGCATTTGTAGATACTAGCTCCTCTTCTATAGGTTGGGCCATTTTGGAGGCAAAGCATTTTTTCTCCCTCTACTTTACTACATCGTGACAATTCGTGTTCGGTGATTGAAAAGTATTGATCATGGTGTCGGTTGACAACTAAAATTTCCAAGGAGGATTTTATCGTAATTAGCGTACGATTTACAACGGTTGGAATGGGTATCACCTTAAACGCGTTAAATGTGTCCAATGTTACTAATGGCAGGATGATTCTAAAAATCATGTGGCTGTTTACTACTCTAGACTGGGAGGTCATCAGTTTGTAGAGTGTCATAATCTTTTCATTACCTCCTGGCAATTCAAGTGATGAAGGGAGATGATTTCTTATTGTGAGAATTTCCCTTTTAAATTGATGTGGTGAGAGGAGCATCGGGCTAATTTGGCCATGATGTGTATCAGTAAGGACCTCCAAGATAGAGGATTGAATCCGTTGTAATCTGGAGGATATGAGTATGAGCTGTGCTGATACTGCTGTGAAAAGTTGAAGAGCCTTATTCTGAAATGAATCTTCCCCTGTGTTACTAATACGGTTGACTAATTGGTGGAACTGATTGTCCAGGTCGTCAAATCGTTTTTTAATATTAACTTGATCGGTTTTCATTATGTTGATGGTCGAATCGATTAGTGAAGTTTGATTTTTTAGCAGCGATGTAAGATGTGCTTCGTTTTTGTTTACGGCCGTTATTGTCCTTGACATTTCAGCAGCATAATTTGAATCCAGGATGCCAAATAAAGAGTTCGCTACTTTCGCTGTCTGACGTTAACTCGTCCAAAATATCTTCGAACAGTTTTACAGTTTGTCTGCAAGAACTCTTTTGACCTATTTGGTTGCATAAATGCTCTAAGGCAGTGGTCCCATTGGATAATACTGTTAGCTCCCTCCAATATGGCTCTAAGTTCCATTCTGATGATATTAATTTCATATCTCCTAAGTTTTCGAAATGTATTCCTGGCCTTGGTTCGAATTGTTTTATTTCAACTGGATTTCCCCATATTACCGGCAAGATCATGCAGGTCACAAAAAGAGATAGTGCAGCAGTGCTGCTTGACTGTCGTGCTCTTTTTCTGGGTACATCTTCTGACGATGTCTTAGGTGTAGAGCATTCATTGATATTTTGACGATCTTCAGTTCCTCCGGCCCTTCGTTTGCTAGGTCCTCCTTTTGCAGCTCACAATACGAACTTTGACAACTTCTGTATGATAGCAGTTAATTGGGCTATTGGCTTTAAAATTGAAATTATTTTGTAATAATTTACTACAGCAGGATCAAATTTTCACGTTAAATATGTTTCCCAAAATTTTTTCAACAAATTTCCCGAACACTTTTTCCCGTAAACAATGTTGATATCAATTGATTACAAAAATTAGCTGTCAAAGCTGACAAAGTTCCAGCAGAGTAACTAGAAAGTAGACCTACTCGAGTTCAATCTCAACCTGGCCGGCATCACCAACTTTGCCATTGGGAGCTTAATAACCTGATCTCATATATTCTACAGAACTGTCAAAGTTGGTGAGGCCGGCCAGGTTGGAAAAGCCAGCACTGTGTTTCACGCTTTAAAGTTATACTGAGGTCGAGGTTGGAAAAGCTAGCACTGTGTTTCGGTCTTAAAGCTGAAACAGATTACATTTAGTGCGCGGCGCGACATCGCGGCAAAATGAACGGTGAAATTGTTCCGCCGCGCTGTGTCACAGATTGCAATAAGAGCGCAGCAGTATAGATACAGCGGTCTTATATTGGTACTGCAGATTTTCATGAGAAATGGCCTACCCCAAACATAATTTTTTGTTGGTGCCATTGAAAGTGAGCAGCAAATTTAGGATTAGAAATGACTACTAGCAGGATTACATTAAAAGTGCCGTCGTCGGCGTCAAACGCCGGGAAAGTTACATTAACGCTGGGCGGCAGCGCCATATCTTAATTTCCTTTACATTTTACAGTTGAGTTATTTGCTTTAATCTCTGCCGATTTGCAATAAAATAAAATTTTAAATAATATTAAAAAAGATATTTTCTTTTCCTTCAAGTCCACACTTTAATATAAAATCATTTATTTTCAGAAATTTAAATATAGTTTCATTTTGTCATGTTTTTTCATTATAGATTTAGATCTGGCATATTGGCAGCAATGGAGCGCCAGCGTGAAATTTAGGATTAGAGATGGGTCGACGACCACGCCGGCGTGAGTAATGTAATGCAATTCATACATTCAGTACTGTCTCTAAATATTTTTGACATAAAACGACGACCACGCCGACGACGGCGCTTTTAATGTAATCTAGCCTTACGCGGCAATAATTTTCGCCGCGCTGCCGCGCCGCGTTCAATGCGTGATGCATAATAGGAACACATGTTCTCTAACATTTTGCCGCGTTGTCGCGCCGCGCACTGGAGTGTAATCTGTTTCAGCCATAATGAAAATTGAAATTTGTCGCACGTTTAGGGTGCGTTTAGCAAAATTATGATTTTGGGTTGTGTTCATATTTATTGTTATACGTTCATTGCAATCATATTTATGACTTGATAAATTAAAAATATCAGTAAATAACAATGCTGTAGTAAATATCAAAGTTGGTTGAATAAAAAGTGGAAGAAAAGTTTATTGAGATGGAAAAATATCACGATATTAAAAAAAATAATCTTTTATAATTTATTCGTTGAAATTTTTTCTATTTTTACTGTACAACACAAATAACAGAATAAATTTAATTGGGGATTGACAGCTATTATTGCTCCCATTTTATTTTCACGAACGTTTTGTACGGCGTTTTTACCGTGTCGCTCACATTGTGTTTTAGCCAAATGTCAAAAACCTTCAAAAACAGACAAACGTTCAAGTCAGTTCAAGCATAGCATTTAGCCGGACTGTTATTGTTAGTGGATTTGATATGAATATTGCATGAATGTGCATGGGCTGAGATATAGAAGATATGTGATGTTTGTACAATGAGTGAAGTTCTTAAAATATTTCAAAATCTCTCAAGATTTTTTCATCCTCAACTATACTGGGAACAGTTAGAAGATCTTTATGAGAATTCGCAGAATGAAGTGGATAGGGATGGTGATGCTTCAGGTGAAGATACATTTAGCGAGACATCAAGTGATTTTGACGATGAAGAATACACCAGTAAAAGAACAAGACCAGTTACAATGAAATCTGTGAATGATGTTCCCATCGTGAAGAAAGCATTAAAAGACCCTCAGGTCCTGTCCGCATTGCAGGAACTTTCTACTGCAATTAGAAATCTTAGACACTCTGACACAGGATACGATAATACCTATGATTGTTGGGACCGCGTAATTGAAATATGCCCTAGGGATAAGTATCTAACTTTTGTTTATGCTTTGCTAGGTCTAGCTAAATACAAGCCTACTTCCAAAACTCATCGAAAGTTATCATTGGCATCTGCTAGTGCATATTTCCTTTCACTTACTATACCAGGTTCAAAAGGGTTTCATATTTTTGAAGATAAGATTATAAATTGTGCTCTGGAGATCTTCCATTTGGTCGAAGTTTTCCGAGATGAAGATGTTGCGAGACATATTTCAAAGCAGGATAGAGTAGAGATTTGGGTGAACTTGTCGAATATATGCGATGATCTTAAATTAATGTTTCGATATGTTCATTTTGATGAGTATAAAGACATTAGGAATTCGATTTTATGGCAACTGAATAAGCTGCTCTACAATAACCACTTGAACGGTTATGAAAACATATGTAAGGCGTTTATTTAGATATTTTTATATATTATATAAATATATATTTATATATATCGTTTTCATTTCAATAGATTCTGCAAATCTGCATAGTAAATGTTTTGAAATATATGATGAAGTCACCAATGCGCATAATGGGGACCCAGAACAGACCTTAATGAAAATTATGCGGATGAGTTATTGCTTGCATATATTTCCTGCTGCACCAAAGAGGAAAGAAGCTTTTGTTATGGCAGCTAATGACCAACTCTGTGAGCACGTATCGGATTGGTTTATAAATGTGATCAGCAAATATCCTCGAATAGTTTCTAAAGTTTTAGTGTTTTATATTACCTGCGTTGTAACAAACGCAGAGAAAGAGGTAATGACAAAGTAAAGTTTTCACATTATCTTACGTACATTTTTCAGTGGAGGAACGAGCATATTCAAAGAGCGCTGGAATATGCTGCAAAATACGATGCTGCCTTGTTCACAAAATGCAACGAATCGATTGTTCCATTTCTTTGCGATGCTTGCAATGCAGACGACTTTCAAGCGCGTGCAAACGCGACTGAATTATTGTCGCGAATAGTTTTACTTGAGTCAAAAGTTGACTGGGAAGTTTTTCGGCATGAGATTTCGAATATACCAAGAGAAGTTTATATTATCAAGGAGCTTATAAATAGATTAACAGATGTGAATAATTCCATCAAATTAAAGGCATTGCACGGCTTAAATCAAGCACATCAAAGAGGAACAAAAGATGCAAAAAAAATTATAAAGGAAGGAATTCAATTTGCTATTTATAGTGAAAACAATATAGAACTGCCTCAAGAACCACGGTCACGGTTAAAAGAGTTGCGTTATAAAAAGCCAGAAGCTGTTCAGCCAGCCTACACCTTTGATGGTCATGATTTAGTAGAAGGAAGCTTCAATAAACTGCCCAGTATCATATATTTTTTATTTCGTAATTGTTCTGTCAACGTAAGGAAAGCAGCTGTTTCTTTCCTCGATCCAATCGTCTTATTAAATTCGCGGGTAATATATCAGACAAATTTTGTAAAGGTAAGTTATAGTAATTATGTATATATATACAATATAATTTAAACATTTATAAAACGCTTATTTAAAAATATTAAATAATTGAATATGCTGTATCTGGTGGAGCTTATACCCATTTTGAAGAATATCTATTGTAGCAATACTCAAACTTAATTTGAGAAATGGGTAAATGGTGCCGTATAGGTAGAAGAAAAAAAAACTATTCTAATTATAACTCGTACTGATTTTTATTGAGTAAATACAAATTTTGCTTACATGACAAATTGTTCTTATTATCGTAACTTCACTTCACGTTTACCTAGCAATCATTGAATGTAAGTACATGAGTAAGTGACCTTACATATGATTGCAGCATAGATCGACCCGTTTAAATGTGTGCTTGATAAGCAAAGTAAAAATTTTTCTGAGCTTGATAATAGTAAAAAACTTAGAAATTGGACGGAAAAAAAAGCAATCAAGAAATTGGAATTAAATTTGTTCAGGTACGAAGAGCTGTATTTTGTGCTTATATTCATGCTTATTATGCTATCACCTCACTTCAAGTGACAAGATTGTGAAATTCACATCTCCTTTCAGCATCTGGGCCAAAGCTAAATTTATCTCTTTCTTAAAAATGGCAGGTAGTGTGACCTGATGTACATTATTATGAATAGGTTGAAATGATTTTGAGGGATTTAATACGATTTTGTCGTTCGGGTAATCCTACGTTCTCTCGATTTTTATTTTTAACTCATTGTCTCAGTTGCACTACACTAGTGCATAGCCAAGTTCTTTTCCCCCATTCATGCAAAAAACGAAAGTATATGAAATTACTTGATCATTCTAAAAAAACACCAAAACAATTTCCAATTTTGCTCTTCTGCTTCTTAACTTGTCATTAATTAACTTTGGTATCGGTATGCTGATCGTGCTGCAGTTCGAAACTTAGCATTTTGGAATTTTTCCTCCCCCGAATGCCTCTCACTAGTAAAATGTGCTGTACACTCAGCAGCCTAGGCATATCAATAAAGAGTGCAATAGTATTTAAAAAATATATATATATATATATAATTCCAGACAGCTTAATAAGGAAAAGTAATACCTTTTGCAAGCTATCAGGTGAAAAATTACAGATATTTTAATCGGTGCATTAAGTGTTAGAATTTTGTTCATGATTGCTGAAATTAGTATAAGATAAAATTAAAAATTAGTTAATAAAAAATCTTGTAGTACAATCGTGTGATGCTTGTTAACTTTCACGGCCGTGCTTTCATAAACAAGAAGATCCGCGAAGTGAGATCCAGGAGGGCGAAATTAAACACTTAAAAATTTCTCTTCTTATTCGTGGTTTATTGCCGGGAAAGATATGTTACTTTTGATTAATTTATATATTCTCAATTATTCAATAAATCGATTTATTATTAATGTTTCTTTTTAGATTTTTTTTAACACATTTTTACCGTACCGGGCGGTAACTCTCCTCAAAACTGACGTCTGAGACCTTTTTCACATGCCTGTTTCAATTTGTGACCTATTTGCTTTTTACAATCTTAATACGATTCCTCTTGACTCATGAAACTGTTTAAATTAAATTATTGGATGAAATTTATTGGACATTCGAAAGGTTTTTTTTTGTAATTTATGCATTTAGTGTATGAGTTTGTACTTTTAAATAAGCAGATAGGCACTTGGTCACGTGGGATGGCACATGGAAATTTTAGGCAGGTTTTTTGTTATGGAGGTAATGCTAGCGTTGTTGCTTTATTATATATATACAGGATGTCCCGTAAGTCCACCAGAAGAGGGTAAAAAAATATCTAAGTCATTTATTTTTCAAATTATAGACATTTCTTTTGTTTTCGAGAAAATGTACACCCGAAGGTTTTTTAGCTCCTGTTGCTACAAATCTATACTTTTTTTAAATTTTATTTTTCTTATGTAATCCCGAATAGTGCTTATGTAATCTGTTGCATTGAATTCTAAGCCAACTGTTCCAGCTTGGAAGAAAATGTCACATTTTGCCGAACCAAGAATAGAAAATTAATATAGCACCCAACTTTAACTGACTGTAATGAAAAAAAAAATGTACTACGCCAGTTTGGCAAGTAACTTTAAAAGTTGACGCATTTAATAAGGATTCTAAATGGTATAACACTTGCTACAATTTTTCTTAGATTACCTACGGAAAAAAAAATTGTTTCTTCAAGAAACCCAGTTTCGAAAAATTTCTTTTCACCTACTAAAAATGATTCTAGTGTACCCAAAGCTTGCCGTAAGGCCGTAGTTCTGTCCGCTGTCAGAAGATGTGGTGTTTTGATATTTTTGTTCAGTTGAGTATTTTTGTTTGTTTTTGCAAGGGACTTTTATGGGTAAATGAAAATTACATTAATTCTGTCTTAATTTTTTATTGTTTTATATTTTCGTTTGAATTTAAATATACTAAATGTTGCTATGGAACTGTAATGAATGAATCATTACCTGCATTCATCATTTCTTTATTAGCGCCACAATATCGTGATTAGTTCAACTAACTGCCCAGATGGCCTTGTAGCCGTGGCCCCAAATATTAATTGTTAATTTAGCATAGACTTAGGTTAAGTACTATGTAAATAGCAATTAATTTAAATAAATAATAAATAAATAAATAAATAGTTCAACTAACGTACATACATCATACATATGTACATATATATATATCTATAATAACGACTCATTATCATTCATATTTAATAAGAATCCCTTTACGTACAAGATTACATACATAGTACATACGTACATACACGATAACGATTTCTTGAAGCTAGCAAGCAAAACATATGCGCATATGTACATACATATAACGTACAAACATATAATAAATTGACAAACGCGAATACGCGCATCAAATTGCATTCCAAGCAATTTCGCGGTGATTCCACCGTCAATTTATTTATGAATTTTTTACGTCACATATGGTTCATATGGTTAACCAATTCTATTTTCGTTTTATGAAACAACTTTCTCCGTTGTTCTTTTAAAACGATAAATTCTTGGTTGCGTCAACCTTTTTTGCGGCAAAATGCTGGCTCGCTGTATACAAAAACACTAAACACGGCATGAGACCAATTTCATGCATTATAATGGCACTAGGTTAACCCTGACCTAACCCACAGTCATTACATGCCGCTTATTTTTTCCTCACACAAAGTTGAGAAACCTCATGTGTTGATATTTTTACTTGTACATAATTGGGAAATCCCTTGTGTAAAGTGAAATAGCAACTGACCCACTTATTGGGCAATAGTGCCGAGTTTTTTGTAACATTGGTTTCTTCCGTATATATATGGTTGACCAATGCTTGCAAAGAAATTCTTGAATGAATGGGAAATATTCTTGTGAAACTACTAAATATTGAGGAATATGCAAAATTGACTATTACCAATATATTGAGAAGTCGTTCCCGATATATTCAATTTCTAGAATTCCTATATGGAATTTCTTAATTTTACCCCCATCCTAAATTTTAACCGATTTTGCTGAATGATGCAAAAACTCAACTAAATAAAAAGCCGATGCATCTCAGGGACAAGACAGAGAGTTTTCATAAGTCTAAAGAATACGGTTGACTCCCCACCAGAGGTAAGGCAACCTATTCAAATAAATAAAATAGTATTCAAAGTATCAATTAAAATAGTATTCAAAGTATCAATTAAAATAGTATTCAAAGTATCAAATAAAATAGTATTCAAAGTATCAAATAAAATAGTATTCAAGTATCAAAGTGAAAAGAAGTGTTTTTATTCGATTGGGCTAGTGATCTTCGCAAATACGCAAGCACTCCTAGGTCCAAGTTACGGCAAAGGCACACCCGTAACAAAAAATTGGTGGCAGCGCTGCCGATCTGATTTTATCCCAGCTACCTATCGTCGTAGATCTTTAGCTTTGATAAAGCAAAGAAGCTACAACAAAGGTAACCTAAGCCAGGCGCTATAGGTGTACCCATCGTTGTGTATTACACAACCCAATCCCAGCCAGGCGCTCAGGGATTGTGAAAAAGTATAAAAATATATAAATATACAAATTGAAGAAAGGCAATCATGGATCAAACAGGTCCTAGAAGGGAAAACGAGATCAACAGAATCAAGGAGCAGATAATGGAATATACCAGACCAGCCGAATCCGATGAAGACACCATGGACTTCGAAGACTACCAGGAAATCATCACAAAACAACAAAGATTGAGCAGTCTTAGGAAGTAAGATAAGTGTCACTATTTTTTAATATTATAAATTTTTTTTTTATATTCACACATATACATATCTTATGTTATGATTCCAAATTTTATATTGATTGACGTAATTTTATATTATAATTAATTTGGTGAAAACTAAGTGAGGAAAAAACCAAGTGTAAAAATGTAAATGAACAAGTTTTGTAAATGAACAAGTTTTCAAATCCATTATCACTTTATATATTGTCTACGCATCTCTCTCTTGATTTCATCTGGTAACCATTGTTCAAGTTTTCTACTTGCAAAACTATTTTCACTTTGATGACTTCGTGTTCCTCGTTTCGACTACTTAATTTCGAAAATTTTTGTTTTGTGCTGTTTTGAGTTCGAAATTTTTTTGTTTTGTGGTGTGAGTTTAATTATACATAACCTCGTTGCGATATCTTTTGTCTGTGCGCTTCAAAGCTACAGTGTTATTTTCGTTTATATATCAGTTCCGTACCACTCCTATCGCTAATTCATTGATTCCCCCTCGTTTTAAAAGTACTGTGTTTCTCAAATTGTAAAAGTTTAAAACGTGCAAACGTGTTAGCAAGATAGTCGCTACACGTTTTCGTGATTATTCAGCCCAGGCCGGGAATAGCCAAAAACATACGGCTGCACAACTAGCTCGCGCTTCTCGTTTATTACGTGCTTCAAATCGAGTCAAAATGACTACACCTCCACCTACTGGTACTATTTCGGGGTCATCAGACCTCAGAATAACATTAACGGATGCACGGAATATGATCCCGGAGTTCGACGGAAACTCAGGTGACTTGCATCGGTACCTCGCGTGCTGCGACAAGTTATTCACGACATCCAAGAGCGACACCGACAAGAAAATACTGCTTAGCATTTTAAAAACGAAGCTAACTGGCCCGGCATATGACATCCTTAAATATAAAGAAGTCTCAAACTGGGATGAATTAAAAGCAGAACTTGTCGAGCAATTCGAAGAACATAGACCACGTGTGGCTATACAAGGAGAATTGCTGCGACTCAAGCAAACTTCACGGAAAAGCGTATATGATTTTGCTTCGCGCCTTTCAAAACAGCCAGCTGATTTGAATAGCGCCACGGTTAATGAAGCCAAAGAATCTTCTGCAAGGGCATATCTCATCTCAGAGAATGAGAAAAATGCCATTAGAGCATTCGAAGATGGCCTTAAAAGCGAACAACTTAAGGTCATCGTTAAGGCACGTTCAGAGACCTCAGTAAGGAAGCTCATAACTTTCGCTTCCGAACACGCTCAACGCATTGAGGAAACTCAACCCCATACTAAAAAAACAACGCCTAATGTGCTAGTATGCGACTATTGCTCAAAAAGAGGCGACACTAAAGAGAACTGTTTCAAGAGGAAGCAGTTGCCCTTAATTAATTCTTACCCAAACATTAAAAGGCAAATAAATAGAATTACATGCGGCTATTGTCGCAAACCAAACCATCATGCTAGAGAGTGTAGGCAAAGACAGTTTGATGAACGCCGCACTCAGTACTCAACGAATAGGCAAGCTCAATTTGGGGCTCATCCAAGAGCTTACCAACCTCAAAATTTGCCTAATGCTGAAAATAATGGCAGAGGACAACCTCGCCACATGAAGCAAGTAAGGTGGACAACCCCAGAAATTTTTTCCTTGGAAAACGATTGCACGCGGGTGTATTCAGACGGCGAAACCTCCCGCGAGAAAGATATTCAAGCCGTAGTCGATCAACCACCCAATTAAGCATCCAATAAAGATGCATAAAAGCGCCCTAGTGGTTGCTTTCCATATCGATATCTCCCAGAAATCAAAAGCGAACTTTATAATGGATACTGGTGCTAAAATAAGTCTACTCAGAGCAGAAGCTACTGACGATTCCGCTCTCGTATATGAGAAGCAAAAATGCACAATTACCACCCTGTCTGGTAATTGTTTTCCTTCATTTCGAGTTTCATATGGAACAATATCCATCCAAGATAACTGCAAAATAAAACATCCTTTTCATATCATACCAAACGGTAATAATTTACCCCTATGATGGGATAATAGGAAATGACTTCCTATCAAAATACAAATGTGTAATAGATTATTCAAAAAATATGCTAGTTATAAACACAGATATCTGCTTAAATCAGGAATACGAATGTCAATTCAGAGATATGTCTCCGTTAAAAGGTAAAATAAATAATGAAAGCAATACTTTCGAAGCAAAAAATTCAGCTACATTGAGCGATGTACCCACAAGTAGTGATTGCAATAACGCAAATATATTGACAATTCTCCTCCAAATAATATATTATTTTATGCTATATGTTCTAAAAAGACCCGCGAGTTCATTTAAATAAAAAGCTAATAATGATCAAAAATCTGATACAGATTCACGACGCTACGGCAGTGATCTGTGTGCAGCTAATAATGATCAAAAATCTGATACAGATTCACGACGCTACGACAGTGATCTGTATGCATCTAATAATGCAAACGAATTAAATAGGATCGAGGATAAAAACAATCTCGGCAACTAATAATAATTCCAAGCAAAAAAGAAAAAAATATGCTAAAATCTCATAAAATTACTTACCTGCACGTTCAGAAATAATGGTATCACTTCCAATAAAAGAAGAAAAAAGGCAAATTATTAATAAAGCAAAAAGAAGTAAGGCCAGGTATATATATAGGAAACACCTTGGCACAAAGTAGTAACAGTATGGTAAGAGTACTAATGAAGAATACAAACGAAGAAAATATTGAAATATCGAAAAACGAGATAGAACCAATTTTGGATCATGTACGGAACTATGAGGTGATTCAGCCCAATTATAAATCCGACCCAATAGAAAACCGCCTGAGAACATTGGAAAGTAATTTAAAATTAGAACATTGTAACCAAGAGGAAGAATTAGCTCTCACGAATATTTGTAGAGAATTCAATGATCTATTCTATTTAGAAGGAGACGCATTAACATATACTGATGCCGCTGCACATACGATTCCAGTCAAAACAGATACTACGCCCATCTATGTCAAGCCATACAGATTACCGGAATCTCAACGAAATGAGATTAATAGGCAAATTAATGACATGATAGACCAAAATATCATAAGCCCTAGCAAGAGTAAATGGAACTCTCCTTTGCTACTGGTACCAAAGAAGCCAGATGAAACAGGTCAAAAACGTTGGCGAGTAGTAGTGGACTTTAGGCGCTTAAATGAAGTCACTCTCGGAGACGCCTACCCACTACCGAATATAACGGATATCTTGGATCAACTAGGACGATCCAAATACTTCACAGCCTTGGACTTGGCCAACGGATTCCACCAAATCCCGATGTCACAAGAGGACAAAGAAAAGACAGCTTTTAGCACACCATTTGGACATTATCACTATAATAGAATGTCATTTGAACTGAAAGGAGCACCAGCAACCTTTCAGCGGCTGATGAATACCGCCCTAACGGGACTTCAAGGTATTCGCTGCGCTGGTTTGTATACTTAGATGATATCGTGATTTATGGGTATAATTTACGTGACCATAACGCCAAGCTTGTAGAAGTGTTTAACCGACTAAGAATGCATCAACTAAAATTACAGCCAGATAAATGCCATTTCCTACGTAAAGAAATCGTTTATCTAGGCCATGTGGTTGGAGAAAATGGAGTCCAACCTGACCCGAGTAAAATTAGCGCGGTGAAGACATATCCGACTCCAAGAAAACCGAAAGATATCAAGTCATTTTTAGGATTTGTGGGATATTATAGACGTTTCATCCCCAATTATTCCAAACTCGCTAAGCCCTTGACTAATCTCTTGAAAAAAGATACCTCTTTTGTATGGGATACGTTTTGTGATGAATCATTCAAGGTCTTAAAGCAAAAAACTCATCAGTGCACCAATTCTTGCTTATCCCGAATTCGATAAGGAATTCAACGTCTTCACTGATGCAAGTGATATTTCCTTAGGCGCTGTGCTATCGCAAGGCGAAATTGGAAAAGATCATCCTATCTGTTTCGCCAGCCGGACGTTAAATCCTGCAGAATGTAGATACTCTACAATTGAAAAGGAACTTCTAGCTATAGTTTACGCTGTGGAACAATTTCGTCCATATATCTATGGAAGGAAATTCAATATAGTTACTGATCATAAGCCACTCGTATGGCTCAATAGTTTGAAAGACTCAACCTCACGTCTCATGAGATGGAGAATTAAGCTAGAGGAATATGACTACACCAGGTAAACAAAACGCGAATACTGATGCTTTAAGTCGAATTAAAATTGAGGAACCTAAAATTGCAGTTCAAAAATCAATAAACGTAATGACCCGCAATCAGGCAAAAGCCTCCAGTCTGACTGAAGATACAATGGATCTAAATAAAATATATAACGAATACGTTTCATCCCCCCATACAGACGATTGTTCCGAAATAAAAGGGCATATACTGACTCAAAAGAATTTACCATACAGATTCTTCATTTTACCTAAAACAGAAGATCCAACAGGAACTTACCTGAAAGAGTTGTTTCCATCATTGGACGAAAAAATGCAAAATACTCAACTACGCGAGTACGTGAATGGTAGACAAACGTATATAATTGCTAATGCACCCTTACCTATGAAAACTATAGACAGTTTCAAACAAATATTAAATACCCTTTTAAAAATCAGGGATTATATCAAAAGTAAAAACTTACGGGAAGTTCATATTTCTATACCTAAATTGGACATAGTAGCGCACGCAGAGCTAAAAAATATGATAACTTTCTCTTTAAAGAATATAATTGTCAAAATAAATATTTACACAACCCAAGTAAGAATAGTATCATAAAACGCCATTAGGTGGACACCAAGGAATAACTCGGACTATTAAAAGAATTCAGACAGCATATAATTGGCCCGGATTAAACAGAGATGTCGAAAACTTTGTAAAAAAAATGCCAATCATGCCAAATGAATAAATTTGTTAGAAATCCTAGAGTACCCATGAAAATTACCTCGACTATTACAAGACCATTCGAGAGAATAGCGTTGGACATAGTAGGACCATTGCCAGCAAGCTATAACAGTAACAAGTATCTCCTCACATTCCAGGATGACCTCACGAAGTATACTGAGGCCATACCTCTACAGAACGCAGAAACTCGAAGCGTAGCAGAAGCTTTCGTTATAAATATAGTCTGTAGACATGGAATACCGGGATCAATATTGACGGACCAAGGTTCTAATTTTCTAAGCGAAATGTTTGCGCAAATGTGTAAACTTTTAAAAATTAAAAAACTGCAAACGACTCCATACCATCAGCAGACCAATGGAGCTCTGGAAAGAAGTCATAGAACTCTGGCCGAATATTTACGCCATTATGTGAACCGGGACTCACAAACGTGGGATACATGGATACCTTATGCTATGTTTACTTACAATACGAGTACACATTCTAGTACTAATTATAGTCCATACGAATTAATATACGGATTTCCACCCAATATTCCATCCATTATAAAAGCAAATCCGACGGTGAATTATAATTATGAAAACTATAGCAACGAATTGAAAGCAAGGTTGCAATATAGTCATCAGATAGCTAGAGAAACAATCTCAAATAAAAAGCAAAAGTCCAAACAATGGTATGACAAGAATTCAAAAACCAGAACTTTTAACTTAGGAGATAAGGTTCTATTAAAAAACCACTTAAGAAAAAATAAATTATCCCCTTTGTGGACCGGACCTTATGACAGAGTCACGATAAACTCCACAGAAAACACAATTATCAGAATAGGAAATAGAAATAGAAGTGTACATAATAATAACATTAAGCTATACGTCGATTAGGAAAATAATTTTTTATTTATCTTAGGATAATTTGGATTCTCGTCTTCATCCTCCTAACCCCCAGTGCTGACGCGCAAAACGAACCATTACAAGTAACAATCCTGAAGAATAACCCAGGAATTTACTTTGAAGTAGTAGGAAGAGTTGGTCTTTTTAGCAACGAGTGGCAGGTAATAATGTATTATGACTTAGAGGAATTTAATTTCGAACTCGAGAAGTTAAGCAATCATACGAAACAAACGAGTAGATTATGTAACTTTATTGAGAACTATCACAATAAGATACCCTTGTGTAAAGACATAACACATCAACTATACACTATCATCGGGATACTCAAACAAAATTCACTCTTACTCAAATCAGAAACCACTCGATTTAAAAGAGGACTAATTAACGCGATAGGGACCTTAAGTAAAACACTATTTGGTACACTCGACGCAGATGACGCGAAAACTTTCAACTCGCATATAGATAAACTGAGGGACTATCAAGACTACCTATTGCAATTAATCAAGAATCAGACTATTATTGTAGATTCTACCGTAAATATGTTCAATAAAACACGCATGATGATAAGAGAACAGTTCCTGCACGTAGAAAAAAAGCTTACCGCTTTAGGTAACCTAGCTAATCGTGTGCAAACTGATGAGCTATCGAAAAGTTTTACCACTGAACTTGAGACAATGGTCTCCCTAACGGCATTAATGATGATACGATATCAAACCACTCAAAACCTCCTATTAGACCTAATAACCGATGTTAGACATGGTAAACCCCATCCAGCAATAATGACCCCTCCCCAAATGAAGCAAGTTTTAGAAACTCTCACTTTACCAATAGACAAAAACGAAAATAATCTACTACAACTCTACCAAATTGGCAACGTACGAAGTACAATTCTCGATAATCGAATCATTTTTCACCTAAAACTCCCACTCCCATTCAAAGATGATTATCAACTTTTAAAAATTCACCCATTGCCAACAGATCATCAGGATAAGTTCATTTTTATAAAACCTTCACTCGAATACTTAGTGATTGATTATAATAGAGAACATTACTATACAGTTAACAAATTCGAATTACAAAATTGCCAAACGCTAGATCAAGTGCATTTTTTGTGCCGTATCATACACCCCATATTCAATACCCAATCAGTAAACAATCAATGCGAAGTACAACTTCTCAAACATATCCGTAAAATACCATCATCTTGCAATGTCAAAACCGTTCCTCAAATGGATTTTTGGATACAGTTATCTCAACCTAACAAGTGGCTCTTTTCCATGCGAAAAATTACCGTAGTCGACGTCATATGCGGAAATAATATCACAACATACAGTCTGGAAAATACAGGGATAATTACCTTATCCACGGGTTGTCATCTACGCACCCAAGATTTAATCATTCAAGCTTATAATACTAAAACATCGGAGCTTAGTAACCACTATCTCCCATCATTAAATCTAACATCCAACTTATCCCATTCTGAAAGATTCAATTCCACCAATGACCAGGTACACGTCATTAAATTTCACGACAATGAAGAGTTAGGTTCATTAAGCGAAGCACTCAATCGGCTTAAGCAAAGCGAAAATTTGAGCTTCCCTACCCTGAACACACACAACATCCATCACTATGCTATTTCATATGTTCTACTTGCAGCAGTTTTTATGGTAATAATTGTCCCAATATGCAAAAAATGTAAAGCCAAAAAGCTTGGCGCAAACAAAAGCACACAACAAAAAGACTTAGAGATCGAAAACCCCAAGTCATCCTATCAGTTAACAATGCAACCTTAACCGCTTTAAGCGAATTTTGAAAAACAAAAAAACAAGTATATGCACACAACTATCTTCTTTCTCGAAAAAGAAAGCTAGTATATGCACACAACTATCTTCTCTCTCGAAAAAGAAAGCAAGTTTAATTACAAAGCACAAGAAACACAAAAAGTTGTTTAATCTATATAAGATAATCTATTGTACACCTAAGTAGAAAAAAATGAGATTAATTAGTCATAATCTTTGAAATTATATACAAATAAATATAATAAATAATAATAATAATAAATAAAATCTAGAACCTATTAACTAGCCTACTATTAAATCTAGTAATTACTTATTTCTATAAAATTAGCAACAAACAAGATATTACAATAACCTAGAGGTTAAGAAACAGTACTTCTACTATTATATCTTTACAACTACGATAAGTAATTATCTAAAAAAAAATTATAATTAAGATATTTTTATTACTATAACAATAACTAATAGTCAATAGTCAAACATTACTATTATCTTTATTACTATAATAATCAATAATCTAGAAATTACCACTACTGCAATTTTGCTATAAATAGATAATACAAATATAATAGTAGTAATATAACAATAGTATTATAATAAACAATAACCTAGAAATTAGTATTACCGATAAAATTTTATCTAACAAAATTATAATGTAAGTACCTAGATCATCGGCTTTTCGTTTTTTAAATAACTCTTGCTCGTTTTTTATCAGAAAGTCCCATTCATTTCACTCCCGGAACTTTCTTTTTCCAGGGGGATGGTGTAATGAATGAATCATTACCTGCATTCATCATTTCTTTATTAGCGCCACAATATCGTGATTAGTTCAACTAACGTACATACATCATACATAGGTACATATATATATATATCTATAATAACGACTCATTATCATTCATATTTAATAAGAATCTTGTTACGTACAAGATTACATACATAGTGAATACGTACATACACGATAACGATTTCTTGAACCTAGCAAGCAAAACATACGCGCATATGTACATACATACAACGTACAAACATATAATAAATTCACAAACGCGTATACACGCATCAAATTGCATTCCAAGCAATTTCGCGGTGATTCCACCGTCAATTTATTTATGAATTTTTTATGTCACATATGGTTCATATGGTTAACCAATTTTATTTTCGTTTTATGAAACAACTTTCTCCGTTGTTCTTTTAAAACATACATACATACATATAACGTACAAACATATAATAAATTGACAAACGCGAATACGCGCATCAAATTGCATTCCAAGCAATTTCGCGGTGATTCCACCGTCAATTTATTTATGAATTTTTTATGTCACATATGGTTCATATGGTTAACCAATTTTATTTTCGTTTTATGAAACAACTTTCTCCGTTGTTCTTTTAAAATGATAAATTCTTGATTGCGTCAACTTTTTTGCGGCAAAACGCCGGCTGTTTGTATACAAAAACACAAACACGGCATGAGACCAATTTCATGCATTATAATGGCACTAGGTTAACCCTGACCTAACCCACAGTCATTACATGCCGCTTATTTTGTCCTCACACAAAGTTGAGAAACCTCATGTGTTGATATTTTTACTTGTACATAATTGGGAAATCCCTTGTGTAAAGTGAAATAGCAACTGACCCACTTATTGGGCAATAGTGCCGAGTTTTTTGTAACATTGGTTTCTTCCGTATATACATATATGGTTGACCAATGGTTGCAAAGAAATTCTTGAATGAAGGGGAAATATTCTTGTGAAACTACTAAATATTGAGGAATATGCAAAATTTACTATTACCAGTATATTGAGAAGGCGTTCCCGATATATTCAATTTCTAGAATTCCTATATGGAATTTCTTAATTTTACCGACATCCTAAATTTTAACCGATTTTGCTGAATGATGCAAAAACTCAACTAAATAAAAAGCCGATGCATCTCAGGGACAAGACAGAGAGTTTTCATAAGTCTAAAGAATACGGTTGACTCCCCACCAGAGGTAAGGCAACCTATTCAAATAAATAAAATAGTATTCAAAGTATCAATTAAAATAGTATTCAAAGTATCAAGTAAAACAGTACTCAAAGTATCAAATAAAATAGTATTCAAAGTATCAAATAAAATAGTATTCAAGTATCAAAGTGAAAAGAAGTGTTTTTATTCGATTGGGCTAGTGATTTTCGCAAATACGCAAGCACTCCTAGGTCCAAGTTACGGCAAAGGCACACCCGTAACAGAACTATGTCAGAGCGATTGACTTGGACGTGAAGTCCAGACTGCCAGCATGAGTGGACAGCGTTGACTGCAGGGCGGCACACTACCTCGCCTCGGCAATTGGCGGAGAGTGTGGGGAGGTTCCACGAAAACCTGCCGCTGCCACCAGCCATATATAAAATAAATTCGTGCCTGTCTATGCAAAAGGCCGTAGCACACATTCAGTTTCAGTCCTTAAGGGACCTTTACACCACTTACCTGCATCCATTTGGAAGGCACAGGCCTTCTCTGCTTGCCACAACCACCCAATAGACACTGAGGGCAGATAGTTGTCAGTGTCCCTATTGACGACCTGAAACCCTAGAGGAGGAGCGGACCTAGTCGACCATCATCCTGAAAGGGCTCCGGGAGAGTGAAAGGAAGAAATTAGCAAACACCGTGCACTTACATAACTACATCATCACATTACAAGAAGGAGTTAGAGACAAACCCCGAACAGAAATACTTTTATTTCATTTACCTTGACTGGAACTGTCCTCCACGAAGGCCTCCTGGAGTAGCCGAGCTTCTGAAAGTAAGAATTTAAAGGAGGGAACTGACTAATTCGACAAGTCCGCCCGGGATATTCTTTAAAATATGCTACAACTCATTTTCTTGAAGTAAAGTCTTACTACACGTAGTATCAATGGTTCTGAAGGCCCATACCCCGTGAGGTGGGTATGTACTACACATGAACTCGTTACAAAAATACCTTGCAACTTGTAATTCCTTAAATGTAGCTAAGTAAATATATCTACAGCTGAGGTAATGTATATAGAATGCCTACTGGTTCCAAAATTCAACGGATATATAATCACATATATTATAACTAAGTACTACTAAAGTAAGTAATATTGTATACAGTTTCAAAAAATCCATTTAAAAGGTTCATTCGTTGGGATATTGTTAAATATAATATCCCTCTGTTAGCAGTGAATATAATTCAATATAGGAAATTCATTTATGAATAGTTAAATATACGTGAATATATATATACAAATGAGTAATATTAACTATAGTATATACGTATATAAATATATATATATATATATATATATATGAATTTTTTTTTAAATGATTAATAAAGACTTTGCTGGAATATAGAAATCTAAGCCAATAATGCATATATGTGAATTTGGACTGTAGCTATGGGCAAACGTAGATGCCTAATATCCGTGATTTCCCTGAAAATTCCTATCTGCGACTGCGGAATTTCAGCTTTTCTCCTCTGACTGTTTAGACTCCTTGGTTTTACAGGGCTCCATACCTTGGCCATGTACGTCTGTATTGTATGCCCGAAAGGGCTAGCGCTCTTGTTACCTTAATTGAACCTCGGTGTATGTGAGATTTAGGCTAATTTAGTTTACCTTATCGTGACGGAATTTTTCCGCCCTGTTCCTTATCTGCCGTTTGAGACGTCCTGTACTGCGGCGTGCCGAAATTAGATCTCGACTGGATGTCTATATGCTGCACTAGGACGATGCTTCAATGTGTGTATACCACGAAAAAGATGGCGTGTTGAAATTATTCCTTGACTGGAGGTCTATCGCTGTACTTAACACGATGCTTAAACATCCCAATTACGTCCAAAAATGTTGCATCTGGGAATCAGGTCACTCAATGTAACTCGGCGGTACCAAAAATCGATAAAAATCGGGACATTACGTCCACTATTGTAGAGGGTTTAACTCGAATCCCCGATTTATGTACTATGCGATACTCGTCTTATTCCCTGTGTCACTTCTTTCCTCGAGCCAAAAAACTTGTTCAATCCCTTTCCGCAAAATAAAAGAAAAAAGCTTCTTCTTCTTTTTGTTCGTCGGTACTCAGCGCGTCTTTCTTCGCCGTTCCTGCGGCTATGGGCCGGGCGTATGCGAACAACGCCTTCTTTGTTTGATCACGACAAATCATCCATATGCATTACACATTATTAATTTTTGTCTGACTTCTTCTAATTTTCCAGCCTCTTGGAAACTAGCAAATGTGCTTCCTATCGCGTAGGTAAGATTACCAGAAAGTGTTGGTGATTTCCGCCCAATTAGCATCCTGTGTTTCATAGCTAAGGTGGTGTGCTGGCAAATATAAAGCTTTCTCACGGACCACATGCTGCTATCTCGCTGGCAGTCTGGTTTTCGTCCCCGTCACAGTTATGAATCTGCATTGCTAAGAGTCACAACTGACATTCGCGAAGCTCTTGATAATGGCGATGTCAGCATACTAGTCCTCCTAGATTTCTCTAAGGCTTTTGATAGCATCCGCCATGATTTACTATCTGGAAAATTAGCTTCTTTTTACCATTTCTCTAAATCGGCCAGTAATTTAATTGAGAATATCCTGTTAAACCGCGAGCAAAGAGTGATAGTCAACAGTGAGATTTCTGATACTCTTCCTCTTTTCCGAGGTGTTCCTCAGGTGTCAGTTCTTGGACCCCTCCTTTTCTGCATGTATATTAACGATCTTCCTGATGTACTGCAGGATGTTGAAATTCAACTGTATGCGGATGACGTTCAACTCTACTGCAACAGGCCGATCGGACTTATAGAAGACTGTGTTGAGCGTATGAATTGTGACATTGACCGAATTACAAAATGGTCCTATTACAATGATCTGATGTTAAATCCGCTAAAATCTCAGTGTATACTATTTAGCCAAACTATTTTTGACCTCGCGGATATCTCTCACATAACGCTAAATGGGACCATCCTGTCTTTCATGAGTCAAGTCAAGAATCTGGGAGTTCGCTTAGACAGGCAAATGAAGTGCTGCGGTTATGTCAAGGATTTAATGAGCAAGGTATACGCTGGACTGCGAAGGCTCTGATTCTCCGCTAGCATATTATCACCTAATCTTCGCTCAAAACTAGTCAAAGTTCTTCTATTACCGTACTTTACATATGGAAGTATACTTTTCCCAAAACTTGACTCACTTTGCGTAAGACGAATTGAAGTTGCGTTCAACGACTGCATTAGGTTTATTTATGGATTGCGTCGTTTTGATAACGTGAGTTCGTACAAACTGAACTTATTGGGATGTCCAATTGATCTATACTTAAAGTGGAGGGCAGCTGTTTTTCTTTATGAGCTGCTGCAAACAAAGCAGTCCGAATATCTGTACAGTCGAATACAATTTCTCCTATCAACTAGACATAATAAATTACTATTAATGCGCTGTAATAAGGCAATACTTGAGTGTTCTTTCTTCGTTCAAATCCCACGTATTTGGAATACTTTGCCTCCTAGCGTTAGGGAGATCAGAGTGGGGGCAGCTTTCAGAAGGTTTCTCAAGATGTTTCTAGTCACTAATTAAATTCTCTTTTTGCTTTTTATTTTGATTTCGTATTTCTTGAAAAATTTCACTTTCTTTTCCTTTTTCTTTTCTTGTTACATGCTACTTCATTACCTTCTTCTTAGTATATAAGTTGAATTAAATTGAATTATATTGAATTAAATTAAATTGAACTAAATTATATTAATCAATAATGAATTATGTAATAGCTAACTTTAGTTTAGTTTCGTAAATTTACCAACCGAATTTATTTTTTGTACAATATAAGATGTAATTCTTGCGTACTTCTCATGAATAAATATTATTATTATAACTCGTCTCAGTGTAGCATACTGCTACATGCAGTATGCTACGACCATAACAATGTTTTAATTTTACTTCTTTATTATACGTACGTACATAGTACATAATTAGAGAAGTCGTGCATTAAATTTGAAGCTTTTGATCAGATTTTTGAAACATTATGCTTCATAAAAATCTTGATTTAGATGGTATAGTTTTTGTAAGATGAGCACGGAAAACAGTAGGCAAAACAGAACATTGAAAGGAATTTAAATATCATAGATCATACATCTGCTTGGCAAACCGAAAAATTTGCCGCGAAAATATATTTCAAAGAAAACCAAGACGGTTTTTGATAACCAAATGACGAAAAGACAAGAAGTCGAAAGTCTATTTAATAAAATATTCGCTAGAATAGCCGTTAATGTACTATAAGATCAACTGTTTTTTTTTATGCCGTAAATGATGAAATCATAGAGTATAAGAACAAATTTTGTCATTCCGTTTGTAACGGATAGAATCAATACTGGTAGGCCAATATGGATTAGAAAATAGACTAATTGGGTAACTCCTTCGTAGGTTTGCATATAAAAATTTTGTTTTTCACTTTACATGGCGTTTTCATAAAAATTGCCAATACAAGTTCAAAACGGACGAACGAACCATTCTTGGTGTTGCCATACAAAACTTCGATTTTTCACTATATATTTAAACACATCCTGAGAACGAGTCGACGTAAAGAGCTAACATTTTTTACGCAGCGTTTTCATAAATATAGTAAATAAAATTTTAAAAAGAACTAAATCGGACAACGCGTTCTTTGTGTTGCCATACAAAACTTTGTGTTTTCACTTTATTTAACTTACATGTTCATCTAGGGTATAATATAATTTGTCTTAGACAAATTGTACTTATCCTCTTGTCTATATTATTTTCACTTCACTATAAAACTTTCACTGTAAATATCCGTAGCCAGAAGTCAATATCACGCGCGGAACGAATTGAGATATGTACCTTAACTATTTTTAAACACAACAATTAACAAATATAATCACTTCCCAGCTAATTTGAAATGCGCACACTCCATCCATAAAGAATATAGCACACTGAACCTGAATCAAGTGAATAATCGTCAGACAGTATGGAGGGAAAACAGCACTACTTCACACATACGCAAAATTTCACTTCATGGCTTGTAATATGTATATAGAAGGTTGTGCTTTTGTCCATAAAGAATATAGCACTACTGAACCTGAATCACGTGAATAATCGTCAGACAATATGGAGGGAAAACAGCACTACTTCACACATACGCAAAATTTCACTTCACGGCTTTAATATATAGAAGGTTGTGCTTTTGTCTAAAAATGTTATTTATAGCCTGACGCATGCCCTGACGCTTTCTGTCACTTTAAGTGACAACGATAATAAGGCTTCGAAGATAAAATTTTACACGTCACACCGTTCGACAATGCCAATACGAAAATTGAAGTGAAGTGAGAGTGACATTACTGTACAGCTGTTTGATGTAAAGCGGTGTTTGTTCCATGGAAAGTGTAATAGGCGAAATGGCTGTTACAATGTTTGTGACAGTTTGACAGTTCTGCCAACCCGAATGGCATGGGAAGTGGACCAAATTGTTTTAGATTTTTTTTTCTTGCAGAAATAGTTTTGCTTGTTATTTTGCCCCTTTTCCTTTAGTACAAGTTTGTGCATGCTATAAGCTCTCTTTCTTCCACTTTAGATTTACATAGGAACCTTTGTATTAAAAATTGGCTAGTGTGTTAGTTAAAAATATTGAGAGAGAAAGTATAGTCACATTGTAGAAGCATCCTATTCATGTGACAGATTTGACAGAGCTGTTCTACTGTATGAATATACTGTGACACTGGCGAGATAGCTATAAAGATTGCGATTGCTATTCATAAGTTTTGTTCTGGTAACCAGGGCTCCATAACGTTATTACCATAGATAAGTATTATAATACCCAGATTTGGAAACCAATGTTAAAAATCTGCTTCTCATAGCAAAGGCAAAATCTCTGAACATTAACCAACAATTTGGATTCAGCCTGCGCTTGAAAGTAAAAAAAAATGTGAAACTTGTAGGGCCCACACACGGATGTTCGATGAACCCTCTAAATAATTATACAAAGCGCCCTTTAAGTTTAAGTACCAATCTTTATTTTCAAGTAACGCTACAATACAATAAGAAACTAAAAACGACTCCATCTGCAGATGCCAACTTATCTACCTCTAACGTCACACACCTAGTGACATAAAATTCTTCTTCTTCTTACGTCTAATGGTCGGATAACCAACACTTCATAGAGGCTTACAGTTAGGTCTCAATGACTACACTAACAGGTGCCTACAAACTATAGAAGTTCTGTCTGGATATTTAAAAGCTTTAGCAAATACTTTCACCAAAAATAATGTACAAAAAACCTTGAAGATGTCACTACATACGGGGCATGAACTCTCCTTCAATATCTGGGTATTACTTACCTGTGTTATTCCTTTATATCAATTCATATGATTTTTTCGTTATTTTTAGTAACAAAATAATTTATGTTACATTTATAACGTTATTTCGCGTAACTAAATGATTTTGGTATTTTAATTTTTGTTATTTTAGATAACGTTACATGTTTTTATGTATTATTTCGTTATAACTCTTTGATTGAAAAAGTAAATGAGGATATTAAATAGTAAGGAAATTATTTGGCTAACATCAGACAGAGCTATCTTCTCTGTAAGTAACGGATCCTACTATTCTGTCAGCCCAGAGGTGGGTGAAGTGAAGGTGTTGACCTTGGGTTCAGCTAGTCCCACGTAGTGCGAGGTGGTAACCGCTGTTCGGTGGGCTTGACACTGATTAGTGGGCTAAAAGCTGATCCCAAGCCAAGGTGGATCAGCATACGCCGAGGGCTGCGTGGCTGAGGGTCTGCTCAGTCGCTAGTATGCGAACTCTGGATACCAGGCGACCTCCAGTTTTAACTAACCTTCCTGCGGTATGCGGATCTCTGCCGTGAGTGAGTGTCTTTCTCCGCAACTCGTGGGACCAAATATGGATCTTTTTGATAAAAATAAATCCACTTCTAGTAAGTGCGGCAATAATCCACGGATGTCTGAGGTATCGGACGATTTTATTCCTGAGATCTCGACATCCATGGAAACTCTCCTCCTGCAGGGGAGCTCAGCTGATGAGGGCAGGGTGACTCCTATCGAGATCGCTCATGCTCCTCAGGCGGCAGAGCAACTCAATTCGGGCGGGCTAGCTGAAGCTGTAATCTCAGAGTCCAAAGGCGCTGATGGTGGCAACCGAAGCGGGACTTCCCAACGCAGGAGAGTTGGTAGATCAAAGAGGAAGAAAAGGAGAAGAGCTAGAGAGCTGGCTGATATCGTTCCTGGGCCTTCTCCTTCTCTCCCTTCACAGGTGGTGAGTGGTCCGGCTGGGTAGGTAGTGGAGAGTGGTAGTGAGCCTCCTAGCGTCGGTAAACTGAGCACTGTGAAGAAGTGTAGGTCAGCTGCGGAAAAAAGGAGAAGGAGGGCGAAGAAGGAGGGAGTGAACATCTCTCCGGACTTTGCACCTTCTGCTTAGCTTCCCACCGATATTTCTGCGAGCGTCGCTGGTGATGAGCGTGTAACGACCCATAGAACCAAGCGAGTTAGATCTGACGGATCTGTTGAGCAGGAGAGCAAGAGCAATAAGCTGAAGAAGAAGTCTGTGGGGGGTAACCGCAGCGCCCTAAGGCGCACCAGTGAAATCGACCCTCTCATCCGCATGAGGGCTTGGATCCCCGATAATACCGGCCACAGTCGGGACGTCGGGGAAATCTTCAGACGACTTGAGATCCAGAATCCGGTTCTCAGCGCACGGAAGTGGAAAGTCTTTCACAAGACGGAGGGCTCCAAGAACCCGAAAGGGGAAAAGGGGACCTTACTGATCTTGGGAATAGACAAGAAGGCTGCTGAAGCGCTGGAGAGGCTCTCGATGTGAGCGCATCTTCACCTGGACAAGGTTAAATTCTCCATGCTCACGAAGAGAAAAGGCGTAGGGAAGTAATCCACATGATTGGACTTCTCTTCACCCAGATTAACCTGCAACACAGTAAGGCGTCTGTTTTGTTAGGACGTTGCCTGGCTGACTTGCGTACAAAGTACCAACTACAAAAAGTGGTGCTTGTACAGGAGCCTTGGGTCTGGAAGGACCGTATCCGCGGTCTAAGGGAGGCACAAGGCGCTCAAATCCTGCATGACACCACGTGCTCTATTCCTAGGGCTTGTGTTGTTGCGACAAAAGACGTTGTGGTGATCTTAATGCCTATTTGTGCGATAGGGACACTATATCCATCAAGCTCTCCTTCAAGAAGGATGGAACTCAATAGGGAAATCCTTATTGTTTCAGCATATTTCCCGTTTGACTCCGCTGTTCCCCCTCCTACTGAGGGTGTAAGGCGAGCGGTTGAGTATGCGAGGTCTAATCGGCTTGGAGTCTTGGTTGGTTGTGATGCCAACGCTTATCACATTGTCTGGGGCAGCTCAGACACGAACCATCGTGGTGAGCAGCTGCTGGAGTTCAAACCTTCAGCGGACCTGGTTCTGTTGAATCAGGGCAACGAGCCAACCTTTGTTACCAGCCGAAGATAAGAAGTAATTGATGTGACTTTTGCGTCCTTTGACGCTTTTCCCCTGTTTTACGGCTGGAGGATATCGCGGGAGGAGTCTCTCTCTGATCACCGCTACATATAGTTCTGTATGGGTGCGGACCTCAAAGCCGACTGATTGGGGGAGATACCATAGGGAACTAGTTTCCACTATCGCCTCTCCGGCAGAGAAAATCAGGAGTATTTCCGCCTTGGAGAAGGCAGTAGGAAGGCTGCAGTCCGCTGTGACTGAGGCTTTCGAAGCTTCCTGAGCACGGACATTGGAAGGAAACCTATGCCGTGGTGGAACGGCAGTCTTAGTGAACTCCGCAAGGCTTCCAGAAGGCTTTTTAATAAGGCCAGGAGGCCTGGCTCGGAGGAAGACTGGCGATTCTACCGCGAGACTCAGAGTAACTACAAGAGGCTTGTTAGGAAATCAAACCAACAGGCCTTTGTAGACTTTTGCGAGGAGCTTGACGGATATCGTGAACCGGGTAGGCTGCTCAAAGCTCTTAGGGCTGACCCGTCAGCCAGGCTTAGTGTTCTGAAAAAGCCAGAAGGCTCCTTTACGGAATCGAAGGAGGAAGCCTGTAGACTTCTTGTCTTCACGCATTTCCCAGAATGTAGGCTTAAAGAAGACCTGCAGTTGTGTGGCGAACATCCCCTACCTCTCTGCACTGGTGGCGATTGGTCCACTACTGCCAAGGTAGTTGATGTCGAGAAGGTGAAATGGCCAATTTCAACCTTCTCGGCTTTTAAAGCCCCGGGTATTCTGCCTGTCCTTCTGAAGACAGAGAGCATTGTGCTGGCTCCATACATCGACTCCATTTTCAGGGCATGTATTGCTTTTGGATATGTCCCTGAGGTATGGAGGAAGGTGAGGGTTGCCTCCGTTCCTAAGCCTGGTAAGGCTTCTTACATGGACCCGAAGAGTTTTCGAACCATAAGCCTCTCCTCATTCCTTTTGAAATGCCTAGAGAGGCTTGTGGATGAATATATCAAGGGAGTAGCCCTAAAGTCTTCTCCCTTAAACACCTCACAACACGCTTACCGGAGTGGCAGATCTACGGAGACGGCTCTAAACTCAATGGTTACTGTCATTGAGAGGGGACTGGATCGTGGACTGTTTACCTTGGGAGCCTTTCTGAACATAGAGGGGGCTTTTGATAGCGCCACCGAGTCGCTATGTGAAGCATCTCGTCGACATGTTGTTAACCGTACTGTAGTGCGATGAATCGACCAAATGATAAGACGACGATACTTAACTGTGGAGGTGGGAGGTCGAACCCATCTCAGTGTGTTGGTGGAGAGAGGCTGCGGGCAAGGTGCGTGCTTTCTCGAGTACTCTGGTGTATGTTGGTGGACTCACTCATAATAGTGCTGAAGAACGTGGGATTCTCATGTGAAGCGTATGCGGATGACATCCCTCTGCTTATTTCCAGGCACATCATGACTGCTGCCTGTGCCTTCATGAAACGTGGCCTCAACATTGTGCACCCGTCATGATATGACAGTTAACCCAACAAAGACCAGCTTGGTGCTCCTCTCCAGAAGACGTAAGCTTGGGACACACTCTGTAACTCTCTCCTCATATCAAGCATCTTGGAGTCTTCCTCGACTCGGAGCTGACATGGGGATTGCACGTAGAGGAAAAAGTTAATGCAGCTACGAGGGTCTTCGCGCAATGCAGGAGAATCTTTGGCTGCACATGGGCATGAGACCGAGGGCGTGCACTGGATGTACACCTCGATCGTTAGACCCATGCTTACATGTGCCTTCTGTATATGGTGGCCGAGGACGCTTGTGGGGACTGTGATCCGGAAGCTGGCAGGCCTGCAAAGGCTCGCCTGCTTGGGTATTACGGGCTCCATGTGATCTACGGCTACTGCTGCTCTGGAGGTCCTACTCAATCTGCCACCCCTGGATCTAGTCATTCACGCAGATGCCAAAAGGGCAGTGTGCAGGTTGCGATCATGAGGATGTTGGGGACCTGGCTGGACTGGCTCTTCTCATTGCTCTCTGGCGTACGGGCTGGACTTGGAAAACCCTCTGGCCAGTATGCCACGTAATGCGATGGTACCTGAGCTTCGGTTTAGGTGTTGCTTCTCTGTGAGCTTTCCTGGAAGGGAATCGTGGACTGAGGGAAGTGCCTTATCGAGCCTTCTCCGGTCTGCTCTAAATATTTTCACCGATGGCTCTCTCACTAATGACGGAGCTGGGGCGGGTGTCTACTTTCCTGAGCCAGATATTGGAATGGTCTTCGCCATATCGGTAGCAGGGAAGTTAGCCCTTGACATGCAAATCAAGGAGAAGGACATTGCTATCCTCTCGGATAGTCAGGCAGCCTTGATGGCTCTGAGTGGCCCTCGGATAACATCTAAGTTACTGGGGGATTGCAGGGCTTCTGTGGATAAGCTGTGTATCCACAACAAGGTGTCCCTTCTGTGGGTTCCTAGTCACATGTGGAATATGGGCAATGAAAGGGCTGACCTTTTAGCTAGAGCTGGCTCTGTTTCTCCGTTCCTCGGATCGGAACCCGCCGTAGGCGTTGCCACCTCGAGTATCTGGTCTCTCATTAAAGTGGATGTTCGTAGGAAGCATCAGCAGAGATGAGCGAACCTGAATACTTGCAGGTGTACAAAACTGTTTATTGATGGGCCCAATGGGAATATATCTGATTTTCTCATGGGGCTCGAAAGGAAACAATATAGAACTGTGGTTGGCATCATTACCGGCCACAGCTCACACACTTCACGCTCATCTAACAAGGATGGGAGTTGTTGACAGCCCTGAGTGTCTGTCCTGCCTGGAGGGAGAGCCAGAGACAACTGAACACTTTGTGTGCGTGTCCGGCCTTCGCCCTGCAGGTTGGATACCCTTGGGTCTGCCCTTCTATCTGTGGATGAGCTGAAAAACCTGCCTCAATGCGCTTTATTAAGAGGACAGGAAGGTTTTCGTGAATGGCCTTCTGGCAGGACAGCACAGCAAAATGGGCCGCTTTAGCCTCCGTGCTTTGGGGTCACTTGTCCCCTGCCTTTAAAAAAAAAAAATCATCTAAATTTTGGTTGGATTATTAAAAAAAAATTTAAATTTTTCGAACACGTCTCAAAAATGACTTGTTGTCATTAAAACTGTAGTTGCAAAATTTTTTAGCTAATTGAAATGGTTCTTAGTTTGTTGGAATTATACCCCCTCGGCTATGTTATAGAATTTTATAACCATAAATTCGAGGAAGGTATAACATAATTTAACGCAACCAAATTTTTTTTTATTGAGTTTTCTTCTCGGAGAACCTATTATGCTTATAACTTACATAGTACACATATTAAACTAAATTAAAATTAAAATTACATCGTACACATGAATCACTATCGTTTCAAAGCTGTAATCAAAACGAAATAAAATAAATACAATTTAATCAAGAAACGAAGAATTCTTTCATTATTTTATAACGTTACTGTTATCAACGATTATATAGTTTTCTAAGTAACGTTAATTTTTATATCAATAAAGTTATTTTTTCCTCATTGTTATAACGAAATTTTAACGTAAGGAATAACATTATTTCTGAACCCTGCTTGTAACAACAATAAAATTCATGAGGTTTCGCTTTCGTGCTCACCATGCAAAAACTATACCTTTGTTAACACACAACAAATATTATCCTTCACGCACAAAAGAGACCGCAAAAAGTACACTGTCTGAACTAGCCCTATAATGCCGGTCTACGCCAGCATTAAAGCACTGAGCATACAATAAATAGAGAACTCAGATCAAAACAAAAATGTGTCGAAGTTCGCAACGTATTCTGTGGCTCCCACACTCTCAGAAAGAAGAGACAAGAAAGTGGTAGGGATCCTTCTGCTAAAGCAGCTCTCTTTGCGTTCTTTCCTTTTTCATATTCGCGACTTTCATGGCTCACGCGCGCGTTATGGGCGAGCTAAACGTAAAATAATGTAGGCAACGAGAGCAGGAAATTAAGCAGAATCAGCAATCAGTTGGTATGCCCTTTTCGTATGCACCATCTTGATTCTGACGAGTTGTTTATTTTTCTTGAAAGACGAATGCTACCGGAACAAATTAAGCAAAATAACCCTTCTTTTGGGATTTTGTGTAAGCAGCTCCTTTAAGATATAATATTTTAATTCACGGAATTATTTTCAGAGTAATAAATTTAATAAAAAATCGTCTTTGGAATCACAAAATTAAAATCTACCAAAATTCAAAATAGCGAACCTAAAATGACTAAAAAGCTAAACTTCAAGGGACTTCGGGGTCGCTCATTTCGAATCTGTCATCAAATTTCCAAATTTATAAATAAAAAAAATTCTTTCTTAGAGTATGAATTAATGGAAATTCATGAATAAAAGAAATATTTCATTTAATTAAGAGAGATTGGCTTGAATTAAAATCCTCATAACCATTTCTTAATCCTGAAATATTAAAATCGTCAATAAATGTAAATAGAAATAAAATCAACTGTTTCTAACTTTTGAATTAATATGTTCCTCAAAGATTTAATTAAGTGAGGGGCCATCATATATCGCATTCGTTTTTTCCCGCGTAATTCAAAATACGGATATTCTGGAGTTATCCTATATTTCGTGGATTTTTTTGTTCTTTTTTCATTTGTTCATTTTCTGTCTTTTGCTTTGTGTGATTGTGAAAGAAGCTGGTGGGAGCCACTGGGAATGAAAGCAATTTGTGTGCATCGTCAGGTTTTTCCCTCATTTGAGTTCTCTATCTGTTGTATGCTTAGTGATTAAAGGCTTAAACACAATTGAGACGACCGACGACAAACTGTAACGGCTATATTTTTTCTTGTTGCAAGTAAAGAAAATCTAATTCTCTTCTTGGGGTACGAGGGCTTATTCTCTCAGCATTGGGCAGCTCATTTTGTTTTTTTTTAAATCCAGACTGGTTAAACGTCCAATGAATTTCTTCTTTTTGCTGCAGATGCATATGGGAAAGAGAAATTTTATTTCTTCTTCGCAAGGAAAAGGCAATAAATTGAGTCCAAGCGGAAATTAAGCTCGAGACACTCAATAAAAATAAACCGCACGCTTAACGTTTTTTTAAACAAAAAACTAGAAATGTAATTCGAGCATTTCCGATCACCCCAATAAAGGTGCTGACCGATAAGGTGCAATGGACTTGGGTAATTTTCCCTCATATCGTTTTTTCGGTATGTGTCGATCGAAACCCCACTTTGTAAAGCAATTCGATGGAAGAAAGATCTTCCGCGGGAGCTCGTCCAGTTTTGTGTTTTGTTTTTCGAGTCTTGTGCGCCCTTACAGAATTTGAAAAAAAAAATCAAATCAGAAGTGACTATAATATTTCCTTAAATAAAGACTGGGCATCGAGCAATTGTGCGTGCATGTCGGTAATATTGAAACGTTTATACGAGAAGTTTACATTTTTTTTTATCTTTAAATTTGATTGTGGATGTGACTCGATAGTTACTGAGTGACGGCATAAGCTCTTTTTTCTGCCCTCAAAGAAGGGAATTTTGGATAAATCTAAGGTGAGGTGTGATTACTTGTTCATTGCCGGGAAAAATTTATTTAGTGAGGTTTCTTCTTTCTGTTGGCTTTGAGTACAGATATCAGGTGACAGTCTTTGGCCTGCACGGCGTGGATCAGTGCCGGAGGGAAAGGACAAAGTAACAAAGAAACAAAAGTACAGAAATCGGCCAGTGAAGTTTGCGCAGCATCTATAGGGCTGAACCTGGCGCCTCCTAGAGCGCCCAAAGATTTTCTTGGGGTTAAACATCATCCAAAATCATCGTCGGAGCTTGACAGCGGAACGGAGGAGAAACCAGCAAAATCTACTGATAGGAGAGAAAAAAAAAACCCAAGAGCAAGCAGGAGAAATTTCTTATCTTTTTGTCCGTATTTTTTTTGTTGTTGATTTGTTTTCACAGCGTTAGTCACCAGGCCGCTGAAGCGCTTCATCGCCGGGAGATTGACAAGTAAGTAAATTTACGACAAATTAATTGTAATGTGAGTAGATTGTTTTGTTTTTTTTTCTTCTCCTTGTCTTCTCGGGGTTATAGGCTAATTCTATATTTCTTCCTCTGTTCGTTTATTTCAACTTTTTTTATATATATATATATATATATATATATATATATATATATATATATATATATATTAGCAATGAATTCGGAACTTGGCGATCTTTTTTTTTTGTTTTTCTTTTCCCCATAGAAATCTAAATTAGTACATTAGTATATTAACGTAGTTTTTTTTTTGTTTTGCGGAATATTATATTATAATGAAGTAATTTTTTTGTTTTGCGAAGTATTTCCGGATAGTTAGTACTTATATATACATATATTTGTATACATGTAAGCTACCATCATACTTCCACTTAGCGATCTTTATTTTTTTGTTTTTTTATTATTTTAGATTCCTAGAATAGTGCACTAATGTAAGGGTTAATTTGGATTAGCGAATTCTCTCATAGCGATTTTTTTTTCTTTTTTTTTATGTTTCTTTGACATATACTTATACATATATACATACTCACGTATTAGCTTGAATATTAATATATACGCTAGTATAGTGACGTAGTTTCTTTTTCTTTATATCTACATATATATACGCGTCATGATTATTAATATATAGGCTAGTGCAGTAACTTAATGTTTTTTTTTCTTAATATATCTATACCTATATACCCGCTGATGGTTCATGAATTGATTTACAAATACCCATATATTACCTGTTTGACTAAATGTGTGACCATTTATACTTTTGTGCGTGTTAGGGGAAATAAATAAATAATAATGGCCATGTGCTAAGTTTCATGTTTTCGTTTGGTGTCGGGTTTGGTTAGGGTTTTGGGGAAGCTCGAGATGCCGGGAGGATAAAGTAACTGGCAGGCACACCGAGGAGTGTGAAGAGGGCAGTGGCGGGTGATGCAAGTAGCCAGGGTGTCCCACCATTCTGGGTGGTGTTCCCTTTCCTATCTTAAGCCTTTTCTTTTTTTTTTTTTTTTTTTATTTTTGTGTTTTTTATTTGTGTCCACCTCTTTCTATCTTCCCAGGGTACAGCAATAGGTGGTTGATCGGAGAGCAAAGAACCTACCCAAGCCCTGAGCTTGAGCCGGCAAAAGTCTGTACCTGCTCATCTAAAGGTCAACTCCCATTGTCCCTAAATACCAACCAAGGGGCAAAAAGTAGCCATAGCAAGTCATCTGTCTCGCTGAGTTCGAAGGTCGGGAAGCGGCCACGCTCAGAGGTGAACATGACTGGCTAGCCGGTTACAAATATGGCGCCCAATCAAGCATAATTTTCTGCAGCTTACAAACGAATGTTTGTTTTTTTGTTGCTGTTTATTTTTACGAGTTAAGATATCAACTGAGTGTGGTTGCGCTATAATCACAGCGTCAATCTATTAGGTTTGTTCGTTTATAGATTAACTCTGGCTTCTTTAACACTTTTGCATTCTTAAGTGCTCGTGTAAATGCTTTCGCTAAGTGGTTAGGATATTCCTCACTGCAGTTTTCGCCCTTATGTTCGATTGGTATTAGCGACTCTTAGTGATTTTGTAAAAGCCATGTTAGAGAAGGCTATTCGTATTTTTCACTTATACACCTTTTTTTTTATATTTTGATTGTCGACAACATTACCGCCAAGTAGTTGATATGTGGCCTTTGAAGGTTTTCCTGCTTGAGGTTTGATATGTGTTGTCGTTTGTTAAATATTTATTTCTGGAAAAAAAATATTTATCCAATCGCTTACTCCGCACGGCGGGCTGTTAGAATGAGCAGATTAGTATTCTCTATTAGCCCGCTGGTGGAGATGATAGCGATTATAGAATATTTTTACTTACATAGGAGAAACCTTGGACCACTCGCCACTGACTCATCAAACCCTTAAAACCTGAACTAAATGAACCGTGTCACCAAACGAAGAAATATTAACCACCATTCAATTCAGAATTTTTTTTTATTTTATCGAATTTTCTTTATAGACATATAAATATACCAGTACACGTTTTGTTGGAAGCTGAAGAGCCAGGGTATCTATTTTATTGGCTCGGAATCTGCAATAATAATTCTGTTATTTTATAATATACTAGGTTCTAAGTATTTTATATATTCTAAATTATATATATATATATACTTTATATTCCCCTTGTTCTTTGCTATATGTATATCTTTAGTCTTTATTGGTTATTCGGTATAGTTATAGTGTCATCGTTCCTGTATGGTAACAAGATTTGACAATCTTTATACAGTCGAAAACAACGAATACCTTATTGCATTTTATCTTACTTCTACTGATTTTATTTTAGTATACGCATACATATATATATATATAATTTTTTTTTCCTTCCTTCTTCATTATCTTCAATTGCATTCCTTGATAACCTAAATATCTTTGTTCACCTCATATTTTAATATATATTTATATCCATAACTCGTTTACCTTTCGCATTTACTAATAATGGATCCCAAATTCCTATTAGAGGACGAACGCAATGTTGAGTATAAGGTCAGGGGCCTAGATATAACCGATCCCGAAGCCTCTACCAAACTTAGAGAATTATTAGATTTAGAGGCATCGTTTCCTGGTCGAGCACCAACGGTTATGCACGATCCTTCCGAGGCGGGAAGTGAGCTTGAGATTTGTAAAGAAAAGCTCGCCTTGCTAACTCAGCTAATTAAAGAGAATAAAGTTCAAACTCATGACGATTATCAACGCGTGAGATGTCGATTGAGTCACCTAAGTGGGCGAGCTATACGCTTAGCTGGTTCATCAACAGATCATTCACAAGAGGCCACTGAACAAGTATCGGCCCTATCCGAGCTTATTAAGGAATTCATGCAAATTAAGATTCCTCCTCGTGGGGATGCCTCTGAGAACCAAAAGCCCCAAGCCCTTGCAGGAGCAACTAGTACTCCAGCACCAACTAACTTTGAGACAAATGTCGAAGGAGCTGAGGCTGCGAATGTTGGGACAGGTGCAGTCCGTCGACGAATTCAGTTCCCTAGAAGTGTGACACTTCCATCTCTGTCGATAATCGGGAATACAGCTGGGGATCTAGGAAGGTCTCCTAATCAGTTTTTGAGCACAACTACGAATCCTCTAAATTACACAACCCTGACGCCTCGCATGGGCAATCAGAGTGAACCCTTATCAACAACTCCCTTCCCTACTGAACAAAATCGCGGTAGCAACCCTAGCGGGAATCAATCCAATGCCCACTTTCAGTACAGCGGTCGCCCAGAAACTTCAAGCTCTCCTCATTGGCAGCCAAGGCTACCAAAATGGAAGATATCTTTTAACGGGTCCCCAGAGGGCCTTGACGTCACCGAATTTGTCTTTCGGCTAGAAATGCTTTCCAAGGATGATAACTATCCGCTGGATCGTTTAATTGGCATTTTGCCAAATTTCCTCTCAGGTACGGCTGAAAGCTGGTTCTGGGTTTACAAGCGCAAATATCCCGATACGAGCTGGCAGGGTATGAAGACAGCCCTACTCGAGCGATTCGGGAGCTATGTCTCAGAAAGAGAAACGCGAAGGGCCATTGAAACAAGAAGACAAGGCCCGAAAGAAACGTTCAACAACTTCCTGCTGGACGTAGAACGACTTAACGGTCGGCTTCGAAGACCATTTCCTGACAGAGAGCTACTCGAAATTGTCCGAGAAAACATGGATCCAGCTATGCAGAGTGCCACTACCACGACAATATTCAGATCAACGGAAGAGGTGAGAATTATCTGCCAGCGGCTAGAGAAATTGTGGGCTAGATCTGGGCACGATCCTCGACAGCTGACTATGGCTCGTACTTTCCGAAATAGAGCGCAGATCGAAGAACTAGAGGAGGTAATACCCTTGTCAGACTACGTTGATAATGACATTGACCCACAAGTAGCAGCGCTTACGCCAGTGCTAAGGAGAAATACTGCTAACCGCGCTTCGTTTGATATATGTTGGAACTGCCGAGACTTAGGCCACAGATATCAAGACTGTTCAAAGGGTCATCTTGGGATATTCTGTTACGGTTGCGGACGTCCTGGCGTGCTGAAGCCAAACTGTGGGACCTGTTTAGGCCGCGCGGTAAACAAGACCCCGAACGCAGAACGAGCTGGGGTCATGCGTTCAGGCCATACGACCAGTTACCCCAGTGCCAGGAGAGTAGAAGCAGCCACCAATACCGAGCCTGCAACTCATCGTTAGAGGATGGGCATGCTTTATCGACCTTGCTACCCATTTTATCCCTTCCCCACTTAGCATCAACCCAATCAACCCAAACTCTCCAATCGGACATAGACACACCCAAAACAACTCCTGAGGAATCCCTTCGCTCTCGATATATCGCTTCAAGTCGAGGTCGGCTGCGTCAGCTTAGATCTCGGAAGTACTGGAAATCCAAAAAGCTGCTTCGTAAAGCAGTATCCGCCGCTATTCAGCGTGATGGAGAGGACCATCGTCCATACGTCACAGTACAAATAGCTGAAGAAAATATAGTTGGTCTGCTTGACAGTGGAGCTTCTGTTAGCATATTGGGAAAACACTCTCTAGAATTTCTGCGTAAGAATAATCTTAGTTACAACCAGAGTCATTCATATGTTCGCACAGCGGATGGCTCACGGAATTCTATCATTGGTCACATAAAGTTGCCCGTCCGTTATGCTGAGAAAACAGAAACCATCCATTTTCACTTAGTGCCCAGCTTACAACAGGAACTTTACTTAGGAATTGATTTTTGGGATGCTTTTGGCATTACCCCTGCTGTAATAGATTCCCTGGATATTGATAAAACCACGAAGATCCATCCTCCGCAACACACCCTCACGCTAGAGCAAAAAGCCCAACTGGAAGACCTCAAACATCAATTTCCATCCTTTTCGAAGCATGGCCTCGGGCGTACAAAGCTGTTGGAACACAACATCGACGTAGGAGATGCTCTACCAATAAAGCAACGTCACTATCCGGTATCCCCAGCAGTTCAAAAGCTTTATATGAGGAACTGGACCGAATGTTAGCCATGGACGTTATCGAAGAGGGGCAGAGCTCCTGGAGCTCTCCAGTGGTTCTCGTGAAAAAGTCTAATGGGAAGGTGCGACTGTGTCTAGATTCTCGCAAGGTAAATTCTGTTACCAAGAAAGATGCTTATCCACTACCATTGATATACGGACTCTTAGGTCGCCTCTGGGAAACCAGATATATCTCAAGCTTAGATCTGAAAGACGCATTCTGGCAGATACCACTCGCAGAGTCCGCTCGTGATAAGACTGCATTCTCAGTTCCTGGAAGGCCTTTACATCAATTTAAAGTCATGCCGTTTGGTCTGTGCAATGCCCCTCAAACTATGTGTCGCCTTATGGACCGGGTAGTTCCTCATCAATACCACGATCGAGTATTCGTCTACCTAGATGACTTACTCATTACTTCCACTACGTTCGATGAACATTTGGACTTACTGAGGGTAGTCGCTTCCCTGCTTCGTCAGGCAGGACTGACCATAAACGTTGAGAAGAGCAAGTTCGTTCTTCGTGAAATTAAATACCTTGGCTATGTGGTAGGTGAAGGAGGTCTAAGGGTCGATCCTGAAAAGGTGTCTGCGATTGTAAATTTTCCTAGCCCATCAACAGTCCGGCAAACACGCAGACTACTTGGCATGGCTGGATGGTACAGGAGATTTATCCCAAACTTTTCGAGCATCGCTGCCCCAATCACAGAGCTTCTGAAGAAGGGTGCGAAGTTTCAGTGGACTCCGGAGGCTCAAGAAGCCTTTAAACAACTAAAAGAACACTTATGTTCGGCCCCATTGCTAGCTAATCCGGATTATACAAAGCCCTTCTATATAAGATGTGATGCCAGTACTATGGGAGTCGGCAGTGTCTTATTTCAAAAGTCGGAGGATGATGCCGAAAGGCCAATTGCATTTATGTCCCAAAAGTTGAATCCTGCACAGTGAAATTATAGTATCACTGAACTAGAATGCTTCGCTGCGGTACTGAGCGTAAAGAAGTTTAGAGCATACATCGAAGGCTTCCACTTTACGATCATCACCGATCACCAGAGTTTGAAGTGGTTAATGTCTCAAAAGGAACTTACGGGGCGACTCGCACGATGGAGCTTAAAACTACAGTCGTTCGACTTCGAAATCGAGCACGTAAAAGGAAGTCAAAATGTAGTGCCGGATGCCTTATCTCGAATGTATCTTGATTCGGCAGAGGCGACTATCTCTGACCTGAGCAAGCTAGATTACCTGGTAGACCTAAAATCAGCACATTTCTCTGACCCGGCTTACATAGGTTGGAAAGACAAAATCTCCGCTACACCAGCACAGTATCCTAACCTGCAAGTCACTGAACTGCACATTTTCATTCGCATTGAGGGCGGTGGTGATCATGATCTATCCGATATCCCCAGTTGGAAACTCTGGATTCCTCAAGGACTGACCAAAGATTTAATTAGTAGGGAACACGAGAGTTCTACTGCAGCTCATGGCGGAATCCATAAAACCCTCGACAGACTGCGAAAATATTATTTCTGGCCAGGCATGCGCCAACAAGTCCGCGCCTATATCTTACAATGCGATGTCTGCAAACAAACCAAAGCTCCAAATTGCAGGCTAAGGCCAAAATGGGAAACCAGATTGAGGTAGTAAGGCCATGGCAGAGATTGCATATTGACTATATTGGACCCCTTCCAAGAAGTAAACGCGGGAATACCACCATCCTAGTCGTCGTGGACCAGTTTACAAAATTTGTACTACTAAAAGCTTTTCCCCAAGCTAAAACTAAACAACTCATAGAATATCTAGAGGAAAATATATTTCACTGTTACGGGGTACCCGAGATTATACATACTGATAACGGGCCACAATTTATCTCAACAGAGTTTGCTCGCATGATAGAACGTTTCGGCATTCGCCACACAAAAACTGCAGGATATTCGCCACAGTCCAATGCAGCCGAGAGAGTTAATCGCTCCATCGTGGCAGCAATTAGGTCGTATGTGCAAGAGGAACATACCAACTGGGATTCCCAGCTAAGTGATGTGGCTTGCGCTTTGCGTAATGCAACGCATCAGTCGACCAAATTTTCCCCCTATTTCTTACTTTACGGATATCACATGATCTTACATGGAGGTACATACAGTCTTCTCCGCCAAATTGATGGCTTGGCAGAAGGTAACTTCGAAGTATTACCAAGTAACTACAGAATTCCACTGGTACATGAGCGAGTGAAAGACTATCTCCGGGAAGCTTACGAGAGAAACGCTCACACCTATAACCTTCGCACGCGGCAGATAACTTATAAACCAGGGCAAATTGTCTATGTTCGGAATTTCGTACAGAGCAAGGCTGCAGACAAGTTCGCGGCCAAACTGGCCAACAAGTTCATCAAGGCTCGCATACGAAAGAAGAATGGTAACGTGAACTACGAGGTGGAAAATATGGATGGTAAGTTTATTGGCGTCTATCACGCAAGCAACATTCGCCAGTAACATCCTAAATCATAATTAAATATTCTTAATCATTTTATAAAATATATATCGGTATACAACTCGCAAAAGAAAGGAGTAATATATATAGAGTAGTTAGACAATAAACTCGCCCTTAACTTTTTGTTTACTTCTTCCCTTGGATAAAAAAATTCAATAATAGAATACTAAGACTTTCTAGCAAAAACCTATCTTTTTATTTCTCCTTGTGTTTTATAACCACATATCATCGCCGCTCTATTGATCTTACAGAGTAACCATATCATCTTTCGTAAGAGTTATGCCCGGCTAGCTCAGTCGGTAGAGCATGAGACTCTTTGATCTCAGGGTGTGGGGCGTCCCCGGGTTGGGCCTTATTTATGCGATTGGACCACAGCCGTAGTCTTCTCTCAGCCTCGGAGAATTCCTCTTTGGAATGGGAACTTCCGAACCTGACCTGTAACGGCTATAATTTTTCTTGTTGCAAGTAAAGAAAATCTAATTCTCTTCTTGGGGTACGAGGGCTTATTATCTCAGCATTGGGCAGCTCATTTTTTTTTTAAATCCAGACTGGTTAAACGTCCAATGAAGTTCTTCTTTTTGCTGCAGATGCATATGGGAAAGAGAAATTTTATTTCTTCTTCGCAAGGAAAAGGCAATAAATTGAGTCCAAGCTGAAATTAAGCTCGAGACACTCAATAAAAATAAACCGCACGCTTAACGTTTTTTTAAACAAAAAACTAGAAATGTAATTCGAGCATTTCCGATCACCCCAATAAAGGTGCTGACCGATAAGGTACAATGGACTTGGGTAATTTTCCCTCATATCGTTTTTTCGGTAAACGCCACTTTGTAAAGCAATTCGATGGAAGAAAGATCTTCCGCGGGAGCTCGTCCAGTTTTGTGTTTTGTTTTTCGAGTCTTGTGCGCCCTTACAGAATTTGAGAAAAAAAAATCAAATCAGAAGTGACTATAATATTTCCTTAAATAAAGACTGGGCATCGAGCAATTGTGCGTGCATGCCGGTAATATTGAAACGTTTATACGAGAAGTTTACATTTTTTTTTATCTTTAAATTTGATTGTGGATGTGACTCGATAGTTACTGAGTGACGGCATAAGCTCTTTTTTCTGCCCTCAAAGAAGGGAATTTTGGATAAATCTAAGGTGAGGTGTGATTACTTGTTCATTGCCGGGAAAAATTTATTTAGTGAGGTTTCTTCTTTCTGTTGGCTTTGAGTACAGATATCAGGTGACAGTCTTTGGCCTGCACGGCGTGGATCAGTGCCGGAGGGAAAGGACAAAGTAACAAAGAAACAAAAGTACAGAAATCGGCCAGTGAAGTTTGCGCAGAATCGATAGGGCTGAACCTGGCGCCTCCTAGAGCGCCCAAAGATTTTCTTGGGGTTAAACATCATCCAAAATCATCGTCGGAGCTTGACAGCGGAACGGAGGAGAAACCAGCAAAATCTACTGATAGGAGAGAAAAAAAAACCCAAGAGCAAGCAGGAGAAATTTCTTATCTTTTTGTCCGTATTTTTTTTGTTGTTGATTTGTTTTCACAGCGTTAGTCACCAGGCCGCTGAAGCGCTTCTTCGCCGGGAGATTGACAAGTAAGTAAATTTACGACAAATTAATTGTAATGTGAGTAGATTGTTTTGTTTTTTTTCTTCTCCTTGTCTTCTCGGGGTTATAGGCTAATTCTATATTTCTTCCTCTGTTCGTTTATTTCAACTTTTTTTTATATATATATATTAGCAATGAATTCGGAACTTGGCGATCTTTTTTTTTTGTTTTTCTTTTCCCCATAGAAATCTAAATTAGTACATTAGTATATTAACGTAGTTTTTTTTTTGTTTTGCGGAATATTATATTATAATGAAGTAGTTTTTTTGTTTTGCGAAGTATTTCCGGATAGTTAGTACTTATATATACATATATGTGGGATTTCCAAAATTAATAAGACCGAATAATCAAACTTCAAAATACAATGTTTATTAATTCACTGATTTTAAATTTAATTATTTGTAATAATGGAAATTTATATAAAACGATACAACAAATTTATTGTAATAAAAAAAATGACAAAGTTAACATTTACTGGAATTTACTTCAATTTTACTTTCCACGTTCAAGAAAAATACTTCTTCGTTGACTGAATGCTGAATATCGAATGTTCTTCTTTTTCTTTCAAATGACAGCGAAGCTTTTTTTATTATTTGCAGTGTTGCCGTCGTTTTTCATTTGGTGGTTAGAAGTAGTTTGGTAGGGTAGAAGTTACGAATAGTTATTAATGAATTCCCACAATCGGCCATCCTGATAGTCTTTTCGCCCTCGAAAATATGAAATTTGTGGACGTCATTACGTGAATTTATTATTAGGCATCATAGGTAGGTAACTTGGTAATTTTTTGAACATCTTTGGTAAGTATTCTTCATCTTTGGTAATTAACTTTATTTTAAGAAATTGTTTATCATCTTAGGTAAGTCTTCATTTTAGGTAAATCTTGGTGTAAACTTTTTAACATCTTTTGGGTACATCTTTTAAAATCTTGGTATAAACTTTTTAACATCTTTTGGGTACATCTTTTAAAATCATCTTTTGGTACATCTTTTAAAATCTTGGTATAAACTTTTTTAACATCTTTTGGGTACATCTTTTAGAATCATCTTTTGGTACATCTTTTAAAATCTTGGTATAAACTTTTTTAACATCTTTTGGGTACATCTTTTAGAATCATCTTTTGGTACATCTTTTAAAATCTTGGTATAAACTTTTTTAACATCTTTTGGGTACATCTTTTAGAATCATCTTTTGGTACATCTTTTAAAATCTTGGTATAAACTTTTTTAACATCTTTTGGGTACATCTTTTAGAATCATCTTTTGGTACATCTTTTAAAATCTTAGTATAAATTTTTTAACATCTTTTTGGTACTATTCTTCTTCGAAGCCCAGGAAGTCTTCCTCCTCGTCGGTGCTAGTGATGTCATACCAACTCTTCATATTGTCAGCGCTTGTGATTGTTTTGTTTGGCCCCTCGTGTGTGCCAACTTTTTCTACGTGATAACGATCGTGTTCTGAACATCTTGTAATTTTGTATGGACCTATAAAATTAGTAGAGATTTTAGTATTATTTATAAATTGGCAACGTTTTATGGCAATTAAATCTCCTAATTTATAATTTTTTGCAGCTTTTCGCGTTTTATCATAATTTTTCCGATTTTCGTTTTGTATGTTTTCGATATTTATTCGTGCTGTTTCACGCGATTCTTCACGATTGTTTATAAATGCATTTTTGAATTCTTCATCTATTGCTTCGGCTAATGTTGTATTTGCGTTATTCCTCATTGGTACGCCTGTTAATAATTCGAATGGCGATATTCCAATACTTCTTTGATATGTTGCGTTAATGCAACGTTGTAATTTTCCGGTGTATGTATACCATTTCGCTGGTTCATCTATTGTAACTTTTGTTAGGATTGGTATAATCATTCTGTTGATTCTTTCTACCTGTCCATTTCCTCTTGGAATACCGGTGGCTATCTGCAAATGAATTATATTTTCTATTTCACAGTACTCTTTAAATTCGTTTGATGTAAACGCTGTTCCTCTGTCTGTAATTACTCTTCTCGGATTGCCAAAAGTATCCTTCTGTAGATTTAACTTTTGCAATACTTCTGATGTTGTTGTTGATTTTGTTGGATAAATCCAGCAAAATTTGGAAAAAGCATCAATTACGCATAAAATGTATGAGTACTTCTTTGTGGTATTCGTCATTGGACCGAGGTGATCGATGTGGTAGGTATCTAGTGGCTGTTCATTTTTGTGAATTGGGCTTAAATACCCTTCTGGTTTACCTGCTTTTTTATCTGCTAAAATACAGCGGACACAATTTCTTCGACAATTTTCAATTCTTTCTTTTAGACGAGATATATGATATTCTCGGCTTATTAAGTCTTTCATTTTTTTGTACCCAAAATGGCCATCGTCGTGAATATTTTTAATTACTTCAGTTTGCATATTTTTCGGGATACATAATAATTTACCGTCTTTACCATCTTTATATATTATATCGTTTTGTTTAAAATAACCGTCGTAGATTTCTGTGTTTTCTAATATTTTGTTTATTAGCTGTAATTCTGTATCGTTATTTTGAGCATGTTTTATTTTGTTCAAAAATTGATTTGTTATGACCATTACGACTGGGTTTCTGCTTAATGCGTCTACGTGTTTCATTCTTACGCCAGGTCTATGTTCCAACTGATAATTGTATTCTTGTAAGGCTAAAGCCCATCCTGCAATTCGTGGTAGTATGTTTTGTTTCTCCATGGTTTGCTTAAATGCTGAACAATCTGTAAATATTTTAAACTTAATTCCTAGAACGTATACTCTGAATTTTTTGAGTGCTGAAATTATAGCTAGAACTTCTAGTTCATAGCTACTGTACCGTTCTTCGGCTGGTGATGTTTTTTTACTATGATAGCATACTGGATGAAACAGATTATCTTCTCTTTTTTGTAATAAAACTGCACCAAATCCCCATTTCGACGCATCCGTGTGAATTTCAGTTTCCGAATCTTGTATATACAACGTGAGTACTGGTTGTTCCGACAATAATTGTTTAAGTTGATTGAATGCTAGTTTTTCTTGAATACCAAATTTAAATTCTGATTGTTTCTTTAATAAGTTCGTTAATGGTCTGGCTATCAGTGAATATGATTTTATGAATTTCCTAAAAAATCCTGTAAGACCTAGGAAACTTTGTATTTTTTTAACTGATTTTGGTTCTGGAAACTGTTTAACTGCATTCGTTTTTAGTTCTGATGGTGTAATTTTACCATCATTTATTTTAAATCCTAAATAATCAATTTCATTACATAAAAATTGACATTTAGACCATTTGATTTCTAATCCATATTCTTCGGCTAGTTTCATGACTTCTCTTAATCTTTTCATTCCTTCATCGTAGTTTTCTGAAAGTATTATTATATCATCCATATATACCAGAACGAATTTCTTTTCGATTAATTGTTGAAATATTCTATTTATATATTTTTGGAAAACTGTGGGTGACGTGCACAATCCGAATGGTACTCTATTAAATTCGAATTGTCCTGATGGAGTTACAAAAGATGTATATTTTTTACTTTCTTCATCAACTTCGACATGAAAGAATCCATTTTTTAAGTCAAGTGTTGAAAATACTTTGGCTTTACTTAAGGAATCAATTTGGTCTTCTATTAAAGGCAGTGGGTATCTATCTTTGATTACTATTTTGTTTAATTTTCTGTAATCTATACATAATCTTTTACTGCCGTCTTTTTTGTTTGCCAACTGTATTGGACTTGAGAACTCTGATTCACTTGGTCGTATTATTTTCAATTCAAGCCATTCTTTAATTTGCTCATTTATGACTTTTTTTTCTAATGGAGCCATTCTTCGTGGACGTAATTTAATTGGTGTTTCGTCTGATAAAATGATTTTTAATTTAACATCAGTATCTTTGTATTTATTTTCTGGTTTATACTTTTTTACTAGATTATTTATTTCGATTAAATAATTTTTATTTCCTATTTTTAATTCTTCTTTTTCAGCTGTAATGTTGTAGCACGATTTTAATTCTGGGTATATTTTACTTATTTTGATATTATCATCTGTTAATTTAATGTTTGTTCCGTTCAGTATATCTCTTCCTATTACTGTTGCTGTTTTTAAATTCGTTCCTGATACAACGTACATTTGTGTTATGTATGTGTTGTCATCTATTTCTACAGTTGCTTTAAAAGAACCTAGTGTTTCAATTGTTTCACCTGACAGACCTTGTATTTTGCACTCTGATGTGTTTACTTCTGGTGCATTAATCTTGTGAAAATCTTCAATTCTTATTATACTGATGTCGCTGCCCGTGTCGATTAAAGCCGAAATTTCTACGTTATTTATTTTAATTACTTTTTGTATATCTTTACCAGATTCGATATATTTGATTGATTTTGTTGTACAATTCTTTGCGATGTGTCCGAATTCATTACACTTAAAACATTTCGGTGTATTTTGTGGACATTCATTTTTAAAGTGATCTGTTTTTCCACAATTATAACATCTTGATTGTACAACTTTCGATTGGCTATCATGTTTTTGTATATCTGGTTTTCTTGTTGTATATTCTTGTGTTGTATTTGGTAAACTTTTTAAACTGTCTTTGTATTTCATATATATTGGTATTTTTTCTCTAAATTCTTCAAAATTTGTTGCTTCAAATAGTAGACTTTTGTTTCTAGGATTGTCGTTTATTCCTTTTATTACATAGTGTATTATCGTTTCTTCGTCCATACATGGATTTCTTGCCGCTATTTCTCTCATCTTCAGAAAATATTCTTGTATATTTTCATTTCTTTCTTGTTTTCTATGTAATAATCTTTTGTGTATTTCTGCTGATGTTATTCTAATTTTGAATTCTTGTTTTAAAAATGTTTTTAATTCTTCCCAATTATTTAGATTTGGATTCGATCGTAAAGCCAGTTTTGCTGTTCCCGTCAGTAGTCTTTTAGCAAAGATAGTTTGTTGTAAGTTACTCCATTTAAATTCTTTTGATGTATTTTCTACATCTCTTATCCATGATTCGACATCATATTCATCAGTTCCACTGAATTCAGGTAATATATTTAATATATCTTTGAACGAAATTCTTTCTTTATCGTGTTTTTCGTTTGTTGTGCTTTCAAGATTGTTTCGTTGTTGTACTTCTACTTTTAATTGTTCTAATTCTGCAGTTAACTTGTCTATTTCTGGTTTTTCTTCTTTAGTTGTTAATTTATTATGTTGTTCATTTGTTATTACGATTTGTGTATCCAGCTTTTTATTTTCTGTTTGTAGTTGTACTATTTTGTGTAATGTTTTCAATTCTTCGTCTTTTTTCTGAGCCTTTTCTGCATTCTCTTTAATTTCTTTTTCTTTCAATTCTCTTTCCAGTTGCTGTTTTCTCAACTTTTCTTTAAGTTTTCTATTTTCTTCTTTTAATAGATTTAATTGTTCTTCCACAGTTTGTTTATTACTATCGTCAGGCATGTTTAAGGATGATGATTATTTTGATAAAATACGAAAAATTTTAATGATTTAATATTAATATTAGAATTAAATCTTCAGCGACTTGTACAGCTCCCTGTTTTTTTTTATATAAAAAAAAATTTTTGTTTGTATGTAGGTATAATAAAATGGCGATATGTTGTCGATGGTTTTTATGAAGAATTGAAATGTCGAAAATAATTGTGTGTCGCTGATATTTTAGAATAGCGGTATTATTATAACATAACCTGATTATGCGGAAATTATTTCCACGCGGTTGAACTTTGCCACGAAATTTGGGTTTAATTGCCACTGTATATAATATGGTATATATTTGTCCAAGAAAAAAATTATGAAAATTTTCCACTTACGGTTTTATTAGAATTTATCTTTTTGTACCTGACCACTGTATTTAACCTTCAAAAGTTTATGCCAATCCTCTTTTTTTTTTTGATTTTCTTTAGATGTTCCGCTAATTTTGATGTTGATCCCACGCTGATCCTTGATGACACCTTAACTGCTTTGGAATTATACCAAGTTTTTTTTTTTTTGATAAAATAAAACAATTCCACTTGGCGTTGTTTGGTTGAGCCCCCAATTGTGGGATTTCCAAAATTAATAAGACCGAATAATCAAACTTCAAAATACAATGTTTATTAATTCACTGATTTTAAATTTAATTATTTGTAATAATGGAAATTTATATAAAACGATACAACAAATTTATTGTAATAAAAAAAATGACAAAGTTAACATTTACTGGAATTTACTTCAATTTTACTTTCCACGTTCAAGAAAAATACTTCTTCGTTGACTGAATGCTGAATATCGAATGTTCTTCTTTTTCTTTCAAATGACAGCGAAGCTTTTTTTATTATTTGCAGTGTTGCCGTCGTTTTTCATTTGGTGGTTAGAAGTAGTTTGGTAGGGTAGAAGTTACGAATAGTTATTAATGAATTCCCACATATATCTGTATACATGTAAGCTACCATAATACTTCCACTTAGCGATCTTTATTTTTTTGTTTTTTTTTTTATTTTAGATTCCTAGAATAGTGCACTAATGTAAGGGTTAATTTGGATTAGCGAATTCTCTCATAGCGATTTTTTTTTCTTTCTTTTTTTTTTATGTTTCTTTGACATATACTTATGCATATATACATACACACGTATTAGCTTGAATATTAATATATACGCTATATATATGACGCGTATATGTCATGATTATTAATATATAGGCTAGTGCAGTAACTTAATGTTTTTTTTTCTTAATATATCTATACCTATATACCCGCTGATGGTTCATGAATTGATTTACAAATACCCATATATTACCTGTTTGACTAAATGTGTGACCATTTATACTTTTGTGCGTGTTCGGGGAAATAAATAAATAATAATGGCCATGTGCTAAGTTTCATGTTTTCGTTTGGGGTCGGGTTTGGTTAGGGTTTTGGGGAAGCTCGAGATGCCGGGAGGATAAAGTAACTGGCAGGCACACCGAGGAGTGTGAAGAGGGCAGTGGCGGGTGATGCAAGTAGCCAGGGTGTCCCACCATTCTGGGTGGTGTTCCCTTTCCTATCTTAAGCCTTTTTTTTTTATTTTTTTTTTTTATTTTTGTGTCTTTTATTTGTGTCCACCTCTTTCTATCTTCCAAGGGTACAGCAATAGGTGGTTGATCGGAGAGCAAAGAACCTACCCAAGCCCTGAGCTTGAGCCGGCAAAAGTCTGTACCTGCTCATCTAAAGGTCAACTCCCATTGTCCCTAAATACCAACCAAGGGGCAAAAAGTAGCCATAGCAAGTCATCTGTCTCGCTGAGTTCGAAGGTCGGGAAGCGGCCACGCTCAGAGGTGAACATGACTGGCTAGCCGGTTACAAAACGACGACGAAATATCCCTGTCAAATTTCTAAAAGCACAGCATCTTATGCGAATGCACGAAATTGCGACGAGCGACGGTGAGCGATCGACGAAATTTTCGTCGGGATTGATCAGTTTCTAATTTTGCCGTCGTCGCTGCAATACTACCAACAAAATTAATCGAATGAAATTAGGTTTGTTCGATCAAAACACGGTGTAAATTTTCCCCAAATTTACCAGGGTTTTGTGCACTCATCGAACAAGTTTTTAAAACACCGGGTAAACCTAATGTAATGACATTTCTCTGACAGTTCTCCCGAGTATAATTAATTGTAAAAAGTTATTTATAAAATGGGTGAAGACAAAAAAAATGTGCTCTAGCTATTTTTCTATTTATTTTCTTCTAATTTTTGCTTATTTTTGCTCAAGAAGTAATTTTTATGTCCCAATCAACAACAAATTGCAAGTGACAACTGCCAAACCATTACCCCGAGAAATGTTTAGTATAGGCACGGGATAGCCCAGGTTTTTCAAAAAACAAGAGAGTCTAGCCCGGTTTACCCGGGGTTTTCATCAAACAGACTTATTGTTTTGCAATTCAGTTTTGTCATCTTTAGGTGGTAGCACGCCGCGGTAATTTTAAAATAATGAGCTTTGAGAAAAAATTGATCGAGGAAGTACGAAATCATAGAATAATTTATGATTTGCAAGGCATGTAAGACAAGTGGATAAAAGAGACGTGGTTTGGATGAATATTTCAAAGCGTTTAATTTAGTTAAACATAAACATAAACATTTATTTATTTGAGTACCAGTGCAAAAGGCACGCATAGCGCTGGACACATCTTAGAAAGTTACATAGTAGATTTTCATCGTAGCAAAACAAATAATAAAAGAATGAGAATAACATTAGTCTTAATATATAGTACAGTATAAAATATGACAAGATAGAAATAGTAGCTTAATATACAGCACGGTGCAGTACAATATAGCACAGTCCAGTGCACAGTGCATCTGACAAATAGATTTACATATGTACATATACAGAAAATCTAGAACTAGAAGTTAATGATGGTCAGAGTTGACAGCAAGTTCAGACATATAGTAATATAGTGCATCGAGCTTTAATATTAGATCAATTCGATTAACATAGGATTATGTGCAGATAGTTTAAAATAAAATAAGATAAGATAAAGGTTCAGCATAGATAGTTGAAGCTTCTGAATGATGGATATCCGGTAACATATCCAAGCCCGGGACCGGAGGTTGTGAGGCAACTGAAGTACAAAATATGGAAAACCGAAGACAATATTGACACAAAGATTATTGATAGGATAGAAGGCGGAAGGCCATTAGATAGCTCCTGTCAGGAAGTTCAGAGCTTCACACTTAAATGAATTTAGTGAAGCACTGCGTCCAGCCTCATCTGACATACGGTTCCAACGTACGGCTCCACTCAGAAATACAGTTTTCCCACCGAACTGCGTACGAACCCTGGGAAGGACAATTCTGTGGATGTTCAGGTCGCTCCAAGCGAAACGTCTAGTAATGTAGTTGGAATGTAGACCGTGTCTGGCCTTGAATATCAGCTTTAGGGTGTTAAATTCGTACATGTTAGCAAGTGGAAATGGAAGAAGCTTCGTAAGAAACTGGGGGGGGGGGTGGGTGGGGGGAGGAACATGTGAACCTCGTTTGAAGCCGTAGACATATCTAGCGCAGGCCTTGAACGCACGGATTAATTTAGAAAGATTACCAATGGAGGTGGGGAACAGGACTACATCAGCGTAGAAAAAAAAAGCGGTAGAATCAGAGCCGAGAAGAGCCTTGTGCGGGTGAGCAAATCAATATGCTGGTTAGCAGCATAGAGCGATCGCAAACTATAATATACCCTAGAACAAAGTTTGTTTATCTGAGGCTCACAGGTGAGGCCTGAGTCCATGAGGAGGCCGAGATTTAAGATCGGCTTGGTTGAGAGTGTAACGGTATGGCCTAGAAGATGAATATTTGGAAGAACAAAAGATAGGTTGGTGATGTTTCTGAGACGAATTGAATATACAATGAGTCTTGGAGGGATTGAGGGGCAGACTGTTGTTTGCAGACCACTCCGCAATCCCGGCCAGAGTTGAATTAATAGTTTCCGCAGCCTGACTAATATTGCCCCATGGGCACCAGAGTATATCTGGAGATTGTCTGCATATATGTGGTAACGCACTCTGTTCAAAAATGTACTGAAATCATCTATGAAGAGCGAGAACAAGAGTTGGGCCAACACCCCTCCTTGTGGCATTCCATCAGATACCGGTCTCTTCGTGGAGTAAGAGTAGAAAATATTTGATCAATGCACACGCAGATGTTGAGAACGCAAAACGTGTACGTAGCTTGTCAATCAGCAGTGTGTGTGGAACTGAATCGAAAGCCTTACTGTAGTCTAGTAACACATGAATGACGCAGTTACCTTTGTCGCAGAGATCACGGATGCCTGTGGCAACCTCCAGCAGAACGGTGCTGGTTGAATGATGTCGCCTGAAACGAGATTGTAGGTCTGACATTAGGTTATTAGCGTCCACATGTGTGGAAATTTGATCCGCTATGAGTGGGACCTGTCTCTCAAAGATTGAGCACAGTGAGTCGGAGAAATATTAAACTGCAGAGTTATGGTCGGGGTCGATGAAAATGGGGGACCAATCAGTCCTTGCTAGGTCTGCCTGAAAGGCATTGTCCAGAATAGCTGAGAAGTTTCTGAAGGTCTTCCAGCGGTTGAGAGCTTGACAATGAACACTAAAGGACGCAAACAGTAGTTCGTGATCAGATATGCCAGGGCATTGACCAGAGAATACAGGTAGAAAACTTGGAAGCGAGATTAGTAGATTCAATGTAGTAGCCGACGTTGGCCCATGCCGCGTGGAAAGATCATTGATAATTCCCAGACCCTTTTCACTTAGGAGGTCCGTCAGAGTATGATCTAAGGTGGATGGAAGACTGACATCTATGTTTAAATCACCACCAATCAGAACGCGCGGGGAGTAGCTCACTGCACGCTCAAGCGCATCAGAAAGGACATCCATCTCGTTATCAGTGAACGTTTCCGCATTTTCATTTTTTTTTCGCACTTGGGTCCATTGCATTTCTTTCAATATAATATAAAATATTCTTGATAAAAATCTCCTTTTAAAACGCTCGAAAGATTTAACAAATGAAATTTCAATATCTTCTTCTTTCATAATCGTCGCTCACAGTCTGTCGTTGCAATTGTGTTCCCAATTTTTCGACTGCCTGTTTCGCAGCAAATTTTCCGCTGTCTTCGCAATTGTGTTTAAGCCTTTAACGGCGATTGTAATATACGCGTTCGTGTAGACTACAAAGGATTTTATTAAATTGTATGAAATAATTTCAAATAATAGTTACGCAAAAAAGTCTTTTTTAGGAATGCTCTAGATTAGGCGATGATCCGGCCACAATGGTGCGAAAACAAGCTTTGCAAACAATCGACTCAATTTTAGGTCGTTATCCTAATTGTTTTCCAGTTATATTCACCTGGTGCCGTATAATTGTTCCTTTATTCAAAGATACTGATAAAAAAACTACAGATGCTGCTTGGGCGGTGAGACGAATAACTTTAATACCATCTTCATAATATTTATTTGATAATGTCTTTCAAGTGTTTTAAACGAAGAGTATTCGACAACATAAAAGGAATTGACGAATCAAATAAACCTGAACATTTCATGCCATGGATAATATTACGCGTCCTTTTAACTACGCAGCATAGGCACCTGCTACAGACATGTATCAACACAGCAATAAGCAAACAATTGATTAAGTACTTTCCTCCTAATTTTTGTGGTAGCTCAATTAAAAATAAAGTAAACATTTTAGCGAAAGAGTAGTAACTCTTATAGAGTCTCATACACTAACAGCGAATTCAACTGAAGCTTGGGCTATGCTTTCATTTATTGCAGGCAAGGTTAAGTCAAAGGAGCCGGATACTTTGATATCTTCATTTATTAAATCTTTGCTGGAAGAATCGGTATTCATTGTTTTTTTTTTTAAATAAATTAATCACTTAATTTTTAATTTATATATTTATTTGTACAGTGGAATGCTGGCCACAATCTTCAAATTATTTTAGAAGTGCTGGTAATGTGTATCAGGGACTTTAGTCACACTGCTCTTAATATGGCTTTCAGTAATATTGTCAATTTAATAAAAAAAGGAGGTATTCCACCGAATGTGATATCAAAAGCGTTTAACTTTTGCATGACTATTAGTTGTCAATCAGAGCACAAAGGAGATAAAAACAAAGAAGAAAAAAATGCATCTAATAGTAAATCAGGAGAACAAGAAATCGACAAACGCAAAAGGAATATGAATCAACTGAAATGGGTGACGGATATACACGCTACAGCTGAAAAGTACTTACTTGAGAATTTGAAAACCTTCAGCAGAAGCAAAAAAATAATAATATCATTTTTGTTCACCTATACTGAAGCTAATTCAGAGCTTCCAGTTCGCCCAAACAGTGGAATCATCGATTTCGTTCACAAATTTTTAAAAGAGTTCATTGAAACACCAGACTTTGATGTTGAGCCTGAAGATATCAACATTGTAAATCAAATGATAATCTTGAGTGCAAGATTTTCGATACGAGATCCAAATATTGCCAATGAAACATGTTTACTCTATCGACTTATTCTTAAGAAAACTAATCGCCCACCAACTGTTAATAATGTAATAGTTTGCATAACTGATTTATGTAAAAGACACACACAAATCATTGAGTTAAATATGGGAGAGGTGTTGTTAAAACTCAAATCACCTTACTTAGAAATACGCCTCATCACTTTCAAGAATCTGGCTCAACTTGTCTTGCAAGATTTGTTGAAGCTTCGTGGATGTATACTTATTTCTCTCATTACAACTTTATTGGACAAAGATCCAGAATTGTCTAACAGAGCTACTGAGTTTTTTCTTACTTATTTAGAGAAGAAAAATGCTCTTCTTTTCCAAACATGTTTGCTGGAGTGCCCCTTTGTATTCAATGGTTATATGGTGAAGACTTGAATTTCATTAGCTTTTATTTTGTGTGTATCTTTGTCTTTCTAGTATTTCGAGGAATTTGAAAGTTTTTCTGATTTGGAATCTAAATTTGAGTCGCCACTTAAAGGAGCAGAAAAGACGAAATCTAGGCAAATGCTTTATAAAGTTTTTATACTCGAGCAGAATGAAATTTTTCTGCTGGCATTCTTTGATAATTTAAAGTTGCTCCTTGGTAAGTTAAAATTATTGTTTTTGTTATATTGCCATTATTTTATCTCATATTTTTTAGTTAGTAGCTTTTGCCATTAAAAATTTGGTCTTACCTATTTTATGAATTTCTACATGTGTACATTTAAGTATCTATATTAAAAAAAATTCTGAATAGATCTCTTCAGGATTTCTTTGGAAATTGCAAAAATAAAATTACGCTGCAGCATATAAATTTAAATATATAGAAAAGCCCAAACTCTGTCTGTAACGCGGACGATTCCCAGCATGCCCAAACTATCTGTACTGAGTTCACATCCCAGCATGCTTTTTTTTTAATAAAAAAATATATTTAAAAATTAAAAATATATTATACTAGGGGAAGCCCGTTGTTGCGTTGCCCGGCGATAATATAGATGATAAGATGGGTAGGGGTGGGGGTTGAAAGGGGTGAGGTGGTTAGAGATGCATAATTTCTAAGTTATCATCTGACTCGATCGCACGATTTCGTACTCTAGGTTTTCACTCTGTTATTGTCGCTGTGTGTGTACGTATATGTGTGGGAGAGTGTAGCTATCTACGTCGACGCGTTCTCAGGCAGTGGCAAACGAAAATTTTGGATGGCAACCCTACGAAGGAGTTCTTCGATTGTTCCCATTTTCTAACTTAAATTTACTATATTATTTCTTAAAAGGCCGTGTGCAATATTTCAGCTCTTTACGTCGACGCATGAGACAGTGTCCAAATATATAGTGAAAAACTGAAGTTTTGTATGGCAACACCAAAAAGGGGTTGCCCGATTTAGAGCATTTTTGACATTTTTTTTACAACTGGTATGAAAACACCATGTATCAAAAATTTTAGCTCCCTATGTCGACGCGTTCTCAGCCAGTGTCCAAATATATAGTTAAAAAGAAATTTTTGTATGGAAGTATTGGGTTATTTCTTTTAATTCCCAAAAATAACAACACTTTTAAATAATATGGGGTTTTAAATGTATCCCCAAAAATAACAACGCCTTTAAATGCGGTTTGATATATTTTTTGATTTATTTTTATTGTTAATTAACAAAACTAATTCTCGGTTTTATTTTAAAGTAATATAAGTATACTCTCTATTTTTTAAATCTTTTACAAAATTTTTTATCTAACTTTATTCAAAATCACAACGAGAATGACAATGGAGGAAAATTTAAAAACAATTTAAAAAATCTGGCCTACTCACAAAACTTCGAACATGTAACGCAGTGCTTAACGATATAATTTTTTACAAAAATAATTTTGATTGCGAGGTAGTGCCCGAGGAATCGGATGAGAGCATAAAACATATTTAATACGACCACGAGTCGCCACAGAAGGAGTTGCCGATTGCTCCCATTTTTGAACTTAAATTTACATATTTTTAATAAGCGCCATGTACAAAATTCCAGCTCTCCACGTCGACGTATAGTGAAAATCCAAAGTTTTGTATGGCAACCCTACGAAAGAGTTGCCCGATTGGTCCCATGTTTGGTAGCACCAAAAAGGGGTTGCCGATTCCAATTTTTCTTTCCTGCAGATAATTACGAACATTTAAAAAAAACATGAGCCAAATCGGTCCAAGTGATACGATAACCAGCAAACCGTATTTCATTTTTATTTATATAGATACATATATAAATAATAAATGAAAAAATTAAAAAAAAAAAAAAAGTTAAAGCCCAGACCTGAATAAGTCGTTAAGCTCCTTTAATCCAGATTTACCACCAACAAAGTTGGTTGCATTGTCTCAGAAAATCGTCGCGCAAAGTCCTTTGCGAGAAATGAATCGCTTGAGTGCATTTATGGAGCCGATTGAACTTAAATTGCTGACGATATTTCTAGATGAACAGCTTTTGGTACGAAGCGACTGCGATGTATGCTTTGTCTGGGGTGGTTCTTCGTAGCTTGTGGTAAATGAAAATTGGTCCATAAAAATCAACTCCTGTGATGTAAAATGGGCTTGAAGGAGTTAGAGGCTGGGAGATCGGGCATGATTTGTATAATGCTCTGTGGTTTACATCTAAAAGAGCGAATGCTGTTTGTCGTGCTAGTGTCCTGATGTCTCATTGAACTGTTGGTGTTGTATGACTATGCAGCAATCCATGAAAGAACGATTATTGAATCCGTATAGTAGTAAACATTTAATAAATTCTTCGGTAAACACTGACGTATCTGCGTCACCAATTCTGGCTACGATAGCAGAACACAATTCTAATTTTGCTAGAGTTGACGATTTTAGGGCTGCTAATCTTGACCTGAAACACAAGAATTGAATTCGTATTTGGCCGAAGTCATCTACCGTACTGATAAACAGCATGCTCCGTATGCTGATTCATTGCTAACATTCACTAATTGGAAGTGCATGTCTATTAGAATATACGAACATGTCATACAAAAAGTTTACTTTATTTTTCAAGCTACGGAAATTGAAATAGCAAACCTACAGCCCACCTAACTGCCTCGGGAATATGTTAGCACGGTTGTTACTTTGTTCACAGGAGATGTATAGTCAGCTATCCCAAAGAACCATCAGCACCAGCTGAGTGCTATCAAGAACATAAGAAATACTATCGGATCAAAGCACAGTCATAGAACAACATGAAAAAATAAATAAAAAAATAGAAACAAAAGCAGGAATAGGTTTGGAAATTTAGTTCGCATGATAAATACCCGACCATCCCGTATGTAGATAGTGAATTTTACCAATCTTTCGAAGGTTAGTTGCTTTTCGTAAAATATTATTGGCACTAGCAGAAATGCTCTCCTTTATGTATTGACTATCTGAACAGAAGCCCATTTGCAATTAGCTCAGCTTAAGGTCGACGAGACTTAAGGCGAAAAGCATCAATGATTGCAGACAGCTGATGGTTGACCGCAGATGCAGTGCTTTTCACAATTAATGGTACATTTTCGCCATCAGTTACTAGGACTACACTGGTGATCTCGGTTTTTAACGCAGCACAAGTCCATGGTAGCTGGTGAACTGTCATCCTGAGATTAAGATTTTTGTTCAATATTGCAACCGTTTGTTTAAAATTCTCAACAGCATCAGCCATACGGATTTCAATTGCGGATTCGATACACTCACTAGTTTTAGAAATTTTTCCTCTAGTATTGCATCCAGACGCTCGACTATTCGGTTTTCCTGAAAACATGTTTGATGATATTGCTTTGTTCTCTATTACTGAACTGGACATTTTTATCACGTCCCGTATAACATTCCCTTGGAGTTTGGCATTATTTTGTATAGTTTTTCGGGACATTTTTAAAGATAGGTGTTATCACTACCACAATATGTCACCGTGAGTTTAAAGCAATTGATTCAAAGGCAAATTCAAGAAAAATGTTATTTCGTGCGTGGCATTAATTGAGTATACGGAATATGAATTAGCGGTACATTTTCAACATCGCACAGAACAAGAGGGACAGAAGAATACGTTTACTCGCTATCAGACATCGTTCTGCACTGTGGTTCTCTTAATAGCAAGCGCTTGTAAATCTAGGTTCTTCTTGGATTATTCTAGGGGCCTTATGGATTCTTCCGCTAAGCATATTTATGGCAAAACCCTTTCTTGTCACGATATCATTCTCTGGTTCATCACTGTGGCCAGGCAGCCAGCAGAGAATAACTTTGTTATTGGCAGCAAGTGTCTAGAGCTCTCTGCAATAACGCTGGACTTGGCGTAATTTACAGAGCTTTGATTGTAGCTTGGCTGTCCAGATATCTCAATTACTAGATATATTATTGTTGTTTCCAGCAGCCTTGGAAGACACTACAGTAGATAAGATTCTTCTTTTTTATTGGATGCTGAGTATATATATGTGACATATATCGGAATTATTTGTCAAGCAATTATCCTCCCAGGAAATCTAGTTAAGAAACCTTCTTAAAATTAAACCTGTGAGGTTAGATAAGATTCTTGTATTTTATTGGATGCTGAGTAACATATATCAGAATCATTTGTCAAGCAATTATCCTCCCGGGAAATCTAGTTAAGAAACCTTCTTAAAATTAGACCTGTGACACGACACAACCGCCCCCCCTGTACAGTCCTAGCAAATCTTTAGTATTCTGCTGTTATCAAGGTTTGCTGTTTACAGTAGCCTGACTGTTTTAGTATCAGTGGTCTATTTGCAACTATACATTTGCTATGAATATCAAGACACATGAGATGGAGCATAATCCCCATTCCTGCTGTTGGTGTTCTTCGAAGAGAACTTTCCGAGACATGGATGACTGAATCATCAGCATATGCCACTGCTTTTATTTCCTCCTTTGTAAAGAAATGAGAATTCTATCAACTACCAATAACCAAAGGCGAGTTGAGAGTACCCCTCCTTGTGGGGCACCTTTCGACACGCTCCTGCTAAATTTGCTGTTGCCAAAATGTACGATTGTTAAGCGGGTATTAAGCATTTAGTCAATCCATCTGCGAATATATGTTCCCATCTGAGTTTATTATCGAGCAAATCTTTTGAATTTTTCTTAGGCTGGATATTTATCGCCATGTTTGTCAGAGGATCTTGTAATTATCTGCTTTATTCATTTTGCAATTTACTACAGAAATCACTTGATATGGAAAAATAAAAAATACTTAGTTGACCAACTTTGTTAATCCCTGCCAAAATTAATGAATACGAATGAATATTTAAAAATCTCGACTCTAATTGACTTTACTTGAATTTATAATATCTTGCATTTTGATCTCGAGACTTTACATAACGTAGTACCGCTTCCAAGTAAAAAGAAATATTACATTAAATTTTAACAATATAATAACAATATATATAAGAATAGATATATGTAAATACAACTAATTGAAATGATTATATAATTTTTAGAAGTATTAAATTGCAGTATTATGGATATAAAATTGAATGTATATTTACAAGCAGTAGTCAATTTATACGTATTAGCGGCTTCTATCAGCATTGAGGAAGATATTTTCAGAACGTCAATAGAAACCCTTTTATAACTTATTATCTATAAATTATTAATTTCTTGTTAAAAACCAAGAATAAATTTGGATTATCCTATTAATTTTGCAATTTATATATTTTCAGCTAAAATTAAATCGGATAAAGAAATTAAATCAAGGGAAGGATTCTCAATGATAAAAGATCTCCTTTTTATTTTCAAATATATTTGCTTATTGGGACTTAAGAAAAAAGATAAGAAAAACCAATTGCAAGATTCTGCAGAACCTGAAGGAGATATTGTTGAAACAAATCAACCAAATCCAGGCAACTCAAATGATGATGAAACACCAGGTAGAAGAAAACGAAAAAGTGCTCTCACCATGAACCAAGCTGTAAGCTGAAAGAAAATTGTTTAAATAAACCTTAAGCCATATTGTTTTACGTTTAGATTTCGGTCGTTGAAAGTTCAATCTGTCTATTACCTAAAATTGCTGAAATAATTTTAGAGTGGGACTCAAGTTTTCAAAGTGCAGTTGACGATCTTGCATTTGCGATTTCTATAAGATTTGAAAGCATTGTCGAATTTGCCCAACCTGCACATTATTGGTCGAAATATCGACGTTCAACTAAGGAACAATCTAGTCCATCTAAAAAAAGAAAAACTTATACAATTTCATTTGAGGAAAGTGATCAAGATGAGGAAGAAGAGCCAAAAAAGAAAACAAGACGTGATGAAGCTTCGATATCATTTTTATTTCAGCCACTTATAACTGAAGTTTAAAAGTGTTACATAATGGTTATAATTTAAATGAAGATTTCCTGTAGTATTTAGTTGTGTTTAATTTTTTTTGCATACATAGTTTTGTTTTTATTGTATTATTAAATTAAAAATTTAAAAGAGAATAGATGCTGTGTAAGCTGTCACTCAATATTTTCACGATTAATGGATAGTCAATTTATTATACAGGGTGTCCTGTATGTAGCCTGGGACCCGAGATGGCTATGGATAGTTCCTACTTAGACAAGCAAAAACGGTTTCCGAGATAACCGGACTTTGGATTTGATATTTGGATATGTTTTTATAGATAACCCTGTAATTTCTGAAGGTTACACGTTCTATTAATTTTCCCCCTGCTGCTCTCCGTTTTTAAGTTAAGACTCAACAAAAGTATTTTTTTCGCAATTTTTTATTTAACTACATCTTATTTTTATCAAAAAACATGTCATGAACACCAATTTTTCTTAAGAAGCCCAAAAGCTTCAATTTAAAACGATATTCCACACTCTGTCCCCAAAATGTAGACCTTTCTGCTTTCCACAGTTTTTCTTAAGCATATCAAGCGAAAAAGTTCAATAAATGCCAGAAAGGAAGCAATTATCTGCTGGGAATGAGCTTTTTAAGTCATTTTCATTTAATATGTTCAAGAAAAGGTGCAAAACAGGCAGAAAAGTTACATTTTGGGTACAGAGTGGGATAGGTCGTTTTAAAGCGAAGCTTTTGATCATCTTAAATACAATATGAAAGTTGATTAGTGTTGATAACGTATTTTTTGATAAAAATAGTAGTTAAATAAAAAAACGAGATAAAATTCCGAAACTTTAACCTTGAGCCATTGGAAAGGTCCAATGATTATTGTAATATGCATTAAAGCGTCATATCTATGCCCACAATAAATACAACATGTACATATATTAATAAAATATAAAAACATGTAAACATATATGATATGTATAAACATCATAATATCAAATCAAATCAGTATTCTTTAATAAAATCCGTGCACAAGGCAACGTATAACGCTGGACACTACGACATTAGACAACTTAAAAAGTAGAGTAGAATAAACAATAAAAGATTAATATAAAAATGTAAAAAATATAACAAATATCAAAAATGGGTGGGGGGGGGGGGGATCGTAACGGTTTCCGAGACTTTAAAATATTTGGGTATGTTTTTATAGATCACCCTGCAACTTCTGAACGTTACACCCTATGATGATGATTTAAACTTTGATTGATAGATAATCGTTGGACCTTTCCACTGGTCTATAATTTTTCCCTCACCTTTACGTTTTGAAGTTATGGCTCAACAATGTTAAAATTTCGAAATTTATACTCGTTTTTTTTTATTTAACTACTATTTTTATCAAAAAACACGTAATCAATATCAATTTTTCATATTGAATTTAGAAAGCCCAAAAGCTTAGCTTTAAAATGACCTATCACACTCTGTGCCTGCGTTTTTGTCCATTTTCTTAAGCATCTCCAGCGGAAATGGGTGAAAAAGGTAATTTCCGAAAGATAATTGCCTACTTTCTGGCACTTATTGAACTTTTTCAGCCATTTTCGCTAGATATGCTTACCAAAAAGTGAAAAAAACGCAGAAATGGTTACATTTTGGTTACAGAGTGTGACAGGTCATGTTAAGGCTAAGTTTTTCAATAAGAAAAATTGGTATTGAAGACGTGTTTTTTGCTAAAAATAGTAGTTAAATAAAAAACAAACGAGAAAATTTTAAAATTTTAGCTTTGTTGAGCCAAACTTCAAAACGGAGCGGAGGAAGGAAAAAGTTATATACTGTTAAAAAGGTTCAACGATTATCGATCTACTGAAGTTTAAGCTATCATTATAGGGTGTAACGCTCGGAAGTTACAGGATGATCTATAAAAACATACCGAAATATCTTAAAGTCCCGTTATTCCGGAAATATTTCGAATATAATCAGCTGATCGTGGCCATAAATTTAATTAAAATGTTGTCTAAACCGGTCTTAAGTTCCGTATGAGTGTGAGGCTGAAATTAGGGCGAATAGTTTTTAGCGAATGCTCTCAATCGCATTAAGTGGTTTAGATAACGGCGCATTCATATACGTCGATGACATAATAATACATGGATGCAGCCTTAAGAATCATAATCAAAACCTAGAAAGGGTATTAAAAAGGCTTCAGCAGTATAACTGAAAGCTCAACCCAAGCAAATGCAACTTCTTAGAACCAGAAGTATTATATTTGAGATATTTAGTAACAGAAAATGGGATCAATACAGATAAAGTAATAGAAACGTATCCTGTACCAAAGAATGTGAACGACGTACGACGATTCGTAGCCTTCTGCAATTATTACAGACGCTTCACAAAATTTTGCAGAAATAGCACGACCTAAAGAAAAATACAGAAGAGTGCAGAAAATCTTTTGAAACACTCCAAACAAAGCTAATAGCATTCGCCAGTCCTGCAATATCCTGACTTTAGCAAACCGTTTATCCTGACAATCGAAGTTTCGAATTTTGGACTTGGATCAGTGCTCTCGCCTCGCAAGGTGAAATAGGACAAGATTTGCCAATATGCTATGCAAGTAAAACAGCAATAGAGACCGCACACTGCCGAATCAATTGATAGTCAATTCAGTGACTTGTCTGTGGATTTGTCACCAACTGATTGATTTTTAATCGTTGCTGATTGATTATTGTTGCATGTGCGCATATTGCATCGTCAAGGTATATATATGTAGTAGACATTTGACGTATCTCAGCATTTCACGAAAAGTCTAGACACTTCATAGATAGGAGGCAAATAGTGTAACGGGTTTGACTTAGCCACTTTTTACATTATGTGCCTGAAATTTTTAGACAATTCATGAAATGCTAAAAGCCTTTACGCCGATAGTGTAATACAACCCGATATAACCAAATACTAGGAGAGGGAGATGGGTGGTGAAGGGGGAGGTCGCACCCAGGCCTGCGACACCCACACCCACATCCACCCACATATACACACACCAACCTACACACATATATATGTACACACATACACAAAAATACACGCGCCGCGCAGGCACAGAGTGTTAAACGAATACCTAATACCCTAGGCAGACGGGCAAAATCAATGATCATTGGTTCGTAATTGAATTTTTCAAAAATCGATTTACCATTGAATTTTAATTTTAATTATTAAAAATGTGCTGTCAATTACATACAAAAATTGACAGGACTTTCGTTTTAATCAACAAAACCTTGGGTAACTTGATTTTTGAAAAAATCAATTACGAACGAATGATCATTGATTTTGTCCGTCTGCCTAGGGTGTAAGATCATTCTCGAAAGAAGAAAATTGAGATGAACTAATTCCATATTACGTATTCTGTTATAATATAACACCACAAACAGATACGAATTATACACCATTTGAATTAGCAACGTTACCAGCAAAAATTGTGAAAAACAAGGAACAGGTAGATAGCATACACAGCTGTGCAGGAGAAGTGGCTATAAGGTTGAAAAGAGCTCATGAAAAGGGCGAAAAACATTTAGAGGAAGCTAAAAAAGACCGAAAGATAACAAAAGACAAAAACTCTAACCCCGATCAAATTTCAATATTGTTACGTGCAATAGAAAAGAGTCTTGTTTTAGACGTTGCAGTGTTAAGAAGCGAAAGTCATAAAGAAGCGATAGTGTTGGAAGTGTATGTAATTAGATTGCGATAATTGAAAGTACAGTGTTAGCGATAATTAGAGTTGAGTTGATTAAATAAATGTTTGTGAACTTTATATGATTTAAGTGTAATAAAGAACTTATATATTAATTATTTAATATTGTGTTTTAAATAACGAACCAAAGGCCACGCGCGCAACAACTGGTGTCAGAAGTGAAATAAATTCGCGAAATAAAGTGGTGGCAATTGACTAAAAATTAAAAGAGTGATTAATTTTGAGAAATTGTGTTAAATTGTGTAAGTTCTGGAAAATAATTTATATTCATCTATAAGAGAATTACTAAAATAATGGGGCGCAAAGTGGACGAGCTTCGAACGCAGGATTTGAAAGTGGAGTTAGGGAACCGGTCATTACAAACGACAGGCATAAAGAAAGTTCTAGTCGAGCGACTTAGATAATCTTTGATAGAGGAAGGAAAGAATCCTGAAACATTTGTTTTCGAAGAGAACTTGGAAGAAATCGAAGTTGAAGAAGCGCCTGCGATGAAAATGGAACAGCTTTTGAGTACTTTAATGAGTAAAATGGAAGCCCGTTTTGATGAGCAAAAGAATTCTCTCGAGGAACAAAAGAATTCTCTGGAATCACGTTTAGATGAACAGAAGAAATCTATGGAGGAACAAAAGAATTCTCTGGAATCACGTTTAGATGAACAGAAGAAATCTATGGACGAACAAAAGAATTCTCTCGAGGAACAAAGGAATTCTCTCGAGGAACAAAAGAATTCTCTGGAATCACGTTTAGATGAACAAAAGAAATCTATGGAAGCCCGTTTTGATGAACAAAAGATTGATTTTGAGGAACAAAAGAAATCTCTGGAAACCCGTTTGGACGAACAAAAGATTTCTCTGGAGAATTGTCTAGAAACTCGTTTGGAGGAACAGAAGACTTTCCTGAAAAACTCATTAGACGAACAAAATTTGAAAATTGAAGGAATCGAGCAGGAAGTTGCGGAAGCTCAACAAAAAGTCACCGAGCAGCTTGACAGTTTTAAAGCAGATCTGGAAAGAATAAAGCATCATCAGCCTCTAAGCGTAGCAACTGAAATATCCGGTGCAGGTAGAATGAAACCTCCCATATTTGATGGACAAAATTCGTGGCATATCTTCAAGAGACAATTCGAGGCAGCTTCAGAGGTAAATGGATGGAATGATGAAGACAAAGCTATAGCTATGGTGTTAGCACTTCGAGGTCCTGCGTCAGAACTCTTACAAACTGTACCGATTGAAAATCAACGTAATTACTCTTCATTAGTACAGGCGATAGAATTACGTTACGGAGATGAGCACATGCAGCAAGTATATCGTCTACAGTTGCGCAACAGGATTCAAAAACATGGCGAATCACTACAACAACTGCAGGCAAATGTAGAAAGATTAGCGCATCTGTCATACTCCAGCGTGAATGCGGATTTTCTCAATGAAGTGGCGACGGAGGCTTTTGTGAACGCTATTACAGATGAAAATTTACAACAATCATTAAGGCTAGCAGGAAAGAAATCAACAGCAGAAGCACTAGCCTATGCATTAGTGTATGAATCTGCCAGACAAGCTTCGCGGGGTGCAGTACAAATGAGAGACATTTCGGTGGACGAATGTACTTGTAATAGAATGCAGTCATCCCAGAGCTCACCTTTGCGTGGTATCCTTCGATGCTGGAATTGTAATAGAACAGGACACCTACAAAGAGACTGCAGAAAACGCCGACGAGTGGAATCTCTAGATGAAGAGAGGAAAGTGGAATTGCAAAGATATCGAGCTGAGCAGCAGACTTACAATAGATTGCAGTTATCACTAAGCACCCCTTCACATAGTGTTCTTCGATGTTGGGATTGTAATAAATTAGGACACCTTCAAAGCGACTGCAGGAAACGCCGTCGAAAGGAATCAGCAGAAAAGAAAGGGAGAGAAGAATGTCCAAATTGGCGAGCTAGAGAGCAAACTATTCTTAGGGAGACTAGAATCCAACCTTATGGCTTTGAGAGCCAACACAGGAAAGGACGTATCCATGGAAATGCAGAAGCCTTGGTACAACGTCAATGGGAACCTGAATGTAAGCATTACGGCTGGGAGAAAGGAAATGAGAAAACAGCTACTATACAGTTGGTAACTGTGGAGCCATCAACAGGTTGGGACATCGAGAGTTTGCAAACAGCACAACGAGAAGATCCGGACATATCGCCTATTCTTGCTTGGAAAGCAGACATAGAAAAACCAAAATGGAAGGATATTTCGAGGATGAGTGAAAAACTGAAAAGCTACTGGGCTCAATGGAATTCTCTACATATTGAATGCGGTATATTAAAACGCAAGTGGGAAGCACCTAACGGTAAATCGTTCCGAATGCAAATAGTCGTGCCGGCATCAAAGGTCAACGAGGTTCTAGGTAAAGTGCATCGTGGAGCATCTGGAGAACATTTGGGAGTGAATAAAACAATTTCTAAAATACGAGAAAAGTTTTATTGGCTACATATGCGGGAGGATGTAGAGAAGTGGTGTCGCAGATGCACTGTGTGTGCTTTTTACAAAGAGCCGCCACGTAGCCGCAGAAAGGAAATATACAAGTGTAATGTCAGAGCCCCATTGAAACTGAGAGCTGATATACAAAGGGCCACGGGGGCGAAATTAGCAGTAAGTACCCATCGGATGAGGACACGCTTACGTGCGAATTCAGCAGGATTCAATGAAGATGATCTTGTTTGTCTATACAACCCGAACCGTCGTAAGGGATGCTCTCCAAAGTCACAACAACAGTGGGAGGGACCATATTCAGTAGTAACTAAAATTAATGACGTGGTATACAGGATTCAGCGTGGCACAAGAGGCAAGCACAAAATTGTTCATTTGGACCGCTTGTGTCAATACTACGAGCATCAAGACCGTGGACCACCTGTTGTTCGGGACGAACAAGTTTAAGAAGGGGGCAGTGTTACGTGCAATAGAAAAGAGTCTTGTTTTAGACGTTGCAGTGTTAAGAAGCGAAAGTCATAAAGAAGCGATAGTGTTGGAAGTGTATGTAATTAGATTGCGATAATTGAAAGTACAGTGTTAGCGATAATTAGAGTTGAGTTGATTAAATAAATGTTTGTGAACTTTATATGATTTAAGTGTAATAAAGAACTTATATATTAATTATTTAATATTGTGTTTTAAATAACGAACCAAAGGCCACGCGCGCAACAATATTAACGATTATGTATACTTGAGAGTCAATAAAAGAAAGACACATGAAAACCCTTTTGAAGGACCCTTTAAAATAATAGAACAAAAAGGAATAAACTCCCCAATATAAATGAACGACAAGCACAAAGAATTGCATAATAATAGATTGATAAAGTGCAAATTTAAATAAGGAGACATAACTAAGAATATATATATAAACGTTATAAAATCATGTATTGTTTATGATAGGAAGGATGTAGAATGCTGATTGTGGAACAGGTGTTTTAAAATGAAACAACGCATCTTTGAGTACTACAATATTTCGATTTAATCACTCGGAGTGTCTGATTACAACTGAAGTCCTTTTACATATGCTTGCATATCGGATACCTAACTTACATAACTACAGCGGGATTACTACAGTGTTAGTTACTCTAATTAAACAACTATAAAGAGCCATTATTGGTATTTAAACTTGCATTATGAATTGATAATAGGTACTGCCCGCCGCGTAATTTTAAAATAAAATGCGAACTATACTTATATAGAGATGTTTTAATTCGTAACTGCCCAACATGCTTGAATGATGAATTAAATTATGTAGGTTTACCTTCCTTACACTCGTACTCAGCATCAGGATCGGTGATAGGGAGGACGCAAATTTTCACCACAGGCCTGGTGACTAGTGAGTCCTTGGTTTTTACTGTAACAACTCGAAATCGTCCATCCCTTTCAGGATGCACAGCCTCGACCTTACCTAGAAGCCATTTTGCAGGAGGTAGATTTTCGTCCTTACTAATACAACGTCGTTGACCTTGACATCGGCCTGCGGGTCTTCCATTTTCTACGTTGTTGAAAGGTATGAAGATAGTCCTTCGACCACCTCTTCCAAAAGTATTGGAGAATTTGCTGAACTTGTTTCCAGCGCGTGAGTCTATTAATATTCAATTCAAGAAGATTCTCTTATGGTACCAATTTGATAGAGGTCCCAATCAAAAGATGAGCTGGAGTAAGTGCTTTCAAATCATCAGTACATTCAGATAGCGTACAAATCAGCCTCGAATTCAAAATGCCTCAATCTGAGTTAAGAGTGTACACATTTCTTCGTAACTTAACGGTCTGTCGGAAATAACCCGTCGTAAATGATGCTTCACTGACTTAATGCCGGATTCCCAAATTCCCGAAAGAGTGTGGAGACACAAGTGGGATGAAATTCCATTTGGTACCATCGTTAGCAAGAATTTCAGTTAAGATGGAATTTTTTGAACATATTTCATGAAATTTTCGTGTCAGTTCTGCATTCGCTCCTACAAAGTTGGTTCCTCGATTGCTCCAAAGTTCAACGCGGTGGCCTTGTCTTGCAGACAACTGCCGAAATGCTGCAACAAAGGCTTCTGTCGTCAGATCGCTTACGAATTCTATGCGAGTTGCCAAACAGATGAAAGACATGTACCTGTTAAGATCCAGCCGCGTAATAATAATTCAAAGATCTGACATTAGCTTATCAGCATGCATTTGTCGCAATTATACTCATCAGCATTTCGTACATTGCATTTTTGTTTTTCACATTCCGTGGTAACTTGAGTATGGTGTCCACGGCTTGAATTATCTTTTCTTGAGAGAGCTTCATGCCGGCATATTCATACTGATAAGGCAAAGTGCTGAGTAAGTTACACGTAAGTACACGTCTTCACTTGAGGTGAAATTTATGTGAATTAATTAGTTCTGAATAAAGTTTAGTTTTGTTTAAAAACGCAAGGCGAACAGTTGTTTTTTGTCTCCTATCAACAATATTTCAGCTTATCCATTTTTCGGACAAATATTTTCTTGGTGTACCAGTTTATGCGCTTGTGCTCCCCCATCAGAGGTCTTGGTACAAGAACCAAAGACCTACGTCGTTAACGGGAAAGTAAAACAATTTTACCCGAATTTAAACATTTGGTGACCCCGAAGCGATTTCACGTCATAAGCGAAACTCATTGATGTCTCAGAAGTGTGACATCATCCTACATCATGGAGCAGTTTGGAAAACAACAGGCAGAGCAGGGAAGGCGCTGGAAAGCATTATAGACAACTACAAAAAGGATCCGAAAGACAGAAAAACCAAAGGATAGTACTATATAGAAAGACCGAGGAGATTGGAAGAGGCATGGTCAAGGTTTGAACAAACCGACAATGAACTTAGATCACTACCCGAGCTGCCTCTTGACCATCCATACTTCGCGAAGGACTACTACAATTCGATATGGACGATCTACGAGCAATACCGGGAGCATTTCAACGAAAAGATCTACTTCTTCGACAAAGAAGAACAAGATCAACTTCAACAGCAAGACAAGGGCTTAGAAACACAACACGCCGACAAGGCCTTAGAAACTCAAGACGTACCTTTAAAGGTACCTCCAAAACAAGCAATGCCAAAGCCATTTCATCAATGCACAGAACAATCTCGAGTCAGTTGAAATCAATAAAATAATACGTCGACAAAGAGGCATTATCCAATCGCTGCGGAGAGTACTCGAAGGGGTTCAATACGACGACGCTCATCCACGACAATATTATAAAATCAAAGCTGAAACCATCAGTCAACATTGGTGTCAAATTGAGAATCAGAACTATTCGCTGTGGGAAATGACCGATGATCCCGCCACAATGGGTTATGATGTCAATGAGTACATCGGCTTGGAAGAAAGAGTACAAACCAAATTTGGTGCAACAAGGTACTACATTGCAACTGCCAAGGCTGACTTTGCCCAAATTTGACGGAGATTATCTTAAATGGCGCCAATTATACGATCTCTTCTCGCAAATGGTCCATAATCAACCCCTATAGAATTGTCAGAAGATGTGGTACTTAAAGACAAACTTGGTGGGCGAGGCAGAGTAATTCATCAGACATCTTCCCCTGAGCGAGGAAGATTACACAACGGCCTGGAAGTTGCTGCAAGATCGTTACAACAATATGCGAATCTTAGTAGCCGGCCTGATCAATAAACTTTTGGGACAACCTTCCCATGCATCTGACAACGAAAATGTTACACGATACGACACAAGAATGCTTATTAGCATTGGCGAATTTAGAGGTTTCAACAACAAATTGGGATCCCTTGCTTCTCAATATCCTGGTTAAAAAGCTAGACAACGCTAGCCACACATTATATGAGCAGTCATTACCAAATCCAAGGGGACTACAAGCGATGAAGGGTTTCTTGTCATTCTTAGAGGGTAGGTTCCAATCGCAGGAGGCCTTAGGCCACAAGAGCAAAAATGTAGATGAGCAGCGAAGGATTAACACTTCCAAATCAATGACTTCCGTTCTCATTACACCGCCAGCTTGCGTGTCATGCAAGGGCAACCATCAACTTTACTAATGCACCACATTTTTGAAATTAACGCCATCAAACCGGTTAAAGGTGCTGAGAGGGAACAACTTGTGCCTCAATTGTATGAGATCAGGACATACTACAGTCAAGTGCAAATCACGTGGATGCACTAAATGCTACAAGACAAATCTGAACGACTGTGAGGGATTGCAATCACAACAAGCTTCTAATACCTTAGCTCCAAGAAGGTGGCATGCCGTGCAACCCTACGATGGTCTTCGTTTTCAACAGTCGACCAACCAATTGACTCGTCGTCCAGTGTTACAGTGTTACAGTGTTACAGCCCTGAGTAGCAAACAAAATCGGGGTCTTGTATTGTGAAGTACAGCATGAGTCATACTAACTAGCAGCAATGGAAGCAGCTTAGAATGTCGAGCCATCTTAGATTCGGGCTCCCAAATAAATATTATCAGCCAAAGGATTGTTAAAAAACTTGGTCTCGCGCCGACTCTTTGGTCATAGAGGGCATTGGGCAAGGAAAGCGGCAATCTCATCAAAGAGTAAATGCGCTACTCCAGTCAAGGTTGAACGGATATTCTACCAGAGTCGAGGCATTCATACTTCGGAGTATCATTTCTCCTCAGCCTACACGACAGTTGGAAATCTCTTCGTGGGCCATACCAAACAACATAAAATTAGCAGACCCCGCTTTCAATCGTCCAGACCAAATTGACATCCTGCTAGGAGCTGAATTCTACCATCAATTATTGTCCATCGGGCAGATAAAATTATCAGAAGACGTACCAATTTTGCAGAACACCATTCTGGTCTGGATCATTGCGAGAAGGGTGGAAAGAGCACCTCTAACTACAGCGACGTGTGCAATATGCACCGACGAAGACCTCAACAATGTCATCGAAAAATTCTGGAAAATGGAACAGGTCGAAGAACCCAAATCTCGCTTAACAGCAGCAGAAAGCCGTTGTGAGGTTTACTTCAACAGAACAACTCAAAGAGACCATCAAGGACGCTTCTTGGTCAAACTACCATTTGCGAGTGATCCCACAGAATTAAGTGAATCGAAGAATATAGCACTACGCCGATTTTTGTCTCTGGAGAGAAAGTTAGCTACAAACAACGTACTTAGGCAACACTATGTGGGATTCATGGAGGAATATGAACGTTTGGGTCATATGGAGGAAATTGACATGGAGAAATTAACGACTCCATACTACTTCCTGCCACACCATGGTGTTCACAAACCGGAAAGCACTTCTACTAAACTTAGGGTAGTCTTCGACGCATCGGCAAAAACATCCACTAATCTATCTTTAAATGAAGTTTTGCATGTGGGACCCACGATACAAGATGACCTATTTTCGATTTTATTGCGATTTCGAATGCCGCGATTTGTTTTTACGGCAGATATCGATAAAATGTACCGTCAGGTGCTAATTCATCAAGATGATTGAAAATATCAGCTGATCCTCTGGAGGAGTGACCCGCAAGAGCCATTAAAATGCTACCAATTAAACACAGTCACATATAGCACAACGTCAGCCCCATATTTGGCAACACAGTGCCTGCACGAATTAGCCCATGACGGAAGTGGAAGACTTCCTTTGGCGTCAAAATCTATACTAGAAAATTGCTACGTAGATGATGTAATAACTGGCAGCGATAGTCTAAATGCAGCGATACAGACACAGTCGAAACTCATGTTATTGCTAACTGAAGGGGGATTTAAACTCAGGAAATGGTACTCGAATAACTCCCGATTACTAAAAAACATACCACGGGAAGATCAGGCAATACAACTAGACTTCAGTGAAGAAATGGACGAAAGCTTAAAAACCCTAGGCCTTATATGGCTGCCAAAATCGGACTAATTTTGTGTGAAAACCTGTTGTATTGACAAATCACGAGTCACGAAACGCAGTGTCGCATCGCTGATAGCTCGTCTATTTGATCCACTCGGGATAATATCACCAATCGTCCTCACTGCTAAAATATTTCTACAGAGACTGTGGCAATTTAAGTTAGACTGGGATGCTTCCCTTCCAATGGAGCTACACACAAGGTGGGTTAAATTTCACGAAGGATTGCTGTTCATGGAAAACATACAGTTTCCTAGACTCGCATTCGGAGGCGACGTTCCAAAAGCAGTACAGTTTCATGCATTTGCAGATGCATCCGAAAGGGCATACGGCATCTATGTACATTCGATCAACCACTTCTGATGCGAAAAACAAGTCACACTGCCCAGACTCGAGCTCTGCGCTGCCAAATTAGCTGCGGAACTAGCAAGCCGTGTTAAGAGAGGTTTAAAGCTGGAAAACTGCCCCACACACTTTTGGACAGATTCCGAGATTGTTCTGGCGTGCATAAATTCCACTTCATCATCATTTCAAGTCTTTGTTGTAAATCGCATATCGACAATTCAAGGACTCACAAATACGCAGCAATGGCGCCACGTCAGTTCGAAGGAGAACCCAGCTGATGTGCTATCAACGGGAACTACACCTGAAAAACTGAAGGCACATAATCTCTGGTTTTACGGTCCCCCGTTTTTACATGGCGAAGAAGCAATGTGGCCTCAGATATACAGCAAAAATCTGCAGATTTCTTGTGAACTAGAACGGAAACGGTCCTCACTCCCCGTCGCCACAACACTTAATATTAATAATCAGTCATCCAATCCTATATGCAACATTCAGCATGGAAATTCCTTCAGACGGCTGCAACGAATTACCGCTTATTTAATTAAATTTATTAACAAGGTGAAGGGCTCGAAGGCATCACCCTCATCAAAGGATGCAACGCTTATGGTCAAGAAACTCGACTCTGAACTTTATGTGCTCATAAAGCTAATGAAGCAGTCGGAGTTTCACGAAGAGATTAATCAATTTCGCCACTACAAGGAAGTGAACAAGAGGAGCTCTCTAAGCGATTTTGCACCATTTTTAGACGAAAATGACATAATTCGCATAGGAGGACGTTTGGAAGAATCAAATCTTTCATACGATAGCAAGCACCCCATGCTGCTTCCATATTCGCATCCATGGACAAAACTGTTGATGACAGATCTGCACAATCAAAATTTGCACTGTGGACCATAGACACTATTAGCCACCACGCGACAGCGCTTTGGCCCATTAAGGGCAACATTTTGGCCAGTTCGATAGTTCAACATTGCATGCGTTGTGCGAAAGCCAAGCCCAAGCTGCTATCCCAAATAATGGGAAATCTTCCACCTTCCAGAGTACAGCCCGCCAGACCATTCATCAATTCCGGGGTTGATTTTTGCGGCCCAATTTTCATACACTATCGAGTTAGAGGCAAACAACCTCACAAGGCCTATGTGGCAGTTTTCTGTTGCTTTGCCACGAAGGCAGTCCACTTAGAGGTCGTGAGCGGCTTGACAACGGAAGCCTTTTTAGTAGCTCTAAGACGCTTCACGGGACGAAGAGGTCACTGCAAAAATTTGTATTGTGATAATGCGACGAACTTCGTTGGAGCTCGGAACCAACTGCACAAGCTAAGTAAGACCATTTACTCTGATGACGCTCAAGCGAAAATAGCTTCGTCTTGCAACTCACGCGGAATTGATTTCCACTTTATCCCCCCTCGAGCGCCTCATTTCGGTGGCTTGTAGGAGGCTGCAGTGAAATCGGCAAAACACCTGCTTCTAAGAAGCGTAACTTCAGCATCGCTAACATATGAAGAGCTGGAGACGGTGTAAGGGGTGGTCCCTACGAATGGTACGAAAATAAGAACAAACAAGCCGATTCAGACTATGAATTTAATATTTTGCCCTTGGCAGTTTGCAATTTCACAACTCTGACAATTTTCACTTAAACAAGAGCCCTATGCGGCCGCGCTGCTTCCAAAATAATTAGGCTAGGGGGTTAGTAATTTCTAACAATATAAATTCAATTACGAGTACACTAAACGCTAGGTTAGTTCTCAAGTTATGTTGTATAAATTCAAGTAACTTATCTGGTGGTTTATTTTAGTTATTCCTTTTTTTTATTTAGGTATTTTAAATGGTCTTTAAACTGTCGTGCCTGGATATCCCTCGGCGCAGTCCTCAAAGTTCCGGTAAGCGGCGCGACTCACAAGTTGAAACTCCTGGTCGGACGTTGCAAAAATTTAGCCTTTGCATCCTGGGCTTCCTTAGACCGAAAATAGACTTCTAGATATGTTGTTATCATTTACACGGTGTCGTGAGATGAGGATGACTATCTCTTGCCGTCTTCCGTTTATCGGATCAAAACTGATTTTTTCCTGATTCTGTACGTCGTCAAAGAAAAACATGTCAAGTTGCCGCTCGTACAAAAACACAAGTGACGTTCGCTCGTCAGAATCGCTGCTTCCCGTCATTGAATAAATAACTAATAAGGAAACGGCATATCGGGTGAAAACGTAAGCATCTCGGCGAAATGTATTAGTGTGCTCTGTTTGTATTCGTTTCGTCATGGCAGTAGTGGAATCGTGCAATTTTGAAGGGGAACATTTTTTATAATCCAAATTCCTATGTAAAATAAGCTAATTTTTAGCTCCCCCTTATTTACAGATAATATTTTTTGGCGTTGCCTTTGTATGACTGGAATAAATTATCTACCAATGACAATTCAGTTGTAAACAAATAAACCGGCATTGGTAAAATGCTAAATCTTTTGCCATGGCTCTTTATTTTTACAGATATTTCACTTTTATTTTGTTTAAAACAATATAATTAATAAGTAAAGCTATTAAGCTTACTAGAAGAATGTTTTCCCACGACAATAACTCTGTTTTTTCCTGAAGCACAGCACAGCGCACTTCATTATGATAATTTAGGACTCCGGAGTCGCTATTACACAAAATGTCGTTCGCAAAAGAAATATTCCGCACTTATTTCACACTACTATTCATAAAAATCACGTTTAATTACTTATTTTTCACAATATCGCGAACTCAAAACCGAAACTTATTTTCAAATAATATGAAATGTCAGAATGTTGAACTGACACAAAATATCAACGACGCCCTCTTGTCATTTCTCCCTCCCCCCCCCCCCCCGACCGTTGGCCCCACTGTCATTGAAATGCTTAAACACGTACACTGTCTTCGCACGATACCCCGCTTCCTTATTAGTTATTTATTCAATGCTTCCCGTCTTCACTGTCTTTTTGTTCAGTGGCGCTGCTAGCGTTAGTGTTTAAGCAGAGTTCGTATTAGGCATTATTTATTTATTATTTTGTAATGTTTGTATTTTTGTTTATTTATTCTATATTTGCTTAGTTATTATTTGCATTTTTTAATTATTCATTATATGTTTGTTAAGTTATTTTTATTGCTATTGTAGCTTGTATGTTTTAATTATTCATTTTATGTTTGTTAAGTTATTTTTATTGCTATTGTATTTCCATGTTATGTGTGTTAAGTTATTTTATTGCTATTGCACAATTTAAATCTTAGGAAAGGCTGTGAATTCGCATATGCCTGATTTTATAATTCTAGTCTATTATTAATGCTTTTCAAATTTGTCTGCCTATGTCGGTGGATTTGTATATATATAATTTTCCAAGTTTCATTTCTGCCAACCTTTCATTCTCCCCTTTCCCGGGTTAAAAAAAACAATTGTCTGATGACAACTGTTTTTTTTTTTTTGTAACCAAAATTAATAACTATTTGCGGAAATAATTTATTTTTTATTTAATGTTTTTTTTTTTATTCTTTTGAGTGTTCAAATGTCCAACCGAGGCGTGTGCTTAATTTCTCCTTTTTTTTTTGTTTTTTTCTTTATATAATTGGCATTTGTTTAGATAATCAATTACTATTGGATGGGTAAAAATTCGTGATAAGGGTTAGCCTTATTAACCAAAGTTTTAAGCATCATTATTTAAATTTTATTTTTAGATCTCCTAGGTGAGCATAATACTGCTAAACCCTAGAAGTGAAATACTACATTTCGGCTGGTTATTAGCGATTGCGTTACGTGAGGTATTGGCTACCTGACCACGCTGTGGGTTATGTGCGGAATATAAGCAGGGGTCTTTGAGGTTAGTTAAGATTTTGTGTATAGCTTCAACAGTGTTTCAAGTCTTTGATATGCCACCAACCTATATCCTTTCCCTTCTCATCGGCCAATCGGTACACCAGATCAGACCTTTTTTCTTGCACTACGCACTTAATAAATTTCGGCGCTAGCTTGGATGAAAAATTTTGAGCGGCATCAGAAATTACGTAATTTCTTTTGTATACTGTTTCGCCTATTTCGAATTTGTAATGTATTTTTCCTTTATTAAAATATTTTTTGTTCTTTTCATAGGCTTTAAATAAACGCTTGGAAATGTCTTCATATATTTTTTCCATTTTTTGAAAAAACTTGTCCCTTTCTGCTAAAGGTTGTAATTTAGAGTCAGGTATATCATAAAGAGTATGATCGGATCCTGCATATATGAATTCCCTACCAAAATTCAAATAAAAGGGCGAGTATCCTGTGACAACGTTAACAGCTGTTCTTAATGCTACTGTAACAGAAACAATTTCGCGGTCCCAAGTTTTATGATTATCTGATATGTATGATCTTAATGCACTTCCTATGACTTTATTCCAGCGCTCACTAAAATTATTCCGTGGATGGTATTTGCAATTAAGCCAGAATTTGGTAATGTTATAATTAGAAAGAAGTTTTCGAAATTCATTAGAGTCAAATTGACGGCCGTTGTCCGTAATGACAATTTCTGGTAAGCCATATTCTAGAAAAATCCTATTTTCTACTATTTCTGATACTTTCTTTGCGGTTGCATTTCTTAAGGGAAAGAGGGACACCATCTTAGTAAACCACTCGCAGACGACTAATATACATGTATTGCCTTGTGTGGATCTAGGAAATGGACCCATTAGGTCAATAGCGATCATTTGCCAGGGGCGAACAGCCTCCTTGAGCTTGCCTAGTAAACCGAAGGGTGGTTTAATAGTAGGCTTAGACTTTAAACATATCTCGCAATGTTTCACATAATCAGCAACATCTTTCGCCATTCCCGGCCAAAAATATCGTTCTAGCACTCGTTTATGAGTTTTAAAACTGCCCAAATGTGCCGCAAGTGGGGAATCATGGCACTCTTTTAAAATATCTTGCCGTGCAGATTCAGGAACGACCCTTTTCCAACGATTTTCATAACCTCGAACTGATTCTATATTTGGTTTAATATATAGTGCTAATCCGTCAAGCTTCCAATTTTTCATTCTATTTGGTTGGTTTTTCACTCGTTCACACATTCGCAGGTGCCAGACATCGCTTTCGTCTGGGAGGCATTGAATCAGACTAATTTGGGGGATTCTAGATAACGCGTCTGGAACGACATTGTTTTTACCTTTTACGTATTTTATATCAAAATCGAACTGTTGAAGGCGTAAAATCCAACGAGCTAACCTGCCTGAAATATTTTGTTGTCGGAAAAGCCACGTCAAAGGGGAATGCTCTGTTAGTATGAAAAATTTATATCCTTCCAGGAATCCTCTCAACTTTTCAATTGTGAAAATTATACTCAAGCATTCTTTTTCTGTTACTGAGTAGTTATGTAAGTTCAGCACCACGTAATTTTCTACTAACATATGCTACAGGGTTTTCAGCATCGTCATCTGATCTCTGGAATAAAACGCCGCCAATGGAATGGTCAGAAGCATCACATTGAACGTAGAAGGATTTTGAAAAGTCCGGAGCTGTGAGTACGCGGGTTTTCACTAGCGCGGATTTTAAATCTAAGAATGACTGTTCTCCTGTCTCGTGCCAGACTAAGGGTTGACGTTTGCGTCCACCTTTCGTGAGATCATGAAGTGGATTTACAGTCTGTGCAAAATTTGCGACAAGGCGCCTATACCTATGAAGCGTCTTAGCTCCGTGGAGTTTTTAGGACGCGGGTAGTCCAACATGATCTGTACTTTCTCGGGGTCAGTTCTTAATCCTTGCTTGTCTACAATGTAGCCTAGATACTTGAGGTTGCTTCTTACGAATTGGCATTTTTCAATATTAATCGTAAGATTTGCTTCCGTAATTTATCGGCCACTCTTTCCAAGGTATGGATATGATCGTCAAATGAATCTGTTGTGATGATTAAGTCATCTAAGTACGTGAATATATTTTCCTCTGTGGGACCAAAAAGTGTATCCATTAGCCTTTGCTGGGTTGCTGGGCTATTGGTAAGACCGACCGGCATTACTTTAAATTGCCATAAGCCATGACCTGGTACTGAGAAGGCAGTTTTCTCTTTTGAGCTTTCGGTTAAGGGAACCTGCCAGAAGGCATCTTTAAGGTCAATCGAAGACAGATCTTTGGCTTTATTTAGTCTGCTCAATATTGCGGAAATTCGTGGAAGGGGATAGGCACATTTTTTGGTGACTGAATTTAATTTTCGGCTATCAATACAGAGCCGATCTCTTCCATTAGATTTTCTGACTAATATTACCGGAGAGCACCAGGGGCTTACTGATGGTTTTATGACTCCTAGTTGCTTCATTCTATTAAGCTCATTACCTAATATTTCTTGCACTTTTGGAGATACTTCATAACCCCGCTGCACTATGGGTGGTGAGTCTCCCGTATCTATGTCATGAGCTATTAGGTGGGTTTTGCCTAACTGTTTTTTGTTTAATTTTTCGAATATTCTACGCACAATTTCTAGTCGACCCCTTTCCTCCTCATTTAGTGACATGACATCTAAAATTTTATTTTGGTTGGGGTTATAACAGGCCCACGTTTGTGCTTTACGTAGAAGACTAATTTCGAAGGCATTCCAGAGGTATATGCCCCATATTATGGTTTGATTTAAGGTTTCTACTGCTAAAACGGGTATTAGCTTGAGTTGACTTTGAAATTCTATAGGTACGTGGAATGTGCCTGTTACGCTGTGGCTTGAATTATCAGCTGTCCTGACTGCAGGAGTATTTGCGTTTTGTTGTTTTAAACCCAGGAAGCTTAACATTTGTATGCCTAATTTACCTGCTACAGAACAATGTACTCCACTGTCTAATAACCCAGTTATTTCAATCCCCATTACTTTAACAGTTAAATATGGTCTACTGTCCGATATATTCTTCAAGATTACTCTCCTGTGATTCGAGGTATTTGTGGAACTCTTTTTTACGAAGCCGCGTCGGTCCACCGCGAAGAGGCTTCGGGTTAGTTTTCCGAATCTAATTCAGCGAGGTTAAAAGGTACCGTCTGGGAAGGGTTGTCTATCTGACGCGAGCTAGAGGCCTGCGGTTGTGAATTGTTTGCTTGGCCCCTTGAAATTATGGGTGGGTCTTGTTTGATATGTAGCTGATGTTTACATTTGGTCGAGGTATGCTAATTCTATTAAAATTATCTCTTTGAAAATGACTACTGGCATTGGGATTTTAATTATTAATTTTTCCCCTGTTATTATTGGCATATCTTGATTCCCAAGACTTTAATGAAGGACCTCGAAGATTGCTATTGCTTACTACATTCTGTGTATTTGTAGTGTTTGCGCTGTTCGCAAAAATCCTGTTATTGTTGAATCTCAACCAATTCGGATTGGGATCGGCTATACTTTGATTTTGATTTCTAGCTTGATTAGAATTATATTTTCTTGCAGAAGGAAAGTTTTTAGTATTAGGATAACTCGCAAATGGATTCAAGGTGCTCCTTGTGTGGGCACTAAGGACACCATTTGCCTCCGCTTGAGCTTCGCTAAATTCAATTCTCCTGCATGTCTGCTCGAGTTGATCGACAGAAGAAGAATTAAGAAGAGCGGTGGCTCGAATGTGTTGTGGGAGTAGGTTATTTCTGATAATTTTTAATCTTGTATTTTCATTTGGTATATGCTGCAACCGGAAGAACTGGTCTTCCATATATGAAATATATTGGACTATGTTTTCCGTTTCAAACTGTTTACGACCTCTAAGATAGTCAAGAAGTCTTTCAGATTGAGATGTTGGTTCGAATGCATTTAAGAAATATTCGACAAATTGTTGGTATGATGAAAATTCATCTCTTTTACGTCTATACCATCTTAAAGCTGAACCTTCTAATAGGTCAGTCATGCCCAATAAAACTTCTTGCTCTGTTACTTGACGTGAACGAGAGTTATCAGCAACTCGCTGTAAAAATTTGGATGCTGACGCTTTATCGTCACCGGAATATTTTATTCCCCATTTATACAAGGTCGGGGTCTTTTTTGATAAGTTAAGATCTCTATCTTCCATACAATGTGATGACGAGCTGTTTTGACCTAACGATTTGTTTTGATCGTGAATAATGCTTGGGTTTTTTGGTTGTAGATCAATATTATCTACATCATTTGACGTTAAGTTTAATTGTTCTAGCCTTTCCTCGAATCCTAGCTTTATGCTGTTATCCTCCTTAAGGGAGTGAGTGTTTAAATTTTTCAGCTTTCCACAGCTTATACTGTCTATTTTCTAATTGTTCTGTTAGGTTTAAACACTTTGACAGTAACTCAGTCTTAGATTGCTCGAGTTCTGCTGTAGCGTTAATTCTATTTAAACGTATCTTTAAGAATCCCAAGCGAACCATTATAATCTCTGAGAGGCTGTCCTCGTCGAGGTCACTCTCGAATTCGTTCAAAATGAGTGCACATTGCTCAAGATCTATGGAGGGTTCTAAATGTGATTTAATTTGAGAGTTATTTATGTCGATATTAGTTTCTTTCTTCAGTTGTTTTGCCCACCAAGTTTTTCGTGATTCAACGGTATACACCTCTGGGGATACATTTCTGCATCTCATTTCATATTTTATGTCTAAGTCTGAGCACAGTGCGGACACTTCTTCGAAGGACATCGTTCTATATCTGTATATGTCTAAGGTATAATGTGTATTTGGAAATAATTACTGGAAATCTGTGAGTAGAACAAAATTTAACTTTCAAATTGGCAGAGATTAGATTAGATGTGCTAATGAATCTATAATGTGCAATGATTGTTTTCAGAACCATGTGGAATTATTCCAAGGAACGTTGAACACAACCATTCGAAATTGCCAAACGAAGAATATTTTGATATTACCTTTACAAGTGGGTTCTTGCTATAATCACTGTGTGATAAGAACTGGAATGATTTGAATAATTTCAATAGAGTAATTTATAAATGTATTGTAACAACATCAACTCCGCTAGAAATAGTTTCAATTAGATTGTCTATTAGATCTGAAAGTGTTTCTTCAGTATAGTATGTAGATTGATTTTTTTTTTTTTATATATGGCTGTTAATTGACTATAACTTTCCATACAACTAAATTTTCGGATTTCTAACCAGAAATTATGCTCATGTCAGCGTATACTAGAATGATTTTGTTATGATTACCTGCGACTACACTCCGCTATAAAATTCGAAACAACCGTCGAACACTTTTTTTTAGATAAAGAGAACAATGTCTAGATTACTAAATATTAAAATATTCCGTATAGTATAAATCCCGATTTTTCCAAGGAATTTTCCCTCTGTTGTACTTTTTTATTTATTCATAGCTCTAGCATTTAGTAGTATACCCCATGACCAGGGATTAGTAATCTACAACTTCAATACGTATGTTTTCAATTTCACTGTTCAATGACCATTCAGTTGGATATAGGTTGCACGACATCTAATGTAATATTTTTAATGATTTTAACAAAAAAAGAAACACTGGGCTTTTATTATGAACACTTTTGTTGAGTGCCGTGCTATGGGATGCCGTATATAATCAATTATCTAATGATCTAGGTACAACAGTTTGGTTAGGTTATTGCACTTAAACGTTTTAGACCTCCTTTACATTAGTATTTTTGTTGATTGACGTATTCCTACTTATATTCCGCGTGAAACTATTGTAATTTTGGGTCTTGCGTTTTATATAAAGGAAAACAAATTTTTTAGCTTTTACTATTTATGATTTGATTATCTGCTTAATTTGTATTAGGTTAAGTAAGCACGCCTTGAAGTCGTAAATTTGAAATTCCTTTTACGCAGCATGTCTGACGTATCGTATCAATGCTTGCATACCCTTAAAAAGCATTTCCAATCAATTAAATCGGATGCACCAGCTGGTAAAACTAAACTTCATACAGAAATTTCAAAACTCACTGCAAGTTGGAATCATATAAGAAATGAATATAAATCTCGCGAACAAGATACCTTGCATCGTTTAAGTAGTGATTATGAAAAAACGATTAGTGATATAAATAAAAAAAAATCTTAATTCGAAGGAAGAAGAACTTGCCGTTGTATTGCTAAAGAGATTGTAGCCTAGGTAAGCTGAGCTTTGATCTGTTTATAATTACTAATTTACAACTGTATGGAAGGTTGGCAGAACTTCCTTTTTGGTTAGTTTATCACAAATATCTGTAACTGCGTTAATTTAGAACTTGTTTCTTTTTAATTTTAATGCTGTACTATGCATGCACGAAATTGGCATTTAAATTTGGTCATTATTTCAAAAGTTTTAAGTGATTTATTTACTTATTTTGTTGAGCCCCCAGTTTTGTAAGGGGTGGTCCCTACGAATGGTACGAAAATAAGAACAAACAAGCCGATTCAGACTATGAATTTAATATTTTGCCCTTGGCAGTTTGCAATTTCACAACTCTGAGAATTTTCACTTAAACAAGAACCCTATGCGGCCGCCCTGCTTTCAAAATAATTAGGCTAGGGGGTTAGTAATTTCTAACAATATAAATTCAATTACGAGTACACTAAAAGCTAGGTTACTTCTCAAGTTATGTTGTATAAATTCAAGTAACGTAGCAAAAATTTAGCCTTTGCATCCTGGCCTTCCTCAGACCGAAAATAGACTTCTAGATTTGTTGTTATCATTTACACGGCGTCATGAGATGAGCGTGACTATCCCTTGCCGTCTTCCGTTTATCGGATCAAAACTGATTTTTTCCTGTTTCTGTACGTCGTCAAAGAAAAACATGTCACGTTGCCGCTCGTACAAAAACACAAGTGACGTTCGCCCGTCAGAATCGCTGCTTCCCGTCTTCACTGTCTTTTTGTTCAGTGGCGCTGCTAGCGTTAGTGTTTAAGCCGAGTTCGTGATAGGCATTATTTATTTATTATTTTGTAAGGTTTGTATTTTTTTTATTTATTCTATATCATTTTATGTTTGTTAAGTTATTTTTATTGCTATTGTAGCTTGTATGTTTTAATTATTCATTTTATGTTTATTAAGTTATTTTTATTGCTACTGTAGCTTGTATGTTTTAATTATTAATTTTATGTGTGTTAAGTTATTTTATTGCTATTGTACAATTTAAATCTCAGGAAAGGCTGTGAATTCGCATATGCCTGATTTTATTAATCTAGTCTATTATTAATTCTTTTCAAATTTGTCTGTCTATGTCGGTGGATTTGTATATATATAATTTTCCAAGTTTCATTTCTGCCAACCTTTCAACGGTAATGGTGGAAATCGAAGCCATTTTGAATTCCAGGCCGCTGACTCCAATGTCGGCCGATCCTAATGACCTAACAGCTCTAACTCCTGGTCATTGCGCTTATTGGAGAGCCGCTTACTGCAACCATAGATGCATTTTCGGAACCGTGTAAAGCTGGCCTCCTGAAACGATAGAAATTAGTGTCCTACTTCAAGCATGACTTCGGGCGGCGCTGGTCGCGGGAATATTTGAATGAGCTTCAACCCCGCTACAAATGGAAGCAACGCTGCCAAAACGTAGAACCAGGAACCATAGTCATCTTAAAGGAAGAAAATACGCCTGTCATGACGTGGCCACTGGGACGCATAGTTCAACTGCACAAGGTTACGCAAGAGTAGCGGATGTTCGAACAGCCACGGGCGTCTTCCGGAGGACAATTCACAAAATTTCGCCCTTACCCATAGCAGCGAATGATGCCCAACATACCTTCACAAGTGCAGAACAGGTCACTAAGAGTGAATCAGCTCTCAAGACAAAAGATGACCAACATAAGAAAATCCCTCGAGTTACCAATGGGGCGGACCCACGCCCCTCTACAAGTGACACTGCAAATCGCTCCCCTAGGAAAAAGGCACGAACATCACAGGGATCCCTAATTGTATTAACTTGGTTGGTCTGCCTATTTCTTCCAGCTCTAAAGGGTGATCCAGTAGAGGCAACCACATTCAACACACGGCCTGGCATACATTTCGAACACTTGGGAACAACGAAAATGATCTCTACCGAATGGAATTTGGTGACATATTACGATCTCAGGCCATACCGAATGGAGTTCAACACATTTAAAAGGGGTATAAAAACGCTAGAGCACCTCTGCACTCAACTAAAACACAAGAGTTCCTGCACACCAGTCATCACGCAATTTCAACACATTCAAGAGGAGCTTATCGTCGACAACGATCTACTTAGTTCCCACACAAAATTCAAGCATAAGACAGAAAAGAGGTGCTATTGACATTGTAGGCAACATCGCTAACTCATTATTTGGGGTGTTAGACTCCCAATACGCTGAAGACAAAGCGAAAACAATCGAGGCCGTCAAGGGAAATGAATTACATCTCCTAGAATTAATCAAGAATCAAACATCCATTATTGATTCCACTGTTAACATAGTCAAGCGAAACCAAAAAGCTACTAACAAAATATTCGAGGCATTAAAGAGCAAATGACACAGACTATCAACCGCATTTCTGATACTGGTGAAGAGACTCAGCAATTTAAGGTGATGCAGTTATTCTCATCATTGCCCATCCAGATGACCTTAATTGCGAGTGATATTCAAAGATTCCATTTATCCATCATCGATGCCTTAACAGACTCTCATCACGGCCAAATAAGCCCACGACTTCTATCACCAGCTCAATTGAGAGAGGAAGTACTACTCATCCAAAGCCACTTACCAACATCCTTAAGTTTGCCAACAAGTCAAGGGAACATCTTACCGCTGTACAAATTAATAAGTGTCGAAGGCCTAGCCGTCAAGGATTATGTCGTATTCAAGCTCATGATACCGCTAATCAACTTGGAGAAGTTCGAATTGTTCAAGACATGGCCAGTTCCGATCTATGTAAATGGGACATTCATCTCAATACGATCATGTGCATCGAACTTGGCCGTTACGTCCCACAGAGATCAATATTATCCGTTGACCGACCAAGAATTGGCGGGGTGCAAATCAGTAGAAGAAAGGGTATATCTATGCAAGCAGCTTCACCCTGTTTATTGCAGAAGAGCCAACGTGTGTTCTTGTGAATCCGATCTTTTGAATGAAATTCCAAATGCACAGTCATGCAATGTATTGAAAATAGAGGAAGATTCCATATGGTTACAACTAACTCATGAGAACCAGTGGATCTATGCATTAAAGGGAGCAACCTCAATAAATGTTGCCTGTAGTAATGTCACAATAACGACATCGATAAATGGCTCAGGACTTTTGAAACTACAGCCCGATTGCTCAATAAAACACGAGTTGCTAATGCTTCAAGGCCATTACATCTACTCACGTGAATCACGGAGATCCTACACCAAATTAAGTGAGCTCCTCAACATCACTACACCTGCACACCTGTCCGCTATCCTGCAAGAAAAAGGCCATTACCATCCGCAATTGAAGGAGCTTGAAGAATTACAAGGGATCATCAAGAAGCAGAAGTTCGACCTACCCAATGACATTCATACATGTACCACCCCATTCATACACGTACCACCCATGGTCTGGCGATCGAATATACAGGAGTTTTTTTGGTCATAACTATCCTACTGGGACTGCTCTACAAGCTTCGAGAAGACTTGCAAAAATGCCTTCGTGGCAAACCGAAGCCCTTACCGAGACAATAGCAGCGCCATGAAGATTTCGTAGTCAATATCGAATGATGGGTAGGTTTGACCAGGAGTTCAACGGCGGGGAGAATATTAAGATCCAGCCGCGTAATAATAATTCAAAGATCTCACATTATAGCTTATCAGCATGCATTTGTCGCAATTATACTCATCAACATTTCGTACATTGCATTTTTGTTTATCACATTCCGTGGTAACTTGAGTATCGTGTCCACGGCTTGAATTATCTTTTCTTGGGAGAGCTTCATGCCGGCATATTCATACTAATAAGGCAAAGTGCTGAGTAAGTTGTTCACACGGTGAAGTACACGTCTTCACTTGAGGTGAAATTTATGTGAATTAATTAGTTCGCAAGGCGAACGGTTGTTTTTTGTCTCCTATCAACAATATTTCAGCTTATCCATTTGTCGGACAAATATTTTCTTGGTGTACAAGTTTATGCGCTTGTGCTCCCCCATCAGAGGTCTTGGTACAAGAACCAAAGGCATACGTCGTTAACGGGAAGGTAAAACAATTTTACCCGAATTTAAATAGTACCCTTTTGTTATCTTTGATGTTCTTAACTTAGAGGTTTTGATGTTAATTTTCCTAGCGTAATCTACGCCACTATGTACAAATGGTCTCAATAGTGTAACACGTTGTCGTCGTAAGTTTGCCATAATCTGAGAGAGAAGTTTTGGTCTATTTCGAATGCAAGCGATGCAACGTTGAATGTGTTTCCTGACCAGACTTCAACCTTTGATTATCCAGTATTTGTTTCTGATATGTGATAAGGTTAATTGCGGTCCATCATGTAATGTTACAAGTGAGCATTGCGAATTATTAACGTTGATAAATTATTATTAGGTGGAAGAATGATCGGGTGTTTTTCTTGATATGTGAGGAGTGAGTATTTCAAGCGGCCACCTACTTGTAAATATGCTTTGTCATCTATAAAAGGGTTCAATGGTAACAGCCGAATTTTAAGTTAAAAGGTTTATTTGCTTCTAGATCCATTAATTTCGAACGAAACATTTCACCTTGTACGAAAAGTATCAAGCTGTTAATTGCTTTAGTTAATTCTTGCGTAGTCAGAACACCGGTTTACTTGCAGAGTATTATGTCGACTGATTTGCAAATTATTGACGAATCTGTGGCAAGTCGCTGTCACCCGTATAAGTTTGAAAGTGAACAATACTTGTCTAGTAATGACCAAGTTTCCGCCTAAGTCTGATGTAAGCTAATCTGATTTACTCTTTCCTCTAGATCAATTCCTGATGTATTGTAGTTTGGTGTAGTGGGCAGATGGTGTTATGGTCGTAGCGTACTGCATGTAGCAGTATGCTACACTGAGGCTAAATGCTCGATGTATGCCGGCCTAATGTCAGACGGACGGAGTGTCTGTACAACCCGAACGCACCCGAATCGACCAGGGTCTGGATTTTCTGATAAAATTAAAATGACAAATGACAATGACCAAATGACTTCGAAGGAAGGACAATGTCACTATGCCACAATTTGGAATTCTGATTGGGCGCGTTCACTGCAATTTTGGTAGCGTAGTCGTTGTCGTAGTGTAGTTTTGTCAAACCGACTACGATCGACTATACTCCTGAGCGTAGTAGAATGTAGTCGACTATTTGGTACATTCAAAGTGCGGAGGGAACGATAGTCGTAGTCAAGCGTAGTTGTTTACTGTCAAAATTGGTGGAGTGAACGCTCGGTAGTGACTCGTCACTATTTCGGTGGCAGTGAACGCGCCCAATGTTGGGTGACATGACATCTATCTTAAATTATAGCAGTGACAATTTGGAAATTGCGCAGTGATTGAATATGCTCCGAACAACAAAGTAATGGAGAACATTTTATTGCGAAGGCGTATCCAAAGAAGGAGGTAGTGTGTAAAATAATTGCTGAAATGTTATAACGAGTAACTTGTCCTTTTGCGGTTTATTGCTAAAACTGATTTTCTTTTCAGTAATACAATGTATAATAATATAATAAATACAAATATTTATTATTTTTATACTTGAAATCTTTGATATTACTTGTAACTATGGCAATATATACTGGGTGGCGCAAAAGTACTGGCACTATAGAAATTACTTATATTTTTTTTATATGACATCTCCTGTCATTCTGATATTGGAAATTGTGTAGTAAATAAATGTAAAATTACTAAAAATAAGCATGGACCGCTATACTCCCCAAGAACGTGTAATAATCGTGTCAATGTTTTTACGGAATAATTCATCAGTGATAAAAACACAACGTCAATTTCGTCGACGATTTCCCCGCCGTCCGGCAACGGGTGGTCGCACAATGCGACGCTTTGCCACATGCCTCGAAGCAACTGGCGCAACATTGGATAGACCTAAGTCTGGCAGCCCAAGAATAGGCCGTTCAGCCGAAAAATCGATGCTGTGCGCGAAAATGTGGAAGTGTCCAGAAACATCAACTAGGTGACGTGGCACTCAATTAGGCATTTCCAGGCGGACTCTGCAGCGAATTTGGTAAAAGACTTGAAGATGTTTCTGTATAAAACTCAGGTGTCTCATCAGCTGCTGCCTACTGACCAGCGAGCTCGTCTAGAGTACAGTCAGCGAGTCATAAACATCAACCTCGAAGAGGATGATTTTTTTTCCAAAATTGGTTATGAGTGACGAAGCGCATTTCCATCTCTCGGGGCATGTCAATAAGCAGAATACTCGCTCATGGGGCACTGAAAATCCGTGCATTATTCAAGAAACACCTTTACATCCACTAAAAGTTACTTTATGGTGTGGCGTCTGTGCTGAAAAAGTGATCGGTCCCTATTTTCCGAAGACGCTGCAGGCAATGCGATAACTGTCATTGACGAGCGCTACAGAACCATGTTACGTGAGTGTGAGCTCTTGATACCCAGTTTGGATGAATTGGGGTGGAGCACATCTGGTTCCAACAAGATGGCGCCACGGTATACACTGCTCGCGACACTATGGACTTAGTGAGGGACGCTTTTCAAGTCCGTCTTATCTCTCGTTTTGGCAATTTGCCTTGGCCTGCAATATCACCCGATCTGACCTGTCCAGACTTCTTTCTTTGGGGTTATTTGAAATTACTGGTATATGTGAACAAGCTACAGACTCCCGCAACCCTAAAAGAAAACATTCATCAAGAAATAAGGACCATATCGCAGGAAGTGTTACGGCCAGTTATGGAAAATGTCTTCAAATCCTAATGCGACGAAATTTCATGGAACAAATATACATCTATAAGAAACTAATTCTAGTCCTCTAATTTAGAAAAGGAGTTGTAGCTGAACCAAATAGGGTCATTACTTTTGCGCCACCCAGTATATCGCTCGAATATGACTAAAGTCACAGCAGCAAGGGCTAAGTGACTTCGGTTGCAAAAATTGTCATGAAAAAAGTCTTTTGTCATGTCATCCAGCTTTTTAGGAATCGGCCTTTCGAAAATAAGTCACATTTTAACGCTAAATGTCACTTTTTATGGATGAAGTCATATTATAAGATTCGCGTTTTCAGAAAAAAGTCACGATGTCATTGTCATTTGTAATTTTTTGCCGATCAGAATCCAGCCCCAGAAGTGCGTTTCCACTCACTTTTAGTTTTTTCTGTTCGGTGGAAATTTTTGCGAGAGATTTGTCAAGAGTGAAACACAAGAAGGAAGCCATTACAGATTGTCTAATAAAAGTTTTATTTTACCAACCGTAGTAAGTACTAATTTGTTCTTTTCTCATCTTTTTGTCATAGTGATTTGGTGGTTCTATTGATTTGTATCTCCAGCCGCCAGTCCTATGACAATGTTAGATTGTAGGTATGGTTCCAGTGCGCCTTATGGCCTGAGTGGAAGTACCTTGACGACGTAAAATTGAGGAACAGGATTCTTCTAACTGGATAGAATCACGGTAAGTCATGGGCACAAGACCTCTGGAAACTATAGACTCTTTTGTTTGTCCATAACACACGTTGTGAGTTCCTCGGATAGCTGTCGTATTGCGTGGATATCAGCGGGATCGTTATCTTCTACGGTGATCAGTATGAACACCAATGAGAAAGAATCTTAGGACTGTGAACGCACGCCTTCGATTGTCCTTATAACCGCCGGAGAGAACCAAGCGTAGTTTATACGTATATACGGGGTTGCGATTCTCAGGCGGACGAGCTCATAATGAAATGTTCTTGTCCAGTTTGGGCGGCCGACTGACGGCAGCCGTATGTCACCATGAAAGGCGCGGTTCGGCCTGACCGTAGAGCTGGAATGCTAACTATTCTGAAATATAAAGTTTATTTAATGGGAACAAAATAATCAGCACTAGATCCTTCGAATTTAAGTAGATGTGGAAACTTCGTTCCAATCTTCCAGCTATTTTTGTTCTTCCAAGAATGAAGATATTTGTGTCCTCCAAAGAATTAAGATTCTTGTTCCGAGATGATTTATTTATTCCTTTTGTTTTTATAATTTTTTTTACATTTTTTGTTCCTCTTTGACAGGATAGGAAAAGTGAACTGAACAATTGGATTATATTTTTTTACAATATTATTCGAAAACCTACTTAGCTAATTCCCGTCTGTCAATAGCAAGGAGTCACAGTGGTTTTTGGACTGAAACTTGGTTACCGCCATTACAACGTTTTTAATGGCGCGTTATGTCGCCACATTTTGGTCTGGAACGAAAGCGTCATGTCGCCACAGTGACACTACTGACGAGATTTCGTTAAATTTCCAGCAGCGCTGCTGTGAATGTTCAACCAAGAGTGCCTAGGGTGCAAGCATAAGGCACGTGAGCCCATCAGTTTCCATCGTTGACATTATTTGGTCATCGAATTTTATTTCACCAAATTGGTGGTGATCAGCGTAAAGTAATATACGGAGAAAAAGGTATTTACAAAAAAAAAAGAAAAAAAAAGGTTGAAGAAGCGAGCGCCACGCGGGCCGCACTCACCAGAACTTAACTCCTCCTCCTACAACAAATTGCCTCTTAAGGGGACTCCTGTAAATTCAGTTAGCCGTCCGGGCATTAAGGACAACACCCGTTACATTGGGATTAAGCCTCGAGGAAAAGATAAAGGTGAAAAAACGACGTGGTGTCAGTGTTTACCTACGGTTTAGTCGCAGTGGAATTGCCACAGCCACAGTCACGACACAGTACGGAGTAACAAAAAGGAATCATTGTCACATCACGAAAGCCAGTATTTAATCATTATTAAATTGTCATTTTTCTTAAAATTAGTGAGGAAACCATAGATTAGATGGAAATATTTAGAATATGATCGCACGGCTCACATTTTTGTTTCTTTTCTCAATGGAGAGTGACAGAGAATCTATGTCACATGTTAAACTCGCCACATTTACTAGATTTAGACAGATTATCTTACTATACTAAAGTGAATTGAGCTATTAGACTTAGAGAAACTACTTTACTATATAAAGAGAAATTATTTACTAGATTTAGCCAAACTATATTATTATGTTAAAACCATATTACTATATTGAAACTATATTATTATATTGAAATCATATTACTATATTGAAAAATTATTGATTAGACTCCGAGAGACTATATTATCATATTGAACCAAATATTTGCTAGATTTAGGCAAGCTATATTGATATAGTGAACGAAAAGAATTGAATAGATTTATAGATTAAAGAATCCATTCAGGATTTGCATGAAATAGTTTCATGTATACAGATCGAAATAAAGTCATAATAGACAAAGGCTATAGCCCGAAAGTACTGTCGCACTTGAGAGCTGATGGCGCGCTCAATGGTATTGAGTACTGATAATTAGAAGTTGTTGGTATTGAATTTAATGGTTCTAATAATACTAATTGAAATTGGCAAGTTTATTCGAATGTTGAATTAAGAGATTCTCAGAGTAGAACCAGGATCAGTGAATGACTAACGCGCGGGATTGGGAACAGGAAAAGTAATCCACAATTAATTGTGCTGCATTTTGAACGAATTTGATAACTAAAATTTTTTATTGGAAGCTGTAATTTGAAATTAACATATGAAATAGAAACGATAGGTGACTGATAGTCCACGCATAATCATAATCATGGATCCATGTTAGATAAATAGTGTAGTGTTAAATAAACACTGTAGTTGTCTTTTTAACTCAGCCACGGCTCGAAAACTACTTTACCACTTTCCTGGCTCACCTAGGGTTCATTCATTCATACTTCCGGTCAAGTTCCGCACGTTGAGGTGCTTTAATGATCTCACGCGGTAGTACAGTTCGGAATCACGTACGACAATCAGAATACTCGACAAGCAGTACCAGTCTTCAACCTGCCACCAAATACTAGTCAACCAGCCAACCGCGAATCTCTGTCCCCAGGTTTGCAGAACTTGCACTCGATGACTTTCTCTCACCCGAGCTCCAGAGTGAACAATCCTTTACCTACTGCTCATGGTCAGAGCTCAGCAGCGACCGAAGCCTTGCTGGCAGGTCTGCGCCTGCAGATGCAGGATTTAGTTCGAGAAAGCCTCGAGCAGAGCCCAAACACCTTGCGAGCTGAGCTGGCAACTAACGTCAGGCAGCAAATATCAGCTGCAATTCCATCAGTTGATTTTTCACGGCCACCTCCCTCTGTGGGTGAACCGAGACTACCGCCAGAGTTTCTTGACGGTCGTAGGCAGTCGTTTAACAAACCGGCATCAGCCTAGTGATCAGCCTAGACCAAACTTTAACCAGCCTCAACCAGCTCCATCTCATCGTATCCCGTCAGGCCTAGGACCACGACGTTCTGGTAGTCCCATGAGGAGATGGAATATTTCATATAGTGGCGATAGTTCTCGCCTTACTGTCAACGAATTTGTGTTCAGAGTAGAAGCCCTCACGTACTCCGCTTTAGACGGAGATTTTGATCTTTTAGTTCGGCACATGACGACTCTGCGTTCTGATTGGTACTTGTCTCTCTTGAGGCAGAATTCCACGCCTTCGTGGGAGTATGTAAAGACAGCTCTGTTAGCTGAATGGGGAGTACCAAAGGATGACCTCAAAGTCAAAGTCCAACTGATGCTCAGGAAACAGAAAGCAGGGGAGTCATTTGCTATGTACCATCAACACCTGGTGCATCTACGCGACCAACTGCAAAGTCCTTTGGCAGACGTCGAATTTCTAGAAATAGTCAAGTCTAACCTATTGCCGGAGATCCAAAATAAAATTTGTTTACATCCCACTAACACCATACACCAACTACGGAGTCTTGTAACTCAAATACAGGCTACACAGCAGCGAATCGCGACAGCGTGCAGCTGGAACACCTATCGTAGCCCGAGAGTCAGCGAGGTGGATGAGTGTCGTCTGACAGATGTGGAACAGCATAGGTCAATCGAAAACAGTGAGGAAGCCACGACAGTACCTGCTCTTACAGCACCTACTAACGTTATCTGTTGGAACTATGACCCGCCCGGTCATTTCTACCAAGACTGCCGGCAGGAAAGACAAAGCGTGTTCTGCTATGGATGAGGACGCAAAAAGGTCTTCAAGCCCGACTGCAGCCATTGTCGACAGAAAAACCTGAGACGGGTCGGGAATACCACCACCTTTTCTCGACCAGAGTCAACGTCACGCGCACAAACTGCAATGAACAATCTAGTTCAAGCCTTGAACAAGGAGGAAGGTCCGCTCCATTAGCAGACTTTAACGATGAACCGCTGAATTGTCCACTGATATGATTGTAGAGATACAAAATCCATAGTTAGTCATAACTTATTACAGAACAATCTCAATAAATCAACGACCGTAATTTCATTTTTTAATATAATTTCTACCTTCACTTAGCTATGCAATTCTTACATTCATCAAAGCTCTATGTCAGCAATTGCATGGAAGTACAAGTGAAATTACGGTCGGTGACATTGCCTACGAAGTAAATTTATGTTGATCTTGTGATTTGACATTTCATTGACATACATTTTTGTTATATTTGTTTTTCATTTATTGTCATCATATGTATATATGTATATTAATTATTGTATAAATAAGCGAATCGAATTAATAAAAATTGATTTGATTATCAGATAGCAATCGATCAAGTTTAATTTATATCCATCAGTTCACAGTACATTCATTTGTCCTTCGAGCTTGCTTTGTGGAACTTAGTGTCTTCAAAGCAGTACAAAATTTCTGCAGAATTTAGTGTCTGCAGTTAATTGTTATTCAGCGCAGAAATTCCTGCTGAACTTAGTGTCCTCAGGCAATTTATTTACTAATAATAAATATTTTTTCCAGTCCTAATACCTAAAGCAATATTGGCGAGAAGCGAAGAAGTCCGTTCAATCTAGCAACATCAGCTGATCAGCTACTCGAAAATTCAGCGAATATATACTACTATGGAGCAGTTAATTATAGCAAACAAGGCAGATGCTATAAAACTTCAGAAATTTATCACACACTACACCAAAGATTCTGACGTACGTAAAACAAGGGATTATTTTGAAACCCGTTTGATTAAAATAAGCAAGCTATGGGAAAGTTTTGACAAAAGAAATGATGATCTGGAACTATACCGTGAAACTAATTCAGAACAGCCATACTTTAAAGAGAATTTTTATGACACCGTGGAAAAATTGAATGAAGAAACACGGGATATGTTAGAAAATTCCTTGGTGGATTTAATGTCAAGAGCGAAAATCACTGAAGTATTGCAAGATCAACTGAAGGTAATAAAGAAGCAATATGCCATTGTAGAAACTCTACAAAAGGCATCAGTTTCAATTAAAGAGATTAAACAAGAGCTATTTGCAGCTTACTGTATGCAAAAAATCAAGTTGGTGAATGACTATTGGGAGCACCTTGTCCGAAACTATGGAGAGATCTTGTCGATGGGTAGAACAAAACACGAATATATGGAGAATGATATATTCTCAAGCATTGAGGATACCTATCAAACTACCACAATTCAACTACAAGAAGTATTGAATAAATTAAATCTTCAAGCTAAAAATTCGATAAGCACCAACGAGTCAAAGGGAACACAAATAAAGTTGCCAAGAGTCGATATTCCGTCATTTAACGGTGACTATATCAAGTGACAATCATTTAGAAATTTGTTCATGGAACTCATCTACAAAGATGACAAGATGTCTGGAGCTGAAAAATTATTCTATCTCAAAGGCAATCTCATAGGTGACCCAAGTGAACTCATACAGCATCTACAAATAACAAACGAAAGCTTTGAGACGGCCTTTGAAATTCTTGAAAAAAGATATAACAATAAGAAGACTCTCTTGACAGCGCAATTAAATATACTTCTAAAACAACCTTCCCTGTTCAAATAATCATCGGAAGGCTTGAAGAAGTTACATGACGTGACAATTGAATGTCTAGAGGGCATCAAAAATCTAGGCATAGATACGAAAAATTGGGATCCATTGATCATACACATAATCATAACAAAATTGGATAAAGAAACTCGCCGAATTTATGAACAATCAGTGGCCACACCAAGAGAAGTTCAAGAACTAAGCAAATTTCTTGAATGCCTAGAAAATCGATTTCGAGGTCTTGAAGCAGTAGAGCCATCGAAACCAAAAAAACCTGAAAGAAATGGGAAAAATACAAAAGTATACCTGGGAATGATTTCAAAGCATTGCGCTATCTGTGGAGTGGAGAAAATCACAGAATATATCATTGCGCAACATTTAGTAAGCTAAGCGTACAACAACGACTAAAAGCTGTAAAAAAGGCAAACCTTTGCCAGAACTGCCTAGTAAAAGGCCACAATATACTACAATGTAAAAGCCGGTACACCTGCAAGTTATGCCAGAAAAACACCACACTCTTTTACATTATCAAAACCAGCAGGCACCATCTTGTCAACAAAGTAATAACTATCCAAGAAAGGAAGCAATTTGAGATGATAGCTCACCAAACGAAGCAGTTGCAGCCCACTTTGCGAAGAAATCAAAGGGGTATGACGTATTACTGGCAACCGCTCTCATACAAGTAATCAATAAATCAGAAGATGCTGTGCTACTCAGGGCATTACTTGACCAAGGGTCTCAAGCAACGTTCATTACTGAGAATGCAGCTCAGCAATTAAGATTACCTAGAAGAAAAATTCAAGCCACAGTTTCCGGTCTTGGGTGCTCCAGTCCAGGATTCACAAAAGCCAGTATAGATATTACAGTAACGCCACGATTTAAATCAACTTTCTCTCTCACAACCACAGCCTTCGTATTAAAAAATCTAACAAGAAAATTGCCTACAAATAAAATTATTCCAACTAACTGGACGCATACCGAAAACCTGGTTTTGGCCGATCCAGAAATAGATATAACCAGCGAGCTGCAGAGATTTTGGGAATGCGAAGAACTGGCAGCCGAAACTATTACCACACCAGAAGACATCGCTTGTGAAAGTTACTACCAACAAACGCACAGACGGGACGAAAATGGTCGATATATCGTTCGCCTTTCATTTAAACAAAATCCTAAAGGAGCCAATTTGAGCAGATCAAGAGAACTAGCGCTTGCCCGACTGTTCCAAATGGAGCGAAAATTTAACCAAGCTAAAGTATTTGAAAAAATGTACAAGGATTTTATGAAGGAATACCAACGCTTAGGTCATATGGTTCCAGCCGAAGATGATGGTGAGATAAAATACTACCTACCTCACCATGCGGTTTTTAAACAAGACAGTACAACAATCAAATTACGTGTAAACTTCGACGCTTCGGCCAAAAGAAACAACACCAGATGTCTAAATGATATCATGATGACCGGTCCACAACTGCAAGGAAGCCTAATCTCCATTCTATTAAGATGGAGAAAACATAAAATAGTATTCACGGCGGACATAGAAAAAATGTACCGCCAGATAAAGGTGGATGTGAGAGATCAGCAGTATCAATGTATTCTTTGGCGAGAGTTTCCAAATCACCCTATCAAGGAATATAAGCTGACGACCGTTGCTTACGGCACAACCTCAGCACCGTTTCTCGCAATACGCACTCTGCAGCAACTCGCGCAAGATGAAGAAAAACAATACCCTATCGCATCCAGAATCATACTGAGCGATACTTATGTAGACGACGTAGTCTCAGGAGGCGCTTCCATGGATGAAGCAATAGAATCTTGTCAGCAGTTAATAAACATGCTAAAGGGCGGAGGTTTCAAGGTTCGTAAGTGGACAAGCAATAAATTCAAGGTTGTTAAGGACATACCCTATGAGTTTCGAGAACAACCTCGCTTTATAGATTTCCAGAAAGAACAGACTATTAAGGCACTTGGAGTGCACTGGAACCCTATAGCCGACAATTTCAAAATACACGTTTCAATAAGCATGTACGACAACCCCACAACAAAGCGGAATGTAGCATGCGAGGCGGCGAAAATCTTCGATCCTGTTGGATTACTATCGCCGGTAGTAATGTCAATCAAAATTCTTCTACAGAATATTTGGCTAGAGAACTCGTCCTGGGATGAACCATTATCAAGTACATTATTAACTAGATGGTTATAAATAAAGTCTGAACTCCCAAAATTAGAAGAAATTGAGATTCCACGATGGATTGGGTTCACAGGAAAAGACACTAGCTGCGAGCTTCACGGGTGTTCAGACCCGTCAGAAAAGGGCTACAGTGCAGTAATATATCTGCGAATTACACCAAAATCGCATGTTCAGACAAACTTAATAACCGCCAAAACTAAGGTAGCCCCACTGAAAACAAAGCTGACAATTCCAAGATTAGAATTATGTGGAGCAACACTACTCGATAGACTGATAAACGAGACTAGAAAAAGTCTAGAAATCGATGACTTAAAGTGCTATGCCTGGACAGATTCAATGATAGTTCTGTCATGAATACAAGAAGATGTGCATAAGTGGCAAAAATTTGTGGGGAATCGAGTTGCACAAATACATGGATTATCAGACAGAAATACATAATTTTACGTGCGATTATCCGAGAACCCTGCCGACATCGCCTCTAGAGGGATACCGCCATCGCTGCTTAAAGATCATACTCTTTGGTGGCATGGACCTTCTTGGCTTAGCTCCAAGGAAATATCGTTTCCATCAAACCCAAAGGCGACAACTAACCTAGAGAAGAAAGTGTTGACGGTACATTCTTGTTATGATTCCAAAGCCGAACACGAGAAAGATGATCTTCAAGAACTAAACTTGTATCAAGAGTTGCTCGAAAGATTTTCAACATTAGGAAAATTACAAAGAGTAAGAGCATACATTAAAAGGTTTGTGCAAAATATGAATGTAAGCAATGCGAACCATACGTCTGGGTACTTGACAGTAAATGAAATCGAAGAAGCACTAGTACCACTAGTGAAGACTACCCAACAGCAAGTCTTTAAAGATGAAATAGCCCAGTGTTCAATAGAACAACCACTAAATAAGAAGAGCAGATTACTTCCTCTATCACCGTTTATAGACTCTAAGGGGATATTACGAGTAGACAGGAGATTACATCAACCAGAAGTATCATACGATCGCAAGCATCCCATTATACTGCCCTACAAAAGTCGGCTGACAACACTAGTGATGGATAAAATGAATAAACTTACCTTACTTGGAGGAAACACCTTGACTTTGGAAGCCATAAGGCAGCAATTCTGGATATTAAATGGCCTGAAAGCAGTTAAAGGGTTCATACATCAATGTATAAGCTGTCATAGAAACAAAGCTCAAATGACCGAACAAATGATGGGAATGTTACCTAAGGCAAGAGTGATCTCTACTTGACCCTTAAGCCAGTCGGGGGTAGATTATGCGGGACCATTCGAACTTTTACTGGCCAGAGGAAGAGGAAACAAATCGCACAAGGGCTATGTGGCAATATTCGTCTGTTTAACGACAAAAGCGATTCACTTGGAGGTAGTAACCGACCTCACATCTCAGGCATTTATAGCTGCCTTCAAACGATTTGTCGCGAGAACAGGACACATCGCTCATATTTACAGCGATAATGCAACTAATTTCGTTGGCGCTAATAACATACTTAGCAAAATACACACACGAAAGTCGTATAAAGATGACGTGCAGTGTGCGCTACAAGAAATCGGTACACAATGGCACTTCATTCCTCCAGCCTCCCCTCATTTTGGTGGCTTATGGGAAGCGGGTGTCACAGCTATGAAACATCATATGCGTCGTGTAGTCGGTGATAGCAGGCTGACATATGAGGAAATGTGTACACTCTTGACTCAAATTGAAGCATGCTTAAATTCGCGACCGCTGTGCCCAATATCCGAAGATCCTGAAAGCTTGTAAGTGGTTACTCCAGGTCACTTCTTGACTGGCTCTTCATTACTTGCCGTACCTGAAAGAAATCATCTTGAAAATAATCCAAATGCTCTTGGCAACGGGTAGGACGGATGCATCAGGATTTCTGGAGAAAGTGGTCATCCGAATACCTCCCAAGGCTACAGCAACGTCCTAAATGGACTCAACGACAACCGAATCTACGAATTGGAAATATGGTACTAATTAAAGACGAGCAGCTTCCACCAACAAAATGGGCACTTGTCCGAGTGATAGAAACGCACCCTGGACTCGATGAGCTAACTAGAGTAGTAACACTCCAAACAAAGGGATCAAGGATCAAACGACCAGTCACTAAAATGTCGCTGCTTCCTATAATCGACAATCAGATGAATGAATCGGTTGATCCAAAGAGACTCCTGCATCAAACAAATGAAGAAACTGCTACGATAGAGACGGTTCCAAATCCTGTCTCCGAGAGCAAAATAATTAATTCGCATTGCATTCAAAGCTCGAACAAAAGGCGGAGGTGCTCAAACTCACTACATGAAAATAGAAATGTTAAACGCACCCGACAGCCAAATACAATTCCTCCTCATAACTCAAGCTCACTGAGTAAATCATGGCTAACCTTCATGATATTGGCATTGCTCACTATATTAGTTATAGGCCAGCAACCTGATAAACCATATAGTATAACCAGGTTTAAAGAACAAGAAGGAATATATTTTGAAGACGTATCAGAGATCCAGCTATATTCAAGCTAATGGAATCTTATCATTTACTATGATTTGTCATCATATTGGAAGGAGTTCACAGGGATAAGAAAATCAGTGCAAAGGCTTACAGAAATCTGCCAACAAAACACCCATCTAACAATACCAAAAGAACTATGTAACGCAACAATTTTACAGTTACAACATCAGTATGGTGAATCCTTTCAAATTAATAGTATATTACAACAACAAAATGAAAATGAAAGATTTAGAATCAAATGAGCTCCTCTTGAAATAGTGGGCTCAATCGCAAACAGTTTATTTGGTATCCTTGATCAAGGGTTTGCAGAAAGATACGAAGAGCAAATTCAGAACATCAAGGAAAATGAAGATCTATTGAAAGAACTGCTAATGAATCAAAGATCCATTGCTGAACACACACTTAATGTCATAAAGAAGAATAGTGAGACGTTAAATCATCAAATCACTATCTTGGAAAATCATATAGAGACAATTGCAAATGGACTTAATAAAGCTGACGAAGTCGTAAAAACTACGCAAGCCTTTACGTCGGCAGTATTACTAGTAACCCTAAATGTGATAAACTTTCAACATATGCAAAGGAGCTTATTAGCTGCAGTAACCGACACAAAACACGGAAGGCTTAACACACTACTGCTCACACCCATTCAGCTTCGTGAACAACTAAGCATAATTAAAGAGCACCTACCCAAACATCTTAGAGTACCAGGAGATGAAACTTCGAAATCATTACTGCCAATATATAATTCAATGCATGTTAAAATGCGCATCACGCAAAGGAATGTATTATTTGACGTTCGAGTTCCATTGCTCAATGCAGAAATATACCGGCTATTCATACTTACACCTATACCTGTGAAACATGCAGATCAGTTCATCCACATTCAACCTTCAACACAATACCTGGCTGTAAACCTCCATAAGGACCGCTTTACACCATTAAAAAGGGAAGATATCAAGGAATGCATACGATTATCAGAGGCCCAATTAATTTGTAATCTAAAACAGCCTATATACAGTGCGCAATCGAAGCAAAGCAGATGTGAGATAGAACTGCTTAACCACCAGGGAAAATTGTCATCCTTCTATAAATTACGAAGGATACCATTGAGAAAATGTGGTATAAGCTACATACACCAAGTACCTATATCTATATAATGGATGCAGTAACACATTTCGACATCATATGTGGAACAACGATCCACCCTATAATCCTTGAAGAAAGTGGGATTATACAAATACAGCCTACCTGTATGATAAAGCATCCAACATTATTCATAAGTGCAAACAATCTACAACCAGGAGCCTTGAACACCTCATTTATACCGGAGCAAGAAATTATCTCTACTCACATTGGCGAATATTTGGCAAGTCAAAATACTACCAATACTTCCATTCCCTTGCTAATTAAATAGATCAAGGCTGATGATACTGAAGAGCTCCATAAGGCAATTAAAACCCAACAACAATATATCGCGGGAATTCCTCACCTTCACCGTCACCACATACTTACATCATTATGTTGGATTCTATTCATTGGCAGCTATCATAATCATCAGTGTGGCGTCCTATTTCTTGTGGAAAAAGCGACGAAACAACATGATGCCACAACTAAACCTACCTTAACCAACCCAAGACGAGCAGGGTCGAGGTCACAAGAGCAACTCGGTATCATCATCGGGGTACCTCCGATTTGATAATGCGAGGCGGGAGAATGTAGAGATACAAAATCCATAGTTAGTCATAACTTATTACAAAACAATCTCAATAAGTCAACGACCGTAACTTCATTTTTTAATATAATTTCTACCTTCACTTAGCTATGCAATTCTTACATTCACCAAAGTTCTATGTCAGCAATTGCATGGAAGTACAAGTGAAATTACGGTCGGTGACATTGCCTACGGAGTAAATTTATGCTGATCTTGTGATTTGTGTTTCATTGACATACATTTTTGTTATATTTGTTTTTCATTTATTGTCGTCATCATATGTATATATGTATAATAATTATTGTATAAATAAGCGAATCGAAATAATAAAAATTGAATTGATTATCAGATAGCAATCGATCAAGTTTAATTTATATCCATCAGTTCACAGTACATTTAATCATTCAGTGACTCTGATGATATCAGCAAACCACCTGATTGTACAATTGATTGTCCCATTTCCACTTCCGGGGAGCCCATGACACTATTAGACACTTCTTTGGAAGAGTCTTTAATTTTCGATGTCCCGATAACACCGACAGCACCTGTAGCTGACAAAGTTACTGAGCGGGAGGTTCGGCCTCCTGGCATTTCTGTACTCAAACGGTCACCAAGCTCTGTTATGACGAGTGGGCGTGAGCCTGTTTCACACCCGCTGACGCCGTATCATACGCGTCCGCAGAATTATAATGCAGTAAGAGCCCGAATCTTCTCCTCAGTGGCGGAGTTAGCTGATATCATGTATCCTGATGTGGATATTAGACCAAGGAAGAAAAGATCTAACGTTCGTTGGCGGGAATACTGTCGACGGATGAGACTGGAAAGAAAGAAATTGGCACAGATTTCCGTGTCGATGCCAGACGACATTCGACCGTATGCCGAAGTAAGACTACTTGGGCGAACTGAGACTGGATTACTTGATAGTGGTGCCACTGTCAGTATTCTAGGCCAGGGAGCACTGCTTGCGGAAGCAGAGGTTGAATGGAAAAGGTATCGGACACAGGTACAAGTAGCGAATGTTGCCATGACGACTGCGCAAGGTCATGTGAACTTGGACATCACTTTCCGTGGTAAGACCCAAAACGTGCGTTTTTACATGGTTCCTGGGCTCACACAGGCACTATATCTAGGAATAGACTTCTGGCGTCTATTTGGGTTGGCTCCAGATATCCTAGGTATAGTTACAGAAGTGACACCAAGTTTACTAGCTACTCCTGACAACGACTGCCATGCTCTTTCCGGTATAGATCGACAGCGTTTAGAAGCTACTAAACAGCTTTTCCCGTCCTTTGCCTCTTTAGGCTTTGGACAAACATCCCTTGTCAGCCACATGATTGAAACGAATGACGGGACTCCGATAAAACAGAGGTTTTATCCGATATCACCGGCAGTACAGAGTTTGATGGATGCGAAATTGCTACGAATGCTATCATTGAGTGTGATAGAGGAGAGCCAGAGTCCTTGGAGCTATCCAGTTGTACTAGTGCGGAGGCCTGGAAAGGTTCGGATTTGTTTTGACGCCAGGAAAGTCAACTCCGTTACGAAGAAGGACGCCTATCCGCTACCGCAGATAGACGTGCTTCTGAGTCGACTTCCTCCGGCAAACTACATTACAAGCCTAGACCTGAAAGACGCATTCTGGCAGATCCCACTAGACGCTGATTTCAGAGAGAAGACCGCGTTTACAGTACCTGGTCATCCTCTCTATCAGTACACCGTGATGCCGTTCGGCCTTTGCAATGCTCCACAAACTATATGCCGCCTCATGGATAAGGTCATTCCTTTCGATCTTCGTGAAAATGTTCTCGTCTACTTGGACGATTTACTGATTCTGTCATCAGACTTTGACTCTCATCTCACATTGCTATCCCGTGTAGCGGATTGTTTGAGGAAAGCTGGCCTCACTATCAACGTTGAGAAGAGTAAGTTTTGTATTAAGGAGACTAAATACTTGGGTTTTATAGTCGGGAAAGGAGGAATCAGGACTGACCCAGATAAGATCTCAGCCAAAGTTGACTATCCGTCACCTAAAACTGTTCGGCAAGCCCGACGCCTGCTAGGTATGGCGGGATGGTATAAACGGTTCATCCTGAACTATGCTGATTTAACTGCCTCCATAACTGCCACCCTGAAGAACCCTAGTCAGTTCAAGTGGACACCTGAAGCCCAGACGTCTCTTGATTTGTTGAAACAAAAACTTACCTCTGCTCCATTGTTAGTGAGTCCAGACTTCACCAAGCCGTTCATCATACAGTGCGATGCAAGCCAACAAGGTATTGGTGGATTGCTGCTTCAACTAGATGACGATGGCCACGAGAAGCCAATAGCCTACGGCTCGAAAAAGTTGAACTCAGCACAACGAAATTACATCGTCACAGAGGAAGAATGTCTAGCTGCAATCTTAAGTGTACAGAAGTTCCGACCCTTCATAGAACTTATACCGTTTAAGATAGTGACGGATCATGCGAGCTTGAAATGGCTGATGTCTCAAAAGGACCTCAGCGGTAGACTTGCTCGGTGGAGTTTGAAGCTTCAGGGTTTCGACTTCACTATTGAGCACCGAAAAGGAAGCCTGAATGTTGTCCCTAATGCGCTGTCACGCATTCATTGCGACGGCCTGTCCACAAACGAAGATCCTGGCCTGGAAGTTGACCTTAGTTCGCCATATTTCAACTCGTTGGAATATGAGGAACTGAGGCATAAAGTTAAAACGACTTCTGGAAAACTACCAGTTGTTTGCGTCAGGGATGGCTTCGTGTACATTCGGACTGTTCCGAGAACAGGCGATCCCATTGGGGAAGAAGAAGCTTGGAAGCTTTGGGTTCCACGAGGGCTTGTCTCCGAGGTTGTTTCAAGAGCGCATGATCCGGCACTGGCTTCTCACGGAGGTATAGGGAAAACACTGGATCGTCTGAGAAGACACTTGTACTGGCCGCGAATGACTGTTGATGTCAGAAACTACGTAGGCGCCTGTGACGTTTGTAAAGAGATCAAAGCCCCCAATACCATTCGTAGACCACCTATGGGAGTCCAGTCTGTGACAGAAAGACCCTGGCAAAAGTTGTACATCGATTTCCTGGGTGCATATCCTCGGTCAGTGAAAGCAAATGTCTGCATCTTAATAGTTCTTGACCACTTTCCAAAGTTACCGATTCTTAAACCTATGAGAAAGCATCTACACTCAATGTGTGCCAGTTCATCGAAAAACGGAAGTGTTCAATGTGTTCGGAGTCCCGGAAACGATAGTCTCTGACAATGGAGTCCAGTTTTGCTCGGCTCAGTGCACCAGATTACTGGACAAATATGGGGTGAAGCACTTGCGAACGGCAGTTTACTCGCCGCAAACAAACGCCTCCGAGCGAGTAAACAGGTCTCTATTGTCAGAGATTAGAGCATACATCCGGAAGGAACATACGAAGTGGGATGAGAAGCTGAGCCAGATAGCTATTTCCCTCAGGAGCTCTTTCCACCAAGCAACTGGTTTCTCTCCTTATCGAACACTTTTCGGTCAGCAAATGATTGAACATGGCAGCTCCTATTCCATCTTGAGGAGCCTTGGGACTCTTAATGAGACTCTGAGAGTAGATGCTGAAGACAAAATGAGATTGATCCATGCGAGAGTGCTGGAGCACTTACACCATGCGTTCGAACAGGGTTCAAGAGCCTATAAACTCAGTGCGAAGCCTGTTGATTTCAGAGTGGGTCAAGAGGACGGAATTTTGCCCAAAGCAACTTCCAACAGCAGACTAGTGCTAAACTGGGACGAAAATTTGTTAAGTGTCGGGTTAAAGCTAAGAAAGGAAACTCCTTATACGAGCTTGAGGATCTGCTGGGGAAACTGTTAGGAGTCTATCACGCCAAAGACATCAGGCAGTGATATCCATTCTAGAAGCGTCATCTGTCGATCAAGTCAAACTGTCGTAATCGATTCAGAGTGCCCGCCTAGACCGAGTAATGAGGAATGCTATCATTGGGTCGGGGTCGAGCCACACATTGGGCGACCGCAGCGATGAGGCCTATGTTTAAGACCGTCCAGCTCAGTCGACCATTTTTCAGCGTTGTTTGACCCACGGGTGGTCTAGACCACTCTGCCCTGTTATGGTCGTAGCGTACTGCATGTACCAGTATGCTACACTGAGGCTAAATGCTCCATGTATGGCGGCGTAATGTCAGACGGACGGAGTGTCTGTACAACTCGAACGCACCCGATTCGACCAGAAGTGCGTTTCCACTCACTTTTAGTTTTGACAAAGGAAAAGGAAGAGCTTTCTTCTTGTCATTCTGTTCGCTGGAAATTTTTGCGAGAGATTTGTCAAGAATGAAACACAAGAAGGAAGCCATTACAGATTGTCTAATAAAAATTTTATTTTATCACTCGTAGTAACTACTAATTTGTTCTTTTCTCATCTTTTTGTCATAGTGACACTACTGACGAGATTTCGTTAAATTTCTAGCAGCGCTGCTGTGAATGTTCAAGCAAGAGTGCCTAGGGTGCAAGCATGAGGCACGTGAGCCCATCAGTTTTCATCGTTGACATTATTTGGTCATCGAATTTTATTTCACCAAATTGGTGGTGATCAGCGTAAAGTAATATACGGAGAAAAAGATATTTACAAAAAAGAAAAAAGAAAAAAAAGGTTGAAGAAGCGAGCGCCACGAGGGCCGCACTCACCACAACTCAACTCCTCCTCCTACAACAAATTGCCTCTTAAGGGGACTCCTGTAAATTCAGTTAGCCGTCCAGGCATTAAGGACAACACCCGTTACATTGGGATTAAGCCTCGAGGAAAAGAAAAAGGTGAAAAACCGACGTGGTGTCAGTGTTTACCTACGGTTTAGTCGCAGTGGAATTGCCACAGCCACAGTTACGACACAGCACGGAGTAACAAAAAGGAATCATTGGCACGTCACGAAAGTGAGTATTTAATCATTATTAAATTGTCATTTTTCTTAAAATTAGTGGAGAAACCATAGATTAGATGGAAATATTTAGAATATGATCGCACGGCTCACATTTTTGTTTCTTTTCTCAATGGAGAGTGACAGAGAATCTATGTCACATGTTAAACTCGCCACATTTACTAGATTTAGACATATTATCTTACTATACTAAAGTGAATTGAGCTATTAGACTTGGAGAAACTACTTTACTATATAAAGAAAAATTATTTACTAGATTTAGCCAAACTATATTATTATGTTAAAACCATATTACTATATTGAAACTATATTATTATATTGAAATCATATTACTATATTGAAAAATTATTGATTAGATTCCGAGAGACTATATTATCATATTAAACCAAATATTTGCTAGATTTAGGCAAGCTATATTGATATAGTGAACGAAAAGAATTGAATAGATTTATAGATTAAAGAATCCATTCAGGATTTGCATGAAATAGTTTCATGTATACAGATCGAAATAAAGTCATAATAGACAAAGGCTATAGCCTGAAAGTATTGTCGCACTTGAGAGCTGACGGCGCGCTCAGTGGTAAAAGAGGAATTCCCCACAAATACATCGAAGGACAACTCATCTTAATTAAACAAGAACACAGCTCAACAGGACAACCCAGGAAACACCTTCCAAAATATAGGGGGCCATACACTGTGGATAAGGTGCTGGACAAGGATAGATATCTCATCAAGGATCCACCAGGAATCCAAATTAAAAGTCAAAAATTCACTTCTGTCTATGCCGATGATCGAATGAAGCCATGGGGTAATCTGCAAGAACTAGAATTACGCGAAGAAGGTTTTGAAGATGATATAGACGGAAGCAATGATTATATACGTTGAATTACTTTATACTTATTCCTATCTATATGTTAAAAAAAAAGAAAAACTCCTATTTGTTTTCATTCATTATAAAACTCCAAGCATAAAGGTACTGATCCCAAAGAGTCTCAGGAACATGTTTCTTTATTTCAGTTCCGGAATGTTACCCTAAATGCAATATTTTGCGAATACTTATCATATTGGTATTATATGTATGTGTATATATGTATGTGTATATATGTAGATATATATGATATGCATGAATTGTAAATAATGGAAATGTGTGAAAAGGAAAAGAAATCATTGGAGTTTCTGATATGCTGTGTTATGGTACCAGCTGTATGAGACAGCGAGAAAAAGCTTTTTAGAAGCGGATGAAGTATGGGCATACGAATGTTGGCAAAACTGGAACGAGCCTTCAGATTGTGGGCTTAGATTTCGATTCTATGAACCAACCTGAGGTCCCTCGTTTAAGTTAAATTAACCAAGTAGCTTGTGTACACAAGGTTTGCATGTTTTATTATTTTTTTTTATTATTAGCGTGTCTAAGTTTGAAAGAAAGGGTTATGAACGTGGAAGAAATAAAAGGTATTCTAACCAAAAGATGTTTGAATGAGATAGTCACTGAGGACAGTGACTGGGTAGGATGGCCGAGCTGTAAGCGACTGTTGTGTTATTTTTTGTGTGTGACTGTCTTGTAATTATGGTGGCGACTGTATGAGAAGGTTGAGAGTATGAAAGTACATGAAAATCCTCCATGTTCGTAAGTTATACTAACTGACTGCCAAACAACCTTTGTGTTGGTAGGGCGGCCCGTTGTTGTGGCAGGGAGTGTTTTGAAGCGAGGAAAATAACTAGTCAGTCAAGCAGTCGATCGCGGGATATTGTCCTTAGTGGAAGACACTGACGGTTACCGTAGGCTTCAGGGCAAGTCCCTGCAAGAGGCGCAACGGCGGGCGGGTCCTGGCCCATACGGCTTTTCGTTTTTAAAAATAAATATTAGTGGGAGAGTGGTCAACAGACAAGATCTGCGTATTTAAACTCAAAGTGTTACACCTATTAGCAATAAAAGTTTTTCAGCGGTTTGCATGGCCCTTTAACCATGAAAGAACAACGCTAGAGTCTATCCAAGCATGTAGCGATACATTTCCTCAATAATTTGGCTAATAATACTGCACCGCACAGTTCAAGACATGGCACACTTATTTGTCGTATAGGTGCTACCTTCGTTTTTCCGGTTATCAGGTGGACTCTTACTTCTCCATTTATATTGATGATTCTGGAATAGACCACAGCTGCATATGCTGAAGTTAAAGCACCCGAACACCCATGCAATTCGAAGGCACGATAGTTTTCCTTTAGCCCAATCCAACGTGGAATTTCAAACGTTTCTAGAATGTATAAATCCTCACGATAACGTAACCAATCCTTAGCCATTTCCGCAGATAACGGATCATCCCAATTTAGCCCAAGCAGACACACACGCTGAAACATAATTTTTGCGACGATTATTGTGGGCGAAATCCAGCCAAGTGGATCATAGAGTCATTCTGCATCTGATAACAAGCTTCTTTTTGTAGGAATATCAATTGCTGGAAGTAGTTGTACTTTTATATTAATTTGATCCAATACGGGACCCCAATAGATTCCTAAAGATTTAAAACAGTTGTATCTCGATAAGTTGAAAGGGATGGAAATTTCCCTAGTTTCTGAAGGAAGATGCGTTAGCAAGTCAGGAGAGTTTGATATCCATTTCCTCAAATAAAAACCACCAGATTGAAGAATGGTTATGAGTTGGATTTGTATTTCTAATGCTGTCTGTAAATCATGTGATCCTGACAAGACATCGTCAACAAAGAAATCTCTCTCTAAAATTTGAGCTCCTACTGGAAAATTTTTATGTTCATTTTGTGCCAATCTCTTTAGAATTTTTAAGGCTAAGTAAGGAGCTGACTTTGTACCTAAGTAACGGTAAGTATTGCTCGATTCAGAAAAACGCCATACAATCCGTTGCAAATCAGTATCTTGACAATCTACAAGAATTTGCCGATACATTTTTGCTATATCAGCAGCTGTGATTTCGGATAAGTCCTGTTGCAATTTGGGTCCTGTAGACATAATGTCATTGAGTGAGACACCGCTTTCCGTTTCATGAGATGCGTCAAAAACGACACCTAATTTAGTGGAGTTACTTGACTCCTTTAAGATGCCATGACGAGGTATATATTTTCACTTGCTCCATATGACCTAAACTGAAGTATTCTTGCAAGAAGCCGTTGTATCTTTGCTTAAAGTGTTTCGTCTTGATGAAACTGTCGTTGAATGGACAGCAATCTCCTGTCAGCTGCTTTCTTCGATTCTCCTAACATCATCGAGTCTTTGCAAAGAGGAAGTTATACAATATATCTTCCGCTATCATTACGCTGACAATTGCTATCAATGAACTGATCACATTGAGCTTCTTCTTGTGTGTATGATTGAATTGGTTCAACTTCTTCTAATTCTAAAAATGCTCTCAACAGAATGGAAACAGACGGGATGACATTTATTAGCTTCTTGCGTATTCGTATTCGACTTATGCGACGAGAAAATACAACCGGAGAGAATTCATCCTAGTTGAGTTGATTGCGCCAACGGAGTTCTTTCAGGACCGCGGAGCACACCTTCCAAGAAAATTTGGCTACATACGTCAGCGCCCAAAATCATATCTATTTTGCCGGGTATACAGAAGTGTGGGTCGGATTCGGATATTGCTTAACTGTTTGAACTGTTTTCAATGTTCGAAGCCTAGTGAGTAGAAATTCTTCTAAAGTTTTAAATGATGGTAAACTTGGCGAATTATTTATAGAAATTTCCTATTCTTTGCGTGTTATTGCGTCAAGCTTTTCTACTGTCATAAATACTACTATATCATCCCATTTATCTACTGGTATTTTGAGAGCTTCTAACGCTCGGAGGACATCTACTGTTCCATCCAGTAACTTTCTTAATTCTGTGGCACATTCTTTGAACATTTTCGGAAGATTAAATAAAACCTTTAAGTTAGCATATGTTATAACACGGAGATTTTCATAACGCCTAGTGAGACCATCCCAAGCTAGGTTATAGTTTGCTTCTGTTACCGCAATATTTTTGATTAGATTTTCAGCTTGCCCATGCAGATTCGCCTTCAAGTAATGAAATTTTTGTATTTTGGAAAGAGATTCAATGTCAATGTCTCTCACAAATATATTTTAGTATGCTGTTATCACTAAGTTGGGAAATTATTGCTATCTGAATCGGATTATATACTGCACTAACACAGGTCACTTGTCACAGTCACACATATATCGAAGAAGTGGTCACTAAATTGTTATGAAGGAATTCACAATTTAACACTGTCTAATCAAAAGTTCCCAAATTGGAACGCATACTATATTGACAGTGATTGCCTTTAGCTTACACTTTGTTGCAATACTCCTACACTTTTATACCGCTAGTAATCACCACACCATCATATTCTTATAATATCCGAACTGTATATAAACCTGCAGTATATAGCACGTTACTGTTTCACTTATGGCGTGATTCGTTGAACCGGCAAATGATAGTCACTCACACAACAACCTGTTTAATGCAGCATTTACTATAACGGATACTTTTTTTTAACAAATGCAGCAAGAAATTTTTAACAATTTAATCTTTGGAAAGTTTGTAATGATAAATTGCTTATTGCACTTTTGAACTTTCACATAATAAAAGTTACGATATTCATGCGAGTAATTTACATATTGTTACGAAGTCGCTAAAAAATGTAAAAGATGTTATCAGTTTAGAAGAAATTATGGAAGTACAGCACCACAGTATTACTGCAGAAAACTTACCTTTGGGGCCGTTTCCAACTCATGGGACGTATCCACCATCCGTATAGAAGCAGAAAGTGTATGGAAGCTGTCCCAGCTATCATTAGCGTGACACTTCTGTGTCTTTATGTACCCTAAAATGGTTAAGAGCTCCTTAGTAGACGAAATAGAAGTTTCCTAACAAGACAGACTACACAAAATCCCAAAGAAACCTCCACCCATTTAAACTCACCTACATATAAGATTCCAGATGTACAAGGCTGACCCGCAACAGACGAATGGCGATAAGGGCTTCCTTGTCCTCGCAATTAGCAACACTCCTGAAATTTAAAGATAAAGCCCAGATAAATTAACAATGAATTTTAACTTAAAAATTGAAATGCTAATTATTGTAAAATTTTCTAACGATCTAATTATTATTGAATTTGTTATTTATTTATTATAAGACAAAAAGAATTGTAAAAAAATAAATTGTAAAATAAGAAACGCAAGCCTTGTAGAATAGCTCAAATTCGGAGTAAGTCAAATTGAGCCATATTAGAACAAAAACGACCGAACCCACTGGATAACCGATTTCCGGCATCTACGAAAGAACGGTGATAAAAAACGTCCTGTCATGATCCGCAGATCACTTACAAAGTGACTGGCGAATAAGATAGAAGTGTAAAACCAAAGAATCAATTAAAGTGAATGAACAGTTTTTATTTTGTTTTAGTGAAGAATCCGAAGAAGTCATTAGTGCCTTTATTCTTCGTTTTTTCGTGAGAAAATAGCACGGTTTTGGCGTTAAAACTACCCAAGGTTGCGGTGAGTAGCTTACGTATCCATTTTTATCGAAGTGCCGTAAGATAGTACCAAGTACAGGGATTTGTATGCCGAGATCTCAGTGGAAATAAAAACAACAAGCCATCCCGGACGCAAGCTTGGAAAAACAAAGGGAAAAAAAATTGCAAGTTCCTGTAAATACAGGAGTATTCTCGGCGAAACAAGATCCTTTGCCTCCACACCCATTGGGCTGGATACACTTCCATTTATACACATATAACATATAGCACAGCAGCACAAAAAGCAAGAAACAATAGTAGGATATCTGACAAATAAATACAAAATTTTACAAATATAAAATTTTTTTCTATTTATTATTTGGTTTAGCAACATAAAAATAAATAAATAAATAAAAGCGCAACAAAGTGGATGTCCCAAAGCTTTCGCGCACTCAAGCTTGGCCCCCTTCCGAAGCTCGCACTAATATCTACATAGACAATAAACAATTGTTCTACTTACCACAAGCGGCCGCTATTTTACCTCGTTGATCAACTTATATTTTCTTGAAATTACCTGTAGCTAGGCCGACCATTGTAGAGAGTATTTGATAAAGATAATTAAGGAAGGCTATCCACTTGCCATTCCATTGTCATTCGGTGTCCTCTGGTCATATTCCACGGGGCTCCCGTTTCTTGGGAGAAGACACAACACTACACTACACCAAACCGAGCTTACTTGCGCTGAACTTTGGTCCAGGAGCACAGATACTATATTTCACGCACCGACTATTTATTTAAAACTCCGCGAGATTCTTTAAAGATACTTCGCGATCGGAAATCCTAGTAAACCAAAAGTCCACCACGAATTCCCACGTCACTTATCAGGCTAATTTCGCACAAACAACTGAAAGCACAATTACTACGCGCACGTCAGATAGTAAACCAAATACGTTCCACTTGGCATATTCATTCAAGAGAAGCCAAGCTTCATTCAGTACCAAAAAAGAGAACTACGATCAACACCTCTGTGTGGGGAAAGCTCCAGAGCATTTGCGGTTCTCCTACTATAACCAGCTTCGAGTGGAACCCAGCTTTGGCCCACTGAATTGCCAGCTGATCACCTTGAACTCGAGTCAAGATCAGGTTCCACTTTGGTGCTGACCTACTTTCTGCTGTATAGCCGACCAACATTTCTGTCCCTATATTGCTCGGTTAAAGCTTTGCTACATTCTTGCCTACCAAGTCTCCCTCTCGATATTAAGCAGAGCAAGCAAATATTGTAACATTGGTGCCATGTGTGGGGTACTCGAACGGATATCGAAAGAATCCTGCACCAAACACAAAAAGATGGACAACGGCCAACGAAATGAAACAAGCGATAGTAGACCCGAATGGAGTGCCAATAGCACGCAGTCTCGTTTTTCTTTGGAGCAGCTGGGAAATTTTATTTACCAGCAAAATCAGCAGATTCAGAATATCAGCTGTTTATTGAAGTCAGTAGTTGACAAAGTGCAACTTTTGGAGGTAAGCCAAGAAGAGGCAGTCAAACGCCGCATAGATCAGCTTGCCAGTAATAAAACTCCACCATTTAGGCTTCCCCCTATCTTGGAGCCAGCAGCGATCTCGTCCAATCCCGATGATCTTATTAGCTTCACCGAGCAAAGACTCAGCAGCGTATCTTCTGAACCCCAAAATAGTCCAAGTAGTTCAGACCATCAACCACATTGCTCAACTCTTATTGACCAGCCATCTACACCACTTCAGCTTGATCTGGCAGGAACTACTGTAAGCCCCAATAAGGTTTCAGGCGACACAGAAAGAAGAGCAGATGTACCATCTTCAAATCTTGAAACAAGGAAGGTTACCTTCAACCTACCACCTCCTGCTTCGCCCATTCTTAACCAGGCTTCAGTAAATCACTCCTCACCGTGTGCAGACGCTGTAGGAATGTATCACTCCAATAATACTCCTCCAGTATTACTAGATAGCTGCTGCCTACCAACAACCATAGATCAGAATCCCCCCAGGGCAAGACCACATGTCGCTCCAGCGCGCTTTGCTATGACACCTAAGGACTACGATGGCAAAGAACCCTGGTCTGTATATAAGCGACATTTCGAAGCAATATCGAGGGCAAATGGTTGGGATGCTGAACTTAAAGCCATGTACCTAGTCCCTTACTTGCGAGGAACAGCTTCCAATTATTATGACACACTTACTGAAAGCATAAAAAACAGCTATGAAGCATTGAGTCAGGCTCTACATGAAAGATTCTCAGATGAATACCAAGTCGCCATAGCGCATATTCAGTTGCGTGGGCGTATACAGAGGTCCAATGAGAGCCTGACAGAATTTGCCACAGACGTACAACGACTGGTGTACTTGAGCTTCAATGACGCTGATGAACCCATCAGAAACAGGATCGCACTTGGCCAGTTCATGGATGGCATCGCGGATGCCGAGACCCAGCGTCGAGTACGTGACTCTATTCCGGTGACTCTAGAAGCAGCTCTCGCGATAGCTATTCCTGTTGAAGCCAGCCGAGATGCAACCCGAATTAGTCGTCGACAAATGAGGTTCAGCGACCCAGTTATTCCTCACAGACGGGCTACAGGATCTAGAGGAAACGAACGATATCAGTCGGGAAACTAAAATCGCCCAGTTTGAAGAAGCGCAAGCTGGGCCCTATATCCACTCAACCTCGAGATAAAAATGCTTCAAATTCCCAAACTTATGCCAACGTTTTACGAACCGAAACTATACAGAAGCCTTTGCACAAACCACATAAATTACAACCACAGGCAAATAAAATACCTCACAATCCAACAACCAAGAAACGAAATAAACAGGGGCCAACAAATCCATTAGTACAGAAAACTAAAAACCCTTTGGAGTATGTACCATCGCTGAGAGAACAAGCTGTCGAAAAAGGTGTAAAGGGTAACGTAAAGTGGTATAACACTAGGAAAGGGTACGGGTTTGTAATATGCAGCAACAACAATGAGGAAGTTTTCGTACACGCCTCGAAAATAGTCGCCAAAAACCCTGAACATCATATTCCGTCATTATGCAATGATGAAATTGTTCTTTTTGACCTTGTATCAGGAGGTAGAAGCAGGTGCGCTATAAATGTTACTGGGCCGGAAGGAGGAACTGTTCAGGGTAGTAAATTTGCAGAAAACAAATACCCAAAGTCATCGACCACCAAAATTATGCCTAAAGCCGACAGAACACCATGCGCTAACTGGAATAGACACACCACCGATGCTTCGGGCCACATTAATGAAGAACTGTTTTGTACGGAAGTGACCATCATACCACCCCCGCCAGCATTTCTCACTGATAACCAACAGCCTTCCTCACTATCTGACCACACCATGAACGGAGCCGCCTCGTTAAACTACTGCCCACTGACCCCAAGGGGCTAGAGTTAGTGGAAAGTGTAGCCACAAGACCTGTCAACATTTTTATTGGAACTACAGGAAACTTTAAAAACCTGATAGTGACAGGCTATATAAACGGCTTGGAGTGTCCTTTACTCATCGACACGGGGGCAAGTCAAACAGTCCTACATCCCAAGGTCTTACAAGCAACGAATGATCCACCAAGGCTAAAACCATCAAATGCTCTCATCCAAGGCGTGAGTGGCGATATCTTCCCAGTCGATGGAATCACAAACGTAGTAATTACCATTAGCAGCTGTACTACTAGCCATGCAGTTTATGTCGCTGCAATTTCAGATAATTGCATACTCGGAGTTGACTTCCTCCTTCATCATGCATGCACGCTTGACCTTAAGCGTAGAGTTTTAATAATCGGAGAAGAAATAGTTCCATTCGAGCAGCATTTATCTCGTGCGATAGAGGCCAAAGTACTTCAGGAAGTGCGAATACCACCAAGAAAAGATGTCCTGATTGAGCTAATTGCAAATATCGCCGCAGACGAAGACGTTATTGTAACGCCTATCCACAATGCTCCAGGAGCCCTCCATTTATTACCTACAATAACATCATCTCAGCACGGAACTGTAGTAGTACAAGTAAGCAACTTGGCTTTCAATGAACTTGTGCTTCCGACTACAAGGGCTATTGCAGAGTTAGAAACGAAACCAAACATTATCGCGATGAAACAGGCCAAAGGGAGTAATCCCATCTCTGCTGAGTTACACGAATTATTTCAACGGAGCACTTCCACCCTTACAATTGAGCAAACACAAAAGCTGTGGAACCTTCTATTATCCTATGTCGACGTATTCTCCCATTCAAAAGATGACCTTGGTCATACAAAATTAATGCGGCATAAAATCGACGTAGGTGATGCTCGACCTATAAAACAGCCACCAAGGAAACTCCCCATGTCCCGCAGGGCCGAGGCAGATGAATTGTCACGAGAAATGCTAGACCAAGGAATCGTGCGCCCATCGAAAAGTGCATGGAGTAGTCCAGTGGTTTTAGTTAGGAAGAAGGATGGAACTCTTCGATTTTGTGTCGACTACAGGCGATTGAACAAAGTGACGAAGAAGGATTCATATTCTCTGCCGCGCATAGATCTAACCCTAGATGCCCTTGGTGAATCTAAGTGGTTTGCCACTTTAGACCTGCAATCAGGCTACTGGCAGGTGGAAATGTACGACGCAGACGCTGATAAAACGGCTTTCACCACTGGAAGCGGCTTATATGAATTTACAGTGATGCCTTTTGGCTTAACAAATGCCCCAGCCACCTTTCAAAGGCTCATGGAGCTAGTACTACAAGGATTACCATACACCATCTGCCTTGTATATCTTGATGACTTAATTGTGCATGGAAAATCGTTCGACGATCTATGGCGTAATCTCCAACTTGTCTTTGAGCGTCTCCGAACTGCAGGACTCAAGCTGTCTCCAAAAAAATGCACTATATGCCAGGCAGAGGTGAGATTCTTAGGACACGTCATTTCAGGCCAAGGCCTTGCAACGGACCCAGACAAAATTAGCGCTGTACAACAGTGGCCACGACCATCGAACAAGACTGAAATTCAATCCTTCCTCGGACTATGCGCATACTATCGTCGGTTTATTAAGGATTTCTCAGCCATTGCTAGGCCTTTAACCAGTTTGACTGAGAAAAGTGTCAGATTTACTTGGAGCGAGGAACGTGAGGCCGCCTTCTGCATGTTAAAACGTAAGCTGACGACAGCTCCAGTATTAGCCCAGCCTAACGAGGACGACCTATTCGTTGTAGACACAGACGCGAGCCAATATGCATGGGGGGCTGTGTTATCTCAAGTCCAGGGGGACGAAGAAAAAGTGATTGAGTACTACAGTAAGACTCTAAGCCGCCCTGAACGAAATTACTGTGTAACGAGGAATGAACTATTGGCTGTGGTGAAAGCCATTGCTCATTTTCAACCGTATTTATTGGGCCGTCACTTCCTCTTGCGAACCGACCATGCCTCTCTTCGCTGGTTGATGAATTTTAAAGAACCTGAGGGTCAAATTGCGAGATGGCTGGAACGACTGCAAAGTTATGATTTTGAAGTCCAACATAGACCAGGAAGCAAGCATGGTAATGCGGATGCCCTTTCACGACGCCCTTGCACTAGTTTCAATTGCCGATATTGTTCCAGATTAGATGAGCGACAGCTAACTATTGCAAGGATGACAGTAGTACAGGACAATATCAGTGCCAGTCAAGATCAGGACGAGAAGCTTGGAACTGTGAAAGCTTGGCTAAAAGCAGGTAGACGTCCTCCCAGAGAAGAAATTACTGCCCTACATCCAGTTATAAAGACATACTGGTCAATGTGGCCTTCCTTGTGTTTGCGAGACGACATTGTCTGTCGAGTTTTTTCTAATACTGCAGGGGTACACTATCAAATGCTAGTTCCGGAATCCAAGAAGGAAGAAGTGCTGACTCAGCTACATAGCAGTGCTGTAGGAGGACACCTGGGAGTGGACAAAACTATCTCCAAAGTAAAAACACGATACTACTGGGCTGGCTGTACAGGAGACATAATCAACTGGTGCCAGCGATGTCAAGTATGCCAGCAGCGCAAAGGTGCTGTCCCAAGAACTAGAGCTCAACTCCAAATATACAATGTTGGGGCTCCATTCGAGAGGATAGTTATCGATATACTAGGACCGCTACCAACTACAACCAGAGGGAACAAGTATGTTCTAGTAATGATGGACTATTTTACTAAATGGCCAGAGGCAATCGCTATACCGGATCAAACAGCGGAGACTGTCGTGGAAGCCTTAATTGATCACGTATTCTCCAGATTTGGGTTACCATTACAAATTCACTCGGATCAAGGAAGAAATTTCGAGTCGGCTATTTTTCGAGAAGTATTGAGGAGATTCGGAGTAGAAAAGACTCGAACAACACCTCTGCACGCGCAGTCGGACGGCATGGTTGAGCGATTCAACCGTACTATACTAGATTATCTAGCGAAACATGTAGCGGAGAATCAACGGGATTGGGATGAACACATCCCCTTCCTTTTACGAGCCTACAGATCAGCTATTCACGACACAACTCAACAGACTCCAGCTATGCTTACGTTAGGACGAGAACTCAGGCTCCCAATCGAAATGAGTCTGAACTTACCAATCCCAGAGGAACTTTCAAGTATCGAGTACCTGGCAAAGCTAAAAGCTCGTTTAGAAACTGTTCATCAATTTAATAGAAGACAATTGAAGAAGGCGAGTAGAACAATGAAGGACAGGTATGACTTATCCTGCCGAGCAAGTCCATTTAAAGTAGGGGACCAGGTCCTACTATACAATCCAAAAAGGAAAAAAGGGATGTGTCAAAAATTACAAGAGACTGGGATGGTCCATATAATATCCTGGAACAGCTGTCTGATGTGACCTATCGAATCAAAAAAGGACTCAACAAAAAAACTACGGTAATCCACCGCAACCGCTTAATGCCCTATCGAAGTGCTATATCGTAACGCTCTCGTAATATATCGCGGGCTCACTGGCAACGCGCGGGACTGTCAATAGCTATAGGCGAGTCGAGGCGCCTAAAAACTAACCTCTGTTTCCTGAATTGGAATGAGCTGGCCGTTTCGAGCTATTATTCGCGATCGCGGGCGGAAATGCCAACAGCTCTACTCCAATATCTAGAATCCTATAAGAAATATTTAAAAAAGAAAAAGGAAATCTAAAGGAAGAGAACAAGACGAGGCCTAACCTAAGATGCCTTAATCCTATAAGATTACAATAACACTTTCCAGATTATATACATCAATATAAGAATACTTAAGCCTACCAAAAACTATACTAGAAAGTAATGGATTAGTAGCGTAACTATACCTATGTGCATTATGCTTATTTCTAAAAATCTCTACTAACTCAATTTTTGTTTCCACTGCTTTTATACTAGCCAACTCCTTTCTGGACAGCTGATACAGATGACATCGAAACATTCAGCCCAAGTAGGTGAAGACGTTTTACAACAAGATGCACTGCCAATTAGAAATTTCCCATCTTGGAACTCGACACAACACACCGAGCTGAGGGCAGCTCTTTTATTAAGACGGGGGCAGTGTTACGAAGTCGCTAAAAAATGTAAAAGATGTTATCAGTTTAGAAGAAATTATGGAAGTACAGCACCACAGTATTACTGCAGAAAACTTACCTTTGGGGCCGTTTCCAACTCATGGGACGTATCCACCATCCGTATAGAAGCAGAAAGTGTATGGAAGCTGTCCCAGCTATCATTAGCGTGACACTTCTGTGTCTTTATGTACCCTAAAATGGTTAAGAGCTCCTTAGTAGACGAAATAGAAGTTTCCTAACAAGACAGACTACACAAAATCCCAAAGAAACCTCCACCCATTTAAACTCACCTACATATAAGATTCCAGATGTACAAGGCTGACCCGCAACAGACGAATGGCGATAAGGGCTTCCTTGTCCTCGCAATTAGCAACACTCCTGAAATTTAAAGATAAAGCCCAGATAAATTAACAATGAATTTTAACTTAAAAATTGAAATGCTAATTATTGTAAAATTTTCTAACGATCTAATTATTATTGAATTTGTTATTTATTTATTATAAGGCAAAAAGAATTGTAAAAAAATAAATTGTAAAATAAGAAACGCAAGCCTTGTAGAATAGCTCAAATTCGGAGTAAGTCAAATTGAGCCATATTAGAACAAAAACGACCGAACCCACTGGATAACCGATTTCCGGCATCTACGAAAGAACGGTGATAAAAAAGTCCTGTCATGATCCGCAGATCACTTACAAAGTGACTGGCGAATAAGATAGAAGTGTAAAACCAAAGAATCAATTAAAGTGAATGAACAGTTTTTATTTTGTTTTAGTGAAGAATCCGAAGAAGTCATTAGTGCCTTTATTCTTCGTTTCTTCGTGAGAAAATAGCACGGTTTTGGCGTTAAAACTACCCAAGGTTGCGGTGAGTAGCTTACGTATCCATTTTTATCGAAGTGCCGTAAGATAGTACCAAGTACAGGGATTTGTATGCCGAGATCTCAGTGGGAATAAAAACAACAACCCATCCCGGACGCAAGCTTGGAAGAACAAAGGGAAAAAAATTGCAAGTTCCTGTAAATACAGGAGTATTCTCGGCGAAACAAGATCCTTTGCCTCCACACCCATTGGGCTGGCTACACTTCCATTTATACACATATAACATATAGCACAGCAGCACAAAAAGCAAGAAACAATAGTAGGATATCTGACAAATAAATACAAAATTTTACAAATATAAATTTTTTTTCTATTTATTATTTGGTTTAGCAACATAAAAATAAATAAATAAATAAAAGCGCAACAAAGTGGATGTCCCAAAGCTTTCGCGCACTCAAGCTTGGCCCCCCTTCCGAAGCTCGCACTAATATCTACATAGACAATAAACAATTGTTCTACTTACCACAAGCGGCCGCCATTTCACCTCGTTGAACAACTTATATTTTCTTGAAATTACCTGTAGCTAGGCCGACCATTGTAGAGAGTATTTGATAAAGAAAATTAAGGAAGGCTATCCACTTGCCATTCCTTTGTCATTCGGTGTCCTCTGGTCATATTCCACGGAGCTCCCGTTTCTTGGGAGAAGACACAACACTACACTACACCAAACCGAGCTCACTTGCGCTGAACTTTGGTCCAGGAGCACAGACACTATATTTCACGCACAGACTATTTATTTAAAACTCCGCGAGATTCTTTAAAGATACTTCGCGATCGGAAATCCTAGTAAACCAAAATCCACCACGAATTCCCACGTCACTTATCAGGCTAATTTCGCCCAAACAACTGAAAGCACAATTACTACGCGCACGTCAGATAGTAAACCAAATACGTTCCACTTGGCATATTCATTCAAGAGCAGCCAAGCTTCATTCAGTACCAAAAAAGAGAACTACGATCAACACCTCTGTGTGGGGAAAGCTCCAGAGCATTTGCAGTTCTCCTACTATAACCAGCTTCGAGTGGAACCCAGCTTTGGCCCACTGAATTGCCAGCTGATCACCTTGAACTCGAGTCAAGATCAGGTTCCACTTTGTTGCTGACCTACTTTCTGCTGTATAGCCGACCAACATTTCTGTCCCTATATTGCTCGGTTAAAGCTTTGCTACATTCTTGCCTACCAAGTCTCCCTCTCGATATTAAGCAGAGCAAGCAAATATTGTAACAATATATACAGGGACGAATACGTAGTAGTACTACCTACAGTACGATCGATGAACACATTGATTTCCAAAAGATCCTTGGATCGAAGGACCAAAAAATGTTTATGATAGGAAGGATCTAGAATGCTGATTGTGGAAGTTTTATAAAATAAAACAACGCGTGCTTGAGTACTACAATATTTCGATTTAATCACTCGGAGTGTTGCAGCATAATGCAACACATACATGCTTTTTATAGTGTTGTGTTTATATGATTGATTTCAATCTATTCGCACTTGTTTCTTGTTTGGCAGATTGGATCATTGCGCGGCTCTGCCCTGGATTTAAGTGCTGAAAGGAAAACAAATAAAATTACAAAGAAAAAATTCTTATTATTAACACAAAAATTTATCTATGAAATAAATATTAATAGAAATACTTCTCTGACAGATGTGGACACCTACTCTGTTGAATAATATTAACCGGACTGCAGTCAGACATTTAGTTTCAATTTCACAATTTGTAAGCCAAATGGACTCTTGCATTCGCTTCTGATAACGAAATAAATTTTGGAAATTTACCAGTGACGTCGGCCATATTCTACAAGGGATGACTCACTATTTTCACGGAGCTCCAGAAAGCAGCAAAGTAAAATTATTATTCCTCAGACGACCATCAAGGAAAGATTCTCATTATTACACTTCATAATTTAAAAATCAAATATGAAATATTTATTATATTTATACCTTGTGTTGAAAGGTAGTCTTGGCGTGGCTCTGGACCGTCAAGTATTTCACATATATATTCTACCTTGTGTTGAAAGGTAGTCTTGGCGTGGCTTTGGACCGTCAAGTATTTCACATATATATTCTACCTTGTGTTGAAAGGTAGTCTTGGCGTGGCTTTGGACCGTCAAGTATTCTCATATATATTCTACCTTGTGTTGAAAGGTAGTCTGGGCGTGGCTTTGGGCCGTCAAGTATTTCATATATATTCTACCTTGTGTTGAAAGGTAGTCTTGGCGTGGCTTTGGACCGTCAAGTATTTCACATATATATTCTACCTTGTGTTGAAAGGTAGTCTTGGCGTGGCTTTGGACCGTCAAGTATTTCACATATATATTCTACCTTGTGTTGAAAGGTAGTCTTGGCATGGCTTTGGACCGTCAAGTATTTCACATATATATTCTACCTTGTGTTGAAAGGTAGTCTTGGCGTGGCTTTGGACCGTCAAATGTTTCACATATATATTCTACCTTGTGTTGAAAGGTAGTCTTGGCGTGGCTTTGGACCGTCAAGTATTTCACATATATATTCTACCTTGTGTTGAAAGGTAGTCTTGGCGTGGCTTTGGACCGTCAAATGTTTCACATATATATTCTACCTTGTGTTGAAAGGTAGTCTTGGCGTGGCTTTGGACCGTCAAGTATTTCACATATATATTCTACCTTGTGTTGAAAGGTAGTCTTGGCGTGGCTTTGGACCGTCAAGTATTTCACATATATATTCTATCTTGTGTTGAAAGGTATTCTTGGCGTGGCTTTGGACCGTCAAGTATTTCACATATATATTCTACCTTGTGTTGAAAGGTAGTCTTGGCGTGGCTTTGGACCGTCAAGTATTTCACATATATATTCTACCTTGTGTTGAAAGGTAGTCTTGGCTGGACCGTCAAGTATTCTCATATATATATTCTACCTTGTGTCGAAAGGTAGTCTGGGCGTGGCTTTGGGCCGTCAAGTATTTCATATATATTCTACCTTGTGTTGAAAGGTAGTCTTGGCGTGGCTTTGGCCCGTCAAGTATTTTCATATATATTTTACCTTGTGTTGAAAGGTAGTCTTGGCGTGGCTTTGGACCGTCAAGTATTTACATATACATTATACCTTGTATTGAAAGGTAAGCTTGGCGTGGCTTAGGACCGTCAAGTAAATCTCTCTAAATATATCTTGTCTATCCACAGATTGGTGAATTGGCCAAAATATTATTTTTATTATTGTTATAGTAACTTGTTATTGAATTGTTTTTAGAATTAAGTATTGGAATTGTGAGTTCTTTTCAAATAAACTTTTGGTGAAATTAAATAGTGGGTTCTTATTTGTAAACCTGCTCCTATTTCGTTTACAGGTTTTAGCATAAGCTTGCATATTATTCATTGGTCCTTTGAGCCGGATCCCGATATTTTCACCAGGGGTTGTTTGGAAATTCACAGTTTCAATATTTAACGCCTGTTGTCACAATTTCAATTTTTTATTACTTTCTCATTTATTGAATTAACTTATATAACTTCATCTAATGATGGATGTAAAATTAAAGAGACTTGTTGCTAAACAAAAGGCTTATGTAAGTGAAGTCCAACAAGCTAAGGCTAATTTCAAAAAATTATGGGAGAAATCAGAGCAAAAGGTATTGACCGAGGGTTATATATTAAAACGACTAGAAACTATAAGACCAGTTTGGGAAAAATACAGTGAGAACTATAGCGAAATAATACATATGGTTAATGAGCTAAATGATGAGGATCGTGAGGAAATAGATTAATTCAAAGAAAACGCTTATTCTGTGTTCGAAGAACTATACTCTACATATATTGTGGATTTACGGGAATTGCTCCTTAGGATTAAAGGAAATAAGGCGTCGTCAATTGAGAGTGATCAAAAACAAGATCACGGGGAAAAAGTTTTTCCGAATATCAATCTACCAAAAATTCAATTACCCAAGTTTTCGGGTGCTTTTGATGCATGGAGATCATTTCATGACATATTCGTAACGCTCATACACGACAATACAGAGCTTCCTGCAGTACAAAAACTGCATTACCTAAAGTCTTCGCTTACAGGCGAAGCTGAGAAACTTCTCAAGCATATACAAATCACTACTGTGAATTATATAATTGCTTGGGATACGCTCGTTGATCGATATAGCAATAAAAGGGTTCTTGTTAACACGCAACTAAAGCTGCTTTTTAATTTGCAAGTCGTACAATATGAATCTTCATCTGGTGTAAAAGGATTATTAGACAAACTTTCGGAATGTTTGCACGAGATCGAAGCATTAGAGGTACTTATAGTTGGATGGGATCCTATTCTAATCCATTTATTTGTACAGAAATTGCCTTCGGAAACTCACCGTTTATGGGAACAGTCCCTTTCAGACTCTAAGGAGTTACCTACACTCAAGACCTTCATTGACTTCCTCACAAAGCGTTTTCGTACGTTGGAAGCAATTGCTGAGTCTAAACCTAATAAAATCACACCAGGTTCCTCAGCAAAGCCAAGAACATTTCATACAAGCAGCAAATACTCCTGCCCAATGTGCAAAGGCAGTCACTACTGGCAACACTGCAATAAATTTAAAAATTTAGATGCCAAGTTTCGAAAAACCGATATATTAAAATAACGTTTATGTCTAAACTGCTTTTCTCCCAAACACAATGTAAATGAGTGTACAAGTAAATTTAAATGTCAAAAATGCAATGGATTGCATTATACATTATTACACGTAAATAAGGCAGAATCGCCTAAATCTCAGCCTTGCAATTCGGCTTCTTCGGAAGAAAGAAATATTAAGCAGATCGGTACTTTCTCACAACAAGTCACCACTTCGACATGTAAGGCTCCGTCCGCCATGACAAAATCAGCATTACTTGCAACCGCTTTAGTACGTGTGTGAGCTAAGTCAGGTTTAGAGATGACCATGAGAGCTCTATTGATCCAGGATCTCAAGTATATATCATGACAGAAAAAGCTGTCCAAGGAATACAGCTTCGCTGCCAGCGAACATCAGTTAGAATTTCAGGTGTAGGGGAATCAAACGACACATCTACTCAAAGTGAAGTTACCTTTTTAATGAGCTCATGTGTACGACAGAATTTCTCAATTTCCGTAAATGCCCTAGTACTCAAAAGGCTAACAGATTTTCTGCCTCCATCTCGTGTGCTCAAAAGTTGGGAGCATATATCAAATTTAGATCTTGCCGACTCAAAATATTTCTTACCTGGAAAAATTAACATACTTCTAGGAGCAGAAGTATATGCGGCAATTATTCTTGAGGGAATGAGAAAGGGACCAAAAGGTTGTCCCACGGCCCAAAATACAGAGATAGGGTGGATACTTTTCGGACCAACTGATTGTAACATAGAGGACAACTCAGTACACACACATCGAATATCTATTGAATGCGATGATAATGCAAATTTGGACAAGGATCTAAAAAGGTTTTGGGAAATTGAAGAAGTGTCAATGACTAGAACATTAGACCCAGAACACGTTCAATGTGATAACTTCTATAAGGAAACAGTTAAGAGAGATGATTCAGGACGTTATCAAGTTAGATTGCCTTTCAAAAATCAGGTACCACCTGTTTTAGGACACTCAAGACCCGTGGCAATTCGCCGATTTTACCAAATGGAACAGAGATTAAAGCGAGACGAATACATTCATAAACTTTATACTGATTGTTTAAGTAAATACATCAATTTGAACCATATGACTCCTCTAAACAGGAGTATACGAACTAAAGAACCAATCAACGAATATTATATACCACACCATGCCGTTCTAAAGGACAGCACTACCACTAAACTACGAGTGTTGTTCGATGCTTCTTGTAAGTCGTCGAATGGAAGCTCGCTAAATCAATTTTTAATACCAGGGCCTGTCCTTCAGCAGGACTTATTTCCAATAGTAATAAGATTTCGGAAATACCAGTTCGCTATGTCTGCCGATATTGAAAAAATGTATAGGCAGATTAACATACATCCACAAGATCAACACTTTCAAAAAATTGTTTGGAGACAAGGACAGGATGAAAATATAACTGACTATGTTCTTACTACGGTAACATTTGGCACAACATCAGCGCCATATTTAGCTGTGAGAACACTCTTACAGCTAGCCAGTGATGAAAACAAAAAGTTTCCAACAGCTGCAGCAATAGTTAAAGGAGATTTTTATATGGATGACTGTTTAACAGGTGCAGATACTCTTCAGGAAGCTACGATATTGGAAAAGGAACTAAACCAGTTATTGGCTGCCGGAAAATTTGTCTTGAGAAAATGGACTAGTAATCATCCCGAAATTCTAGAAGGAGTCCCACCAGAACATAGAGAGCTCCAAACTACGCGTTCCTTGTCTGAAAATGAATCAGTAAAGGTTTTAGGCATATACTGGAATCCCACTACGGACTATTTTACGTTTAAATTAAATTTCGGCACTCCCCCAGAAACATGGACAAAAATAATAATACTATCACACATATCTAAACTTTTTGATCCTTTAGGATGGCTTGCGCCATCTATTATAATAGGTAAAATCATGATTCAGAGCCTATGGATTTCTGGTTGTTCATGGGACGAGCCCTGTCCCAGCAAACTAGCTCAAGAATGGATTATGTTGCGAGAAGAATTCTCAGCACTCATCGATTTGAAAATTCCTCGCTGGTTACGAACCTCGAAAAATACATCAGTGCAAATTCATGGTTTCTGTGACGCCTCTACCAAAGCCTATGCTGCATGCGTATATATTCGTATTCTTGATAAAAAGTCCAATGCACAAGTCAACTTAGTCATGTCCAAAACACGAGTAGCTCCTATTTAGCCAACTACATTGCCTCGATTAGAGTTATGTGGTGCTACTCTACTAGCAAGACTAATCACACGTGTGAAAAAGGACATGCGTTTTGAGAACATTCCAACATTCACTTGGTGTGATTCAAAAATAGTGCTGGCTTGGATTCACAACCACCCAAAAAAATGGAAGTCATTTGTATGCAATCGCGTTGCAGACATCCAAGAACAATTACCAACATTAGTTTGGCGATATGTGCCATCAAAGGAAAATCCAGCGGATGGCGCCACAAGGGGAATATATCCTTCAAATCTAATCAACAATAAACTATGGTCGAATGGGCCTAGTTGGCTCCAGTTAACTGAAGATCATTGGCCAACAACCAATGTAGATAGCCAGGTTAAAGACGAAATAGAATCAGTTAAAGTATTCACAGTAGAGAAAAACGATATTGAAGTAAACATTATCAAAACTTTTCGTCATTTACAAAATTAGTTCATGTAATTGCTCTATGTCTTCGTTTCTGCAAAAATGCTAAAGCAGCAACTACAATCAAACAACGAGGGCCTCTACTATTGGATGAATTGAGTAAGGCCGAGCTATGTCTTATACGTGCTATTCAAAAACAATATTTCGGAGAAGAACTCAAGGCTTTACAACGAGGACGAACACTGCCGAAATCTAGCAAACTTAACAACCTTAATCCATTCTTATCTGAGGACGGAGTCGTACGGGTTGGAGGAAGGGTTGATAAGGCCAATCTCTCATTTAACCAAAGACATCCAATTATACTCACAAATCATAGTAATTTTACCCAGCTGCTAATAACCAAAACCCATCTAACTATGCTTCACGGGGGCATTCAAATAGTCATGTCAGTTTTACGATCTAAATATTGGATTCTTAACTGTCGCAACGCAGTACGATACAATTTGCACAAATGTGTGAAATGTCTTCGACACCTTTTTAAGGAACAACAACAATTAATGGGAAATTTACCCAAGGCTCGGTTATCCATTTCACGTCCATTTACACATACGGGAGTAGATTTTGCAGGGCCAATTGAATTACGTATGGGTAAACATAGAGGCAGCAAAACATATAAAGGATACATTTGTATATTTATTTGCTTAACAAGAAAGGCAATTCATATTGAAGCCGTATCAGATCTAACCTCAGAAAGTTTTTTAGCAGCACTCAAACGTTTTGTAGGACGCCGAGGGCTTTGTCAAAATTTGTATTCCGATTGTGGTACAAACTTTCTAGGTGCCAGTAAAATACTTAAAAATGAATATGACAAAGCGATTAAACAAGCGACAATATCTGTAGCAGAGCAAATTAAAAACGACGGAATTCAATGGAATTTCATCCCACCTGTGTAGCGTCCAAAATACGAACCTACATATTCATATTTACATATTTATAAATAAATAAAATTATTAATAAAATTTTAAAATGTAGAACGGAAAATTTGGAAAAGAATTGAATATTGCATTACGAAGTAGCCTAAAGAATTGTACTATAAACAATACATGTGAAAATTTAAATCAAGTATACATACACTTAGGGCCGTAAACACCAACCAGAATAATCCATATTCACGTGTAATATACAAACACCAACCAAGATTACTCGAGATTTAATCCCTCGTATTACACTGGTGTAATATTTTATCCGAGATTTTCCGGGGGTAAAATTTCTATTCGAGGATTATTCCGAATAGGTGACAGTTGTATATGACAGTTCCTATTTCCATAAAATGTAAATAAAATTAAATAAAATTATTAAAATGGATGCTAGTGAATCGGATCAAAGTTTTGTATGTGAAAATTTTGAGATGAGTTCATCGACTAATTCCTCGTCGGATGAAGAGGATATAGAGCTTCTTCGAGCAGTGGCAAGTTTACCACCAAGGCCTATGCAAAGAATGTTATTCGAAAGAATATATCCCATGGAAAAATACGATAATGACGACTTCATCAAAAGGTTTAGATTTCCAAAAGATATTGTTTGTGAAATAGCAGAACTGTTGAAGGAAAACCTTGCTTATCACGACAATCGTATACAAGTATTGATTTGTTTGAGATACAATGCTGTTGGCTCTTTCCAAATAGTATCTGGTGACTTATTTGGTGTACGTCAGGTTACATGTGGAAGAGTTGCTAAAAGAGTATCAGTAGCATTGGGCATGTTAGCAAAATCCTTCATAAAAAGGCCTGCAACAAATGAACAAGTTGCTATTGTCAAAAATAAGTTTTATGATAGGTTTGGATTTCCTAATGTTCTTGAGATTGTTGATGGGACTCTTATTCCAATTTCTTCTCCTGGTGGTAATAACGCAGAAAGCAAAATAAAAATTCAAACTGTCCACGTCGCGTCCCTGTCATTTGACATACCGAAAATGTCCGAAAGTAATGCCACATAAGCAAAAAATACATGGTTTTACACGAGTTGGTGTTTACGTCCAAAAAAAGCGGGATTATTCTCGGATAAGAATAATCTTTACACGGGAAATAGCATTATCCTCGTTGGTGTTTACGGCCCTTAGAGTATTAGAATTTTAGATATAATAAAAATGTATGAAGCATCTGAGTATGCATAGAATAAGTTTGTATGAAAATGTCAGATAAAAATATTCATTAGTATTGAAGAATTCATAGAGTCAAGCCTACGACAAATACAATACGGTACAAAAGTATCGTAATAAATTTATAAAAATATTTTTAATAATAAAAAAAAATATAAAAATAAAAAGAATTAAACTAACTAAAAATTGTTATCACTTATTAATAAAAAGAACAACTTCTTTTTATTATTTCATAGATATTTTAATAAATCTCTCTATAATAAAATATTCTTTTTTTTTTGTTTCATGTAAATGAAAAAAAAAACAAAACTTGCTCAAGCCGATTTCCGTGAATTAAATCTTAAAATACATTGATGTTGGTATTAAGGAATCAACAAGGAATAATAATATTCAACTACAAACCATCAATATTGGTGACCCCGACAACAATTACGAGCACATCAGAATCTATATTCGTCAGCATCTATTTTCGTTATATTAGTGACACCCCGAATAAGAAGTTCAATATTGAAAACATCAATCATCAAAGATTAGTGACACCCCGAATGACATTTTCGAACATGATCTTTGGTTCCCCCCACCTGTGGTAAGGAACCAATCAGATCATTTTTGAAAGAAAAGAAAAGAAAAGAAGAAAGAAAACAAGCAACACCCAGGCAAGAACAAAGGAAAGCAGTGAAGACAGAAGAAAGAAAATAAGAAAAACAACAAAACAACCAACAACCAGGCTAGAACAAAGGAAAGCAGTGAGGACAGAAGAAAGAAAATAAGAAAAACAACAAAACAAGCAACAAAGAAACAAGGAATCTTCAATAAAAATAATAAGAATAAAGGAATAAGGTTTTTCAATTATATATTTTCTTCTTATGTCAAAAATTTTTTTCCCCAAGTTTTCTTCTTTCACATAAACATTGACAGCACACAACAATACATTTTTTTTATATAAATGTGTATATGTGGGTTCCACGAATAAAAAAAAATAGCTTTCACAATTAAATATTCCCTCCTCTTGGTATTTTAAGAAAGAGGCAAAAAGAAAATTTTGCGAAAGTAATTACACGAGTGATACATAATATTTTTCATTTTTGTGTGTGTTTTGTTGTTGTGTAAAAGTGCCTGACGAAAATAGAGGAGATAACAATGATAGAGCAGTTCTAAATACAGTAGCAGTAAAATTACCACCATTTTGGACACCTTGCCCACAAGCATGGTTCATCCAAGCGGAAACTCAATTCGCTACGAAAGGTATTTCTCAGGACCAAACAAAGTACGAATACATAGTACAAGCACTATCAGTGGACATAATAATGAAAGTTTTCGATTTAGTGCAAACACCTCCAACATTAGAAAAATATAATACTCTTAAAAACGCGTTAATACAGCGATTTTCCGAGACTGAAGAGAAAAATCTAGAACTCCTCCTTTCAGACACCGAAATGGGTGATCGAAGACCTTCAGAATTTTTCAGAAAAATGAAAATCCCAGCAGGTCCAAGTTCACAATTTTCTGAAAGCCTTATAAAAGAACTATGGATGCGAAAATTGCCGACAAATATAAACATAGCCCTAACAACTGCAGGGAATAATGGCATAGACGATCTTCTTAAATTAGCTGACAGAATTCACGAAATAGCGAAAACCCAAAATATATCAGCATTCACTTCAAATAATTACAACAGCAATTTTGACTTAATAAATAGAATTGATAACTTAGAGAAGAAAATAGACACATTGGAACAATTAAATAAAAATGTAACTTTTCATAATCAAAAAAAAAATTTCAAATTTCAGGAACGGTTCTAGAAGTCGTTCTTCAAGTGGTACTAGATTTGCTACGATCTGTTGGTACCACAATAAATTTGGAGATAGAGCAACAAAATGTATACCACCTTGTTCTTTTAAAAAAACTCAGAATCCAAAAAACTAATTAACCCCCAGACGTATTCATGTTCTTTTAATAATAATTCTAAACGTTTATTCATTTTCGACAAAGAAAACAAATTTAAATTTTGAATAGATACTGGAGCAGACCTTTCAGTCATACCTACCACTTTTTGTAGCAGATACAAAAAAGAAAATTTTTTAACTCTGGTAGCAGCAAACGGTTCTACAATTCAAACCTTTGGTACAAGGTTATTTAAAACCAATTTTGGCCTGAGAAGGGACTTCACATTTCCATTTGTAATTGCCGAAGTAAACCGCCCAATTATAGGAGCCGACTTTTTAACCAAATTCAATCTCTTGGTAGATTTGAAAAACAAACGTCTAATAGATAGTAACACAAATTTATCGTTAAATGGCTTAACCATAAAGGTAAACACACCATCACAAAAACAATTCACTATTGAAAATGAATACGGAAACATTTTAAAGCAATTTCCATCGCTAACAGAACCTCCTCGATATGGAGAACCTGTTAAATACAACGTTGTACATCACATTACAACGAAAGGACAACTTCCTTTCACTAGACCACGCAGACTAGATGGAGAAAAATTCAAAATGGCAAAAATGGAGTTTGACCATATGTTACAATTAGGTTTTTGCCAACCATCATCATCTTCAACAGCTTCAGCACTACATTTAGTGGCAAAGAAGAATAGTTCAGATTGGTGTCCTTGTGGGGACTACAGACAATTAAACACTATCACTATCCCAGACAGATACCCAATCCCACACATACAAAATTTTTCTTTAAATCTTAGAAATTGCAAAATATTCTCTAAAATTGACCTACTAAGGGCGTACCATCATATCCCAGTAGCTTCAGAAGACATATACAAAACGGCTATTACAACACCTTTTGGACTTTATGAATTTACACGAATGCCCTTTGGTTTACGAAACGCAGCACAAACCTTTCAGAGATTTATGAACGAAGTAACAAAAGGTTTGGACTATGTGTTTACATACATTGATGACATATTGATAGCAAGCCAAAACGAAGAAGATCATAAAAAAACATTTAAAAGCACTATTCGAAAGACTAGCAATATATGGAATAAATATAATGTGGCGAAATGTATTTTTGGTTCTACTTCCCTAAATTTCTTAAGCCATTTAATAAATAAGGATAGAGCAAAAATTATTCAAAATTTTCCTTCTCCTTCATCTGTCAAACACATACAGCAATTTATTGGAATGGTAAACTACTATCACCGTTTCATACCGAAATTAGCAGAATTACTAAGCCCTATATACAATAATTTAACACTTTTATTAAAGAAAACAAAAAATACTAAAAAAATTTTGTGGCCACAATCTTGTGAAGATAACTTCCGACGTATAAAAGAAGCTCTTGCTACAGCAACACTGTTAATGCATCCCATTGAAGATACTACTTTTAATCTAACGGTAGACGCTTCATCTCTGGCAATAGGTGCAGTTCTACAACAGTTCCACAACAATTGTTGGGAACCATTAGCTTTTCATTCAAAAAACTAACAAAACCAGAAGAAAAATACTCCGCTTTCGATAGAGAACTTCTGGCAGTCTATTTATCAATCAAACATTTTCGACACATACTAGAAGGTCGTAAATTCGTAATTTTTACAGATCACAAACCACTGACAAATGCTATTTGGACTAAAAGGGAGAGAAGTCCAAGACAAACCAGACAACTGGACTATATAACACAGTTCACATCAGACATACAACACATCAAAGGTAAAGATAACGTGGTAGCTGATGCTTTGTCACGCATACCATACCGTCACGAGGATTGCAATGAAATTGAAAATAACCATAAAATTGATCTACACATAATCAGCTTAGCATAAACAGACAAAAAAGAGTTAACACACCTTATCGAACAACAACACAAAAATACGAAATCAAAATACAGACTAATAAACCTGGATATACCGGAAACCAACTATAAACTTTGGTGCGAAGTGTCAACAGAAAAAGCTCGCCCTTACTTACCAACCAAACTGAGGAAAACAATTTTTAAAATATTACACGAACTATCGCACCCAGGTATACGTGCTACAAGAAAATTAATTAGTAACAAATATTTCTGGCCAAATATGAATAAGCAAATTAATGAATGGGCCAAGGCATGCTTACCGTGTCAACAATCTAAGATACACAGGCACACAAAATCACCATGTGGAAGATTTGAAATACCAAAAGGTAGATTCGAACATGTGCATTTAGACATCGTAGGACCACTACCTCAGTCAAATACTTTTACACACATACTGACAATCTTCGATAGATACACACGATGGCCAGAAGCTTACCCTATCAACAACATCACCGCAGAAAACATAGCCAAAACTTTTTATCAACAATACGTATGTCGTTTCGGAGTTCCTTTACAAATGACAACCGATCAAGGGGCTCAATTCGAAGCGAAATTATTCCACGAATTAGCTAATTTCCTAGGCTGTCACAAAATTCGCACAACTCCTTACCACCCACAATCTAACGGAATAATCGAAAGGTTACACCGGCAATTAAAGGCTGCCATTAGAGCTACGAAAGACACAATTAACTGGTCTTCTCATTTACACACAATTCTTTTAGGTATACGTACCATGATTAAAGAGGATTTGCAAAGCTCTCCAGTAAATTTAGTATACGAACAAGCAATAAGAGTTCCAGGCGAATTTTTCGTAAAAACGAATGACAACATAACAGAATCCAGCGATATGTTAAAAAATTTACACAATTTTTTTAAAAATGTATCACCAACGGATTCTAGGAAGTCTAGTACTACATTCTACGTTCCAAAAACACTGAAAGATTGCGAATTTGTTTTTATTCGCAACGACAAAATAAAAGCAAGTCTTCAATCACCTTACGAAGGTCCTTTCAAAGTAATGGAAGGAGGAGACAAAAGTTTTATCGTCAATGTCAACGGCAAATCAATCAAAGTCTCTATCGACCGTTTGAAGCCAGCATTCTTAGAGAAAATACCCGAGCAAAAGATCATGACAACCAAAAACCAAAAAAAAAAGTCACATTCAGTTTATAATAAAAAAAAAAAAATATTTTCTTTATCTTTAAATTTCGTTATTTACGTTTTCGTTGAATAATGGGAGGGGAGTGAATGTAGCGTCCAAAATACGAGCCTACATATTCATATTTACATATTTATAAATAAATAAAATTATTAATAAAATTTTAAAATGTAGAACGGAAAATTTGGAAAAGAATTGAATATTGCATTACGAAGTAGCCTAAAGAATTGTACTATTTTTTTTTATATTATTAAGCCAAGCTCAGGGGATACCCTATGATGCAAAGCACAGCATGGCAGGAAGGAGATAGGGAAAGGATTAGGGGATATGAGGAATGTGGCGGAGGTGCCGATGTATGTCTCCCTTAAACTTCCGCAGATTGTATGCCGGAGGAAAAACAGAAGATGGTAAGCTGTTCCACATTCGCACTGTTCGGGATAAAAAAGCATCTCGGAATTTTACTGTACGGCCGAAAGTAATTTGAAGGGTTAAAGGATGTGCGCGGTTTGCAGCGCGAGTATTGCGTGCAGGAATCATTCTACAAGGGATTAGACTAGATATTTCATCAGAACATTGACCATGCATATAGCGATAAAGGAGCGAAAGGCATCCAACATTGCGGCGGTGCTCGAGTGAGTCGATATGACAAGTTATTGCCAAATTGCCAATGAGCTTGAAGGCTCTCTTTTGGACAATATCCAATGAAGCTAAGGCTGTGCGACCAGCCCCGGCCCATATATGGGAGTTGTATTCCATTCTAGGTCTAATGTAGGACTTGTAGAGGAGCGCTAGATTTGACGGGCTGAAATATTTCTTACACCTTTTCAGAAATCCAAGACATTTCGATGCTTCTTTGGCAACAGAGAAGATGTGATCTGTCCAGTTTAACTTACTGGAAATATTAATGCCAAGAATGCTTAGTGACGGTGAATCAGAAATGAATGCTCCATCAAAAGAAACGGGTGTGGTTAAGTTATGATCTTGTTTTAATGGGATAAGACAGCTTTGGGACTTTGATGCATTGAATTCGACACGATTCGCTTTGCCCCAAGCGAGGATATTGGCAAGATCGTTATTCAATGATCTAGTCATGCAATTTCGTTTAACACATGCAGCATTCCCCCTGGATTCCGCAAGAGTGTCAAAGGAGTAAGCGAAATCAAGAGTACTGTCATCTGCGAAACTATGGATGGGATTGAAAGTAAGGGAAAGCAGATCATTAATGAAAATTAAAAAGAGAGTTGGAGAGATAACAGAGCCTTGAGGTACACCGGCATTTATGGGATGCGGTTCAGACGTAACGCCATCTAATACAACACGTATTTGGCGACTAGATAGAAAACTTTCAATCCATAATACAAGAGGAGGGGAGAGACCAAGTGCTTTGAGTTTGGCTAAAACGGGCTGGATGCCAGACTCTATCAAAGGCTTTTGAAATATCTAGGGCAACGATTTTAGACTCACCAAAATTGTGAAGACTACGGTTCCAACGTTCCGTAAGAAAGGTCAGCAAGTCTCCAGATGAGCGTCCAGCTCGGAAGCCATATTGGCGATCGTTGATGAGATGATTAGTTTCTAGATACTTCATTAATTTTGAGTTAATTATAGATTCAAAAACCTTTGAAAGAATCGAAGTGATGGCAATTGGTCGATAATTTGAGGGATCGCTACCCTCTCCTTTCTTAGGAATAGGCTGAACGTGAGCTAGCTTCCAAGCAGTTGGAAATTTTCCTGTCGAATAAGACAAGTAGAAGAGTTTGCGCAGAGGTTTAGCCAAGGATGAGGCGCAGCTTTTAATTAACAGGGGCGAAAAACCATCAGGACCTGCGGCTTTGGAGACGTTGATCCCCTTAAGGACCCTGAACACATCCCTCGTACGAACGTGTATTGGCTCTTGTACACATTCACACGGGCGATGCAAAACAGGTGTTTGTGAAGTTGGTGGAAGACGAGAATTAGAAGCGAATCTAGCAGCTAAAATATTAGCTTTATCCAGGGAGTCAACAATCACTTCACCATTATTAAGTAGTGAAGGTATAGAGGAACTGGTGAAATTGTTCCTGATGGTTTTGACCAGGGACCAGAAACCTTTGCTACCTTTGCGGCTTGTCAAGATTCTTTGTCTAATATTCCGGTCAAAAAGAATTTTTTCTCTCTGGATAATGGACTTGCAGGTGTTCCGTGCAGTCTTGTAGACTTGTTTCATTTCCGGACATGGATGCAATTGATAGGCGCGAAAAGCAGACTCTTTCGCTTTTATAGCTTGGTTGCACTTATCGTTAAACCAGGAGCGATCATGTTGTTGTTGAGACCTGCTGTAAGAATACGGAATGTATTCACGCATGCCAAGATTTAGTATGTTACTAAATTGTAATGTGCATTCATCAACATCCCTCGAAGCAAAACAGATCGACCAATCAATTTCTTTAAGATACTTATTGAGACTTTCCCAATCAGCATTCTTATAGTGCCAAAGAGGCCTACTTGTAGGTGGAGCAGTTGGGCGGCACAGGTTAGAGGTGGTAAATTGAGCCGTGATTAAACAATGGTCTGAATTTCCAAGAGGGGAACCGACTGAAATGGAATATTTGTCAGGATGAGATGTTAGAAACAAGTCGAGTAAATTAGCTTTATCTCCAGCTGCATCAGGAATTCGCGTTGGTGCATCCACTAGCTGTTGCAAATTAAATGATTCACAGAAGAGTTCAACGAAACGGCCCGCAGGACTTGTGGTAGAAGAATGTCTGAGCCATGGTATATTATGAACATTAAAGTCGCCTGCCAGGACGATTTCGGAAGAGGGGGAAACGGAAAGCAAATGATCAATATTGTTTGAGATATTGTCAAATACGGATACCGTGTCGTCATCAGACATATTTGGGCTGCGATAAAGGAAACAGAAGTATATGATGTGCTTGTGAAATTTGAACCTAATCCAGATATAATTAAACTCTGGATTAGCAGAAGGAAAATCTTGAAGAATAGTAAAGGCCACATCATTCCGAATATATACTGCGATCCCTCTATGCTGAGAAAAAAGAGGCACGAAGCTGTAACCAGGGACGTGCTACTGATTAATATCAGCATCAGAAACGACCTTGGTTTCACTTAGCGCAAGAATTGCCGGATTTTTTGAGTTAAGGTGGCAGTACACCGAAAACCGATTTGCTCTTAATCCGCGAATGTTGCAGAAATCTAAAATAAAATTCTGCATGCTGAAGGCAAAAACAAAAAAGCAAAAAAGAAAAAAAAGCGACACACAACAACACAAATATTTGGGCGCCACCAGCAGCAGTCAACGACACAGCGAGGTAAAAAAAACAACAATAGTGTTATGCATATTGCTGCTTTCAATACCTCAGACCGTGCAGTTCAATGACCACAGCTGGGTGCACCCGGATTGCTGATCAGTGACAAGTGCTAATGCATTTGCACTGATCACAGATGAAGAGAAGGAAAGGAAACGTTACCGTGCTGCTGGCTTATTGATTGTTGATAGGGCATAGAAGAGCCCTTCACTTGGCGGATAAAATTTAGTTTGTTTATTTATTATTTAACGGTCGCGTCGGATTTTAAATAATTATAATTATCGCTTTAGATGCAAACTGTTTAGCACATCACTATCACTTGTTTTAAGTTTATTGATTAGATATGATTAGATTTGATTAAATGTACAACACTAGGCAACGTCCGATCGGATTGACTCCACGTACTCAACTATAAACAATACACGTGAAAATTTAAATCAAGTATACATACACTTAGAGTATTAGAATTTTAGATATAATAAAAATGTATGAAGCATCTGAGTATGGATAGAATAAGTTTGTATGAAAATGTCAGATAAAAATATTCATTAGTATTGAAGAATTCATAGAGTCAAGCCTACGACAAATACAATACGGTACAAAAGTATCGTAATAAATTTATAAAAATATTTTTAATAATAAAAAAAATATAAAAATAAAAAGAATTAAACTAACTAAAAATTGTTATCACTTATTAATAAAAAGAACAACTTCTTTTTATTATTTCATAGATATTTTAACAAATCTCTCTATAATAAAATATTCTTTTTGTTTCATGTAAATGAACAAAAAACAAAACTTGCTCAAGCCGATTTCCGTGAAGGAAATCTTAAAATACATTGATGTTGGTATTAAGGAGTCAAGGAATAATAATATCCAACTACCAACCATCAATACCTGCTTCACCATTTTGGAGGAATGTGGGAAGCGGGGGTGAAATCTATCAAATATCATTTAAACCGCACACTTGGCAATTCAAATCTTACATACGAAGAGTTATCAACATTACTAGCTCAAAAAGAATCTGTACTGAACTCCCGGCCATTGTGCCCATTATCTAATGATTTGTCAGATCTAGATTATTTAACACCGGGACATTTTCTAATGGGTAATGCACCTCTAACAATTCCAGAAGCAGAACTTTTATCCAGTAAAGTAAATTGTCTAACCAGGTGGCAACATATTCAAAATATGCTACAGCATTTTTGGAGAAAATGGGCAGATGAGTTTTTGTGCAGACTTCAATAACGCCCAAAATGGCAAACAAAACAAACAAATCTAAAAATAGGAGATATATGTATCATTAAGGATGAAAAGTTGCCTCCCACTAAATGGAGTCTTGGTCGTATAATACAATTACATCCAGGCTCTGATGGGTTAGTTCGAGTCGTTTCTTTAAAAACGAAAGGTGGCGTCCTAAAAAGATCTATTACAAAATTATGCCTTCTACCTCGTTCCAACCCTGTCGAAAATTAATACGCACTTTCTAACAAAACCGTTACGACTACCTGCTATATAAGCCAGAACGATAGTATTAATGTTTAGTTCTTTTCACACCTTGGATTAGAAACAAACATAAAGTATGGAGGATAGTAGACGACTACTCAACATTTTCTACACCACCAGGAAGTCCCAGTACAAATCTCCCACTAACGCCGGGAAAGAAAATTGAGGAATTACTCAACCAAATATTAGGCGAAACAAAGAGCGAACCATCTTCACCAACTCATACAGCTCCGTCAACATCGAAGGAAGTTAATAATGCCGACAACAATACACAAAACAACGACGGCAGTGTCGAGAACAATATCATCCGAATCCAACCTCGTCAACCTCGTATTAAGCGACGTAAATGCCAAAGCCGTCACTCGAAGGCATCATACCTATTCCGTATGAAGAGCTGCGAAAATCAAAGAAGGGCCGCTTCCGATATAGGACGGAGAGTGGAATGGTTGTGAAATTTTGTATGTATAAAGACGGTCGAGTAGCATGGAAATAAATATATGATTATTCCCACATAAGTGTTCTTAATTTTCCCTCGTTCAGTTTTCTCTTTCTTCGGGACACTCTCGTTTCTTTGCTGGGCTGGAGAATGTTGCAGCATAATGCAACACATACATGGTTTTTATAGTGTTGTTTTTATATGATTGATTTCAATCTATTCGCACTTGTTTCTTGTTTCGCAGATTGGATGATTGCGTGGCTCTGCCCTGGATTTAAGTGCTGAAAGGAAAACAAATAAAATTACAAAGAAAAAATTCTTATTATTAACACAAAAATTTATTTATGAAATAAATATTAATAGAAATACTTATCTGACAGATGTGGACACCTACTCTCTTGAATAATATTAACCGGCCTGCAGTCAGACATTTAGTTTCAATTTCACAATTTGTAAGCCGCTGTAACCAAATGGACTCTTGCATTCGCTTCTGAAGGTTGGACGCACTGATAAGGAAATAATTTTGGGAAATTTACCAGTGACGTCGGCCATATTCTACAAGGGATGACTCACTATTTTCATGGAGCTCCAGAGTATATAAGGCCGAAAGCAGCAAAGTAAAATTATTATTCCTCAGACGACCATCAAGGAAAGATCCTCATTTTTAAACTTCATAATAAATATTAAATATTTATTATATTTATACCTTGTGTTGAAAGGTAGTCTTGGCGTGGCTTTGGACCGTCAAGTATTTCACATATATATTCTACCTTATGTTGAAAGGTAGTCTTGGCGTGGCTTTGGACCGTCAAGTATTTCACATATATATTCTACCTTGTGTTGAAAGGTAGTCTTGGCGTGGCTTTGGACCATCAAGTATTGCACATATATATTCTACCTTGTATTGGAAGGTAGTCTTGGCGTGGCTTTGGACCGTCAAGTATTTCACATATATATTCTATCTTGTGTTAAAAGGTAGTCTTGGCGTGGCTTTGGACCGTCAAGTATTTCACATATATATTCTACCTTGTGATGAAAGGTAGTCTTGGCGTGGCTTTGCACCGTCAAGTATTCTCATATATATTCTACCTTGTGTTGAAAGGTAGTCTTGGCGTGGCTTAGGACCGTCAAGTATTTCACATATATATTCTACCTTGTGTTGAAAGGTAGTCTTGGCGTGGCTTGAACCGTCAAGTATTTCACATATATATTCTACCTTGTATTGAAAGGTAGTCTTGGCGTGGCTTTGGACCGTCAAGTATTTCACATATATATTCTATCTTGTGTTGAAAGGTAGTCTTGGCGTGGCTTTGGACCGTCAAGTATTTCACATATATATTCTACCTTGTGTTGAAAGGTAGTCTTGGCGTGGCTTTGCACCGTCAAGTTTTCTCATATATATTCTACCTTGTGTTGAAAGGTAGTCTTGGCGTGGCTTTGGACCGGCAAGTATTCTCATATATATTCTATCTTGTGTTGAAAGGTAGTCTTGGCGTGGCTTTGGACCGTCAAGTATTTCACATATATATTCTACCTTGTGTTGAAAGGTAGTCTTGGCGTGGCTTTGGACCGTCAAGTATTTCACATATATATTCTACCTTGTGTTGAAAGTTAGTCTTGGCGTGGCTTTGGACCATCAAGTATTCTCATATATATTCTACCTTGTGTTGAAAGGTAGTCTTGGCGTGGCTTTGGACTGTCAAGTATTCTCATATATATTCTACCTTGTGTTGAAAGGTAGTCTTGTCGTGGCTTTGGACCGTCAAGTATTTCATATATATTCTATCTTGTGTTGAAAGGTAGTCTTGGCGGGGCTTTGGCCCGTCAAGTATTTTACATATATATTCTACCTTGTGTTGAAAGGTATTTACATATACATTATAACTTGTATTGAAAGGTAAGCTTGGCGTGGCTTAGGACCGTCAAGTAAATCTCTCTAAATATATCTTGTCTATCCACAGATTGGTGAATTGGCCAAAACATTATTTTTATTATTGTTATAGTAATTTGTTATTGAATTGTTTTTAGAATTAAGTATTGGAATTGCGAGTTCTTTTCAAATAAACTTTTGGTGAAATTAAATCGTGGGTTCTTATTTGTAAACCTGCTCCTATTTTGTTTACAGGTTTTAGCATAAGCTTGCATATTATTCACGGAGTGTCTGATTACAACTGAAGTCCCTTTATATAGGCTTACATATCGGATACCTAACTTACATACAGCCGGATTACTACAGTTTTATTTACTGTAATTAAACAACTATGAAGAGTCATTATTGGTATTTAAACATGCATAATTAATTGATCATGCATAATAACTAAATTAAGGACATTACCTATACATAACAATAAGAAAACTAAGAAAAAGCCTGCCATAACAGACCAGTTAACTTAATAGTGATCGCAAACAGTTTGGGATAATTAAATAAATTGAAAGTGAAATAAATGTAATACAATACAACAAATATACACAAAAAAATTTTTTTTTTCATATACACAATTTTTCTTTTCTTTTTAAGGGTGAGGATGTAAAGACATGAAAGAATGATATCTTTCAATTTAACTTTTCGTCATCCTGCAACCTTCCGGCCAGTCATATATACCTCTCAGCGTGGCCGCTTCTCGACCACTCAACTCAGCGAGGCAGATGACTGGTCATGGCTACTTTATGTCCCTTTTAAGGTTGTTGAGGGACAATGGAGGTTGATCTTTAGGCGAGCACGGTACAGGCTTCTTGCCGGCTCAAGCTCAGGGCTGGGGTAAGTTCTTGCTCGTTGTTCAACCACCGTTTACTGTACCGCTCTAGAAGAATGATTAAAATAGGAAGAAAACAAGTTGGAGAAAAAAACTGAAATATAGGAATGCGGACCCCACTCTGAATGATAGGACCCTCCCTATTACTCGAAACTCATCCCACTGCCCCACTCACCAAACTCAAGGAGAGATTGCCAACTACATCCGCCTCCTGGCATCTCGATCTTCCCAAAACCCCAACTGGACCCAGCACCAAACGAAAACTATTATTTAGCCTATTGCCATGTTATTTTATTTAGAACTTAAAGACAAAAAAAAAATACAAAAAAAATTGTAGGTACATATGTATCTAGATATTAAAAATTTTCTGCTGTTCGGGTTACATATCTATATATCAAAGAAATTGAGGGAAAAAAAGAAGAACGATTTAGGAAAGAAGAAAACCACTTACGCTAATAAAACAAAAAAAATCTTTGCACTATTATAAAATAAGCCCATAAAAAAAATTATGCTCTCATATAGACTAAATACAGGGAAAAAAAAATAAAAAAGAAACTTTGCATTACACTATTAACTCCATACACGAATATTCAATGACAAATCAACCTAAAACTGAAAACATTACGCTATATGACAGTACCTATATATGTATGTTACACATCATAAATAAAGCACAAAAAAAAACTCAGAATGAAAATTTCACTGATATAGCCTATATATGCTCGGCGAAGATAAGAAAAGAGAAAAACAAAAAAAAACACCCGACTATTCTCTTATTACACAAATGATAAGTGCGTACTTACATAACAATCCCCCGGCGATGAAGCGCTTCAGCGACCTGGTGAATATTGCTAAAAAAAACAATAAAATAAAAAAACAAAGGGAATATTCGGGTTGCTGTTGTTGCCCTTCCCTTCCCTCTTCTTTTCCTTCTCGTTCCCTAACTGATCCCCTATCTTCCCGCGACGGTGATTAGCAGATCGGTTGATCCGTGGAGAGAAATAAATCTGAGAAAGCTTGAATGCTCAGGTAGGTGGGTGCGAAATCTGGTCTCAGGTAAGTTCCGGCGCACTTCACTGCCGATTTTGCTTTCTTGGATTCCCACAGTACCGGTCCAGACTCTGTCACCTGGTATATGTATATAGTAAAAAAAACTTCACTGAGGAATTACACTCTCGACAGAAAAGTAATTTCACCTCACCTTATAGCTCAGAAAGGGGGCTTATATCACGCTTGGTGATAGTTGGGTGCAACCACAAAACAAATTGATTTTGATGAACTTCCCGTGTCGTCTACTAGTACTGGAAATCTTGTAAACTTTTACACACACGCACAAAGCCCGAATTCCGGTATTTATTCAAAACCACAACCGAATTTATTCTGGTACTTCGTGCGATTTTAGTACATTCACTTCACTATTTTAACTTTGATGATAAAATGCTAGCCGCGTGCCAGGTTTAGATAAGCGACAGTTAAAAAACAAAAAAAACCCCCAAATTCAGAGGCTTGAGTTGTTCCCGGAGAAGTTCTTACTTCTAACGACTCACTTTACAATGTGAGGATCTCGATCGTCGCATGTCTTGATTCCCCAAAGAAGCGATACGAGGTAAATGTTCTAAAGTGCATTGCACTGTATCGATCAGCACCTTTTGTTGGGTGATCGGAAGTGCCTCTCGAATTGCACTTTGTTAAGCGCAGTTTTTCTTAACAAAGCCCAATTAATGCGTGATTTCTGAGGGATAGAAAAATACATTTCTTTTTGTTTTTTTTTTTGTTGAGTTTTAAATTTAATTTCCGCTTGAACTTTCGATGCGAAAACGAAATTAGTTCCCCTCTTCTTTCTTTACATTAAGAAAACAAATTTGTCGTTTAATCAAAGTCTGGATTAAAATGAGACTGAGCAAAAATGAATGATTAACCCCCAAGAAAAAAAAATAGATATTTTTTCCTAATAGAGAGATTATAGCTGTTACAGGTCAGGTTCGGAAGTTCCCATTCCAGAGCGGAATTCTCCGAGGCTGAGGGGACATTACGGCTGTGGTCCAATCCTATAAATAAGGCCCAACGCGGGGACGCCCCACACCCTGAGATCAAAGAGTCTCATGCTCTACCGACTGAGCTAGCCGGGCATAACTCTTACGAAAGATGATATGGTTACTCTGTAAGATCGCGATGATATGTGGTTATAAAACACAAGGAGAAATAAAAAGATAGGTTTTTGCTAGAAAGTCTTAGTATTCTTTTATTTAATTTTTTTTTTATTCAAGGGAAGAAGTAACAAAAATTTAAGGGCGGGTTTATTGTCTAACTACTCTATATATATTACTCCTTTCTTTTGCGAGTTGTATACCGATATATATTTTATAAAATGATTTAGAATATTTAATTATGATTTAGGATGTTACTGGCGAATGTTGCTTGCGTGATAGACGCCAATAAACTTACCATCCATATTTTCCACCTCGTAGTTCACGTTACCATTCTTCTTTCGTATGCGAGCCTTGACGAACTTGTTGGCCAGTTTGGCCGCGAACTTGTCTGCGGCCTTGCTTGTACGAAATTCCGGACATAGAAAATTTGCCCTGGTTTATAAGTTATCTGTCGCGTGCGAAGGTTATAGGTGTGAGTGTTTCTCTCGTAAGCTTCCCGGAGATGATCTTTCACTCGCTCATGTACCAGGGGAATTCTGTAGTTACTTGGTAATACTTCGAAGTTACCTTCTGCCAAGCCATCAGTTTGGCGGAGAAGACTGTATGTACCTCCATGTAAGATCATGTGATATCCGTAAAGTAAGAAATAGGGGGAAAATTTGGTCGACTGATGCGTTGCATTACGCAAAGCGCAAGCCACATCACTTAGCTGGGAATCCCAGTTGGTATGTTCCTCTTGCACATACGACCTAATTGCTGCCACGATGGAGCGATTAACTCTCTCGGCTGCATTGGACTGTGGCGAATATCCTGCAGTTTTTGTGTGGCGAATGCCGAAACGTTCTATCATGCGAGCAAACTCTGTTGAGATAAATTGTGGCCCGTTATCAGTATGTATAATCTCGGGTACCCCGTAACAGTGAAATATATTTTCCTCCAGATATTGTATGAGTTGTTTAGTTTTAGCTTGGGGAAAAGCTTTTAGTAGTACAAATTTGGTAAACTGGTCCACGACGACTAGGATGGTGGTATTCCCGCGTTTACTTCTTGGAAGTGGTCCAATATAGTCAATATGCAATCTCTGCCATGGCCTTACTACCTCAATCTGGTTTCCCATTTTGGCCTTAGCCTGCAATTTGGAGCTTTGGTTTGTTTGCAGACATCGCATTGTAAGATATAGGCGCGGACTTGTTGGCGCATGCCTGGCCAGAAATAATATCTTCGCAGTCTGTCGAGGGTTTTATGGATTCCGCCATGAGCTGCAGTAGAACTCTCGTGTTCCCTACTAATTAAATCTTTGGTCAGTCCTTGAGGAATACAGAGTTTCCAACTGGGGATATCGGATAGATCATGATCACCACCGCCCTCAATACGAATGAAAATGTGCAGTTCAGTGACTTGCAGGTTAGGATACTGTGCTGGTGTAGCAGAGATTTTGTCTTTCCAACCTATGTAAGCCGGGTCAGAGAAATGTGCTGATTTTAGGTCTACCAGGTAATCTAGCTTGCTCAGGTCAGAGATAGTCGCCTCTGCCGAATCAAGATACATTCGAGATAAGGCATCCGGCACTACATTTTGACTTCCTTTTACATGCTCGATTTCGAAGTCGAACGACTGTAGTTTTAAGCTCCATCGTGCGAGTCGCCCCGTAAGTTCCTTTTGAGACATTAACCACTTCAAACTCTGGTGGTCGGTGATGATCGTAAAGTGGAAGCCTTCGATGTATGCTCTAAACTTCTTTACGCTCAGTACCGCAGCGAAGCATTCTAGTTCAGTGATACTATAATTTCGCTGTGCAGGATTCAACTTTTGGGACATAAATGCAATTGGCCTTTCGGCATCATCCTCCGACTTTTGAAATAAGACACTGCCGACTCCCATAGTACTGGCATCACATCTTATATAGAAGGGCTTTGTATAATCCGGATTAGCTAGCAATGGGGCCGAACATAAGTGTTCTTTTAGTTGTTTAAAGGCTTCTTGAGCCTCCGGAGTCCACTGAAACTTCGCACCCTTCTTCAGAAGCTCTGTGATTGGGGCAGCGATGCTCGAAAAGTTTGGGATAAATCTCCTGTACCATCCAGCCATGCCAAGTAGTCTGCGTGTTTGCCGGACTGTTGATGGGCTAGGAAAATTTACAATCGCAGACACCTTTTCAGGATCGACCCTTAGACCTCCTTCACCTACCACATAGCCAAGGTATTTAATTTCACGAAGAACGAACTTACTCTTCTCAACGTTTATGGTCAGTCCTGCCTGACGAAGCAGGGAAGCGACTACCCTCAGTAAGTCCAAATGTTCATCGAACGTAGTGGAAGTAATGAGTAAGTCATCTAGGTAGACGAATACTCGATCGTGGTATTGATGAGGAACTACCCGGTCCATAAGGCGACACATAGTTTGAGGGGCATTGCACAGACCAAACGGCATGACTTTAAATTGATATAAAGGCCTTCCAGGAACTGAGAATGCAGTCTTATCACGAGCGGACTCTGCGAGTGGTATCTGCCAGAATGCGTCTTTCAGATCTAAGCTTGAGATATATCTGGTTTCCCAGAGGCGACCTAAGAGTCCGTATATCAATGGTAGTGGATAAGCATCTTTCTTGGTAACAGAATTTACCTTGCGAGAATCTAGACACAGTCGCACCTTCCCATTAGACTTTTTCACGAGAACCACTGGAGAGCTCCAGGAGCTCTGACTCTCTTCGATAACGTCCATGGCTAACATTCGGTCCAGTTCCTCATATAACAGCTTTTGAACTGCTGGGGATACCGGATAGTGACGTTGCTTTATTGGTAGAGCATCTCCTACGTCGATGTTGTGTTCCAACAGCTTTGTACGCCCGAGGCCATGCTTCGAAAAGGATGGAAATTGATGTTTGCGGTCTTCCAGTTGGGCATTTTGCTCTAGCGTGAGGGTGTGTTGCGGAGGATGGATCTTCGTGGTTTTATCAATATCCAGGGAATCTATTACAGCAGGGGTAATGCCAAAAGCATCCCAAAAATCAATTCCTAAGTAAAGTTCCTGTTGTAAGCTGGGCACTAAGTGAAAATGGATGGTTTCTGTTTTCTCAGCATAACGGACGGGCAACTTTATGTGAACAATGATAGAATTCCGTGAGCCATCCGCTGTGCGAACATATGAATGACTCTGGTTGTAACTAAGATTATTCCTACGCAGAAATTCTAGAGAGTGTTTTCCCAATATGCTAACAGAAGCTCCACTGTCAAGCAGACCAACTATATTTTCTTCAGCTATTTGTACTGTGACGTATGGACGATGGTCCTCTCCATCACGCTGAATAGCGGCGGATACTGCTTTACGAAGCAGCTTTTTGGATTTCCAGTACTTCCGAGATCTAAGCTGACGCAGCCGACCTCGACTTGAAGCGATATATCGAGAGCGAAGGGATTCCTCAGGAGTTGTTTTGGGTGTGTCTATGTCCGATTGGAGAGCTTGGGTTGATTGGGTTGATGCTAAGTGGGGAAGGGATAAAGTGGGTAGCAAGGTCGATAAAGCATGCCCATCCTCTAACGATGAGTTGCAGGCTCGGTATTGGTGGCTGCTTCTACTCTCCTGGCACTGGGGTAACTGGTCGTATGGCCCGAACGCATGACCCCAGCTCGTTCTGCGTTCGGGGTCTTGTTTACCGCGCGGCCTAAACAGCTCCCACAGTTTGGCTTCAGCACGCCAGGACGTCCGCAACCGTAACAGAATATCCCAAGATGACCCTTTGAACAGTCTTGATATCTGTGGCCTAAGTCTCGGCAGTTCCAACATATATCAAACGAAGCGCGGTTAGCAGTATTTCTCCTTAGCACTGGCGTAAGCGCTGCTACTTGTGGGTCAATGTCATTATCAACGTAGTCTGACAAGGGTATTACCTCCTCTAGTTCTTCGATCTGCGCTCTATTTCGGAAAGTACGAGCCATAGTCAGCTGTCGAGGATCGTGCCCAGATCTAGCCCACAATTTCTCTAGCCGCTGGCAGATAATTCTCACCTCTTCCGTTGATCTGAATATTGTCGTGGTAGTGGCACTCTGCATAGCTGGATCCATGTTTTCTCGGACAATTTCGAGTAGCTCTCTGTCAGGAAATGGTCTTCGAAGCCGACCGTTAAGTCGTTCTACGTCCAGCAGGAAGTTGTTGAACGTTTCTTTCGGGCCTTGTCTTCTTGTTTCAATGGCCCTTCGCGTTTCTCTTTCTGAGACATAGCTCCCGAATCGCTCGAGTAGGGCTGTCTTCATACCCTGCCAGCTCGTATCGGGATATTTGCGCTTGTAAACCCAGAACCAGCTTTCAGCCGTACCTGAGAGGAAATTTGGCAAAATGCCAATTAAACGATCCAGCGGATAGTTATCATCCTTGGAAAGCATTTCTAGCCGAAAGACAAATTCGGTGACGTCAAGGCCCTCTGGGGACCCGTTAAAAGATATCTTCCATTTTGGTAGCCTTGGCTGCCAATGAGGAGAGCTTGAAGTTTCTGGGCGACCGCTGTACTGAAAGTGGGCATTGGATTGATTCCCGCTAGGGTTGCTACCGCGATTTTGTTCAGTAGGGAAGGGAGTTGTTGATAAGGGTTCACTCTGATTGCCCATGCGAGGCGTCAGGGCTGTGTAATTTAGAGGATTCGTAGTTGTGCTCAAAAACTGATTAGGAGACCTTCCTAGATCCCCAGCTGTATTCCCGATTATCGACAGAGATGGAAGTGTCACACTTCTAGGAAACTGAATTCGTCGACGGACTGCACCTGTTCCAACATTCGCAGCCTCAGCTCCTTCGACATTTGTCTCAAAGTTAGTTGGTGCTGGAGTACTACTTGCTCCTGCAAGGGCTTGGGGCTTTTGGTTCTCAGAGGCATCCCCACGAGGGGGAATCTTAATTTGCATGAATTCCTTAATAAGCTCGGATAGGGCCGATACTTGTTCAGTGGACTCTTGTGAATGATCTGTTGATGAACCAGCTAAGCGTATAGCTCGCCCACTTAGGTGACTCAATCGACATCTCACGCGTTGATAATCGTCATGAGTTTGGACTTTATTCTCTTTAATTAGCTGAGTTAGCAAGGCGAGGTTTTCTTTACAAATCTCAAGCTCACTTCCCGCCTCGGAAGGATCGTGCATAACTGTTGGTGCTCGACCAGGAAACGATGCCTCTAAATCTAATAATTCTCTAAGTTTGGTAGAGGCTTCGGGATCGGTTATATCTAGGCCCCTGACCTTATACTCAACATTGCGTTCGTCTTCTAATAGGAATTTGGGATCCATTATTAGTAAATGCGAAAGGTAAACGAGTTATGGATATAAATATATATTAAAATATGAGGCGAACAAAGATATTTAGTTTATCAAGGAATGCAATTGAAGATAATGGAGAAGGAAAAAAAAATTATATATATATGTATGCGTATACTAAAATAAAATCAGTAGAAGTAAGATAAAATGCAATAAGGTATTCGTTGTTTTCGACTGTATAAAGATTGTCTAATCTTGTTACCATACAGGAACGATGACACTATAACTATACCGAATAACCAATAAAGACTAAAGATATACCTATAAAAAACACAAGAAAGAGAAAAAAAAAGAAAAAAAAGGAATATAATGCTTAGATCGCCAGCAGAGTGAGCTTCGGCTTAACTACGGGTAGGAAAAGAACTATATTAGTACGTTGAACGAAAGGCAACAAAAAAAAAATAGTACTATTAAACAAATCAAAACCAACAAATAATTTAGAGGAAAAATTAAAGTTCAATAGAAATGCGAAAATAAGTACAGTTAATTAGAGATAAAAACGTACCAGTATATTGTAAAATAATAGAATTATGACAGCAGATTCTGGGCCAATAAAATAGATGTCCTGGCTCTTCAGCTTCCAACAAAACGTGTACTGGTATATTTATATATATATGTATAAAGAAAATTCGATAATAATAAAAAAGTAGATTTCCTGAATTGAATTGTGGTTAATATTTCTTCGTTTGGTGACACGGTTCATTTAGTTCAGGTTTTAAGGGTTTGATGAGTCAGTGGTGAGTGATCCAAGTTTTCTCCTATGTAAATGAGAAGTGCCGTAATCGACATCATTTCCACCAGCGGGGCTAATAGAGAATACTAATCTGCTCAATCTAACAGCCCGCCTGGCGGAGTATGCGTTTGGATAATTTTTCCAGAAATAATTATTTAACAAATGACAACACATATCAAACATCAAGCAGGGAAACCTTCAAAGGCCACATATCAACTACTTGACGGAAATGTTGTCAACAATAAAAATAAAAAAAAAAGGTGTAATACATGAAAAATACGAATAGCCTTCTCTAACGAGGATTTTACAAAATCACTAAGAGTCGCTAATGCCGATCGAACATAAGGGCGAAACCTACAGTGAGGAATATCCTAACCATTCAGCGAAAGCATTGTCACGAGCACTTAAGACTGCAAAAGTGTTAAAGAAGCCAGAGTTAGTCTCTAAACGAATAACCTAATAGATTGACGCTGTGAATATAGCGCAACTGTATTCAGTTGATATTTTAACTCGTAAAAGTAAACAGCAACAAAAAAAAAAACCCATTCGTTTGTAAACTGTAGAAAATTATGCTTGTGTTTGGGCGCCATATTTGTAACCTTCCGGCCAGTCATATATACCTCTCAGCGTGGCCGCTTCTCGACCACTCAACTCAGCGAGGCAGATGACTGGTCATGGCTACTTTATGTCCCTTTTAAGGTTGTTGAGGGACAATGGAGGTTGATCTTTAGGCGAGCACGGTACAGGCTTCTTGCCGGCTCAAGCTCAGGGCTGGGGTAAGTTCTTGCTCGCTGTTCAACCACCGTTTACTGTACCGCTCTAGAAGATTGATTAAAATAGGAAGAAAACAAGATGGAGAAAAAAACTGAAATATAGGAATACGGACCCTACTCTGAATGATAGGACCCTCCCTATTACTCGAAACTCATCCCACTGCCCCACTCACCAAACTCAAGGAGAGATTGCCAACTACATCCGCCTCCTGGCATCTCGATCTTCCCAAAACCCCAACTGGACCCAGCACCAAACGAAAACTATTATTTAGCCTATTGCCATGTTATTTTATTTAGAACTTAAAGACAAAAAAAAAATACAAAAAAAAATTGTAGGTACATATGTATCTAGATATTAAAAATTTTCTGCTGTTCGGGTTACATATCTATATATCAAAGAAATTGAGGGAAAAAAAGAAGAACGATTTAGGAAAGAAGAAAACCACTTACGCTAATAAAACAAAAAAAAATCTTTGCACTATTATAAAATAAACCCATAAAAAAAATTATGCTCTCGTATAGACTAAATACAGGAAAAAAAAAATAAAAAAGAAACTTTGCATTACACTATTAACTCCATACACGAATATTCAATGACAAATCAACCTAAAACTGAAAATATTACGCTATATGACAGTACCTATATATGTATGTTACACATCATAAATAAAGCACAAAAAAAAACTCAGAATGAAAATTTCACTGGTATAGACTATATATGCTCGGCGAAGATAAGAAAAGAGAAAAACAAAAAAAAACACCCGACTATTCTCTTATTACACAAATGATAAGTGCGTCCTTACATAACAATCCCCCGGCGATGAAGCGCTTCAGCGACCTGGTGAATATTGCTAAAAAAAACAATAAAATAAAAAAAACAAAGGGAATATTCGGGTTGCTGTTGTTGCCCTTCCCTTCCCTCTTCTTTTCCTTCTCGTTCCCTAACTGATCCCCTATCTTCCCGCGACGGTGATTAGCAGATCGGTTGATCCGTGGAGAGAAATAAATCTGAGAAAGCTTGAATGCTCAGGTAGGTGGGTGCGAAATCTGGTCTCAGGTAAGTTCCGGCGCACTTCACTGCCGATTTTGCTTTCTTGGATTCCCACAGTACCGGTCCAGACTCTGTCACCTGGTATATGTATATAGTAAAAAAAACTTCACTGAGGAATTACACTCTCGACAGAAAAGTAATTTCACCTCACCTTATAACTCAGAAAGGGGGCTTATATCACGCTTGGTGATAGTTGGGTGCAACCACAAAACAAATTGATTTTGATGAACTTCCCGTGTCGTCTACTAGTACTGGAAATCTTGTAAACTTTTACACACACGCACAAAGCCCGAATTCCGGTATTTATTCAAAACCACAACCGAATTTATTCTGGTACTTCGTGCGATTTTAGTACATTCACTTCACTATTTTAACTTTGATGATAAAATGCTAGCCGCGTGCCAGGTTTAGATAAGCGACAGTTAAAAACCAAAAAAAAAACCCAAATTCAGAGGCTTGAGTTGTTCCCGGAGAAGTTCTTACTTCTAACGACTCACTTTACAATGTGAGGATCTCGATCGTCGCATGTCTTGATTCCCCAAAGAAGCGATACGAGGTAAATGTTCTAAAGTGCATTGCACTGTATCGATCAGCACCTTTTGTTGGGTGATCGGAAGTGCCTCTCGAATTGCACTTTGTTAAGCGCAGTTTTTCTTAACAAAGCCCAATTAATGCGTGATTTCTGAGGGACAGAAAAATACATTTCTTTGGTTTTTTTTTTTTTGTTGAGTTTTAAATTTAATTTCCGCTTGAACTTTCGATGCGAAAACGAAATTAGTTCCCCTCTTCTTTCTTTACATTAAGAAAACAAATTTGTCGTTTAATCAAAGTCTGGATTAAAATGAGACTGAGCAAAAATGAATGATTAACCCCCAAGAAAAAAAAATAGATATTTTTTCCTAATAGAGAGATTATAGCCGTTACAATCCCATTTAGATAATATTACATGCCTAAAGCCATGACCATAGATAAGGTAAATAAACAAAAATCGGAATGATAAACGAAAGAAAATAAAAACCAAATAAATCACTTACTTTTGGAAGCAACAAACAACAAAGCAACAAACGCAAATTTCGCTTTGCAAGCAAAATGTGCAATTTCAAATGTGTCTGAGGTCATCGATATACCAAATCAATCAATGAATCATAAAGAAGTTCAGTGATCAGAATTGTTGACACTGCAACTATGATTTGTAAATTCCTTTATTGCAATTTTGCAATAACTCCCTCTTTTATAATTATTAAACGTATTGATTCCTATGTAAACAAAATGTACCTATAAATAACCAGTGACTGGTGGTCAATAAAATCAGAATTAAATCGATCAGTAAAGTATCTTTTTGATCTCTCATTAAACATCGGCATACTCTGCCATCCTAATTAATACATTGGCATACTCTGCCTCTTAATTAAAACAGCGGCCCACTCTGCCAGCAAAGATCGGCATACTCTGCCTTAATCAATAAAACAGCGGCATACTCTGCCAGCAAAGATCGGCATACTCTGCCTTAATCAATAAAACAGCGGCATACTCTGCCTTAATCAATAAAACAGCGGCTTCCAAAAGTAAGTTCGGCAGCGCTCTGCCTTTTCGATATAATTTCCATCCAAATTATAACTAAAAATTATCATGGACAGTTTCTCGTATAATATGGGAACAATACTACCACACTATAGTTCAAACTAATACTATTACTAGTACTCAAAAATTCAAATAATTTCCTCTGGAATGCACCAACCATCCACGTTCGCTCAATCTCAACTGGTAGAGAATTCCATATTCTAGGTACATGGACAAAATAGTAACGAGCGCCAGTCAACGTCAAAAAACGTAGTATAATTATATTTAAATGCCTTGGAGATTGAGCAAGTTGTATATATTCCCATAAATAATTAGGTTTACTAGTATACACGAGCTTATGTAAAAATATTAAAGCCTTAAGAAGAAGATACGTATTTAGGAAGTAACCCAGAACTACATTTCGGTACGGACTTACATGATCATATCTGTTTAAGTTAAAGCTCTTTTGCTTTAACTGAGATGTATAGGCCTAGATGCAAAATCTAGACCGCTGTAGAATTGAATATCGATGCTTGTATCGATACTCAAAATAATGGGGAATGGTTGAAAAGCTGACCGTTCTGACTTGAATGAGTAGAAACGCACTGATTGTCGATTATAACAAAACTGATTTTATTATTTATTTCATTCAATATATTTATAATAAAATTGAACATGCGTAATCAATATTAATAAATCAATTCACAAATTGACCGGTAAGAAACAGGGTTCATCGACTTGAGCGATTAATAATTCACCGCAGTGAGAATGCTGACCCAGCAGTAGTTCCCCTGGCGTAAATATTGTAAAAACTGCATGTAAAGCAGAAAAAATGGAAATTGGCACTGCTCACGGTGGTGAATTATGATCGCTGGTTCAATAAACTTAAGAATAATAACCCTTTAAAATGCTTACGCTAGATTAAATGAAATTCTTGGTTTATCATGATTATACTGACTTTGACTATCTTAAATTAGTAATGCTAATTTAATTTTTAACTTAATAATTATGATCTGGGTCATAATATACTCCCCCGCGTTGAACATACCTTGTTCAACTGTCAATGTTTACCCTGAAGTCCGGGGTTGTAACTCGTCTCGGGCTGGGTTTAGGTGGCTTAGATGTATTGCAGCATGATTTAGTTGTTTTGCATCTCCAAATGATTCCAAAAATTGTAATAACGATTACCAGGGACAGTGTTAGATATCCTACCGTATAGTGATGGACGTGGTGTGCGTGAAATTTATTTGGGAGTTCTCTTATATCCTGCATTTGAACTTCCTTCTGAAGGTCTCGCAATTCTGCTAATTTAGCGTGATACGCTATGGCATTGTGTTGTATCATTGGAAGATGATCGAGGCTTATGGGTTTGGGAATACTTCCGACACGTGTGTAGGACAACTTGCTGGTAGTTGGATATACATGATGCCCTTGGATCGTCAAGAATTCTTGCCTGATAACACAGTTTGCTTGAAGTTTCAAGAGACCGGAACCTTCGATTGACATTTGAGATACATCATTTCCACATACGACGTTGACTGTAGTCTTCTCCTTGAAAGCGTAGATCCATTGATTTGGGTGGAATAACTGTATCCATACTGGGTCACTGTTGGTTCTTCTGAGATCGCATGTACGTGAGATTTCCCTGTGATGAAACAGTTCAATTTCGCACAGGCTAACATTTGCTCCTCTTCGATAGATTGGATGCAGCTGCTTGCATAAATAGATAGTTTCATCAGTTTGTAGACACGACGATTGTTGTTGCTTAGTCAATGGATAATATTGATCTCGATGCAGATTAATTGCTAGAAACTCTGATGCTGGGTTAATTGCAATAAGTGTTCCATTGATCAATGCTGGAATGGGAGTGACTCGAAATAACTCGAATTTCTCTAAGTTTACGAGAGGCAGTCTCAATCGAAAGATAACATAATTTTCAACGACTCGGCCCTCTATTGTCATCAAGCGATAGAACTGTAGTATAGAATCCTGGGATGCTGGTAATTGAAGAGATGTGGGTAAATGGGCCTTGATGATAGTGAGCTCTTGAGCTAATTGCCTTGGGGACAGGAGCATGTGATTAATCCTTCCATGGTGGGTGTCGGTGATAGTGTCTATTATTGCTGATTGTGTTTTTTGAAAATTTAACGTCATCAGAGTCAGTTTCATTGCTAATGAAGAAAACAGTTCCATCGCTTTCTGCTGATACAGTCCTTCACTGATATTATTTATGCGCAGGTTTATCTGGTCAAGGTGATCATCTATTTCTTGGAACTTTCTGTCAACACCTTCTTGATCAGTTTTCATTATATTTATTGTGGAGTCTATCAAAGACGTCCGATTTTTTAGTAGTGTGAGGAGACGGTTTTCATTTTCCTTTATGTCATCAATAGTGTTAGACATCTCTGCTGCATATTCAGAGTCCAGTACGCCGAACAGGGCATTTGCCACATTGCCAATGATATTAACAGCACCTCTTTTGGTTCTAGTAGATTTAGTTTTGACGTGTAGGAGTTCATTATCAATAGAAATTTCCTCTTGCAGACGATTGAATTGGTTAACTAGTTTGACACACAAACTCGTCTGTTTTAGCACAAAGAGGAAGTTTATCTGAGTGCATAGGTGATCTAGGGTTTTGGTGCTATTTATAATTGCTTGAAAATCGTTCCAGTATGTCTCCATTTCATAATAGACTACAAGGTTCCATTCATTTGATATTATGTTAGTCGTGCCGATATTCTCAAAATATAACCCAGGTTGTGGTGTGAAAGGGGATGTTTCAATAGGCTGTCCTCTGATAATGGGTAGAATCATACAGGTTAAGAGAAGTGTTGTTAGTGCGGAACCATACGTGTGACGTGTCTTTTTTGTTGGAACCTCGCCGCTACTGCATGTAGAGTTGTCGTAAGCTTCTGCTAATTGGGATGAGTTTCGTCGATTTGAAGTTTGACCTTCTCTGTCCTGATCATCATGACTAGCCGATCTATCTTCATTATCGTCCTCTATAGGCAGTGGAGCGAGCCTGTGTATTGGTCGCCGTAATGTATTATTTGCCGTTCGAACGTCGGCTACTCGGACAAGACCATCATTGCCCTTGAATGTTTTCACAATTCTTCCTAGCGGCCATTTGAGTGCTGGGAAGTTATGCTCCTGTATGATCACGATAGTACCTGGTTGGACATTTTGGCAGCTTTGCTTCCACTTAACACGATGCTGCAGTTGGTTGAGATATTCTCTTGACCATCGCCTCCAGAACTCCTGTTTAATGTGAGTCACTAGTTTCCATCGTTTGAGAAGACTTACTCTTGTTTCTTCACATCTGGGATCAATGGAGGCCGTGAGGGGCTCACCGATCAAGAAGTGTCCAGGGGTCAAAGCCGTGAAATCATTTGGATCAGAGGACATGGACGTAATTGGTCTGGAATTGAGTATTGCTTCTATTTCAATCATGACCGTTTCCAGCTCTTCATACGTAAGTGAAGCTGAAGCTAAGCTGCGTTGGAGTAGGTATTTGGCTGACTTAACGGCTGCCTCCCATAGACCTCCAAAATGGGGAGCTCGTGCAGGTATGAAATGGATGTCAATTCCGCTTGCGCTGCACCTTGTTTCGATCTCTTCTATCGCCTTGTCTGCGAAGATGCTATCCAGTAGTTCTTGTAGTTGGTTTCTGGCGCCAACAAAATTCGTAGCATTATCGCAATATAACTTCTGGCAGTGCCCCCTTCTGCCCATGAAACGTTTCAGAGCACCAATAAATGCGTTCGTTGTTAGATCACTCACTACTTCCAAATGCACTGCTTTGGTGGCAAAGTAGCAAAGCACTGCTACATAACTTTTTTGAGGTTTCTTCCCTCTGAGATGAAAATGCGTCCATATCGGCCCACAGAAATCCACACCAGAATTAGTAAAGGGTCGTGCCGGTTGTATTCGGGTAGCTGGAAGATTCCCCATTAACTGTGTTCGCAATTTCGGATTGTTTCTGAAACATCGGACACAGTTTTGCACTATGGAGCGTGCGATGGTTTTCCCTTTTATTGGCCAGAACTGTTGCCTGATTATTGCCAGGAGAGCTTGTGGGCCGACATGACGATGGTTCCTGTGGATGTCGGTCATTAAAAGTTTTGTAAATGGATGATTATAGGGCAGGAGCATGGGATGCTTGGCATCATATGACAGGGATGATGCTTCTAATCTTCCTCCGACTCGAATGACTCCCTGATCGTCTAAAAATGGAGCAAGGCTAATAAGTGGGCTGGATTTATTTAGCTCCGTTAATTTTTGTAGCTGAGATCGATCATCTTTGAAATTTTCCTCTTGCATGATCTTAATTATGGTGAGTAATCCCTTATCTAATTCTAGGCTTGTCAATGCACAGCTCTTATTTAGATTAGTTTTGCCTTTATTTCTGGTGATATCTATGAAACGTAGAACGTAAGCCGTGATCCGTTGCAATTTTTTGAAGGAATTTTGGTGATTTATATGATATACGAAATGTGGAATGCTGTTTTCGATTGTTACTGGGATTGCAGTGCGTTTCCTTTCAAGCTCACATTCTGAGTCTATTTTATATGGTTTTGGCCATATTGATTCTTCACCGTGTAGGAAGGGCGGTCCATAAAACCAGAGATTGCAGCCTTCTAATCTTTCTGGGGCAATACCACGGGATAGGATATCGGCAGGATTTCCTTTGAATTTACTTGCCTCCATTGTTGGGGTGATGACAGTTCGTGTATAGAAGCAATTCGATTGGCGACGAATGTTTGAAATGACGACGATCTAGAGTTTATCCAGGCGAGAACTATCTCCGAATCTGTCCAGTAGAACGTGACGGCATCTTCCATTTTGAGATCTTTCATTGCGCGCTTGGTAAGCTCAGCAGTAAGCTTCGCGGCACATAATTCAAGTCTAGGTAGTGTCAATTGCTTAGTTGGGGCTACTCTCGACTTAGCGCAGAGTAGCCTCACTACGATACGGTTATGACTATTGACAGAACGGATATAAACGGCTCCTCCGTATGCCCTTTCAGAAGCATCTGCAAATGCATGTATTTGTGTGGATCTTGGGCATTCTTGGCTGAACACGTGTCTTGGGATTTTTATGTCATTCAATAATTGCAGCCCTTCACGAAATCTGATCCATCTTGTATGAAGCTCTGATGGGACTGCGGCATCCCAGTCAAGTTTAAGATTCCATAATTGTTGAAGGAACATTTTGGCGGTAACGACAACTGGCCCCATGATTCCGAGCGGGTCGAACAAGTGAGCTATGTCCGATGATATGAGTCTTTTGGTCACTCGATCTGTTTTAGTCCAATTGGTTTTAATGCAGAAGACATCATTTTTTGGTATCCATGTTAAGCCCAGGGTTTTGATATGCTCTTCAACTTCATCATTGAAGTCCAATTGAATAGCAGTATCTTCTCGTGAAATGTTTTGAAGTAAGCGTGGATGGTTAGCACACCACTTTCGAAGCTTGAATCCGCCTTTCTGGAGTAAAGCAATCAGTTGTCTTTGAGTGTCAATGGCTGTGGCTAGGCAATTGGACCCTGTCATGACATCATCTACGTAGAAATCGCGCTGAATTACCTCCGAAGCTGTAGGATAATCCTTGCCATCTTCCTGTGCCAACCTTTTTAGACATCTTGTGGCTAGGAATGGAGCTGTTGTTGTTCCATAGGTCACTGTGTTCAACTGATAGAATTTTAGTGGGGCATTCGAGTCACTTCTCCATATGATTAACTGAAATCGACGATCTTCTTCATTGAGTAGGACCTGGCGGTACATCTTCTCGATGTCAGCTGTGAAGACGAATTTGGGCAATCTGAATCGCAGCAAGATTGAAAAGAGTTCCTCCTGTATAGTCGGTCCTGTTGCTAAGACATCATTCAGCGATACGTTCGTGGAAGTTTTGGCAGATGCATCAAAGACAACCCTTAGTTTGGTCGTTAGGCTGTCGGATTTGATAACGCTATGATGAGGAAGAAAGTAGTATGGATGTTGAATAGTTCTTTCGTCAATTTCTTGCATGTGGCCGAGCTTGATATATTCATTCATGAATTCCACGTATTGTGATTTAACATCATTGTGTCTGGCAAGTCTTCGTTCTAGCGACAGGAATCTTCGTAGAGCGATATCCTTGGACTCCCCTAGTTTGTCAGTGGCTTGATTAAATGGTAGGCGCACTATGAATCGTCCCGTAGGGTCTTTTTTCACAGTTTGGTTGAAATGATTCTCACATCGTGCTTGCTCTGGTGAGAGTGTTTGAGACGTAGTGTCAACTTCCTCCAGTCTCCAAAACCTTTCTATGTCAAACGTTTCATCTTCACTGCAAACCCCACAGGTGGCCTTGTATAAGTGCCTTCCACCAACCCTTCCGGCTACTATCCAGCCAAATACAGTATTCTGGAGGGTTGGTAAGTTTTCGCCCAACTTTATTTGGCCTATACATAAGAGGTCATGGTAGAATTCTGCTCCCAGCAGTACGTCTATACGAGATGGATTGTTGAAGTTGGGATCGGCTAATTTTATATTTTTTGGTATCGCCCAGGAATCTGTACTTATTTCTTGAGTAGGTTGAGGTGCTATGATTTGTGGCAGAACGAAGGCCTCTACCCTAGTAGCAAACCCATTCAATTTTGACTGTAAGAGCATATTTACTCTTCGTTGTGTATGCTGTTTTGTTTGTCCAATGCCTTGTATCTGCATCTGTTGAGAAGTACCAGTCAGGCCAAGTTTTTAATCATTCTTTCGGTTATGAAATTAATCTGAGATCCGGAGTCCAGTACTGCTCTGCATTCGACGCTCATTCCTTTACTGTCAACTAAATTCACGAGAATTGTACTCAATAGAATGTAATTTTGTTGTCCTGTGGCTGTTTGTGCGGTTAATGTTGTTGGTCTGTCGTTAACTTCACATTTCGTTGGTGATTGTGGAAATACTTTTGGAAGTGACTCAGATGAGGCTGAATATGTCTCGATATGTAACAGAGTGTTGTGTTTTCTAGTACATTTTGTACAGCTTCTCAATGTGCACTGCTGTGATGAATGGCCTGGTCTCAGACAGTTGATACACAAATTATGTTTTTTGACGAGAGCTAGCCGGTTTGATGGTGTTAGTCGAAGAAAGTTCTTACACGAGAATAGTGCGTGGTTTCCCTTGCATGATATGCAATTTGCTATAGTTGTAGCAGCAGAAGTGAAAGGTTTTGTTGTGCCTTGTTTAATGTTGTAGTTTCCTGGAATTTTTGCCTTGCTTCCGAGTGCTTCCAGAGATTGGAATCGATTCTCCAGAAATGATAAGAGGCTCTTCGTAGATTGAAGATTTCGTTAATGACTTAGAGATTGTTCGTATAAACGATGTGTAGTTTGATCCAATTTCTTGATTAGCAGATGCATTAGTATTGGATCCCAATCAGCGGTGGAAACCTTAAGATTCTTCAAAGCCAGTAAACATTCCTGCGTTGTATCATGGAGCGTTTTGATTGCTATAGAACTTTCGTTCACAATAACTGGTTGCGATAATAATTTGTTGAGTAGAGCTGTGACTAACAATCTGGAGTTCTCATAGCGATCCTTTAACATGTCCCAAGCAGCGGTGTAATTTTCATCTGACAAGGTTAAATGGCGTATTAACCTTTCAGCTTCCCCAGAAAAGTTTGTTTTAAGATACCACATTTTTTGGCAATCGGCCATTGATTGTTTGTGAACCATTTGATTAAACAGATCATAAAACTGACGCCATTTTAAATAGTCTCCATCAAATTTTGGAAGGACTATTTTTGGTAGTTTCATCATGGTGTTATTGTTGATTGTTGTACTAGAAGTTGTTAATTTATCCCGTTTGTCGGATAGATATACTAGTTGATCTTGTACCTCTTCTTCTAATTGCACGTACTCATCAACATTGTAACCCATTTGAATTGGATCTTCGGCTAATTCCCAGATATTCTGGTTTATATTTTCGATCTACAACCAATGTTGATTTAACCTGCTTATCTTCAGGTCATAATAATTTTTATTCTGCTGATCCTCATCCATTTTCATTCCTTCAATGAGCCGACGAAGTGCCTTGATGACTTCGCCTTGTCGTCTTATTGCTCGAATTATTTGCTGTTGTGGGTTTGATTGAATCTCTGTAGTTCTACGACGCTCTTCATGAGCATTGGTGTCATCAGACCTTTGCTGTTTTGGATCTGTGGCATCTTGGTTATGGGCGTTGTCACTTGTACCAGCTATGACCTCTTTAGTGGTGGCCTTGTTGAATAATTTAATTTGGCTGGTGAAATGGTTTTTATACTTGTTGAAGATGGTTAAGATGGCGTTATAGTAATCATTCGTGAAGTAGGCATGATCTCTGGGTACATTCTGTAATGCTCGTATCTTGGTGTCTGCAGCATCAAACAAGGACCAACGTTCTTCGGTAACGTTTTCCTGTCGACCGAGTCTTTCTTATAATTCGAGATTATTGCTTCAACCTCATCTCCGTTCAGATCTTGTTCCTTGAACAGTGCTTCCATACTTTTGTTAAGTTATGGAGGTTTTCGTGTTAATCAGATTTTCACTCAATCTCACTTGTAATCTCACTTTGTGATGGGAAGTCAAATGAAATCTTCTTCAAAGGCGATGATAAGTTTTCCTTCTGGCGGAAATAAGCGCTTCATTTACAACCACAATGAATGTATGTATGTGACTCAAGTGATGCACTTGAATCACGTCGGGGTCATCAATGTTTAAGTTAAAGCTCTTTTGCTTTAATTGAGATATATAGGCCTAGATGCAAAATCTAGACCGCTGTAGAATTGAATATCGATGCTTGTATCGATACTCAAAATAATGGGGAATGGTTGAAAAGCTGACCGTTCTGACTTGAATGAGTAGAAACGCACTGATTGTCGATTATAACAAAACTGATTTTATTATTTATTTCATTCAATATATTTATAATAAAATTGAACATGCGTAATCAATATTAATAAATCAATTCACAAATTGACCGGTAAGAAACAGGGTTCATCGACTTGAGCGATTAATAATTCACCGCAGTGAGAATGCTGACCCAGCAGTAGTTCCCCTGGCGTAAATATTGTAAAAACTGCATGTAAAGCAGAAAAAATGGAAATTGGCACTGCTCACGGTGGTGAATTATGATCGCTGGTTCAATAAACTTAAGAATAATAACCCTTTAAAATGCTTACGCTAGATTAAATGAAATTCTTGGTTTATCATGATTATACTGACTTTGACTATCTTAAATTAGTAATGCTAATTTAATTTTTAACTTAATAATTATGATCTGGGTCATAATATACTCCCCCGCGTTGAACATACCTTGTTCAACTGTCAATGTTTACCCTGAAGTCCGGGGTTGTAACTCGTCTCGGGCTGGGTTTAGGTGGCTTAGATGTATTGCAGCATGATTTAGTTGTTTTGCATCTCCAAATGATTCCAAAAATTGTAATAACGATTACCAGGGACAGTGTTAGATATCCTACCGTATAGTGATGGACGTGGTGTGCGTGAAATTTATTTGGGAGTTCTCTTATATCCTGCATTTGAACTTCCTTCTGAAGGTCTCGCAATTCTGCTAATTTAGCGTGATACGCTATGGCATTGTGTTGTATCATTGGAAGATGATCGAGGCTTATGGGTTTGGGAATACTTCCGACACGTGTGTAGGACAACTTGCTGGTAGTTGGATATACATGATGCCCTTGGATCGTCAAGAATTCTTGCCTGATAACACAGTTTGCTTGAAGTTTCAAGAGACCGGAACCTTCGATTGACATTTGAGATACATCATTTCCACATACGACGTTGACTGTAGTCTTCTCCTTGAAAGCGTAGATCCATTGATTTGGGTGGAATAACTGTATCCATACTGGGTCACTGTTGGTTCTTCTGAGATCGCATGTACGTGAGATTTCCCTGTGATGAAACAGTTCAATTTCGCACAGGCTAACATTTGCTCCTCTTCGATAGATTGGATGCAGCTGCTTGCATAAATAGATAGTTTCATCAGTTTGTAGACACGACGATTGTTGTTGCTTAGTCAATGGATAATATTGATCTCGATGCAGATTAATTGCTAGAAACTCTGATGCTGGGTTAATTGCAATAAGTGTTCCATTGATCAATGCTGGAATGGGAGTGACTCGAAATAACTCGAATTTCTCTAAGTTTACGAGAGGCAGTCTCAATCGAAAGATAACATAATTTTCAACGACTCGGCCCTCTATTGTCATCAAGCGATAGAACTGTAGTATAGAATCCTGGGATGCTGGTAATTGAAGAGATGTGGGTAAATGGGCCTTGATGATAGTGAGCTCTTGAGCTAATTGCCTTGGGGACAGGAGCATGTGATTAATCCTTCCATGGTGGGTGTCGGTGATAGTGTCTATTATTGCTGATTGTGTTTTTTGAAAATTTAACGTCATCAGAGTCAGTTTCATTGCTAATGAAGAAAACAGTTCCATCGCTTTCTGCTGATACAGTCCTTCACTGATATTATTTATGCGCAGGTTTATCTGGTCAAGGTGATCATCTATTTCTTGGAACTTTCTGTCAACACCTTCTTGATCAGTTTTCATTATATTTATTGTGGAGTCTATCAAAGACGTCTGATTTTTTAGTAGTGTGAGGAGACGGTTTTCATTTTCCTTTATGTCATCAATAGTGTTAGACATCTCTGCTGCATATTCAGAGTCCAGTACGCCGAACAGGGCATTTGCCACATTGCCAATGATATTAATAGCACCTCTTTTGGTTCTAGTAGATTTAGTTTTGACGTGTAGGAGTTCATTATCAATAGAAATTTCCTCTTGCAGACGATTGAATTGGTTAACTAGTTTGACACACAAACTCGTCTGTTTTAGCACAAAGAGGAAGTTTATCTGAGTGCATAGGTGATCTAGGGTTTTGGTGCTATTTATAATTGCTTGAAAATCGTTCCAGTATGTCTCCATTTCATAATAGACTACAAGGTTCCATTCATTTGATATTATGTTAGTCGTGCCGATATTCTCAAAATATAACCCAGGTTGTGGTGTGAAAGGGGATGTTTCAATAGGCTGTCCTCTGATAATGGGTAGAATCATACAGGTTAAGAGAAGTGTTGTTAGTGCGGAACCATACGTGTGACGTGTCTTTTTTGTTGGAACCTCGCCGCTACTGCATGTAGAGTTGTCGTAAGCTTCTGCTAATTGGGATGAGTTTCGTCGATTTGAAGTTTGACCTTCTCTGTCCTGATCATCATGACTAGCCGATCTATCTTCATTATCGTCCTCTATAGGCAGTGGAGCGAGCCTGTGTATTGGTCGCCGTAATGTATTATTTGCCGTTCGAACGTCGGCTACTCGGACAAGACCATCATTGCCCTTGAATGTTTTCACAATTCTTCCTAGCGGCCATTTGAGTGCTGGGAAGTTATGCTCCTGTATGATCACGATAGTACCTGGTTGGACATTTTGGCAGCTTTGCTTCCACTTAACACGATGCTGCAGTTGGTTGAGATATTCTCTTGACCATCGCCTCCAGAACTCCTGTTTAATGTGAGTCACTAGTTTCCATCGTTTGAGAAGACTTACTCTTGTTTCTTCACATATGGGATCAATGGAGGCCGTGAGGGGCTCACCGATCAAGAAGTGTCCAGGGGTCAAAGCCGTGAAATCATTTGGATCAGAGGACATGGACGTAATTGGTCTGGAATTGAGTATTGCTTCTATTTCAATCATGACCGTTTCCAGCTCTTCATACGTAAGTGAAGCTGAAGCTAAGCTGCGTTGGAGTAGGTATTTGGCTGACTTAACGGCTGCCTCCCATAGACCTCCAAAATGGGGAGCTCGTGCAGGTATGAAATGGAAGTCAATTCCGCTTGCGCTGCACCTTGTTTCGATCTCTTCTATCGCCTTGTCTGCGAAGATGCTATCCAGTAGTTCTTGTAGTTGGTTTCTGGCGCCAACAAAATTCGTAGCATTATCGCAATATAACTTCTGGCAGTGCCCCCTTCTGCCCATGAAACGTTTCAGAGCACCAATAAATGCGTTCGTTGTTAGATCACTCACTACTTCCAAATGCACTGCTTTGGTGGCAAAGCAGCAAAGCACTGCTACATAACTTTTTTGAGGTTTCTTCCCTCTGAGATGAAAATGCGTCCATATCGGCCCACAGAAATCCACACCAGAATTAGTAAAGGGTCGTGCCGGTTGTATTCGGGTAGCTGGAAGATTCCCCATTAACTGTGTTCGCAATTTCGGATTGTTTCTGAAACATCGGACACAGTTTTGCACTATGGAGCGTGCGATGGTTTTCCCTTTTATTGGCCAGAACTGTTGCCTGATTATTGCCAGGAGAGCTTGTGGGCCGACATGACGATGGTTCCTGTGGATGTCGGTCATTAAAAGTTTTGTAAATGGATGATTATAGGGCAGGAGCATGGGATGCTTGGCATCATATGACAGGGATGATGCTTCTAATCTTCCTCCGACTCGAATGACTCCCTGATCGTCTAAAAATGGAGCAAGGCTAATAAGTGGGCTGGATTTATTTAGCTCCGTTAATTTTTGTAGCTGAGATCGATCATCTTTGAAATTTTCCTCTTGCATGATCTTAATTATGGTGAGTAATCCCTTATCTAATTCTAGGCTTGTCAATGCACAGCTCTTATTTAGATTAGTTTTGCCTTTATTTCTGGTGATATCTATGAAACGTAGAACGTAAGCCGTGATCCGTTGCAATTTTTTGAAGGAATTTTGGTGATTTATATGATATACGAAATGTGGAATGCTGTTTTCGATTGTTACTGGGATTGCAGTGCGTTTCCTTTCAAGCTCACATTCTGAGTCTATTTTATATGGTTTTGGCCATACTGATTCTTCACCGTGTAGGAAGGGAGGTCCATAAAACCAGAGATTGCAGCCTTCTAATCTTTCTGGGGCAATACCACGGGATAGGATATCGGCAGGATTTCCTTTGAATTTACTTGCCTCCATTGTTGGGGTGATGACAGTTCGTGTATAGAAGCAATTCGATTGGCGACGAATGTTTGAAATGACGACGATCTAGAGTTTATCCAGGCGAGAACTATCTCCGAATCTGTCCAGTAGAACGTGACGGCATCTTCCATTTTGAGATCTTTCATTGCGCGCTTGGTAAGCTCAGCAGTAAGCTTCGCGGCACATAATTCAAGTCTAGGTAGTGTCAATTGCTTAGTTGGGGCTACTCTCGACTTAGCGCAGAGTAGCCTCACTACGATACGGTTATGACTATTGACAGAACGGATATAAACGGCTCCTCCGTATGCCCTTTCAGAAGCATCTGCAAATGCATGTATTTGTGTGGATCTTGGGCATTCTTGGCTGAACACGTGTCTTGGGATTTTTATGTCATTCAATAATTGCAGCCCTTCACGAAATCTGATCCATCTTGTATGAAGCTCTGATGGGACTGCGGCATCCCAGTCAAGTTTAAGATTCCATAATTGTTGAAGGAACATTTTGGCGGTAACGACAACTGGCCCCATGATTCCGAGCGGGTCGAACAAGTGAGCTATGTCCGATGATATGAGTCTTTTGGTCACTCGATCTGTTTTAGTCCAATTGGTTTTAATGCAGAAGACATCATTTTTTGGTATCCATGTTAAGCCCAGGGTTTTGATATGCTCTTCAACTTCATCATTGAAGTCCAATTGAATAGCAGTATCTTCTCGTGAAATGTTTTGAAGTAAGCGTGGATGGTTAGCACACCACTTTCGAAGCTTGAATCCGCCTTTCTGGAGTAAAGCAATCAGTTGTCTTTGAGTGTCAATGGCTGTGGCTAGGCAATTGGACCCTGTCATGACATCATCTACGTAGAAATCGCGCTGAATTACCTCCGAAGCTGTAGGATAATCCTTGCCATCTTCCTGTGCCAACCTTTTTAGACATCTTGTGGCTAGGAATGGAGCTGTTGTTGTTCCATAGGTCACTGTGTTCAACTGATAGAATTTTAGTGGGGCATTCGAGTCACTTCTCCATATGATTAACTGAAATCGACGATCTTCTTCATTGAGTAGGACCTGGCGGTACATCTTCTCGATGTCAGCTGTGAAGACGAATTTGGGCAATCTGAATCGCAGCAAGATTGAAAAGAGTTCCTCCTGTATAGTCGGTCCTGTTGCTAAGACATCATTCAGCGATACGTTCGTGGAAGTTTTGGCAGATGCATCAAAGACAACCCTTAGTTTGGTCGTTAGGCTGTCGGATTTGATAACGCTATGATAAGGAAGAAAGTAGTATGGATGTTGAATAGTTCTTTCGTCAATTTCTTGCATGTGGCCGAGCTTGATATATTCATTCATGAATTCCACGTATTGTGATTTAACATCATTGTGTCTGACAAGTCTTCGTTCTAGCGACAGGAATCTTCGTAGAGCGATATCCTTGGACTCCCCTAGTTTGTCAGTGGCTTGATTAAATGGTAGGCGCACTATGAATCGTCCCGTAGGGTCTTTTTTCACAGTTTGGTTGAAATGATTCTCACATCGTGCTTGCTCTGGTGAGAGTGTTTGAGACGTAGTGTCAACTTCCTCCAGTCTCCAAAACCTTTCTATGTCAAACGTTTCATCTTCACTGCAAACCCCACAGGTGGCCTTGTATAAGTGCCTTCCACCAACCCTTCCGGCTACTATCCAGCCAAATACAGTATTCTGGAGGGTTGGTAAGTTTTCGCCCAACTTTATTTGGCCTATACATAAGAGGTCATGGTAGAATTCTGCTCCCAGCAGTACGTCTATACGAGATGGATTGTTGAAGTTGGGATCGGCTAATTTTATATTTTTTGGTATCGCCCAGGAATCTGTACTTATTTCTTGAGTAGGTTGAGGTGCTATGATTTGTGGCAGAACGAAGGCCTCTACCCTAGTAGCAAACCCATTCAATTTTGACTGTAAGAGCATATTTACTCTTCGTTGTGTATGCTGTTTTGTTTGTCCAATGCCTTGTATCTGCATCTGTTGAGAAGTACCAGTCAGGCCAAGTTTTTAATCATTCTTTCGGTTATGAAATTAATCTGAGATCCGGAGTCCAGTACTGCTCTGCATTCGACGCTCATTCCTTTACTGTCAACTAAATTCACGAGAATTGTACTCAATAGAATGTAATTTTGTTGTCCTGTGGCTGTTTGTGCGGTTAATGTTGTTGGTCTGTCGTTAACTTCACATTTCGTTGGTGATTGTGGAAATACTTTTGGAAGTGACTCAGATGAGGCTGAATATGTCTCGATATGTAACAGAGTGTTGTGTTTTCTAGTACATTTTGTACAGCTTCTCAATGTGCACTGCTGTGATGAATGGCCTGGTCTCAGACAGTTGATACACAAATTATGTTTTTTGACGAGAGCTAGCCGGTTTGATGGTGTTAGTCGAAGAAAGTTCTTACACGAGAATAGTGCGTGGTTTCCCTTGCATGATATGCAATTTGCTATAGTTGTAGCAGCAGAAGTGAAAGGTTTTGTTGTGCCTTGTTTAATGTTGTAGTTTCCTGGAATTTTTGCCTTGCTTCCGAGTGCTTCCAGAGATTGGAATCGATTCTCCAGAAATGATAAGAGGCTCTTCGTAGATTGAAGATTTCGTTAATGACTTAGAGATTGTTCGTATAAACGATGTGTAGTTTGATCCAATTTCTTGATTAGCAGATGCATTAGTATTGGATCCCAATCAGCGGTGGAAACCTTAAGATTCTTCAAAGCCAGTAAACATTCCTGCGTTGTATCATGGAGCGTTTTGATTGCTATAGAACTTTCGTTCACAATAACTGGTTGCGATAATAATTTGTTGAGTAGAGCTGTGACTAACAATCTGGAGTTCTCATAGCGATCCTTTAACATGTCCCAAGCAGCGGTGTAATTTTCATCTGACAAGGTTAAATGGCGTATTAACCTTTCAGCTTCCCCAGACAAGTTTGTTTTAAGATACCACATTTTTTGGCAATCGGCCATTGATTGTTTGTGAACCATTTGATTAAACAGATCATAAAACTGACGCCATTTTAAATAGTCTCCATCAAATTTTGGAAGGACTATTTTTGGTAGTTTCATCATGGTGTTATTGTTGATTGTTGTACTAGAAGTTGTTAATTTATCCCGTTTGTCGGATAGATATACTAGTTGATCTTGTACCTCTTCTTCTAATTGCACGTACTCATCAACATTGTAACCCATTTGAATTGGATCTTCGGCTAATTCCCAGATATTCTGGTTTATATTTTCGATCTACAACCAATGTTGATTTAACCTGCTTATCTTCAGGTCATAATAATTTTTATTCTGCTGATCCTCATCCATTTTCATTCCTGCAATGAGCCGACGAAGTGCCTTGATGACTTCGCCTTGTCGTCTTATTGCTCGAATTATTTGCTGTTGTGGGTTTGATTGAATCTCTGTAGTTCTACGACGCTCTTCATGAGCATTGGTGTCATCAGACCTTTGCTGTTTTGGATCTGTGGCATCATGGTTATGGGCGTTGTCACTTGTACCAGCTATGACCTCTTTAGTGGTGGCCTTGTTGAATAATTTAATTTGGCTGGTGAAATGGTTTTTATACTTGTTGAAGATGGTTAAGATGGCGTTATAGTAATCATTCGTGAAGTAGGCATGATCTCTGGGTACATTCTGTAATGCTCGTATCTTGGTGTCTGCAGCATCAAACAAGGACCAACGTTCTTCGGTAACGTTTTCCTGTCGACCGAGTCTTTCTTATAATTCGAGATTATTGCTTCAACCTCATCTCCGTTCAGATCTTGTTCCTTGAACAGTGCTTCCATACTTTTGTTAAGTTATGGAGGTTTTCGTGTTAATCAGATTTTCACTCAATCTCACTTGTAATCTCACTTTGTGATGGGAAGTCAAATGAAATCTTCTTCAAAGGCGATGATAAGTTTTCCTTCTGGCGGAAATAAGCGCTTCATTTACAACCACAATGAATGTATGTATGTGACTCAAGTGATGCACTTGAATCACGTCGGGGTCATCAATGTTTAAGTTAAAGCTCTTTTGCTTTAATTGAGATATATAGGCCTAGATGCAAAATCTAGACCGCTGTAGAATTGAATATCGATGCTTGTATCGATACTCAAAATAATGGGGAATGGTTGAAAAGCTGACCGTTCTGACTTGAATGAGTAGAAACGCACTGATTGTCGATTATAACAAAACTGATTTTATTATTTATTTCATTCAATATATTTATAATAAAATTGAACATGCGTAATCAATATTAATAAATCAATTCACAAATTGACCGGTAAGAAACAGGGTTCATCGACTTGAGCGATTAATAATTCACCGCAGTGAGAATGCGGACCCAGCAGTAATTCCCCTGGCGTAAATATTGTAAAAACTGCATGTAAAGCAGAAAAAATGGAAACTGGCACTGCTCACGGTGGTGAATTATGATCGCTGGTTCAATAAACTTAAGAATAATAACCCTTTAAAATGCTTACGCTAGATTAAATGAAATTCTTGGTTTATCATGATTATACTGACTTTGACTATCTTAAATTAGTAATGCTAATTTAATTTTTAACTTAATAATCATGATCTGGGTCATAACAATATCCGTAACCCATAAATGAAACGAATACAACAGTTAAACGATACATTCAATTCACGCGAACAATTATGGTCTAACGCCGGGAAAACAAGGCTTCCATAAGTGAAAAGCGGTATAATCAGGGTTTTTACTATCCTAAGTTTAGCAACAGTAGAGAGGAGATATCCCGAAAGCCAGAGTCTTTTTAAGGTACCATAAACATTATTTAATATTTTCTTGACATGGGCGCAAATTGACATATGTGAGTTGAGCATCACACGAAGATCCCTAACACATTTAGAATATGGTATATAAGATGAATTCATAACAACCGGAGGAGAGTCAGTAGGCTCCAACCCCCTCCTGTGTATTATTGTATAACTAGATTTAGCGGTATTTAAATTGTTAGCAACAGACCATTCGCGTATACGTTCAAGGTCCATATTTAAGCCACAAAACCCATCCTCCGACATACCAGTGGGGCAACTCAGAAGAACCTGCACATCATCGGCGTACAGATGCACTTTTGCATCATGTACAACATTAGGTAGTCCAACGAACCCAAGATGGATCCTTGCGGTACACCACATCTAAGCTGTATCTGCTCAGAAACTCGATTTCCAAGTTTAACCTGCGGTAACGTCCCATCAGGAAGCTATTTAAAGTGATACTAGCAGAGGTAGAGAAGCCAAATTCATTAGCTAACTTGAATTTTTGATTGTTAACACTTATACTATCAAATGTTTTGGAGAAGTCTAGTAGAACAAGAATACTCATATCATCTTTATCAAACGCTATACGTATATCTGAGCTCACTTTTAATAAAGCAGTTTCACAATTGTGATATTGTCGAAAACCAGATTGCAATATAGTTAAGCATTTGAGAAGCCATAAGTTTTTCAATTGCCTTGGCAAGAAAACACAACAAACTGATAGGACGGTTATCAGATAAATTGCTCGGAGAGTTAGTTTTGGGAATAGTAAAACAAATGTTTTCTCGGACAATTTCGAGTAGCTCTCTGTCAGGAAATGGTCTTCGAAGCCGACCGTTAAGTCGTTCTACGTCCAGCAGGAAGTTGTTGAACGTTTCTTTCGGGCCTTGTCTTCTTGTTTCAATGGCCCTTCGCGTTTCTCTTTCTGAGACATAGCTCCCGAATCGCTCGAGTAGGGCAGAACCAGCTTTCAGCCGTACCTGAGAGGAAATTTGGCAAAATGCCAATTAAACGATCCAGCGGATAGTTATCATCCTTGGAAAGCATTTCTAGCCGAAAGACAAATTCGGTGACGTCGAGGCCCTCTGGGGACCCGTTAAAAGATATCTTCCATTTTGGTAGCCTTGGCTGCCAATGAGGAGAGCTTGAAGTTTCTGGGCGACCGCTGTACTGAAAGTGGGCATTGGATTGATTCCCGCTAGGGTTGCTACCGCGATTTTGTTCAGTAGGGAAGGGAGTTGTTGATAAGGGTTCACTCTGATTGCCCATGCGAGGCGTCAGGGCTGTGTAATTTAGAGGATTCGTAGTTGTGCTCAAAAACTGATTAGGAGACCTTCCTAGATCCCCAGCTGTATTCCCGATTATCGACAGAGATGGAAGTGTCACACTTCTAGGAAACTGAATTCGTCGACGGACTGCACCTGTTCCAACATTCGCAGCCTCAGCTCCTTCGACATTTGTCTCAAAGTTAGTTGGTGCTGGAGTACTAGTTGCTCCTGCAAGGGCTTGGGGCTTTTGGTTCTCAGAGGCATCCCCACGAGGGGGAATCTTAATTTGCATGAATTCCTTAATAAGCTCGGATAGGGCCGATACTTGTTCAGTGGACTCTTGTGAATGATCTGTTGATGAACCAGCTAAGCGTATAGCTCGCCCACTTAGGTGACTCAATCGACATCTCACGCGTTGATAATCGTCATGAGTTTGGACTTTATTCTCTTTAATTAGCTGAGTTAGCAAGGCGAGGTTTTCTTTACAAATCTCAAGCTCACTTCCCGCCTCGGAAGGATCGTGCATAACTGTTGGTGCTCGACCAGGAAACGATGCCTCTAAATCTAATAATTCTCTAAGTTTGGTAGAGGCTTCGGGATCGGTTATATCTAGGCCCCTGACCTTATACTCAACATTGCGTTCGTCTTCTAATAGGAATTTGGGATCCATTATTAGTAAATGCGAAAGGTAAACGAGTTATGGATATAAATATATATTAAAATATGAGGCGAACAAAGATATTTAGGTTATCAAGGAATGCAATTGAAGATAATGGAGAAGGAAAAAAAAATTATATATATATGTATACGTATACTAAAATAAAATCAGTAGAAGTAAGATAAAATGCAATAAGGTATTCGTTGTTTTCGACTGTATAAAGATTGTCTAATCTTGTTACCATACAGGAACGATGACACTATAACTATACCGAATAACCAATAAAGACTAAAGATATACCTATAAAAAACACAAGAAAGAGAAAAAAAAGAAAAAAAAGGAATATAATGCTTAGATCGCCAGCAGAGTGAGCTTCGGCTTAACTACGGGTAGGAAAAGAACTATATTAGTACGTTGAACGAAAGGCAACAAAAAAAAAATAGTACTATTAAACAAATCAAAACCAACAAATAATTTAGAGGAAAAATTAAAGTTCAATAGAAATGCGAAAATAAGTACAGTTAATTAGAGATAAAAACGTACCAGTATATTGTAAAATAATAGAATTATGACAGCAGATTCTGGGCCAATAAAATAGATGTCCTGGCTCTTCAGCTTCCAACAAAACGTGTACTGGTATATTTATATATATTTATATATATATATGTATAAAGAAAATTCGATAATAATAAAAAAGTAGATTTCTTGAATTGAATTGTGGTTAATATTTCTTCGTTTGGTGACACGGTTCATTTAGTTCAGGTTTTAAGGGTTTGATGAGTCAGTGGTGAGTGATCCAAGTTTTCTCCTATGTAAATGAGAAGTGCCGTAATCGACATCATTTCCACCAGCGGGGCTAATAGAGAATACTAATCTGCTCAATCTAACAGCCCGCCTGGCGGAGTATGCGTTTGGATAATTTTTCCAGAAATAATTATTTAACAAATGACAACACATATCAAACATCAAGCAGGGAAACCTTCAAAGGCCACATATCAACTACTTGACGGAAATGTTGTCAACAATAAAAATAAAAAAAAAGGTGTAATACATGAAAAATACGAATAGCCTTCTCTAACGAGGATTTTACAAAATCACTAAGAGTCGCTAATGCCGATCGAACATAAGGGCGAAACCTACAGTGAGGAATATCCTAACCATTCAGCGAAAGCATTGTCACGAGCACTTAAGACTGCAAAAGTGTTAAAGAAGCCAGAGTTAGTCTCTAAACGAACAACCTAATAGATTGACGCTGTGAGTATAGCGCAACTATATTCAGTTGATATTTTAACTCGTAAAAGTAAACAGCAACAAAAAAAAAACCCATTCGTTTGTAAACTGTAGAAAATTATGCTTGTGTTTGGGCGCCATATTTGTAACCTTCCGGCCAGTCATATATACCTCTCAGCGTGGCAGCTTCTCGACCACTCAACTCAGCGAGGCAGATGACTGGTCATGGCTACTTTATGTCCCTTTTAAGGTTGTTGAGGGACAATGGAGGTTGATCTTTAGGCGAGCACGGTACAGGCTTCTTGCCGGCTCAAGCTCAGGGCTGGGGTAAGTTCTTGCTCGCTGTTCAACCACCGTTTACTGTACCGCTCTAGAAGATTGATTAAAATAGGAAGAAAACAAGATGGAGAAAAAAACTGAAATATAGGAATACGGAAATATAGGAATACTATACCGAATAACCAATAAAGACTAAAGATATACCTATAAAAAACACAAGAAAGAGAAAAAAAAAGAAAAAAAAGGAATATAATGCTTAGATCGCCAGCAGAGTGAGCTTCGGCTTAACTACGGGTAGGAAAAGAACTATATTAGTACGTTGAACGAAAGGCAACAAAAAAAAATAGTACTATTAAACAAATCAAAACCAACAAATAATTTAGAGGAAAAATTAAAGTTCAATAGAAATGCGAAAATAAGTACAGTTAATTAGAGATAAAAACGTACCAGTATATTGTAAAATAATAGAATTATGACAGCAGATTCTGGGCCAATAAAATAGATGTCCTGGCTCTTCAGCTTCCAACAAAACGTGTACTGGTATATTTATATATATATGTATAAAGAAAATTCGATAATAATTAAAAAGTAGATTTCCTGAATTGAATTGTGGTTAATATTTCTTCGTTTGGTGACACGGTTCATTTAGTTCAGGTTTTAAGGGTTTGATGAGTCAGTGGTGAGTGATCCAAGTTTTCTCCTATGTAAATGAGAAGTGCCGTAATCGACATCATTTCCACCAGCGGGGCTAATAGAGAATACTAATCTGCTCAATCTAACAGCCCGCCTGGCGGAGTATGCGTTTGGATAATTTTTCCAGAAATAATTATTTAACAAATGACAACACATATCAAACATCAAGCAGGGAAACCTTCAAAGGCCACATATCAACTACTTGACGGAAATGTTGTCAACAATAAAAATAAAAAAAAAAGGTGTAATACATGAAAAATACGAATAGCCTTCTCTAACGAGGATTTTACAAAATCACTAAGAGTCGCTAATGCCGATCGAACATAAGGGCGAAACCTACAGTGAGGAATATCCTAACCATTCAGCGAAAGCATTGTCACGAGCACTTAAGACTGCAAAAGTGTTAAAGAAGCCAGAGTTAGTCTCTAAACGAATAACCTAATAGATTGACGCTGTGAATATAGCGCAACTGTATTCAGTTGATATTTTAACTCGTAAAAGTAAACAGCAACAAAAAAAAAAAACCCATTCGTTTGTAAACTGTAGAAAATTATGCTTGTGTTTGGGCGCCATATTTGTAACCTTCCGGCCAGTCATATATACCTCTCAGCGTGGCCGCTTCTCGACCACTCAACTCAGCGAGGCAGATGACTGGTCATGGCTACTTTATGTCCCTTTTAAGGTTGTTGAGGGACAATGGAGGTTGATCTTTAGGCGAGCACGGTACAGGCTTCTTGCCGGCTCAAGCTCAGGGCTGGGGTAAGTTCTTGCTCGCTGTTCAACCACCGTTTACTGTACCGCTCTAGAAGATTGATTAAAATAGGAAGAAAACAAGATGGAGAAAAAAACTGAAATATAGGAATACGGACCCTACTCTGAATGATAGGACCCTCCCTATTACTCGAAACTCATCCCACTGCCCCACTCACCAAACTCAAGGAGAGATTGCCAACTACATCCGCCTCCTGGCATCTCGATCTTCCCAAAACCCCAACTGGACCCAGCACCAAACGAAAACTATTATTTAGCCTATTGCCATGTTATTTTATTTAGAACTTAAAGACAAAAAAAAAATACAAAAAAAAATTGTAGGTACATATGTATCTAGATATTAAAAATTTTCTGCTGTTCGGGTTACATATCTATATATCAAAGAAATTGAGGGAAAAAAAGAAGAACGATTTAGGAAAGAAGAAAACCACTTACGCTAATAAAACAAAAAAAAATCTTTGCACTATTATAAAATAAACCCATAAAAAAAATTATGCTCTCGTATAGACTAAATACAGGAAAAAAAATAAAAAAGAAACTTTGCATTACACTATTAACTCCATACACGAATATTCAATGACAAATCAACCTAAAACTGAAAACATTACGCTATATGACAGTACCTATATATGTATGTTACACATCATAAATAAAGCACAAAAAAAAAAACTCAGAATGAAAATTTCACTGCTATAGCCTATATATGCTCGGCGAAGATAAGAAAAGAGAAAAACAAAAAAAAAACACCCGACTATTCTCTTATTACACAAATGATAAGTGCGTCCTTACATAACAATCCCCCGGCGATGAAGCGCTTCAGCGACCTGGTGAATATTGCGACGGTGATTAGCAGATCGGTTGATCCGTGGAGAGAAATAAATCTGAGAAAGCTTGAATGCTCAGGTAGGTGGGTGCGAAATCTGGTCTCAGGTAAGTTCCGGCGCACTTCACTGCCGATTTTGCTTTCTTGGATTCCCACAGTACCGGTCCAGACTCTGTCACCTGGTATATGTATATAGTAAAAAAAACTTCACTGAGGAATTACACTCTCGACAGAAAAGTAATTTCACCTCACCTTATAACTCAGAAAGGGGGCTTATATCACGCTTGGTGATAGTTGGGTGCAACCACAAAACAAATTGATTTTGATGAACTTCCCGTGTCGTCTACTAGTACTGGAAATCTTGTAAACTTTTACACACACGCACAAAGCCCGAATTCCGGTATTTATTCAAAACCACAACCGAATTTATTCTGGTACTTCGTGCGATTTTAGTACATTCACTTCACTATTTTAACTTTGATGATAAAATGCTAGCCGCGTGCCAGGTTTAGATAAGCGACAGTTAAAAACCAAAAAAAAAACCCAAATTCAGAGGCTTGAGTTGTTCCCGGAGAAGTTCTTACTTCTAACGACTCACTTTACAATGTGAGGATCTCGATCGTCGCATGTCTTGATTCCCCAAAGAAGCGATACGAGGTAAATGTTCTAAAGTGCATTGCACTGTATCGATCAGCACCTTTTGTTGGGTGATCGGAAGTGCCTCTCGAATTGCACTTTGTTAAGCGCAGTTTTTCTTAACAAAGCCCAATTAATGCGTGATTTCTGAGGGACAGAAAAATACATTTCTTTGGTTTTTTTTTTTGTTGAGTTTTAAATTTAATTTCCGCTTGAACTTTCGATGCGAAAACGAAATTAGTTCCCCTCTTCTTTCTTTACATTAAGAAAACAAATTTGTCGTTTAATCAAAGTCTGGATTAAAATGAGACTGAGCAAAAATGAATGATTAACCCCCAAGAAAAAAAAATAGATATTTTTTCCTAATAGAGAGATTATAGCCGTTACAATCCCATTTAGATAATATTACATGCCTAAAGCCATGACCATAGATAAGGTAAATAAACAAAAATCGGAATGATAAACGAAAGAAAATAAAAACCAAATAAATCACTTACTTTTGGAAGCAACAAACAACAAAGCAACAAACGCAAATTTCGCTTTGCAAGCAAAATGTGCAATTTCAAATGTGTCTGAGGTCATCGATATACCAAATCAATCAATGAATCATAAAGAAGTTCAGTGATCAGAATTGTTGACACTGCAACTATGATTTGTAAATTCCTTTATTGCAATTTTGCAATAACTCCCTCTTTTATAATTATTAAACGTATTGATTCCTATGTAAACAAAATGTACCTATAAATAACCAGTGACTGGTGGTCAATAAAATCAGAATTAAATCGATCAGTAAAGTATCTTTTTGATCTCTCATTAAACATCGGCATACTCTGCCATCCTAATTAATACATTGGCATACTCTGCCTCTTAATTAAAACAGCGGCCCACTCTGCCAGCAAAGATCGGCATACTCTGCCTTAATCAATAAAACAGCGGCATACTCTGCCAGCAAAGATCGGCATACTCTGCCTTAATCAATAAAACAGCGGCATACTCTGCCTTAATCAATAAAACAGCGGCTTCCAAAAGTAAGTTCGGCAGCGCTCTGCCTTTTCGATATAATTTCCATCCAAATTATAACTAAAAATTATCATGGACAGTTTCTCGTATAATATGGGAACAATACTACCACACTATAGTTCAAACTAATACTATTACTAGTACTCAAAAATTCAAATAATTTCCTCCGGAATGCACCAACCATCCACGTTCGCTCAATCTCAACTGGTAGAGAATTCCATATTCTAGGTACATGGACAAAATAGTAACGAGCGCCAGTCAACGTCAAAAAACGTAGTATAATTATATTTAAATGCCTTGGAGATTGAGCAAGTTGTATATATTCCCATAAATAATTAGGTTTACTAGTATACACGAGCTTATGTAAAAATATTAAAGCCTTAAGAAGAAGATACGTATTTAGGAAGTAACCCAGAACTACATTTCGGTACGGACTTACATGATCATATCTGTTTAAGTTAAAGCTCTTTTGCTTTAACTGAGATGTATAGGCCTAGATGCAAAATCTAGACCGCTGTAGAATTGAATATCGATGCTTGTATCGATACTCAAAATAATGGGGAATGGTTGAAAAGCTGACCGTTCTGACTTGAATGAGTAGAAACGCACTGATTGTCGATGATAACAAAACTGATTTTATTATTTATTTCATTCAATATATTTATAATAAAATTGAACATGCGTAATCAATATTAATAAATCAATTCACAAATTGACCGGTAAGAAACAGGGTTCATCGACTTGAGCGATTAATAATTCACCGCAGTGAGAATGCTGACCCAGCAGTAGTTCCCCTGGCGTAAATATTGTAAAAACTGCATGTAAAGCAGAAAAAATGGAAATTGGCACTGCTCACGGTGGTGAATTATGATCGCTGGTTCAATAAACTTAAGAATAATAACCCTTTAAAATGCTTACGCTAGATTAAATGAAATTCTTGGTTTATCATGATTATACTGACTTTGACTATCTTAAATTAGTAATGCTAATTTAATTTTTAACTTAATAATTATGATCTGGGTCATAATATACTCCCCCGCGTTGAACATACCTTGTTCAACTGTCAATGTTTACCCTGAAGTCCGGGGTTGTAACTCGTCTCGGGCTGGGTTTAGGTGGCTTAGATGTATTGCAGCATGATTTAGTTGTTTTGCATCTCCAAATGATTCCAAAAATTGTAATAACGATTACCAGGGACAGTGTTAGATATCCTACCGTATAGTGATGGACGTGGTGTGCGTGAAATTTATTTGGGAGTTCTCTTATATCCTGCATTTGAACTTCCTTCTGAAGGTCTCGCAATTCTGCTAATTTAGCGTGATACGCTATGGCATTGTGTTGTATCATTGGAAGATGATCGAGGCTTATGGGTTTGGGAATACTTCCGACACGTGTGTAGGACAACTTGCTGGTAGTTGGATATACATGATGCCCTTGGATCGTCAAGAATTCTTGCCTGATAACACAGTTTGCTTGAAGTTTCAAGAGACCGGAACCTTCGATTGACATTTGAGATACATCATTTCCACATACGACGTTGACTGTAGTCTTCTCCTTGAAAGCGTAGATCCATTGATTTGGGTGGAATAACTGTATCCATACTGGGTCACTGTTGGTTCTTCTGAGATCGCATGTACGTGAGATTTCCCTGTGATGAAACAGTTCAATTTCGCACAGGCTAACATTTGCTCCTCTTCGATAGATTGGATGCAGCTGCTTGCATAAATAGATAGTTTCATCAGTTTGTAGACACGACGATTGTTGTTGCTTAGTCAATGGATAATATTGATCTCGATGCAGATTAATTGCTAGAAACTCTGATGCTGGGTTAATTGCAATAAGTGTTCCATTGATCAATGCTGGAATGGGAGTGACTCGAAATAACTCGAATTTCTCTAAGTTTACGAGAGGCAGTCTCAATCGAAAGATAACATAATTTTCAACGACTCGGCCCTCTATTGTCATCAAGCGATAGAACTGTAGTATAGAATCCTGGGATGCTGGTAATTGAAGAGATGTGGGTAAATGGGCCTTGATGATAGTGAGCTCTTGAGCTAATTGCCTTGGGGACAGGAGCATGTGATTAATCCTTCCATGGTGGGTGTCGGTGATAGTGTCTATTATTGCTGATTGTGTTTTTTGAAAATTTAACGTCATCAGAGTCAGCTTCATTGCTAATGAAGAAAACAGTTCCATCGCTTTCTGCTGATACAGTCCTTCACTGATATTATTTATGCGCAGGTTTATCTGGTCAAGGTGATCATCTATTTCTTGGAACTTTCTGTCAACACCTTCTTGATCAGTTTTCATTATATTTATTGTGGAGTCTATCAAAGACGTCTGATTTTTTAGTAGTGTGAGGAGACGGTTTTCATTTTCCTTTATGTCATCAATAGTGTTAGACATCTCTGCTGCATATTCAGAGTCCAGTACGCCGAACAGGGCATTTGCCACATTGCCAATGATATTAACAGCACCTCTTTTGGTTCTAGTAGATTTAGTTTTGACGTGTAGGAGTTCATTATCAATAGAAATTTCCTCTTGCAGACGATTGAATTGGTTAACTAGTTTGACACACAAACTCGTCTGTTTTAGCACAAAGAGGAAGTTTATCTGAGTGCATAGGTGATCTAGGGTTTTGGTGCTATTTATAATTGCTTGAAAATCGTTCCAGTATGTCTCCATTTCATAATAGACTACAAGGTTCCATTCATTTGATATTATGTTAGTCGTGCCGATATTCTCAAAATATAACCCAGGTTGTGGTGTGAAAGGGGATGTTTCAATAGGCTGTCCTCTGATAATGGGTAGAATCATACAGGTTAAGAGAAGTGTTGTTAGTGCGGAACCATACGTGTGACGTGTCTTTTTTGTTGGAACCTCGCCGCTACTGCATGTAGAGTTGTCGTAAGCTTCTGCTAATTGGGATGAGTTTCGTCGATTTGAAGTTTGACCTTCTCTGTCCTGATCATCATGACTAGCCGATCTATCTTCATTATCGTCCTCTATAGGCAGTGGAGCGAGCCTGTGTATTGGTCGCCGTAATGTATTATTTGCCGTTCGAACGTCGGCTACTCGGACAAGACCATCATTGCCCTTGAATGTTTTCACAATTCTTCCTAGCGGCCATTTGAGTGCTGGGAAGTTATGCTCCTGTATGATCACGATAGTACCTGGTTGGACATTTTGGCAGCTTTGCTTCCACTTAACACGATGCTGCAGTTGGTTGAGATATTCTCTTGACCATCGCCTCCAGAACTCCTGTTTAATGTGAGTCACTAGTTTCCATCGTTTGAGAAGACTTACTCTTGTTTCTTCACATCTGGGATCAATGGAGGCCGTGAGGGGCTCACCGATCAAGAAGTGTCCAGGGGTCAAAGCCGTGAAATCATTTGGATCAGAGGACATGGACGTAATTGGTCTGGAATTGAGTATTGCTTCTATTTCAATCATGACCGTTTCCAGCTCTTCATACGTAAGTGAAGCTGAAGCTAAGCTGCGTTGGAGTAGGTATTTGGCTGACTTAACGGCTGCCTCCCATAGACCTCCAAAATGGGGAGCTCGTGCAGGTATGAAATGGAAGTCAATTCCGCTTGCGCTGCACCTTGTTTCGATCTCTTCTATCGCCTTGTCTGCGAAGATGCTATCCAGTAGTTCTTGTAGTTGGTTTCTGGCGCCAACAAAATTCGTAGCATTATCGCAATATAACTTCTGGCAGTGCCCCCTTCTGCCCATGAAACGTTTCAGAGCACCAATAAATGCGTTCGTTGTTAGATCACTCACTACTTCCAAATGCACTGCTTTGGTGGCAAAGCAGCAAAGCACTGCTACATAACTTTTTTGAGGTTTCTTCCCTCTGAGATGAAAATGCGTCCATATCGGCCCACAGAAATCCACACCAGAATTAGTAAAGGGTCGTGCCGGTTGTATTCGGGTAGCTGGAAGATTCCCCATTAACTGTGTTCGCAATTTCGGATTGTTTCTGAAACATCGGACACAGTTTTGCACTATGGAGCGTGCGATGGTTTTCCCTTTTATTGGCCAGAACTGTTGCCTGATTATTGCCAGGAGAGCTTGTGGGCCGACATGACGATGGTTCCTGTGGATGTCGGTCATTAAAAGTTTTGTAAATGGATGATTATAGGGCAGGAGCATGGGATGCTTGGCATCATATGACAGGGATGATGCTTCTAATCTTCCTCCGACTCGAATGACTCCCTGATCGTCTAAAAATGGAGCAAGGCTAATAAGTGGGCTGGATTTATTTAGCTCCGTTAATTTTTGTAGCTGAGATCGATCATCTTTGAAATTTTCCTCTTGCATGATCTTAATTATGGTGAGTAATCCCTTATCTAATTCTAGGCTTGTCAATGCACAGCTCTTATTTAGATTAGTTTTGCCTTTATTTCTGGTGATATCTATGAAACGTAGAACGTAAGCCGTGATCCGTTGCAATTTTTTGAAGGAATTTTGGTGATTTATATGATATACGAAATGTGGAATGCTGTTTTCGATTGTTACTGGGATTGCAGTGCGTTTCCTTTCAAGCTCACATTCTGAGTCTATTTTATATGGTTTTGGCCATATTGATTCTTCACCGTGTAGGAAGGGAGGTCCATAAAACCAGAGATTGCAGCCTTCTAATCTTTCTGGGGCAATACCACGGGATAGGATATCGGCAGGATTTCCTTTGAATTTACTTGCCTCCATTGTTGGGGTGATGACAGTTCGTGTATAGAAGCAATTCGATTGGCGACGAATGTTTGAAATGACGACGATCTAGAGTTTATCCAGGCGAGAACTATCTCCGAATCTGTCCAGTAGAACGTGACGGCATCTTCCATTTTGAGATCTTTCATTGCGCGCTTGGTAAGCTCAGCAGTAAGCTTCGCGGCACATAATTCAAGTCTAGGTAGTGTCAATTGCTTAGTTGGGGCTACTCTCGACTTAGCGCAGAGTAGCCTCACTACGATACGGTTATGACTATTGACAGAACGGATATAAACGGCTCCTCCGTATGCCCTTTCAGAAGCATCTGCAAATGCATGTATTTGTGTGGATCTTGGGCATTCTTGGCTGAACACGTGTCTTGGGATTTTTATGTCATTCAATAATTGCAGCCCTTCACGAAATCTGATCCATCTTGTATGAAGCTCTGATGGGACTGCGGCATCCCAGTCAAGTTTAAGATTCCATAATTGTTGAAGGAACATTTTGGCGGTAACGACAACTGGCCCCATGATTCCGAGCGGGTCGAACAAGTGAGCTATGTCCGATGATATGAGTCTTTTGGTCACTCGATCTGTTTTAGTCCAATTGGTTTTAATGCAGAAGACATCATTTTTTGGTATCCATGTTAAGCCCAGGGTTTTGATATGCTCTTCAACTTCATCATTGAAGTCCAATTGAATAGCAGTATCTTCTCGTGAAATGTTTTGAAGTAAGCGTGGATGGTTAGCACACCACTTTCGAAGCTTGAATCCGCCTTTCTGGAGTAAAGCAATCAGTTGTCTTTGAGTGTCAATGGCTGTGGCTAGGCAATTGGACCCTGTCATGACATCATCTACGTAGAAATCGCGCTGAATTACCTCCGAAGCTGTAGGATAATCCTTGCCATCTTCCTGTGCCAACCTTTTTAGACATCTTGTGGCTAGGAATGGAGCTGTTGTTGTTCCATAGGTCACTGTGTTCAACTGATAGAATTTTAGTGGGGCATTCGAGTCACTTCTCCATATGATTAACTGATATCGACGATCTTCTTCATTGAGTAGGACCTGGCGGTACATCTTCTCGATGTCAGCTGTGAAGACGAATTTGGGCAATCTGAATCGCAGCAAGATTGAAAAGAGTTCCTCCTGTATAGTCGGTCCTGTTGCTAAGACATCATTCAGCGATACGTTCGTGGAAGTTTTGGCAGATGCATCAAAGACAACCCTTAGTTTGGTCGTTAGGCTGTCGGATTTGATAACGCTATGATGAGGAAGAAAGTAGTATGGATGTTGAATAGTTCTTTCGTCAATTTCTTGCATGTGGCCGAGCTTGATATATTCATTCATGAATTCCACGTATTGTGATTTAACATCATTGTGTCTGGCAAGTCTTCTTTCTAGCGACAGGAATCTTCGTAGAGCGATATCCTTGGACTCCCCTAGTTTGTCAGTGGCTTGATTAAATGGTAGGCGCACTATGAATCGTCCCGTAGGGTCTTTTTTCACAGTTTGGTTGAAATGATTCTCACATCGTGCTTGCTCTGGTGAGAGTGTTTGAGACGTAGTGTCAACTTCCTCCAGTCTCCAAAACCTTTCTATGTCAAACGTTTCATCTTCACTGCAAACCCCACAGGTGGCCTTGTATAAGTGCCTTCCACCAACCCTTCCGGCTACTATCCAGCCAAATACAGTATTCTGGAGGGTTGGTAAGTTTTCGCCCAACTTTATTTGGCCTATACATAAGAGGTCATGGTAGAATTCTGCTCCCAGCAGTACGTCTATACGAGATGGATTGTTGAAGTTGGGATCGGCTAATTTTATATTTTTTGGTATCGCCCAGGAATCTGTACTTATTTCTTGAGTAGGTTGAGGTGCTATGATTTGTGGCAGAACGAAGGCCTCTACCCTAGTAGCAAACCCATTCAATTTTGACTGTAAGAGCATATTTACTCTTCGTTGTGTATGCTGTTTTGTTTGTCCAATGCCTTGTATCTGCATCTGTTGAGAAGTACCAGTCAGGCCAAGTTTTTAATCATTCTTTCGGTTATGAAATTAATCTGAGATCCGGAGTCCAGTACTGCTCTGCATTCGACGCTCATTCCTTTACTGTCAACTAAATTCACGAGAATTGTACTCAATAGAATGTAATTTTGTTGTCCTGTGGCTGTTTGTGCGGTTAATGTTGTTGGTCTGTCGTTAACTTCACATTTCGTTGGTGATTGTGGAAATACTTTTGGAAGTGACTCAGATGAGGCTGAATATGTCTCGATATGTAACAGAGTGTTGTGTTTTCTAGTACATTTTGTACAGCTTCTCAATGTGCACTGCTGTGATGAATGGCCTGGTCTCAGACAGTTGATACACAAATTATGTTTTTTGACGAGAGCTAGCCGGTTTGATGGTGTTAGTCGAAGAAAGTTCTTACACGAGAATAGTGCGTGGTTTCCCTTGCATGATATGCAATTTGCTATAGTTGTAGCAGCAGAAGTGAAAGGTTTTGTTGTGCCTTGTTTAATGTTGTAGTTTCCTGGAATTTTTGCCTTGCTTCCGAGTGCTTCCAGAGATTGGAATCGATTCTCCAGAAATGATAAGAGGCTCTTCGTAGATTGAAGATTTCGTTAATGACTTAGAGATTGTTCGTATAAACGATGTGTAGTTTCATCCAATTTCTTGATTAGCAGATGCATTAGTATTGGATCCCAATCAGCGGTGGAAACCTTAAGATTCTTCAAAGCCAGTAAACATTCCTGCGTTGTATCATGAAGCGTTTTGATTGCTATAGAACTTTCGTTCACAATAACTGGTTGCGATAATAATTTGTTGAGTAGAGCTGTGACTAACAATCTGGAGTTCTCATAGCGATCCTTTAACATGTCCCAAGCAGCGGTGTAATTTTCATCTGACAAGGTTAAATGGCGTATTAACCTTTCAGCTTCCCCAGACAAGTTTGTTTTAAGATACCACATTTTTTGGCAATCGGCCATTGATTGTTTGTGAACCATTTGATTAAACAGATCATAAAACTGACGCCATTTTAAATAGTCTCCATCAAATTTTGGAAGGACTATTTTTGGTAGTTTCATCATGGTGTTATTGTTGATTGTTGTACTAGAAGTTGTTAATTTATCCCGTTTGTCGAATAGATATACTAGTTGATCTTGTACCTCTTCTTCTAATTGCACGTACTCATCAACATTGTAACCCATTTGAATTGGATCTTCGGCTAATTCCCAGATATTCTGGTTTATATTTTCGATCTACAACCAATGTTGATTTAACCTGCTTATCTTCAGGTCATAATAATTTTTATTCTGCTGATCCTCATCCATTTTCATTCCTGCAATGAGCCGACGAAGTGCCTTGATGACTTCGCCTTGTCGTCTTATTGCTCGAATTATTTGCTGTTGTGGGTTTGATTGAATCTCTGTAGTTCTACGACGCTCTTCATGAGCATTGGTGTCATCAGACCTTTGCTGTTTTGGATCTGTGACATCTTGGTTATGGGCGTTGTCACTTGTACCAGCTATGACCTCTTTAGTGGTGGCCTTGTTGAATAATTTAATTTGGCTGGTGAAATGGTTTTTATACTTGTTGAAGATGGTTAAGATGGCGTTATAGTAATCATTCGTGAAGTAGGCATGATCTCTGGGTACATTCTGTAATGCTCGTATCTTGGTGTCTGCAGCATCAAACAAGGACCAACGTTCTTCGGTAACGTTTTCCTGTCGACCGAGTCTTTCTTATAATTCGAGATTATTGCTTCAACCTCATCTCCGTTCAGATCTTGTTCCTTGAACAGTGCTTCCATACTTTTGTTAAGTTATGGAGGTTTTCGTGTTAATCAGATTTTCACTCAATCTCACTTGTAATCTCACTTTGTGATGGGAAGTCAAATGAAATCTTCTTCAAAGGCGATGATAAGTTTTCCTTCTGGCGGAAATAAGCGCTTCATTTACAACCACAATGAATGTATGTATGTGACTCAAGTGATGCACTTGAATCACGTCGGGGTCATCAATGTTTAAGTTAAAGCTCTTTTGCTTTAATTGAGATATATAGGCCTAGATGCAAAATCTAGACCGCTGTAGAATTGAATATCGATGCTTGTATCGATACTCAAAATAATGGGGAATGGTTGAAAAGCTGACCGTTCTGACTTGAATGAGTAGAAACGCACTGATTGTCGATTATAACAAAACTGATTTTATTATTTATTTCATTCAATATATTTATAATAAAATTGAACATGCGTAATCAATATTAATAAATCAATTCACAAATTGACCGGTAAGAAACAGGGTTCATCGACTTGAGCGATTAATAATTCACCGCAGTGAGAATGCGGACCCAGCAGTAATTCCCCTGGCGTAAATATTGTAAAAACTGCATGTAAAGCAGAAAAAATGGAAACTGGCACTGCTCACGGTGGTGAATTATGATCGCTGGTTCAATAAACTTAAGAATAATAACCCTTTAAAATGCTTACGCTAGATTAAATGAAATTCTTGGTTTATCATGATTATACTGACTTTGACTATCTTAAATTAGTAATGCTAATTTAATTTTTAACTTAATAATCATGATCTGGGTCATAACAATATCCGTAACCCATAAATGAAACGAATACAACAGTTAAACGATACATTCAATTCACGCGAACAATTATGGTCTAACGCCGGGAAAACAAGGCTTCCATAAGTGAAAAGCGGTATAATCAGGGTTTTTACTATCCTAAGTTTAGCAACAGTAGAGAGGAGATATCCCGAAAGCCAGAGTCTTTTTAAGGTACCATAAACATTATTTAATATTTTCTTGACATGGGCGCAAATTGACATATGTGAGTTGAGCATCACACGAAGATCCCTAACACATTTAGAATATGGTATATAAGATGAATTCATAACAACCGGAGGAGAGTCAGTAGGCTCCAACCCCCTCCTGTGTATTATTGTATAACTAGATTTAGCGGTATTTAAATTGTTAGCAACAGACCATTCGCGTATACGTTCAAGGTCCATATTTAAGCCACAAAACCCATCCTCCGACATACCAGTGGGGCAACTCAGAAGAACCTGCACATCATCGGCGTACAGATGCACTTTTGCATCATGTACAACATTAGGTAGTCCAACGAACCCAAGATGGATCCTTGCGGTACACCACATCTAAGCTGTATCTGCTCAGAAACTCGATTTCCAAGTTTAACCTGCGGTAACGTCCCATCAGGAAGCTATTTAAAGTGATACTAGCAGAGGTAGAGAAGCCAAATTCATTAGCTAACTTGAATTTTTGATTGTTAACACTTATACTATCAAATGTTTTGGAGAAGTCTAGTAGAACAAGAATACTCATATCATCTTTATCAAACGCTATACGTATATCTGAGCTCACTTTTAATAAAGCAGTTTCACAATTGTGATATTGTCGAAAACCAGATTGCAATATAGTTAAGCATTTGAGAAGCCATAAGTTTTTCAATTGCCTTGGCAAGAAAACACAACAAACTGATAGGACGGTTATCAGATAAATTGCTCGGAGAGTTAGTTTTGGGAATAGTAAAACAAATGTTTTCTCGGACAATTTCGAGTAGCTCTCTGTCAGGAAATGGTCTTCGAAGCCGACCGTTAAGTCGTTCTACGTCCAGCAGGAAGTTGTTGAACGTTTCTTTCGGGCCTTGTCTTCTTGTTTCAATGGCCCTTCGCGTTTCTCTTTCTGAGACATAGCTCCCGAATCGCTCGAGTAGGGCAGAACCAGCTTTCAGCCGTACCTGAGAGGAAATTTGGCAAAATGCCAATTAAACGATCCAGCGGATAGTTATCATCCTTGGAAAGCATTTCTAGCCGAAAGACAAATTCGGTGACGTCGAGGCCCTCTGGGGACCCGTTAAAAGATATCTTCCATTTTGGTAGCCTTGGCTGCCAATGAGGAGAGCTTGAAGTTTCTGGGCGACCGCTGTACTGAAAGTGGGCATTGGATTGATTCCCGCTAGGGTTGCTACCGCGATTTTGTTCAGTAGGGAAGGGAGTTGTTGATAAGGGTTCACTCTGATTGCCCATGCGAGGCGTCAGGGCTGTGTAATTTAGAGGATTCGTAGTTGTGCTCAAAAACTGATTAGGAGACCTTCCTAGATCCCCAGCTGTATTCCCGATTATCGACAGAGATGGAAGTGTCACACTTCTAGGAAACTGAATTCGTCGACGGACTGCACCTGTTCCAACATTCGCAGCCTCAGCTCCTTCGACATTTGTCTCAAAGTTAGTTGGTGCTGGAGTACTAGTTGCTCCTGCAAGGGCTTGGGGCTTTTGGTTCTCAGAGGCATCCCCACGAGGGGGAATCTTAATTTGCATGAATTCCTTAATAAGCTCGGATAGGGCCGATACTTGTTCAGTGGACTCTTGTGAATGATCTGTTGATGAACCAGCTAAGCGTATAGCTCGCCCACTTAGGTGACTCAATCGACATCTCACGCGTTGATAATCGTCATTAGTTTGGACTTTATTCTCTTTAATTAGCTGAGTTAGCAAGGCGAGGTTTTCTTTACAAATCTCAAGCTCACTTCCCGCCTCGGAAGGATCGTGCATAACTGTTGGTGCTCGACCAGGAAACGATGCCTCTAAATCTAATAATTCTCTAAGTTTGGTAGAGGCTTCGGGATCGGTTATATCTAGGCCCCTGACCTTATACTCAACATTGCGTTCGTCTTCTAATAGGAATTTGGGATCCATTATTAGTAAATGCGAAAGGTAAACGAGTTATGGATATAAATATATATTAAAATATGAGGCGAACAAAGATATTTAGGTTATCAAGGAATGCAATTGAAGATAATGGAGAAGGAAAAAAAAATTATATATATATGTATGCGTATACTAAAATAAAATCAGTAGAAGTAAGATAAAATGCAATAAGGTATTCGTTGTTTTCGACTGTATAAAGATTGTCTAATCTTGTTACCATACAGGAACGATGACACTATAACTATACCGAATAACCAATAAAGACTAAAGATATACCTATAAAAAACACAAGAAAGAGAAAAAAAAGAAAAAAAGGAATATAATGCTTAGATCGCCAGCAGAGTGAGCTTCGGCTTAACTACGGGTAGGAAAAGAACTATATTAGTACGTTGAACGAAAGGCAACAAAAAAAAAATAGTACTATTAAACAAATCAAAACCAACAAATAATTTAGAGGAAAAATTAAAGTTCAATAGAAATGCGAAAATAAGTACAGTTAATTAGAGATAAAAACGTACCAGTATATTGTAAAATAATAGAATTATGACAGCAGATTCTGGGCCAATAAAATAGATGTCCTGGCTCTTCAGCTTCCAACAAAACGTGTACTGGTATATTTATATATATTTATATATATATATGTATAAAGAAAATTCGATAATAATAAAAAAGTAGATTTCTTGAATTGAATTGTGGTTAATATTTCTTCGTTTGGTGACACGGTTCATTTAGTTCAGGTTTTAAGGGTTTGATGAGTCAGTGGTGAGTGATCCAAGTTTTCTCCTATGTAAATGAGAAGTGCCGTAATCGACATCATTTCCACCAGCGGGGCTAATAGAGAATACTAATCTGCTCAATCTAACAGCCCGCCTGGCGGAGTATGCGTTTGGATAATTTTTCCAGAAATAATTATTTAACAAATGACAACACATATCAAACATCAAGCAGGGAAACCTTCAAAGGCCACATATCAACTACTTGACGGAAATGTTGTCAACAATAAAAATAAAAAAAAAGGTGTAATACATGAAAAATACGAATAGCCTTCTCTAACGAGGATTTTACAAAATCACTAAGAGTCGCTAATGCCGATCGAACATAAGGGCGAAACCTACAGTGAGGAATATCCTAACCATTCAGCGAAAGCATTGTCACGAGCACTTAAGACTGCAAAAGTGTTAAAGAAGCCAGAGTTAGTCTCTAAACGAACAACCTAATAGATTGACGCTGTGAGTATAGCGCAACTATATTCAGTTGATATTTTAACTCGTAAAAGTAAACAGCAACAAAAAAAAAAACCCATTCGTTTGTAAACTGTAGAAAATTATGCTTGTGTTTGGGCGCCATATTTGTAACCTTCCGGCCAGTCATATATACCTCTCAGCGTGGCAGCTTCTCGACCACTCAACTCAGCGAGGCAGATGACTGGTCATGGCTACTTTATGTCCCTTTTAAGGTTGTTGAGGGACAATGGAGGTTGATCTTTAGGCGAGCACGGTACAGGCTTCTTGCCGGCTCAAGCTCAGGGCTGGGGTAAGTTCTTGCTCGCTGTTCAACCACCGTTTACTGTACCGCTCTAGAAGATTGATTAAAATAGGAAGAAAACAAGATGGAGAAAAAAACTGAAATATAGGAATACGGACCCTACTCTGAATGATAGGACCCTCCCTATTACTCGAAACTCATCCCACTGCCCCACTCACCAAACTCAAGGAGAGATTGCCAACTACATCCGCCTCCTGGCATCTCGATCTTCCCAAAACCCCAACTGGACCCAGCACCAAACGAAAACTATTATTTAGCCTATTGCCATGTTATTTTATTTAGAACTTAAAGACAAAAAAAAAAATACAAAAAAAAATTGTAGGTACATACATATGTATCTAGATATTAAAAATTTTCTGCTGTTCGGGTTACATATCTATATATCAAAGAAATTGAGGGAAAAAAAGAAGAACGATTTAGGAAAGAAGAAAACCACTTACGCTAATAAAACAAAAAAAATCTTTGCACTATTATAAAATAAACCCATAAAAAAAATTATGCTCTCATATAGACTAAATACAGGGAAAAAAAAATAAAAAAGAAACTTTGCATTACACTATTAACTCCATACACGAATATTCAATGACAAATCAACCTAAAACTGAAAACATTACGCTATATGACAGTACCTATATATGTATGTTACACATCATAAATAAAGCACAAAAAAAAACTCAGAATGAAAATTTCACTGCTATAGCCTATATATGCTCGGCGAAGATAAGAAAAGAGAAAAACAAAAAAAAAACACCCGACTATTCTCTTATTACACAAATGATAAGTGCGTACTTACATAACAATCCCCCGGCGATGAAGCGCTTCAGCGACCTGGTGAATATTGCTAAAAAAAACAATAAAATAAAAAAAACAAAGGGAATATTCGGGTTGCTGTTGTTGCCCTTCCCTTCCTTCTTCTTTTCCCTCTCATTCCCTAACTGATCCCCTATCTTCCCGCGACGGTGATTAGCAGATCGGTTGATCCGTGGAGAGAAATAAATCTGAGAAAGCTTGAATGCTCAGGTAGGTGGGTGCGAAATCTGGTCTCAGGTAAGTTCCGGCGCACTTCACTGCCGATTTTGCTTTCTTGGATTCCCACAGTACCGGTCCAGACTCTGTCACCTGGTATATGTATATAGTAAAAAAAACTTCACTGAGGAATTACACTCTCGACAGAAAAGTAATTTCACCTCACCTTATAGCTCAGAAAGGGGGCTTATATCACGCTTGGTGATAGTTGGGTGCAACCACAAAACAAATTGATTTTGATGAACTTCCCGTGTCGTCTACTAGTACTGGAAATCTTGTAAACTTTTACACACACGCACAAAGCCCGAATTCCGGTATTTATTCAAAACCACAACCGAATTTATTCTGGTACTTCGTGCGATTTTAGTACATTCACTTCACTATTTTAACTTTGATGATAAAATGCTAGCCGCGTGCCAGGTTTAGATAAGCGACAGTTAAAAAACAAAAAAAAAACCCAAATTCAGAGGCTTGAGTTGTTCCCGGAGAAGTTCTTACTTCTAACGACTCACTTTACAATGTGAGGATCTCGATCGTCGCATGTCTTGATTCCCCAAAGAAGCGATACGAGGTAAATGTTCTAAAGTGCATTGCACTGTATCGATCAGCACCTTTTGTTGGGTGATCGGAAGTGCCTCTCGAATTGCACTTTGTTAAGCGCAGTTTTTCTTAACAAAGCCCAATTAATGCGTGATTTCTGAGGGACAGAAAAATACATTTCTTTGGTTTTTTTTTTTGTTGAGTTTTAAATTTAATTTCCGCTTGAACTTTCGATGCGAAAACGAAATTAGTTCCCCTCTTCTTTCTTTACATTAAGAAAACAAATTTGTCGTTTAATCAAAGTCTGGATTAAAATGAGACTGAGCAAAAATGAATGATTAACCCCCAAGAAAAAAAATAGATATTTTTTCCTAATAGAGAGATTATAGCCGTTACAATCCCATTTAGATAATATTACATGCCTAAAGCCATGACCATAGATAAGATAAATAAACAAAAATCGGAATGATAAACGAAAGAAAATAAAAACCAAATAAATCACTTACTTTTGGAAGCAACAAACAACAAAGCAACAAACGCAAATTTCGCTTTGCAAGCAAAATGTGCAATTTGAAATGTGTCTGAGGTCATCGATGTACCAAATCAATCAATGAATCATAAAGAAGTTCAGTGATGAGAATTGTTGACACTGCAACTATGATTTGTAAATTCCTTTATTGCAATTTTGCAATAACTCCCTCTTTTATAATTATTAAACGTATTGATTCCTATGTAAACAAAATGTACCTATAAATAACCAGTGACTGGTGGTCAATAAAATCAGAATTAAATCGATCAGTAAAGTATCTTTTTGATCTCTCATTAAACATCGGCATACTCTGCCATCCTAATTAATACATTGGCATACTCTGCCTCTTAATTAAAACAGCGGCCCACTCTGCCAGCAAAGATCGGCATACTCTGCCTTAATCAATAAAACAGCGGCATACTCTGCCAGCAAAGATCGGCATACTCTGCCTTAATCAATAAAACAGCGGCATACTCTGCCTTAATCAATAAAACAGCGGCTTCCAAGAGTAAGTTCGGCAGCGCTCTGCCTTTTCGATATAATTTCCATCCAAATTATAACTAAAAATTATCATGGACAGTTTCTCGTATAATATGGGAACAATACTACCACACTATAGTTCAAACTAATACTATTACTAGTACTCAAAAATTCAAATAATTTCCTCCGGAATGCACCAACCATCCACGTTCGCTCAATCTCAACTGGTAGAGAATTCCATATTCTAGGTACATGGACAAAATAGTAACGAGCGCCAGTCAACGTCAAAAAACGTAGTATAATTATATTTAAATGCCTTGGAGATTGAGCAAGTTGTATATATTCCCATAAATAATTAGGTTTACTAGTATACACGAGCTTATGTAAAAATATTAAAGCCTTAAGAAGAAGATACGTATTTAGGAAGTAACCCAGAACTACATTTCGGTACGGACTTACATGATCATATCTGTTTAAGTTAAAGCTCTTTTGCTTTAACTGAGATGTATAGGCCTAGATGCAAAATCTAGACCGCTGTAGAATTGAATATCGATGCTTGTATCGATACTCAAAATAATGGGGAATGGTTGAAAAGCTGACCGTTCTGACTTGAATGAGTAGAAACGCACTGATTGTCGATTATAACAAAACTGATTTTATTATTTATTTCATTCAATATATTTATAATAAAATTGAACATGCGTAATCAATATTAATAAATCAATTCACAAATTGACCGGTAAGAAACAGGGTTCATCGACTTGAGCGATTAATAATTCACCGCAGTGAGAATGCTGACCCAGCAGTAGTTCCCCTGGCGTAAATATTGTAAAAACTGCATGTAAAGCAGAAAAAATGGAAATTGGCACTGCTCACGGTGGTGAATTATGATCGCTGGTTCAATAAACTTAAGAATAATAACCCTTTAAAATGCTTACGCTAGATTAAATGAAATTCTTGGTTTATCATGATTATACTGACTTTGACTATCTTAAATTAGTAATGCTAATTTAATTTTTAACTTAATAATTATGATCTGGGTCATAATATACTCCCCCGCGTTGAACATACCTTGTTCAACTGTCAATGTTTACCCTGAAGTCCGGGGTTGTAACTCGTCTCGGGCTGGGTTTAGGTGGCTTAGATGTATTGCAGCATGATTTAGTTGTTTTGCATCTCCAAATGATTCCAAAAATTGTAATAACGATTACCAGGGACAGTGTTAGCTATCCTACCGTATAGTGATGGACGTGGTGTGCGTGAAATTTATTTGGGAGTTCTCTTATATCCTGCATTTGAACTTCCTTCTGAAGGTCTCGCAATTCTGCTAATTTAGCGTGATACGCTATGGCATTGTGTTGTATCATTGGAAGATGATCGAGGCTTATGGGTTTGGGAATACTTCCGACACGTGTGTAGGACAACTTGCTGGTAGTTGGATATACATGATGCCCTTGGATCGTCAAGAATTCTTGCCTGATAACACAGTTTGCTTGAAGTTTCAAGAGACCGGAACCTTCGATTGACATTTGAGATACATCATTTCCACATACGACGTTGACTGTAGTCTTCTCCTTGAAAGCGTAGATCCATTGATTTGGGTGGAATAACTGTATCCATACTGGGTCACTGTTGGTTCTTCTGAGATCGCATGTACGTGAGATTTCCCTGTGATGAAACAGTTCAATTTCGCACAGGCTAACATTTGCTCCTCTTCGATAGATTGGATGCAGCTGCTTGCATAAATAGATAGTTTCATCAGTTTGTAGACACGACGATTGTTGTTGCTTAGTCAATGGATAATATTGATCTCGATGCAGATTAATTGCTAGAAACTCTGATGCTGGGTTAATTGCAATAAGTGTTCCATTGATCAATGCTGGAATGGGAGTGACTCGAAATAACTCGAATTTCTCTAAGTTTACGAGAGGCAGTCTCAATCGAAAGATAACATAATTTTCAACGACTCGGCCCTCTATTGTCATCAAGCGATAGAACTGTAGTATAGAATCCTGGGATGCTGGTAATTGAAGAGATGTGGGTAAATGGGCCTTGATGATAGTGAGCTCTTGAGCTAATTGCCTTGGGGACAGGAGCATGTGATTAATCCTTCCATGGTGGGTGTCGGTGATAGTGTCTATTATTGCTGATTGTGTTTTTTGAAAATTTAACGTCATCAGAGTCAGTTTCATTGCTAATGAAGAAAACAGTTCCATCGCTTTCTGCTGATACAGTCCTTCACTGATGTTATTTATGCGCAGGTTTATCTGGTCAAGGTGATCATCTATTTCTTGGAACTTTCTGTCAACACCTTCTTGATCAGTTTTCATTATATTTATTGTGGAGTCTATCAAAGACGTCTGATTTTTTAGTAGTGTGAGGAGACGGTTTTCATTTTCCTTTATGTCATCAATAGTGTTAGACATCTCTGCTGCATATTCAGAGTCCAGTACGCCGAACAGGGCATTTGCCACATTGCCAATGATATTAACAGCACCTCTTTTGGTTCTAGTAGATTTAGTTTTGACGTGTAGGAGTTCATTATCAATAGAAATTTCCTCTTGCAGACGATTGAATTGGTTAACTAGTTTGACACACAAACTCGTCTGTTTTAGCACAAAGAGGAAGTTTATCTGAGTGCATAGGTGATCTAGGGTTTTGGTGCTATTTATAATTGCTTGAAAATCGTTCCAGTATGTCTCCATTTCATAATAGACTACAAGGTTCCATTCATTTGATATTATGTTAGTCGTGCCGATATTCTCAAAATATAACCCAGGTTGTGGTGTGAAAGGGGATGTTTCAATAGGCTGTCCTCTGATAATGGGTAGAATCATACAGGTTAAGAGAAGTGTTGTTAGTGCGGAACCATACGTGTGACGTGTCTTTTTTGTTGGAACCTCGCCGCTACTGCATGTAGAGTTGTCGTAAGCTTCTGCTAATTGGGATGAGTTTCGTCGATTTGAAGTTTGACCTTCTCTGTCCTGATCATCATGACTAGCCGATCTATCTTCATTATCGTCCTCTATAGGCAGTGGAGCGAGCCTGTGTATTGGTCGCCGTAATGTATTATTTGCCGTTCGAACGTCGGCTACTCGGACAAGACCACCATTGCCCTTGAATGTTTTCACAATTCTTCCTAGCGGCCATTTGAGTGCTGGCAAGTTATCCTCCTGTATGATCACGATAGTACCTGGTTGGACATTTTGGCAGCTTTGCTTCCACTTAACACGATGCTGCAGTTGGTTGAGATATTCTCTTGACCATCGCCTCCAGAACTCCTGTTTAATGTGAGTCACTAGTTTCCATCGTTTGAGAAGACTTACTCTTGTTTCTTCACATCTGGGATCAATGGAGGCCGTGAGGGGCTCACCGATCAAGAAGTGTCCAGGGGTCAAAGCCGTGAAATCATTTGGATCAGAGGACATGGACGTAATTGGTCTGGAATTGAGTATTGCTTCTATTTCAATCATGACCGTTTCCAGCTCTTCATACGTAAGTGAAGCTGAAGCTCAGCTGCGTTGGAGTAGGTATTTGGCTGACTTAACGGCTGCCTCCCATAGACCTCCAAAATGGGGAGCTCGTGCAGGTATGAAATGGAAGTCAATTCCGCTTGCGCTGCACCTTGCTTCGATCTCTTCTCTCGCCTTGTCTGCGAAGATGCTATCCAGTAGTTCTTGTAGTTGGTTTCTGGCGCCAACAAAATTCGTAGCATTATCGCAATATAACTTCTGGCAGTGCCCCCTTCTGCCCATGAAACGTTTCAGAGCACCAATAAATGCGTTCGTTGTTAGATCACTCACTACTTCCAAATGCACTGCTTTGGTGGCAAAGCAGCAAAGCACTGCTACATAACTTTTTTGAGGTTTCTTCCCTCTGAGATGAAAATGCGTCCATATCGGCCCACAGAAATCCACACCAGAATTAGTAAAGGGTCGTGCCGGTTGTATTCGGGTAGCTGGAAGATTCCCCATTAACTGTGTTCGCAATTTCGGATTGTTTCTGAAACATCGGACACAGTTTTGCACTATGGAGCGTGCGATGGTTTTCCCTTTTATTGGCCAGAACTGTTGCCTGATTATTGCCAGGAGAGCTTGTGGGCCGACATGACGATGGTTCCTGTGGATGTCGGTCATTAAAAGTTTTGTAAATGGATGATTATAGGGCAGGAGCATGGGATGCTTGGCATCATATGACAGGGATGATGCTTCTAATCTTCCTCCGACTCGAATGACTCCCTGATCGTCTAAAAATGGAGCAAGGCTAATAAGTGGGCTGGATTTATTTAGCTCCGTTAATTTTTGTAGCTGAGATCGATCATCTTTGAAATTTTCCTCTTGCATGATCTTAATTATGGTGAGTAATCCCTTATCTAATTCTAGGCTTGTCAATGCACAGCTCTTATTTAGATTAGTTTTGCCTTTATTTCTGGTGATATCTATGAAACGTAGAACGTAAGCCGTGATCCGTTGCAATTTTTTGAAGGAATTTTGGTGATTTATATGATATACGAAATGTGGAATGCTGTTTTCGATTGGTACTGGGATTGCAGTGCGTTTCCTTTCAAGCTCACATTCTGAGTCTATTTTATATGGTTTTGGCCATATTGATTCTTCACCGTATAGGAAGGGAGGTCCATAAAACCAGAGATTGCAGCCTTCTAATCTTTCTGGGGCAATACCACGGGATAGGATATCGGCAGGATTTTCCTTTGAATTTACATGCCTCCATTGTTGGGGTGATGACAGTTCGTGTATAGAAGCAATTCGATTGGCGACGAATGTTTGAAATGACGACGATCTAGAGTTTATCCAGGCGAGAACTATCTCCGAATCTGTCCAGTAGAACGTGACGGCATCTTCCATTTTGAGATCTTTCATTGCGCGCTTGGTAAGCTCAGCAGTAAGCTTCGCGGCACATAATTCAAGTCTAGGTAGTGTCAATTGCTTAGTTGGGGCTACTCTCGACTTAGCGCAGAGTAGCCTCACTACGATACGGTTATGACTATTGACAGAACGGATATAAACGGATCCTCCGTATGCCCTTTCAGAAGCATCTGCAAATGCATGTATTTGTGTGGATCTTGGGCATTCTTGGCTGAACACGTGTCTTGGGATTTTTATGTCATTCAATAATTGCAGCCCTTCACGAAATCTGATCCATCTTGTATGAAGCTCTGATGGGACTGAGGCATCCCAGTTAAGTTTAAGATTCCATAATTGTTGAAGGAACATTTTGGCGGTAACGACAACTGGCCCCATGATTCCGAGCGGGTCGAACAAGTGAGCTATGTCCGATGATATGAGTCTTTTGGTCAGTCGATCTGTTTTAGTCCAATTGGTTTTAATGCAGAAGACATCATTTTTTGGTATCCATGTTAAGCCCAGGGTTTTGATATGCTCTTCAACTTCATCATTGAAGTCCAATTGAATAGCAGTATCTTCTCGTGAAATGTTTTGAAGTAAGCGTGGATGGTTAGCACACCACTTTCGAAGCTTGAATCCGCCTTTCTGGAGTAAAGCAATCAGTTGTCTTTGAGTGTCAATGGCTGTGGCTAGGCAATTGGACCCTGTCATGACATCATCTACGTAGAAATCGCGCTGAATTACCTCCGAAGCTGTAGGATAATCCTTGCCATCTTCCTGTGCCAACCTTTTTAGACATCTTGTGGTTAGGAATGGAGCTGTTGTTGTTCCATAGGTCACTGTGTTCAACTGATAGAATTTTAGTGGGGCATTCGAGTCACTTCTCCATATGATTAACTGAAATCGACGATCTTCTTCATTGAGTAGGACCTGGCGGTACATCTTCTCGATGTCAGCTATGAAGACGAATTTGGGCAATCTGAATCGCAGCAAGATTGAAAAGAGTTCCTCCTGTATAGTCGGTCCTGTTGCTAAGACATCATTCAGCGATACGTTCGTGGAAGTTTTGGCAGATGCATCAAAGACAACCCTTAGTTTGGTCGTTAGCCTGTCGGATTTGATAACGCTATGATGAGGAAGAAAGTAGTATGGATGTTGAATAGTTCTTTCGTCAATTTCTTGCATGTGGCCGAGCTTGATATATTCATTCATGAATTCCACGTATTGTGATTTAACATCATTGTGTCTGGCAAGTCTTCGTTCTAGCGACAGGAATCTTCGTAGAGCGATATCCTTGGACTCCCCTAGTTTGTCAGTGGCTTGATTAAATGGTAGGCGCACTATGAATCGTCCCGTAGGGTCTTTTTTCACAATTTGGTTGAAATGATTCTCACATCGTGCTTGCTCTGGTGAGAGTGTTTGAGACGTAGTGTCAACTTCCTCCAGTCTCCAAAACCTTTCTATGTCAAACGTTTCATCTTCACTGCAAACCCCACAGGTGGCCTTGTATAAGTGCCTTCCACCAACCCTTCCGGCTACTATCCAGCCAAATACAGTATTCTGGAGGGTTGGTAAGTTTTCGCCCAACTTTATTTGGCCTATACATAAGAGGTCATGGTAGAATTCTGCTCCCAGCAGTACGTCTATACGAGATGGATTGTTGAAGTTGGGATCGGCTAATTTTATATTTTTTGGTATCGCCCAGGAATCTGTACTTATTTCTTGAGTAGGTTGAGGTGCTATGATTTGTGGCAGAACGAAGGCCTCTACCCTAGTAGCAAACCCATTCAATTTTGACTGTAAGAGCATATTTACTCTTCGTTGTGTATGCTGTTTTGTTTGTCCAATGCCTTGTATCTGCATCTGTTGAGAAGTACCAGTCAGGCCAAGTTTTTAATCATTCTTTCAGTTATGAAATTAATCTGAGATCCGGAGTCCAGTACTGCTCTGCATTCGACGCTCATTCCTTTACTGTCAACTAAATTCACGAGAATTGTACTCAATAGAATGTAATTTTGTTGTCCTGTGGCTGTTTGTGCGGTTAATGTTGTTGGTCTGTCGTTAACTTCACATTTCGTTGGTGATTGTGGAAATACTTTTGGAAGTGACTCAGATGAGGCTGAATATGTCTCGATATGTAACAGAGTGTTGTGTTTTCTAGTACATTTTGTACAGCTTCTCAATGTGCACTGCTGTGATGAATGGCCTGGTCTCAGACAGTTGATACACAAATTATGTTTTTTGACGAGAGCTAGCCGATTTGATGGTGTTAGTCGAAGAAAGTTCTTACACGAGAATAGTGCGTGGTTTCCCTTCTCCAGAAATGATAAGAGGCTCTTCGTAGATTGAAGATTTCGTGGATGACTTAGAGATTGTTCGTATAAACGATGTGTAGTTTGATCCAATTTCTTGATTAGCAGATGCATTAGTATTGGATCCCAATCAGCGGTGGAAACCTTAAGATTCTTCAAAGCCAGTAAACATTCCTGCGTTGTATCATGGAGCGTTTTGATTGCTATAGAACTTTCGTTCACAATAACTGGTTGCGATAATAATTTGTTGAGTAGAGCTGTGACTAACAATCTGGAGTTCTCAAAGCGATCCTTTAACATGTCCCAAGCAGCGGTGTAATTTTCAACTGACAAGGTTAAATGGTGTATTAACCTTTCAGCTTCCCCAGACAAGTTTGTTTTAAGATACCACATTTTTTGGCAATCGGCCATTGATTGTTTGTGAACCATTTGATTAAACAGATCATAAAACTGACGCCATTTTAAATAGTCTCCATCAAATTTTGGAAGGACTATTTTTGGTAGTTTCATCATGGTGTTATTGTTGATTGTTGTACTAGAAGTTGTTAATTTATCCCGTTTGTCGGATAGATATACTAGTTGATCTTGTACCTCTTCTTCTAATTGCACGTACTCATCAACATTGTAACCCATTTGAATTGGATCTTCGGCTAATTCCCAGATATTCTGGTTTATATTTTCGATCTGCAACCAATGTTGATTTAACCTGCTTATCTTCAGGTCATAATAATTTTTATTCTGCTGATCCTCATCCATTTTCATTCCTGCAATGAGCCGACGAAGTGCCTTGATGACTTCGCCTTGTCGTCTTATTGCTCGAATTATTTGCTGTTGTGGATTTGATTGAATCTCTGTAGTTCTACGACGCTCTTCATGAGCATTGGTGTCATCAGACCTTTGCTGTTTTGGATCTGTGGCATCTTGGTTATGGGCGTTGTCACTTGTACCAGCTATGACCTCTTTAGTGGTGGCCTTGTTGAATAATTTAATTTGGCTGGTGAAATGGTTTTTATACTTGTTGAAGATGGTTAAGATGGCGTTATAGTAATCATTCGTGAAGTAGGCATGATCTCTGGGTACATTCTGTAATGCTCGTATCTTGGTGTCTGCAGCATCAAACAAGGACCAACGTTCTTCGAGACGCCTAAGTCGTTCCTCATAATATGGTAACGTTTTCCTGTCGACCGAGTCTTTCTTATAATTCGAGATTATTGCTTCAACCTCATCTCCGTTCAGATCTTGTTCCTTGAACAGTGCTTCCATACTTTTGTTAAGTTATGGAGGTTTTCGTGTTAATCAGATTTTCACTCAATCTCACTTGTAATCTCACTTTGTGATGGGAAGTCAAATGAAATCTTCTTCAAAGGCGATGATAAGTTTTCCTTCTGGCGGAAATAAGCGCTTCAGTTACAACCACAATGAATGTATGTATGTGACTCAAGTGATGCACTTGAATCACGTCGGGGTCACCAATGTTTAAGTTAAAGCTCTTTTGCTTTAACTGAGATATATAGGCCTAGATGCAAAATCTAGACCGCTGTAGAATTGAATATCGATGCTTGTATCGATACTCAAAATAATGGGGAATGGTTGAAAAGCTGACCGTTCTGACTTGAATGAGTAGAAACGCACTGATTGTCGATTATAACAATACTGATTTTATTATTTATTTCATTCAATATATTTATAATAAAATTGAACATGCGTAATCAATATTAATAAATCAATTCACAAATTGACCGGTAAGAAACAGGGTTCATCGACTTGAGCGATTAATAATTCACCGCAGTGAGAATGCGGACCCAGCAGTAATTCCCCTGGCGTAAATATTGTAAAAACTGCATGTAAAGCAGAAAAAATGGAAACTGGCACTGCTCACGGTGGTGAATTATGATCGCTGGTTCAATAAACTTAAGAATAATAACCCTTTAAAATGCTTACGCTAGATTAAATGAAATTCTTGGTTTATCATGATTATACTGACTTTGACTATCTTAAATTAGTAATGCTAATTTAATTTTTAACTTAATAATTATGATCTGGGTCATAACAATATCCGTAACCCATAAATGAAACGAATACAACAGTTAAACGATACATTCAATTCACGCGAACAATTATGGTCTAACGCCGGGAAAACAAGGCTTCCATAAGTGAAAAGCGGTATAATCAGGGTTTTTACTATCCTAAGTTTAGCAACAGTAGAGAGGAGATATCCCGAAAGCCAGAGTCTTTTTAAGGTACCATAAACATTATTTAATATTTTCTTGACATGGGCGCAAATTGACATATGTGAGTTGAGCATCACACGAAGATCCCTAACACATTTAGAATATGGTATATAAGATGAATTCATAACAACCGGAGGAGAGTCAGTAGGCTCCAACCCCCTCCTGTGTATTATTGTATAACTAGATTTAGCGGTATTTAAATTGTTAGCAACAGACCATTCGCGTATACGTTCAAGGTCCATATTTAAGCCACAAAACCCATCCTCCGACATACCAGTGGGGCAACTCAGAAGAACCTGCACATCATCGGCGTACAGATGCACTTTTGCATCATGTACAACATTAGGTAGTCCAACGAACCCAAGATGGATCCTTGCGGTACACCACATCTAAGCTGTATCTGCTCAGAAACTCGATTTCCAAGTTTAACCTGCGGTGAACGTCCCATCAGGAAGCTATTTAAAGTGATACTAGCAGAGGTAGAGAAGCCAAATTCATTAGCTAACTTGAATTTTTGATTGTTAACACTTATACTATCAAATGTTTTGGAGAAGTCTAGTAGAACAAGAATACTCATATCATCTTTATCAAACGCTATACGTATATCTGAGCTCACTTTTAATAAAGCAGTTTCACAATTGTGATATTGTCGAAAACCAGATTGCAATATAGTTAAGCATTTGAGAAGCCATAAGTTTTTCAATTGCCTTGGCAAGAAAACACAACAAACTGATAGGACGGTAATCAGATAAATTGCTCGGAGAGTTAGTTTTGGGAATAGTAATAACAAAAGCTTTCCTCCAATTAATAGGGAAATTAAAAGATGTTAAAATTGTGAATGAAGCACCAAAGGTACGAGTAACTTTAAGAATTGAGGAGGAATGTCGTCTGGACTGCTGGCACTCGACTTAATCGAATTAATGACGGTCAATGTCTCGTCGTCAGTAACACACCGGAAAGCACAACCATCAGATGCAAATTGTAGAATATCACCATTGTTACTATCAGCCGGCTCTGATGCATGAGATATACATGAATGTATTGTTGCGAGCGTGGCCTTTGGTTCGTTATTTAAAACACAATATTAGATATTTAATATACAAGTTCTTTATTTCACTTCAATCATATAAAATTCACAAACATTCATTTAATCAACTCAACTCTAATTATCGCTAATACTGTGCTTTCAATTATCGCAATCTAATTACAACACTTCCACCTGTTTATTACTTTCGCTTGTTAACACTGCAACGTCTAAGACAAGACTCTTTTCCTGGCGATGACAACTGTTATATTTATACCCTAGAAACTCTCCGAATTATTCTGGAGTGTTCTATTCCAAAAGCTCTTGACTATTCTATTCATTCTATTCATTCTATTCCTGAGCCTTCCTGTAGATTCCATAATCAATTCTCCGAACCTGAAGTCGTTTACTCTCCATTGCCAGTAGATGTCACCAGTTGTCTCTTTCTATTGCACGTAACACTGCCCCTTCTTAAATTTGTTCGTCCCGAACAACAGGTGGTCCACGGTCTTGATGCTCGTAGTATTGACACAAGCGGTCCAAATGAACAATTTTATGCTTGCCTCCTGCGCCACGCTGAATCCTGTATACCACGTCATTAATACTAGTTACTACTGAATACGGTCCTTCCCAGTGTTGTTGCAATTTTGGAGAACGTCCCTTAGGTCGTTTCGGGTTGTACAGCCAAACAAGATCACCTTCGTTAAATCCTGCGGAATGCGTTCAGTATTTGTTGCTAATTTCGTCCTCGTGGCCTCGTGTACATCAGCTAATTGTTCTTTGAGCTCCGTAGTCTTCTGGTAATTTTTGTTCACCTCAGGGGGTACCAAATTTGAGGTCGCTAGGTAAACGCATCTCTCTTCCTAATATGACTTTAGCTGGGGTTTGTCCGGTAGTAGGTACTATGAACGGCTGATCTATAAGACATTAGGAATATAGGAATATGTCGATCCCAATCGCCTTGATGATAGTCAACTCTTTTCTTTAGATAATCGATCAATGTTCTGTAGAAGCGCTCTACCATGCCATCAGATTGTGGGTGTAGAGGAGTTGTTCTAGTTTTTCTTATTCCCAACATTTTACACATCTCCTGGAAAGTCCGCGATTCGAAGTTCCGTCCTTGGTCCGAATGAAGTTCGTGAGGCACACCAAACTTACTGACCCAATTCGTTATTAGTTGTTCCGCAACTGTGGTTGCCTCTTGATTAGGGATTGCATAAGCTTCAGGCCATTTACTGAAATAGTCAATGGCATCTAATATATAACGGTTACCGCCATCCGTTTCTGGAAAAGTTCCAGCGATGTCTACAGCTATCCTTTCAAAGGGGGCTCCGACATTATACATATGCATTTCTCCTCTGCTTCTGTGTTGCGGCCCTTTGCAAGCAGCACAGACAGTGTGGGGCACCACTCCGTATTTGGAAATGGTTTTGTTCACTCCCAAATGTCCTCCAGGGGTTCCACCGTGCATTTCTTCTAGAACATTTTTGACGTTTGTTGCCGACTATCTGCATTCGGAAAGTTTCGCCATTAGGTGCTTCCCACTTGCGTTTTAATATACCACATTCAACATGAAGAGAGTTCCATTGAGCCCAGTAACTTTTCAGCTTCTCACTCCGTTTCGAAATATCCTTCCAGTCTGGTCTTTCCATGTCTTCTTTCCAAGCAAGATTAGGTGAAAGGTCCAGATCTTCTCGGTTGTGCTGTTCGCAGGTCCTCGTTGTCCCAACCTGTAGACGGTTCCAGGGTTACCAAGTGTATAGCTGCTGTTATTTCTTTTTCTTCCATCCGGGCGCCATGTTTACATTCAAGTTGCATGGACGTCGTGAAAGGGCATCTGCATTTCCATGGATACGACCTCTTCGGTGTTGTATTTCAAAATCATAAGCCTGGAGTCGCTCTATCTATCTCGCCACTTGTCCCTCAGGGTTCTTAAACTTCAGAATCCATTGACGCGCTGCATGGTCGGTGCGAAGTATGAATTTCTCCCCGTAGTGATATTTATGAAAATTCTTTGTTGAACTTACAATGGCAAGTAGCTCTTTTCTTGTAGCACAACAATTTTTCTCTGACTTTGAAAGTGATTTTCTATAGTAAGCTACTGGAGCTTCTTGACCATTCTCCTCCTGCGAAAGCACTGCACCAATACCTTCATTGCTGGCATCCGCGTCTAATATAAATGTATTTCCCAGCTTTGGATAGTGAAGTACTGGAGCTTCACAGAACTGTTGCTTCAAATTTTCAAAACTTTCGTTGCATTTATCCGACCACATGAACGGCTTTCCCTTTTCTGTAAGTTGATGTAGGCTTCTTGCTGTATCTGCAAAACCTTTCAAGAATCGTCTGTAGTAGGTAGCTAAACCAAGAAAACTCCGTAATTGATGTTTGTCCTTCGAAACTGTCCAATTTTTGACGGCTTCTATCTTCTCTGGATCGGTTCTTACTCCTTGTGATGAAACTATGTGCCCTAAATATTTAACTTCATTTTTGAATAGAGCACATTTACTCGCACTGAGCTTCAATTTGGCATCTTTGAGTCTTTTAGGTACCTCGCGTAAGTTATTTTTATGTTCCTTGAATGTGCTTCCGATTACTATTATGTCATCCAAATAGACAAGACATGTTTTCCAGGTTAAACCACGTAGAGCACATTCCAGTAGTGGTTCGAATGTGGCTGGAGCATTACATAACCCAAATGGCATTACTTTGAATTGCCATAAGCCACTGCCAACTGAGAAAGCAGTTTTCTCTCGGTCCCCGGGATGTATTTCCACTTGCCAGTAACCACTCTTTAAATCCAGCGTGGAAAACCATTGCGCTCCGGAAAGGGTATCCAACGTGTCATCAATCCTTGGTAATGTATAGCTATCTTTTCTCGTCACGTTATTTAGTTGGTGATAGTCTACTCAGAATCGGGTGCTGCCATCCTTTTTCCTAACCAGAACAACCGGTGATGTCCAAGGCCTGTTAGATTCCTCTATTATGCCTTGTTTCTTCACGGAGTTCATCATGTCTGCAACTTCTGGTTGTTTGGCTAATGGCAATCTTCGTGGTGTTTGTCGAATAGGCCTGGAATCTCCTGTATTGATCCGATGCTGGACAAGATTTGTTTTACCATAGTAATCATCATTTATTGCAAATAATTCCGAAAATTCATCGATCACCTCTTTGGCATCGTTGTGTTGTTGTTCACTTAAGGCACTGGACGAAAGAAGTTTCTGAACCTGTTGAGTAGTGGCTGGTATAGTTTTTGTCTACTTGACATTACTACCATTATCCAAATTGACGATTTGGTAAACGGGTTCACAATTTCCAATTATAGCACCTTCTTTTAGTTGTATTTAATTTTCGGATGTGTTAAGCACTCTGACTGGTATTAATGTTGCACCTTCTGCCTTCACTAGAGTCTTGCCAACAATGATGCTAGATGTAAATTTTGTGGGGTAAGGCTCCACCAGATAGAATCGGCAGATACCGATGTCATCAGTAAGCTTTGTCCATATTAGTGTCTCGGAGCATGGCGAAAGAGTAATATTTTCGCAGGATAATCTGCTCCTTCTCCTAGTCTCATAGGAATTTCTATATTCCCATATTTGAGAATCCGTTCTCCGACATCCAGATTTATTTTGTATGTGGTCATGAAGCCTATTCCAAGAATGCATTCATCCATTATGTCTGAAACCAGGAAAGTGTGAGGAAATAGTAGTTCGCCTAGTTGAACATCTAAGGTTATTTCTCCAAACACCTGTACTGCTGCTCCAGTTGCTGTTCTTAGTAGATATTTGGTGGTGTTGTCAAGCCATTTGTTCTTAACAAGATCTGCTCTAATACTTGATCTCGAAGCTCCAGTATCGATAGTGACTGCGCAGTCATTTTTTCCTACACTTCCATTTATAACAAGACTGCTATTATTTCTCTGTAGCTGACCTACTTGGATGATGACTTCGGGGCTGTCGATTCCACCAACCAACTTTTGCCCCACGAAGTTGGTTTTTACTAGTTTTCCGACTGCTGAACAGGAGAGGCGATGTGACTAGTCGCTGCTTGATATCTAGTCCCTCCACGAGTAGCTTGTTCCCTGGCTCGACATCTTTGGCATTCTTCTTTCACCTCTTCTTCTGGAAATTCCACTCGGCGACGTTTTCTGTAGTCTCTTTGAAGGTGCCCTGATCTATTACAATTCCAGCATCGAAGGCGGGCTCTGTGATGATTGCACTCTGTTACAAGTACATTCTTCCACTGAAATTTCTCTCACTCGTACTGCACTCCGTGAAGCTTGTCTGGCGGACTCATGCGCTAATGCATAGGCTAGTGCTTCTGCTATTGATGTCCTTCCTGCTAGCTTTAACTCTTGTTGTAAATTTTGATCTGCAATAGCGTTAACAAATGCCTCCGTCGCCACGTCATTGAGAAAATCCGCATTCACGCTGGAGTATGAAAGATGCGCTAATCTTTCTACATCTGCCTGCAGTTCTTGTAGTGATTCGCCATGTTTTTGAATCCTGTTGCGCAATAGTAGGCGATATACTTGCTGCATGTACTCATCTCCGTAACGTAATTCTATCGCCTGTACTAATGAAGCATAATTACGTTGATTTTCAATCGGTAAGTTTGTAAGAGTTCTGACGCAGGACCTCGAATTGCTAACACCAGCGCTATAGCTTTGTCTTCATCATTCCATACATTTACCTCTGAAGCTGTTTCGAATTGCCTCTTGAAGATATGCCACGAATTTTGTCCATCAAATATTGGAGCTTTCATTCTACCTACTCCGGATATTTCAGCTGCTACGTTTAGAGGCTGACGATGCTTTATTCTTTCAAGATCTGCTTTAACGTTTTCAAGTCGCTCCGTGACTCTTTGTTGAACTTCCGAAACCTTTTGTTGAAATTCCTGGTCAATTCCTTCAATTTTCAAATTTTGTTCTTCTAAAGAACTTTTTAGAAAATTTTTCTGATCCTCCAAACGAGTTTCTAGACAATTCTCCAGAGAACTCTTTTGTTCGTCCATAGATTTCTTCTGCTCATCTAACCGGGATTCCAGAGAATTCTTTTGTTCCTCAAAAGCATTCTTTTGCTCACCTAAACGGGATTCCAGAGAATTCTTTTGTCCAACAAAAGCATTCTTTTGTTCGTCCATAGATTTCTTCCGTTCATCTAAATAGGATTCCAGAGAATTCTTTTGTTCCTCGAGAGAATTATTTTGTTCATCGAGAGAATTCTTTTGTTCATCAAAACGGGCTTGCATTTTGCTCGTTAAAGTACTCAAAAGCTGCTCCATTTTCATCTTAGGCTCTTCTTCAAATTCGGTTCCTTCCAAGTTCTCTTCGTAAACAAATGTCTCAGGATTCTTTCCTTCCGCGATCAAAGCTTGTCTAAGTCTCTCGACTAGAACTTTCTTTGTTCCTGTCGTTTGTAATGACCGGTTCCCTAGCTCCACTTTCAAATCCTGTATTCGAAGCTCCTCCACTTTGCGCCCCATTACTGTAGTAATTCACTCACAGTTGAATATAAATTATTTTCCAGAACTTTTAAAATTTAACACAATTCCACAAAATTAATCACACTTTTAATTTTTTTAGTCAATTGCCACCCCTTTATTTCTCAAATTTATTTCACTTCTGACACCAGTTGTTGCGAGCGTGGCCTTTGGTTCGTTATTTAAAACACAATATTAGATATTTAGGGCCGTATTCACCAAGCCATTTAATTGAAATTTAATTTAATTTCTGTTTTAGTAGTCCTGAAAGAGAGGGTTAGATCACACTTAAAATTGAATTAAAATTAAATTTGGGTTATTTTATATTATCGCTTATATAACTTTAATTTTAATTTAAGTGAGCCCTAACCCTCTCTAACGGGAGTACTAAAATAGAAATTAAATTAAATATCAATTAAATGGCTTGGTGAATACGGCCCTTAATATACAAGTTCTTTATTTCACTTCAATCATATAAAATTCACAAACTTTCATTTAATCAACTCAACTGTAATTATCGCTAATACTGTAATTTCAATTATCGGAATCCAATTACAACACTTCCGCCTGTTTATTACTTTCGCTTTTTAACACTGCAACGTCTAAGACAAGACTCTTTTCCTGGCGATGACAACTGTTATATTTATACCCTAGAAACTCTCCGGAGTGTTCTATTCCAAGAGCTACTTGAATCTTCTATTCATTCTATTCACTCTATTCCTGAATCTTCCTGTAGATTCCATAATGAATTCTCCGAACCTGAAGTCGTTTACTCTCCATGGCCAGTAGATGTCACCAATTGTCTTTCTAACTTCACTTGTCAGCGGACTGTATTCCACTATTCGATCGTGTAGAAGCAGACAATATGCTGCTGTATTAGCCGGTATATTTTCAGATGTCTTGAATAGCCTTATGTCAACAGGTCCAGTTTTTATTGTTTCATTTTGATGTGAGCAATCGGAGCATCGGTCTTGAACTTCTCCCATGTGAGGAACGGCTGATACTGATGACCATGGTATGATTGTGTAAACTTTATATACATCTCATACAGCAATGCGTATCTATTCAAATCAAATTTCAAATTCGAATCATCATAGGGATATGATTCTGAGTTCAAATGAACTGTAACATCGGTGAGTTTGCACTGATCAAATTTGCTAGCATCCTTGGTTTTATCATTCCTTCGATCCGTTTGTAATGCTAAGATAATAAATCGAGGTTTCTCCAGTTGAGTGGAAGTCTTAACTGACCAGGTTTGATGCGTGGTTTCCGGTAGAACTGGATACTCATATATGTCCCAGCTACGCAAACGTATTTGTATCGGGCAACCTCTCCCGATAATTTTAAATAGCTGCAGCTTTTCTTCATCGGATACTGTAACATGCGGAATGCTCCATTGAAGTTTAGTAATTTCAATTTTCACCACATCTGTGGGTGATATAATGGCATTAACGTCTGTCCTGCTCCGGATCAATATGAGTTCATGTTTGGAATTTATAAGAATTTTCCTGTAATCTTCAGCGAATCCCAATAAATATTTCAGAGGTATACAATAGTTGAATAGCCCATTGGCTGGTATAACGGATGAATCTGGCCACCAGCTGCCGTTGAGTAGTATCCTGATTACATTTGCATTTAGTGATATGTAGTTTTTTAATGTTGTCGCAATCCCAAGATTTCTTGTACGGTCGATTTCCACTGCATTCAATTCATAGCGTATTTCCTCAAAAAGAAACGGTAGAGCGTTGTTAGCTAATTTTGCGGTTGCTGAAACAGTTCCATCCAGCTTTGTTAGCGATCCCTCAATGTAAAGAAAACTCCTGCTGGGTAGAAGATTCAAGTCCTGATGTTGTACAGAGATACGGATTTCATCGCTGTTTTTAAATGATGTTAGAAATGGTGAATAGGAGTGATGTTCAAATTTAGTAACACTGTTATCAAAGCGAGCGTCTGGTGCAATATCTAGTATTCCTTTATTCATTGTTTCAGCGTTAAACCTATCGATTGTAAATATGCTATATTTGCAGGTGTTAATGTAGGTCTTGACCGCTTCAAGGTTGTCCGCTGACTAATGATCTTGTCTGCTCCGAACTCGTATTTATCATTATTGTATATCAACATGCTGTGGCTTCAAATGTAAGTTGATGGTTATAGTCTCTCCTCTGAAGTTGATTAAGTCATCGTCTTGGTCAAGGAGCTTCAATGTTAGAGAACTTATACGTTTGGTGTTCACAGGCCAATAGATTACATTTTTGGGTACTTTCACTATTTTATACCCAGGCCCCACGTTCGGTGAAAACTCGTGGAGAGTGTGTACTTGTGTGTTGTTGAAGAATGATCCTGATATAATATTACATTCGATGCGTATAGTATTTACTTTAATGATGTTGACTGGCAACTCTGATGTATGCACTATATTACCATATAAGTTTCTTTACTGAATCCTAGCAGAGGAGCTATGGATCTCTGTTTTTCAATATGTATTTCTTCAGTTGCCTTCACTCTTCAATGTATTATTGTTAGCCTTTATCGCAACCTTTATCTTCTTTCATTCTTTATCCAAGTATCCTTGTACATATTTTGCTATATCGTCAATCTCATAGGATCCAACAGGTATCTCAACAACCTCATTCCCTACATGAACCAGATTATTGCTCACATCAATATTTGGTATAGAGTTGTATGTTTGAAAATCAATTAATCCACAAACATAATCCGTTGCTAGCTCCACCGAAGGAAAGTACTCAGCAGTGAGTAAAGATGAATTTCCCGTGAGAGTAAGTGTTAATGACATGGCGGTTGATAATGAACTGTCTCAATTTCAATATAGATACATTTATTTATAGATAATAATTAATGGCTATAAAAATTATATAAAAACTCTAAACATAAGTGACCGCAAATTCCTGCATCATAGTTCTGATATGAACTGTAGTTGTACGATATATTACTACCCAAGTAGTTTATGATCTCCCTTGGTGGTTGGAGATTACCAAAGCTATCAAAGTATTCGATGTTATCACCTTTCTTGTAGTACGCTACCCAGTGTGTACCTGCTCCAGTTGAGATGTTCAAGTTAACAATTCCGTTTTCTTGCTTCCATGGCTTTTTAGGTAGATTGTCACGCATAAATACTCCTCTGGAGTGGGGTAAGTGTGTGGTGTGCTTGTGAAGATCCAACTCGTTTAGCGGTCTTTTGGGTAGCGTCTTTAATAGTTTTTTGGTTGAAGTTGTAGATAGAGTCCAAGTCCTTTTCTGTACGGCTTCAGGAACAGTCCGTTTTCATCTTTACCAACCGCTATAGTTTCCATTGCTTGGTTATGACGTTTGCTTTCTTCCAATTTTGGCCTTGCCGCACTGGTATCATTTACTGCTTTAGCTATGCCTGCTGCACCTCCCGATAGTGCTCCCAATGCTGAAAGCCCAGCAAACAACGGGATGAGGAACGGTTGGGTTTTTGACTTTTAAAATTGTACGTGCATTTCGTACTGCTTCCCGGAATGTGTTTATTTTTAGCCTTAAGACCCATACCGAGCTTAATTTTAGCCTTCATTGCGTTTGTTATAAGCCAAGCGTAGGCACGTTCACTCAAATTTGCATCCCTATATTTTGCACGCCTCCAGGCTTTGTCAGCTAACATTTTATCAGCTATATGTCGATCACTTGTATCTTTATGTCGCGAGTATGCATCATGTTCCTTGCAGGCTGCATCCAGTGGATTAATGCCCGGATCTCCTCTCGCCAATCTTTGTTGTAACTTTGTTCCTGGTCCACAGTACTGGTATCCCGGTAGATGTAATTCTACAGGTAATTTGTTGATGATTGAATTTAATAGTTCTCTTCCCGCTTTCAAAGATTTTCTGGAGCGTTTCGATTTGTGATCCGACATCTTATAAGGTTCCGATGATACTGTTGAAATGTAATATAAACAGGTGTACTTATAGGAATCCCGTTAGTCTTCAATATGCGGTTCATTAAACAACAACAAGCTTTTCCTGTTCGAAATGCTGATGTAGCTGTTATGAAGGTGAAAAAGAAGTATGGTGCCCTATTGCTTAATAGTATAAGGAGCATCATTGTTGGATCATCCAATTGTGGAAAAACTAATGTTATGATAAGTTTGCTGGAACATCCCAATGGTTTGAGATATGAAAGTATTAACATATATTACAAATCTTTAGATCAACCAAAGTATGAATACTTCAAGCGAGTGATGACTCCCATATCAGGATTGGGGTATTATACATTTTCAAGCAACTGCGACGTTCTACCTCCAGAGGAAGCCAGATCACATTCGGTGTTTATTTTCGATGATGTAGCATGTGAAAAGCAAGATAATGTGCGATCCTATTTTTGCATGGGTCGCCACGAACATATAGACAGCTTCTATCTCTGTCAAACATATACGCATATACCAAAGCACTTAATACGTGACAATACTAATTTAATCATCTTATTCAAGCAAGATGACTTGAATTTGAAACATATCTATAAGGATCATGTGAATACAGACATGAAGTTCGATACATTTCGAAGAGCCTGTGCTGATTTTTGGAAGGATGAATATGCTTTCTTGATGATTGATAAGGATAGCTCATTAAACAAGGGACGCTACCGTAAAGGATTTGATACCCTCATTGTACTATAAAAGGATGAAACATGCGAAATATTCATAAGTCGAAGTTGTAACTCAGCCGAAAGTACACCGAATACTGTGGACCTGCTGAGTAGATTAAAGCTGTTCACCTGTTATCAGACCTGTTTGAAAAGCTGTTCACCTGTTATCAGACCTATTTGAAAAGCTGTTAAGCTGTTATCAGAGCTCTTTGGAAAGCTGTTATCAGAGCTGTTTGGAAAGCCGTTTACCTGTTTAAAAGCTGTTATCAGAGCTGTTTGAAAAGCTGTTAAGCTGTTATCAGAGCTGTTTGGAAAGCTGTTAAGCTGGTATCAGAGCGGTTTGGAAATCCATTTACCTGTTATCAGAGCTGTTAAAAGATGTTATCAGAGCTGCTATCAGAGCTGTTTGAAAAGCCGTTATTCAGTTAATATCGAAGATGAATGAAATTCTATTAAAAGAAATCATCAAGACAAGGAATACAGTGCGAAGGAAATTTAAAGCTCTAAAAACGGGAGTCAAAAGAAGAAGAAGAAGAAGACAACGAAATTGCGGAACCTTTTACCCCTCCAAAACGAAAATATGTCAAAATGGAGGCCAGTAGCACACGTATAAATTATGGAGATTATTCCTTAACATCTGAAGAAGAATTCGCAACACCCAAACATTCAAGAACATTGGTAGGAAGGTCTCCTGTCACCTCCCCCGATACGTCTGGATACATAGTTTCGAACTATTTAAAACTATTCACTGATAATAGCCCTAAGATTGACCCAACCTATGGAGTTTACTATGATGACAACGCGTGGAGAATCGGTAATTCAACGTTTGATGTTGATGATGTCGGAAATATTGTTATCAAGGGGAAGTGCTATAAAACAACTTTGGGGTTATGTGAGCTGCTATTTATGAAAGATCCTGTAAAAAGTCTATATACTAAAGAGGATTTAAATAATTATGGATCTATTTTGAGGAATACCAATGCATATAAACGTGACTATGCTGAAGATGGACAACTAAAAGGTACTAGAGCGGCTAAGTATAAAGCTATAATCAGTAAACTTATACAGCATAAAGGCATGGGACTAATGCGTCTGCCTAAGGAAAACATTGATTACATTTACTGGGATGACCCAAATGAATTAGTGGATAGGCTGCGCCTTCTAATGGCATCAAAACAGGCTGGAAACACCAGTCACAACAATGAAATTGTATCTATCCTGGAGGAGTTGCGAGAAGCAGATATTATAGTTTAAATACTACTCCATTACCATACTTCTTCACAATCTACAGATGAGTGTTGACAAGTTTGGACGTTTCTCTAAGCGAGGATATCTTGGGAAGCAGGTGAACGTGGACCAAGAGGAGCTCAGGGACCAGCCGGTGAAAAAGGAGCTCAAGGACCAGCTGGTAAGCAAGGAGCTCAGGGTCCAGCTGGTGAACAAGGAGAGCGGGGTATTGGATTTAATTTAACGATAAACGGAGACTACGATCTGAACTCAAAGTGTATAAAACGACTTGGTGAACCCCTTGAAAATGATGATGCTACTACCAAAGACTATGTTGACAAGAAAATTAAAATAAGTGTTGAAGAAATAAGAAAAACTCTTAATATAGAGGTGGCAAATTTAACGCTATATATCAATGATGAAATCGCGAAGATTGAAAGCTATCTGTTTACTTCAGTAATAAATAAGAAAGACTTGACGCCAAAAGATGGTGTATATGAGTAAAACCTCTTGGGAAATCTGTTTCATTTATAATTACGATGAGCAAGAGACAAGTGGTAAATGAGCTGCATAAACCAGCGAGAAAAAATTTTAAACGGCGTCGTGTGATCATCAAAGGACTAGATGACTTGTGGCAGGCAGATTTGGTTGAAATGGATCTCTACAAGTATGTGAACAAGGGTTACCGCTATCTACTGACAGTAATTGATTAAAAGAAAAACTGGTGCAGAAGTAAGAGATGCCATGCAATCTATATCAAGCGAGGGACGAATACCTAAAAACCTGCAGACTGATGATGGAAAGGAATTCTACAACAGCCACTTTAAAAATCTAATGATGAAGCATGCAATTAATCATTACTCTACGTACAGTTTCCTCAAAGCATCAATAATGGAACGATTTATATAATAATAAATAATATGTCACTTATTATCATAAGGACTCAATGCGATCTTCTTTTGACTGACAGTGTACACGCTATGGTTATGGGATCGTATGGAGCTCTGATTAGCAGTTAATATTCGCTTGTTATTCAAACATTCGACGTTGTCTTCGAAATTGATATGCCTCTGGACTACATTAGCCTTTACTCCTTTCACTTTTTTTACAGTTTTACCATCGTTTATTCGCAGACTACACATTTTCGAGCGCAAGCCTACAAATTCACTCATAATTTTCCCATTCAGCTCATCCTTCATTAGACCAGGAATCTTTTTATTCATGAGCGGTAAGTTGAATTAATTATTTTCTGGGTAATCACTTGTATCAAATTTGTTTATATTTTTGGCCATAAACTCATATGCATTTTTCTCTTCAAGCTCATATATTAGAGAATCTGTATCTGTATACATGACTTTACATTTATCTCCAAATTCACGCTGCATAAAACTGTAGTGGAAATCGTAGAGACATATCTTTGAAATTTTCATAACTGCCATTCCAATATAGAGAAGCTTATTGAATAAGATTATGAATCGCCTTAATTCCACAGCAACTAAATTCTCATCAAATATCGTTGCACTGTGGAAGTTGGGTGCCGCAATCCGAGCTTTTGCACCATAGCGACCTTCCCACTTTACGCAAAGTTTTATATCGCTATATTTGCGAACATTTTCCATGGTCTTACCAAAAGCTGCATTATTCATCTTCTTATAGCTGTCCTTTTCATGATCACTGGTAGCCTGCATCCGTTTGGTGGTATTTAAGTCAATATATGATTTAAGCCAAGCTGATTGGTTGAATTGAAGAACCTGGTGCACTTTTTTCAGGATGAGGCCATGTGATAAGCATTGCTTTAAAATTCGGTAGTGTATAACATATTTAGTTTTAGGGTGTAATGTTGTCAAAAGCTTTTCTAATTTTGCTCCAGGTTGTGTGTATGCTCAGAGCAAAACGGTAAATCCTTATGCTTATCATGTAGATGTTGAGGATAGTCCAAGTCGACTTCTAATATGTATCCAGTTGGTGATTCATCAGGAATTTCGAAAACGTCGATATTGGGAGCATCAACCTATTTGAATCCTCCGGTTGGTAAATGCTGTGACATGGCCCATCCATAAAGGTTATTTACATCATAATACATCAAGTATTTCTCTTTCTCCTCAGGCTTAAAATCATCCATATATTTATTATTTGTTTTACTATATCTGTTCGAGCATTGACTTATACCACCTCGAATACCTCTCTCTATGAATAACAGTATATCTACGTCGGTTATCAGCTCTAATTTCACTTTGATGTATTTCAGCATAGCATCCCATGTTAGGCCTGGCATGGTGTAATAATGTGCTGGATCTAAATTGTAAGTCTTAATGCACACTTCTCGAAAGTTCTCAAACACATCGGCCAATAGGAGAACATCAGTCTTAAGGTATAGATCTGAATATTCACCAAGTGTTTGTACTTCAAATTTTTGCCAGACCTCTTCAGCATGATTGTAGTCCTCAGGAGATATAGCACTGTCAGTCAGTTTATTGTAGAACGCTTCCTGCGTTGGCAAGTTGCGGAAATCTAATTTATTCCAGTCATGTGCGTGTAAGAAGTTTAATAGTGTCATCACCCAATCCCTGCCATACTGATCTTGTAGTGTTTAATTTATCCATCGACAGCAATGATGATAGCTTATCTAAAGATCTCGCCATAAAACGGAAGGAATCGATGAATTTGAATTTTATGTGGCTGCCTTCCATGTGCTTGGTGAAGGAGATATATCTTTCCTTGTTAATTGGTAATAGATCAACTTTTCCTGGGAAAGATGTAGCTATATCCTTAATAATAAAGTGGGCATCATATCCGGATAAATTATGAAAAATTAATGGAACTATGGAGCAATCCTGATACATGAGATTGCATGCATTGTGCGCTGGTCCTCGATATTTTTCTGTTAAGTGGCAATGATCCCGAACTCATTCCTCATCAGCTTCAAACATTTTTTCACATATATGGCAGCAAGTATTTTCCATATGTGAACGCCGTTAGTCTTTGGTCAGGGGTTGCATTGTCCTGATGTTCAGCTTTTCCTGTACAGCTATGGATGCAATTTTTTGCAATTCTAATGCAAACCATTGTTGACAATTCTTGCCTCGATATGCTCTGTAATATGAGAGCTTAGCAGTTACAGCTACAGGAAATATAATATAAAACCTTATATAGAAAGCATGGGAACATAATTTCATTTCTCCTTAAAAATATTTTAAAACTTGCATAAAATCACGTTCACACAAACGCGCAGACATTAGATCAGCATTTTCAAATGCCTGCGCGGTTGTTTATCAAAATGATCATATTGTAATGTGATGCTTAAATAATTTCCCAGAGCAGCAAGAAAAGCTTTTGTCTAGATAAAAAAGTTCAGTCTTGAGGTCTCCGGCGCGGTGTTAAATCGATTCATAAAATAGTCTTGTGAGTTTCCTAATAATACATATATAACACAATAAATTACCGTTTAATTCAAAAAGGAGTGTTTTTATTATTTTTTTTCCTTTTTATTATATCGCGAAAGAACCAGTTGATACAAGTGGCGCAGTCGGTAGGATGCGCAAAAGATCAATGTGATCGACCAAAGTGATCAATTTTTAAATATATATATAAAAAAAAATATATATATATCTATATACAGGGTGTTCCGTAAATGTCTTTAATCCTTTAAGGGGATGAAAGTAGAGGTCATTTGAGTAAAAAAAGTCTAGGTACTTTTATATCGAACTCCGCTTGGTTTTCGATTAAATCGATAATATCGGTTTTCGAGATTTTGCATACCTCTTCAGAGTAATTTCGTTATAAGTTCTATTGCAATTAATGGATTGTGACGTTCATACCTTTATTTAAAAGAACACATATTGGCCTTTCTAAGAATGCATAATTAGTTATAATTGTGCCTTCAATTATTTTAAACAAAAACAGTTTTCTCTAGAATTTTTTATTACACCAAATTTTTTGTCGCGCTTCAGTGTACATTTATTCAAAATATCACCATTGCATGAACTTGGCAAAACTATGAAAAAATTTGCGCATTATGTCCCCTTTCCAAAATGACCGCCCTAAGTGCTATCAACAATAACAATCAAAAGCTATAAGCAAACATTTTGAAGATGTGACACTCGAGGTAATCTTCAGTTTTTTCGTAGGATTCTATCTCCTCCCACAGTTTTTAACCTACGACAACCATTTATATGTCATTGTACGGGAATCTGAACTGGCTATTAGATAGGGTACTTTTCGATTTCGAGTTTCGAAAACGGAGGGGGTAATTTCGAAAAAAAACACTTTTTTACCAAACTTGATATTTACGTAGATTTCGTTATTCCGCATCTTCATTTTTGCGGGAGGGGCAAGCTCTGGGAGGGGTGGAAGTTCAAAGTTTCAAGTTGAAAATCAACGTAATTACGCTTCATTAGTACAGGAAATAGAATTACGTTACGGAGATGAGCACATGCAGCAAGTATATCGCCTACAGTTGCGCAACAGGATTCAAAAACATGGCGAATCACTACAAGAACTGCAGGCAGATGTAGAAAGATTAGCGCATCTTTCATACTCCAGGGTGAATGCGGATTTTCTTTTGTGAACGCTATTGCAGATCAAAGTTTACAACAAGCGTTAAGGCTAGCAGGAAGGAAATCAACAACAGAAGCACTAGCCTATGCATTAGTGTATGAATCCGCCAGACAAGCTTCGCGGGGTGCAGTACGAATGAGAGACATTTCGGTGGCCGAATATACTTGTAATAGAATGCGGTCATCCCAGAGCTTACCTTCACGTGGTATCCTTCGATACTGGAATTGTAATAGACCAGGACACCTACAAAGGGACTGCAGAAAACGCCGACGAGTGGAATCTCTAGATGAAGAGAGGAAAGTGTTCTTCGATGTTGGGATTGTAATAAATTGGGACACCTTCAAAGCGACTGCAGGAAACGCCGTCGAAAGGATTCCTTTCAGAAAAGAAAGGGAGAGAAGAATGTCCAAGTTGGCGAGCTAGAGCAAACTATTCTTAGGGAGACTAGAATCCAACCTTATGGCTTTGAGAGCCAACACAGGAAAGGACGTATCCATGGAAATGCAGAAGCCTTCGTACAACGTTAATGGGAACCTGAATGTAAGCATTACGGCTGGGAGAAAGGAAATGAGAAAACAGCTACTATACAGTTGGTAACTGTGGAGCCATCAACAGGTTGGGACATCGAGAGTTTGCAAACAACGCAACGAGAAGATCCGGTGATATCGCCTATTCTTGCTTGGAAAGCAGACATAGAAAAACCTGAATGGAAGGATGTTTTGAGGATGAGTGAAAAGCTGAAAAGCTACTGGGCTCAATGGAATTCTCTTCATGTTGAATGCGGTATATTAAAACGCAAGTGGGAAGCACCTAACGGTAAATCGTTCCGAATGCAAATAGTCGTGCCGGCATCAAAGGTCAACGATGTTCTAGGTAAAATGCATCGTGGAGCATCTGGAGAACATTTGGGAGTGAATAAAACAATTTATAAATTACGAGAATAGTTTTATTGGCTACATATGCGGGAGGATGTAGAGAAGTGGTGTCGCAGATGCACTGTGTATGCTTCTTACAAAGGGCCGCCACGTAGCAGCAGAAAGGAAATGTATAAGTGTAATGTTTTAAATAACGAACCAAAGGCCACGCTCGCAACAATAGGTAAAAGTGTGTAATCGGCAGCAAAAGAACAAAATAATAAATGATTAATTAATAGTATACAGTAGAGCAACATAGAAATAACAATACAAACTCCAGGCAGATAATCTATAAGAATAAGATAAATCTTCAAGAAAAAAATTACAAATTTTTCACCAGAAATTATCATTTCCTTCTATAATTTGTATTATTTGAATTTTTAGTAGTTTCAAAATTTTAGCTTATCATTGTTTTTTTTTACATATATTTTTTATTTTTCGTATACGAATTTGTCTGTCTATTTATATATTTCTTTTTTACTATTTTCGACACTCTCGTAGACCCACTTTTCGTCATCACAGCGTAACAGTTGAATCTATCAAAATTTGAACCGGAAATTTTCATGGAAAACTCGGAAAATCGGGAAAAATCATTTGAAAATTTGGTACAAATTTGATTAGTGATAAATCCTTTTCAAGAAAATTCAGAGTTTTCTGATTTTTCCGAAAAAAATTTCCTGAATTTTCCGACTTTTCGGAAAATTTTCCAGTAAAAAAGTTTTCTAAATTATGCAGGATCAAGTTCCCTATCAACTGGCATCATTACTTTCTCTCCGACAATGGTGAAAACTTGCAGAAAAAATCGAGGAAAATTTATGTAAAACGGTTTTCCGGAGTTTTTCAGACCAAGGAAGCGTTTGAGCGTTTTGCAACCTAAGGCAAAGCTGTAGAGCGAAATGAGTTGCATAAAGTTGCTTTTGTGGAAAACTCCGTGGAAAACCCGGAAAAGTGGGAAAATCATCGGACAAATTTTCATCGATATGATTAGTTATAAGTCTGTTTCAGGAAAAATGCAGAATTTTCCAAAAAAAAATTTCCGAAAATTTCCGGAATTTTCCGACTTTTCCGGAAAATTTTCCGACAAAAAAAGTTTTATAAGCTATGCGGAATCATTTTTTTCCCGTCCTACTGGCATCAATACTTTCCCTTCAACAATCATGAAAACTTGCATGAAAAATCGAGGAAAATTCATGTAAATTTTTAAAAAAAAATCATAGTAATAGGAAAAGTCTGTGGAAAACATGGAAAATCGGGAAAATTCATGTTATATGGGATCAAGTTGTAATACAGCTAAAAAGTGCTGTTTAAAACATAATTTGAATTTCAGAAAACCGTTGCAGTACTTCAACGATTTGATACTCAAAAATTTTTCTTTTCGGATCGGCACCAAGCATGAGCTAAAAATTGTTTTAAAATATCTCCATGGAGCACGTACTAAGAGTTTAGTTAACGTGAAAAAGGCAGAAAATAAAATAAGTAAAAAACAAGTTTTCAAACAAAACTGCGGCCAAGCCGCATGGAAAAGTAGAAAATAATCTTTTCTTCACACACAGAGGTGGACTCAGATTTTATTCGCTGACAATCACCTATTTATTTCAGTATGATCAATCAGAGGTAATAAGTGATTTGATTCCTGAAGAGAAAGAATATTCAAGAGAAATGTCCCAATCAAAAAATCTGAGTCCACCTCTGTGCGTGAAGAATAGTTTATTTTCTAATTTTTCATGCGGCTTGGCCTCAGTTTTGTTTGAAAACTCGTTTTTTACTTATTTTTTGTATATAGTTTATTTTTATATGAATTTTAGTATTGTTTTGTATTTTCCTTTTTAGTTTAGTTTTTACAATTCTAGTTTATTTTATTTCACTTTAATTTTTAATTTTTGTTTATGATATTATGGCTTTGGTTCTCATTTTATAGTCTTAGATTATTCTACTATTTTTCTTCTTTTTATTTTTTTTAATATTATGATTTACTGTATTAACTATTCTAAGATATTGCGTTATTGGATTCTGTCTGTGTAATATCTTCTTAAATTTTTGAAATAAATAAATAAAATAAATAAATAAATAACATTGTAATATACATATATATACATAAACAAAATAAATTGTAATATACAGGATGTGTCGTGACCCAATATTCAATTGGTGAAATTGTGACATCACGACTCGAGCTAGCAGCAAATGCACAAGTAATTAAACGATTTGCAATAACTAAGCATTTTACTTCACACAGTAAAATGCCTGGCGATTGCGAATTGTTTACTTGTAAACTGTCGCATCCACTGCTGTATGTAACTGGGCATTGAGTCATGGTTAAGTAATTCACTTCGCATAGTGAAATACTCAGCTGGGCTCACTGTTTGTTTACATGCAGTATTGGGGGCTCCCGCTGTCGGCAGTGATTAGCGTAATACTTTGTAATTATGATTGCAAGGTATTGCGCTGGTCACTGGGTCAAAGTCGCTTCCGCCTGGTTGAATGGAGGTGAGCACGGTCGTTTCGATAGATCGGGTTGCGTAGTTAGAAGTAAGTTTTGATAAAAGATAACGGTTCGGTGTGCAGTAGTCAGTTGTAATGCGAGTGGTAATTAAAGAAGTTAATGAGAAGTATCGATCGCGAGTAACTGTTTTTGTAGTAACACTAAGTCAGTAAATAAAGTATTATTTTAGAATTAGGCGAGTGTTTTTAATTGGTTTCACTGGATTGCTTTGGGACACGACAATTTGGCGCAGCCGGATAAAGACTAGGTGGGTATTATTTTTATTCAGTGAAACAATTATTTTTTTTCTTTTCATTTTTCGTTTTTTTTTATGAATTGTGGGAGTTATGCTTTTTGTTAGCTGCTCCATTTTTGTTAAGTGTGGGAGTAACGCTTTTTTTTTAGCGGCTCCGTTTTGTTGTATTTTGTGGGAGTAAACGCTTTTTTTAGCTGCTCCATGGTTAATTTCATTTACTTTCCAGAATTAATCTAAGAAGTGCTAGATTAAGTGAAGTACATCTAATTTTAAAGTATTGATATACGTTACTCATTGGGGCTCTGTTTGTGGGCGATAATGTTGTGCATAGTTCCTCAGCATCAATCTGAATGTTTGTGATGGGATTATTTTCTGTTGAGTGAGTGGAAAGTAGTATTGGGTTATCTTCAGGGATGTGCTTGGGGTGAGGTAGTAAGTTGTTTAGTGTCACAGGAGGGAAAATTAATTAACTTGTGGGATTATTGTGATTTTGATATTTTATGCATGGTTTTTGGGGAATTAGGATTAAAATTGTCAAGGTGAATATATAAAAATATTCAAGAGACTAAAAGATGAGGAAAAAAGGGGAATAAATAGTTGTGATTCTGGTATATAGCATAAGATTGTTGTTGCGTGAGATTGTTTTTGGTTAGGTTGTCTGAGTTTTATGGAATGTATAGTGTGATAGTGTGGTATGCAAATTGAGTAGCTTTAGTAGTTCAGTAGATTAAGTAAGTAAAGTCTAATTTTTCGCAATGTACTGCGAATTAAGGGTTATAATTTTGGTCATTAGGAAATTTTCAAATGCTAGGTAAAAAATTTAAGGTATTCGCGGGTATTCGGGCGTTAAACGTGGAAGAGGGTTCGGAAATATTGAAGATTAGGAAAGATCATTGTAGAAACACCGTCGAAAATGCAAGCTTTTGTGTTTAGGGTTTTTAAGCAATTAGTTACAGTCGGGAGGAAGTGTTTGAGAGTTAAGGGTAAATTAGGTAATGACTATAGATGTCAGTGGGAAGAAGTAACGTTCTAACGAGGGAAGAATTGCTACGAGTTAAGGATCAGGAAAAGGAATTCGAAACCAGAACGCAGGAATTGAAGGGGTGCCAGCTGAAATTACAACATTACGAACGGATGAATTAAAGAAACGATTGCCGAGTGAAGACGTAAATAAGTTTCTGGAGGAAATAAATGAGGCTACAGTGAAAAGCACAAAGGGAGAAACCTTAGATTTGGTGACAACGTCTACCTTTGAAGTTATTGGTAGAATTGAGCAAGAAACAGATCAAGCGTTTGATGAATGCAAACAGGAAAACAGGGCTTTAAAAGGAACTATAAAGTCTTTAGAAAGGCAATTGGAGAAGGTAGAAAAGACCGGCACTGAACTAGAGCAAGAATTAGGAGTCGCACCTTTATCACAAGAGGAGGGTCTAGTTCGAGGGATTTTTAAGAAGTGGTCACCTAAGAAATTAGTATCCCACGAACGGCAGCGAGAAGGAAGAGCAAGTGCTTCAAGGCAGGAAGAAATTTTGAAAGCTCAAAAGCAGATCTTTGCAAAGACGAGTGAAGACCAAGTGCCGAAATGTAGCTCGAGAAACTCAGAGAAACCAGCAAGGAAAACAATGGCCGATGCTTATGATAAAGTCATGGACTTGGTGTCCAGATACATACCAACGTTTTCTGGAGAAAGAACGCCAAAACTGTCAAAGGAAGTTCACCGTTTCTTGAGCTGCTGCAAAGATCTTTACGATCGTTTAAAGGCCGAGGAACAGCCAATCTTCATGAAATGTGTAAGATATCGGTTGTTAGATGACGCATATTATCTAGTAAGTTCAGAGGAGCTGAAGGATTTTGAGGCGTTGCAGCAGACAATTCAAACTGCCTATATGCCAAAAAAATAATACTGTGAGCTGCGAACTGAAATGATAGCATGCGTACAAAGGCCCACTGACGACATGAAAGATTATGCGGATAGGCTCAAGGAGCTACTGTGTCAAATCAAGGCGGCAGTTTCGGCTAAGTATCCAGGAAAAGACGGGGGATTGATAGCAGAACTGGAGGCCGACGCAGTAACAACTTTCAAAGCCGGTGTAAGCAGTCAGTCCACTCGGGTTTACCCAACCGGAAAAAGGTTTAGTGCATTGGAAGAGGCTCGAGAGGAGGCTCTCTATTTCGAAAAAGAGTCAGAAAGGTTTCAAGCTATGGCTCCAGCTGTATGGAACAAAGCACCAGAATATTACAGAGAAACATCACATGAAGGATGGATGACCAGTAATTTTAATGTTGAAAGACAGAGACAGTCCCGAATTCCTTTTTCATCGGTACTGAGGCCAACTCAATCAGCAAGCAACTGGGAAATTCCGGCTAGGGCAGAACAACAGCCCAGAGTTGTCAAATGCTTCAAATGCGGTCAACCAACAAGTTCTCTTCTGTACTGAATGTCAAGAATATGGACATGAGGTATCCAATTGCCGAATTCATCACGTCAGAGTGGCAAACTGTGCAGCTGGCATACAAGATGAATTCCATTCAGCAAGGGAGGGGCTTTATTGCCAATTTTGCCAAACATGTGACCATTACACGGATATCTGCGTAAAGAAGTATTTAGCAGATAGAGAAGAAGAAAAATTGACTTCCAGTAATAAATTTGTCATCACAGTGCCATCAGACATAGCTTTAAAAGGCAAGTTTACGCTTTTAATCGACACTGGTTCTGCGTGTAGTTTGATTAAAATTAATAGAATAAAAAGAAATACACCGATACAAACACATCAGAAAATACAAATTGGAGGACTGTTTGGATTTGTTAGGAACTCCATAGGCACTTGTGAGGCAAATTTGCTTATAGATAACAGTCAGCAGGCCTGTCGATTTAACGCCATAGGCGACACAGATTCAATTCCAGCAGACGGTATCCTTGGGATGGATTTCCTCAGTGATAGAGATGTTATCGACTGCATGTGGATACAAGGTGCTGAAGCAGACGAAGAAAGTGCCGTTTGTGGGAACGTCGCCGCTAGTGGAGAAGTTGTAACGACTGCTTTCCATTGTCATAGTCTAGAAAATCCTTCACAAGCCAGAGTAGAGGAGGGTCAAATTAGTGTGGCAGAAAACATCAGACCAAGTAGCCATAACCCAGACAGCAAACGGAAAGGTATATCATGCAATGTAGAGCCAGCTACAAGACACGGAGGGAAGAGCACAGCAATATGGCAGAAGACCTCGGCCAGAGTTTACGACAGTGCGGAACTTGACAATGTAAGCGTCGAAGAATGTCGTGAGAAAGGGAAGAGACAACCGGAATATTATGGGTATAGCGGAAATAAGCTGGGAGATGGACCTGCATTTGTTAGAATCGCGAATGCAAGAGCCTGTCAAAACCACGAACTCCTCGCACGAATGGCACGGACCTCGTAACTATCCTAAACGATCTGGATGACGCTATAATTGTAGGAACAATTGTTATCCTCAACTAGGGAAAGCCCAGGGGATTCTGCAAAAAGGTAGGCTTAAATCGCAGGGAGATAATAGGAAGCCGGATAGGACAAAAGTCCATCAAGGCCGAAGGGAAGTAAGGGAACGGAACTTCATTCGTGTTGAAAATTCAACTTTGGCTACAAGTTCAATAAACCCTTATAAGGTAGGTAACGGTTATGACCCAGGAATCAGAGGGCGTAACCAACGATTTTATGCAACAAATTCCGTCTAATTTCAGAAGAAATTCGATGAGCGGAGTTTGGTATTCCATGCCCGAAGGATATGAAAGGATGTGTTCAGGCTTTACACCCATCTACACATGTATAGCTTGATTTTTATTAGTAACCGTAGCAATCCTTTGTTTTCGTTTTTGTTTGCTAAATAAAAATTGTAAAAAAATACATTCTGATCAGTCACTTCTAGTTGGATAGTGAAAAAATAAAGTTCAGATTAAGTTGATTAGTTTGTTTTTGAAAGGTGCCCGCATCTCATAATTCCTTGGTGTTGGAATCATTTATCCTTTTATAAGAATTGTGCCTACTTCAACGAGCGGAAGTAAGTGAAGCAAACCAAATCAGCAACATGGTCCTTCAAAGCCGGATTTTATAGTAAAAGCATCGAAAGTGCACTTAATCAGTAATTTAAAAAAAAAAGAAAAAAAGAAGAACAATAGGATCATATGTGTGCTAATTAAATTAGTGGGACAGTGCTAGATTATTATCTTTCTTAAATCATTGAAAGAATAAGTGAACAATATATGATCTAAAATTTGTACATGGAGTGACGGGCGTATAATTACATACAACCGTGCACATAGCGATAGATACTTATCTATTGCAATAAGCATTTAGTACCCCCGTGGTCGGTATTATCAAAGAATAATTTTGAGTGAATTGATTCAATTTGACGAATTTAATTTGAGGCAATGTCCGATAAAAAATCCTTAATTCAAAAACGAGGCCGTTGCAAGGGATGTCTCACTCGCTTAAAAACGTTCACAGATAGCATATCTGACAGTACTTCACGAGAAGAAATCACAACGCGCCTTGAAAGTCTTGAAGAAACATGGAAGGAATTTTGTTCAATCGAAGATTCTCTTTTGTTAATTGACGGTCAGGAGTCTGAAATAGAAGAGAACGAAATACGGTATTACAACATAAAGTCGCTGTTGCTACGTGCTCTAAGACAACAAACAGATAGAGTACCAGTACCTCAAGAAACCAGTGGTCTCAATTCTGCGATGAACAGTTTCTTGATTCAGCAGCAATCTTTATTTCAAAACCTTGACCAATCGCAAAATCATGTGAGTACTACACGCCTTCCGAAACTGAATATACCTACTTTTTCCGGAGATTATAAAAAGTGGCCTTCTTTCAAAGACCTTTTTGAAGCATCAATAAAACACAAATGAGTCCTTATGTGGAGCGGTCAAGTTTCAATATTTGAAGGGGTTAGTAAAGGGTAACCCTGCAGCCCTTATCCGCCATTTGCCTATTACGGACGCTAGTTATGATGAGGCCTGGGAAAAACTCAAAAAACGTTTCGACAAACCAGCCCACATTGCCACGTCGTTTATAAAAACCTTCATGGAGCAATTTGTTATCAATAATATCTCAGCGAAGACATTACGAAACTTGTGTGACACCAGCGATGAAGTCATACGCGGGTTGAAGGCTTTAGGCAATGATGCAGTTGGACGAGATCCCTGGTTAATTTATATAATTCTTGCTAAAGATGATACAGAAATCAGAGAACTCTGGTCGCAACAAATAGCTGAGAAGAGCTTTCCAACCTTTGAAGAATTTCTCACGTTTCTCAACAAGCGATGTGACGCCTTAGAAACTGCAAGCATTAGCACGAAAAGGACACCGACCTCCGTTAAAGCATTACATACTTCATTATCAACCAAGTGCTCGACATGCCCAAGATGTAACTCTGGTCATCCTTTATATCAGTGTCCAGAATTTAAAAATGACACCGTAGATGCTCGGAAATCCTTTGTTATAGCGAAGGTGCTCTGTTTCAAATGCCTCAATGCCTATCACTCAGTCAGAAATTGTCATTCAAAGCTACAATGCAACCGATGCAAGGGAAAGCATCATTGGTTATTACATAACTCCCAGTATTTGCCACCAAGTACAACTCGGCAATCAACCAATAACACTTCAATCAACCGTCAAAACTCTACCAACCCAGACGCTTCAATCAACATTGCATCATTACCACAGTCAACAACGTCCGAAGTAGCTTCCTTTAACACACTTGCCGAGGAAAATAAGTTGTGTGAATTAGCATGCAGTTCTCCTGCGGTTGCTGCTCTACCCACAGCAACATGCAACATAAAGAATGTTGATGGACAATTGAAATCGTGTCGAATACTTTTGGACTCCGGTTCTCAAATATCCTTAATTTCAGAAAGCTGCGTGCGACGACTAGATATCAAGAGGGAAAATGCGAGACTGTCAGTGAGCGGACTGTCTTCTATTGGATTGGGCATTACTAGAGGAAAGGTAATTTTAGAAGCTTTTCCACGATGGGAAGGTGTAAAGGGTGTAAAGATAGTAGCGTATATAATGGAAAATTTAACCTCGTATGTTCCCCCAAAAACATCAACAGAGTGGAGCGATCAAATATGCAACATTCCACTGGCAGATCCTGATTTAGACAAATCATCCAGTATTGACATAATTTTCGGCGCTGATAAAGTTTTCGAAGTCTTACGTGAAGGCAAATTGTATGACAAGTGCGGTCACCAGATTGCTCACGAGACGATTTTTGGATGGATATCTGCTGGCGCCCTCCATAGTAAGGAAACCTCTGCTGTTAATATGACGTCCACTCTCCTTGCGGATTTAGACAGAACATTGCAATCCTTCTGGAAAACAGATGAACTGGGTTTGGAAAAGGTTACCTTAAGCGAGGAAGAAACTGAAGCCGAAAACCAGTTCAAGTCAACAACACATTACCGTGAAGCAAATGTACGGTATGTTGTTTCACTTCCCTGGCGACAAAAGCAAGATATACTTCGAAATTCCAAAAGAAACGCTACTATTCGACTTCAATCGGTTGAACGGCGCTTTTCTAAGGATATCAACTACAGAAACGAGTATATAACTTTTATGCGGGAATATGAGGAACTAGGTCACATGGAACTAATACCTGAAAGTGAAGTACACATACCCGAAGAGAGTTGTTTCTATTTTCCACACCATGCAGTCTTCAAGAATGAACCAAATCCAAAAATCCGAGTTGTATTTGATGGCTCTTGCAAGACCAGTTTGGGAATTTCATTGAATGGCAACTTAATGGTTGGTCCTACCCTCCAACGAGACTTAACATCCATCTTACTCAGATTCCGAAAACATAAAATTGCATTGTCAGCCGATGTGCAAAAAATGTATCGACAGGTATTAATCACTCCACCAGATAGAAATTTTCAACGGATCCTACGGAGAGAAAAATCATCGCTTCCCACTAAACACTATCGCTTGAAGACTGTAACCTATGGAACTTCCTCGGCTTCATTCCTTGCCACAAGAGTGTTATACCAAATAGGTGAAACGAAGAAAGCAATTTGGCCTGAAGCGTCCTCAATTATCCAAAATGATTTTTATGTGGATGACCTACTATCCGGAGCTGACTCTATTGCAGCTGCTATACAACTCAAAGAACAGTTAACAAATATCCTCAAGGAAGGTTGCTTTCCATTGACCAAGTGGAGGTCCAATTCACTAAAAGTTTTAAAGACTTTAGAAGGTTCAGCTACTGAGTCGCTTCATTTAAATGTTAATTCAGGGTTATCCAAAGTCCTAGTCATTCAATGGAATCCAGTTGAAGATACATTTTCCTTCAAAATATCAGAATGTTGTTCAAACCCAAACACCAAGAGAAAAATTCTTTCTGAATCATCAAGGCTATTTGATCCTCTAGGATGGTTAGCCCCGGTGATAGTAACCATAAAAATAATGTTTCAGCAACTTTGGATTGAAAAATATGAGTGGGATGAAATTCTACCGGAAAAAAGAATTCAACAGTGGAAGATCCTGAAAGCAGGTTTACCAATTATAGGAAAAATCAGTATCCATCGACAAATTTATTCGGCGGATAAAAATCTGCAGCTACATGGTTTCTCAGATGCATCGGAGCTGGCGTTTGCAGCTGTAATTTACTGCCGGAGCAAATCTCAGAATGAGCAACACTGTGTGCGACTGCTAGCAGCAAAGACTAGAGTATCACCCCTGAAACAAATATCGCTTCCGAGATTAGAGCTTTGTGCTGCTTTACTTCTCACTCGCCTCATGAAAATGGTCACGGAATCGCTTTCGTTAGTAAACTTTACAGTTTACGCCTGGACTGATTCAACAATTGTGCTAGCTTGGCTTTCTGACATTCCGCGACGCTGAACATCATACGTGGGGAATAGAGCAGCGGAAATTTTGGAATGTATTCCGAGGCACGATTGGAGACACGTTTCTTCACACGACAACCCGACAGATTGTGCTTCACGTGGCATCTCACCAACCAGCTTAGCTAATTTTTCACTGTGGTGGAAAGGACCCACATGGTTGTCTCTAGACGAACATATTTGGCCACTTCTTGTACCACCTGAAGATGTAAATGGCGTCCAAAGGGAAAAACGAAAACAAAAAATCTTATTGCATCTTCAAACGGTTCCAAATAATACCCTCAACAGTCTATCTAACGATTTTTCTTCATTTCAAAGGATGGTACGTATAATTGCGTACTGCCTAAGGTTCATTTCTAACACAAGAAAACCAGTTAAAGACAGAAGGCTCGATCTTTTAGTCGCAAATGAAGTGAATCGTTCAAGAGTAATATTCTTTAAATGGATCCAAAAGGAGTCCTTCGCAAAGGAAATTGAGAAATTAAAATCAAATCAACCCATATCTGTTAGCAGCTCATTGAAAAAGCTAAATCCTTTTCTAGATAACGAAGGAATTCTTCGAGTTGGTGGACGACTTCAGAATGCAGACTGCGATTTCAATGCTCGTCATCCAATCATCTTGCCAAAGGATCACAGGATGACTGTTTTACTTGTAAGAGATATTCATCGAACATATCTGCACCCTGGGCCCTCGCTTCTCATAAGTGCTATCAGGCGAAATTACTGGATACCAGGAATCCGGAATATTGGACGAAAGATATTCCGAGAATGCGTAATTTGTTTTAGGCAACGTGCCACAATGACGCCTCAATTGATGGGAAGTTTGCCTAAGGCCCGCGTCACCATGTCACGTCCGTTCTCCCAAGTAGGCATAGACTATGCAGGTCCCATTACATTGAGTACTAGAACCGGACGAGGGTCGAAAACTATGAAGGGATATATTGCACTTTTTGTTTGTTTCGCAACCAAGGCTCTACATTTAGAATTGGTCAGCAGTCTGAGCAGTGAAACGTTTGTTGCAGCCTTGCGCCTTTCTACATTGAGTGCTAATCATCTCCTGGAACAAAATATCCTCTTAAAACGTCGAAAATAAGAGCAGCAATTATTTTTGTCCAGTCTATTGTAATAAAATTAAAGAAGCCTCTGTAACAAAAAGCGGTGTATAAATGTCGCTGAAAATGTTAATGTGGAACTAAGATCTGGAATGGTCGATTCCATGAGAATAAAAATATATCGATAACTCCAGTTGTTACGCTATGGGAGTTCTGGAACACTTTTTCCATACAAAAAGTGTCCGGAAAATTCCAACTATTTTGATGGTTGTGGACTGGATTCTGGGCCACTGAGGAGGATTCCGTCTAGTGGTCTACGTCACAGGGCCTGCCTGGGGAATTCCTTTCGTACTGTCTGGTTGACCAGGAGAAGACATCAACTTTTTTTAGTAATAATTCATTTTTTTGTTTTGCTCATGGGGTGCTGCGCCTAAATGCAGGCTTTTTTACTATTATTTTTCTTGAACGCCTAAATGCAGGCTTTTTGTTTTGAACTAATATTAGTAATAATTAAAGTTAATAGTAGGGCATTTTTGTTCATACCAATGGATTCTAGGTGGGTATTAGGGGGGACGAAATTTTCATCAGAAATCCTCTTCCAGCTCTGGTTTTCGAGATATTAGCGATTTTACCTTTTCAGATATAGTTAATATTAGTAATTCAAGTTTTTTTTGCTCATGGGGGTGCTGCGTCTAAATGTAGGCATTTTCAGGTTTGTTTTGAATTTATATTAGTAATAATTAAAGTTAATAGCAGGAAATTTTTGTTCATGCCAATGGATTCTAGATCATTCGGGTGGGGCTATTAGGGGGATGCAATTTTCATCAGAAATCCTCTATGGGCTCTGGTTTTCGAGATATTAGATATTAGATTTTACCTTTTCAGACATAGTTAATATTATTAATAATTCAAGTCTCCCTGTGGAGTTGTAGATATCAGCATGATGTCGCCTTGGATTTGCTGTTTTCTTACTTGAAGATTTCTTAGCGAGGAATTTGTAGATATCAGAAGTTCTGGATCACTTTCTATGGGGGTTCTGGGTATCAAATATTAAATGTTTACCAAACATTAGGCATGCTTCCCCTGTTTATGATGTAATTTGATATCACCGCTGTAAAAAAATTCGCATTTGAGCTGATTGATTCATACACACCCGTGTAAACTTCCTGTTTACAAATTCGCATTTTAGCTGAATGAGCCATGCACACCTGTGTAAACAAATTTAAGCAATATCAGCACATTTATTCTTTTCATGTTATTTGATACCACATTTACTGTAGGCAGCCAAAAGATTTTCTTTTATTGTTCCAAGAATTGTGTTTTATTGTTTATTCGATATCATCTCAGCCTGTAAGCAAATTCGTTGGAATTCACTGTAGTATTTAAGTAGAGCAGTTCAAAATGTAGTTAAGTTAGATGTAATTGCCAAGATATTAGACCTGGCAATATTGGCTTAAAGGAAGTCATTAATTAGACGTCACTGCCACGAGCACGAGCCTTGGCCTCTTTGTCATACTAGCCGGTGTAGAGTTCGCATCACCTTAACATTAAAATACTAATAAATTAAGTATTCGTAACAGACAAGTGTTTTTAATGAAATACAATATTACATTCACCCTGTGCAATGATTATTGCAGCAGCCGGATCATTCATATTTACAAACTGTTGCTATAAAAACCCAAGCAAACTCTTAAGAGCCATCAGTCAGTTTTAGTGAATCTCCGTGATAGTACATAAAAAATAAAAAATGTCTTCGGTGTTAGTAAATAAAAGTTTTTCAATAATTGAAAATTTGCGAAAAGATGTGATGGAGTGTTTAAAATATTCAGTGAATAAAGACTATATTGTTAAAAAGTGCAATAGAAACATGCATAAATTTCAAGTTGCATTTCGGAAGTGCAATAAGAGTGCTAGGAAACGACATTTTGAGAGCTGTCTCGAGCAAATTAAATCATTGAGAGCACTGTTGAGAACTCCCCGACGAGGTGAAGGAATTACTCGCGTAAGAAGAAGTGATTTTGTAAAGTGGGAGGAAGTAAAGACAGCGTTCGCAGACAGAATTCGACAAGGTATTATTGCAAATTTAAAACATATCGAGCCGAAGCAATTTATGCAAGACGCTACCAAATTATTTACGCGTCGTGTTAAAAATACCTTAAAACATTATTTTAATATTAAAGTTTCTACAACGTTTTGCGGTGAATTTGTTAAAGAAACTGGTGACAATGAAATTATAAAAGACATATCGACATATATGACTCATATCGAAGCAAACTTCGAAGCGTAATGGTAGACGGTATGTACGTGAGAGATGTTTGCTCTACTTTTACTCTAAAGAAAAATTGGCATCACACACTCCCGAACGCGAGAAACAAAATGTTTGCAGAATTATGTTTCCATCAGAGGAAAAGAAATGGTTGGAATATAAGAATTATAACCATAAGAATCCAGTCACATTTTGTGTATATGCTGATCTTGAGTTGAAGCCGATTCAGGGAAACCATCAAAATACACAGCGAATCCAGGAACATGAAGTTCATATCATAGGATTCTATTTCCATTGCAAACATGATGCTTAGCTCTCATATTATAGAGCATATCGAGGCAAGAATTGTCAACAATGGTTTGCATTAGAATTGCAAAAAATTGCATCCATAGCTGTACAGGAAAAGCTGAACATCAGGCCAATGCAAATCCAGACTAAAGAGGAACGGCGTTCACATATGGAAAGTACTTGCTGCCATATATGTGAAAAAACATTTGCAACCGATGAGGAACGAGTTCGGGACCATTGCCACTTAACAGGTAAATACTGAGAATCATAATTCAATTCATTTTTCATAATTTCTTTTAACAGGAAAATACCGAGGGGCAGCGCACAATGCATGTAATCTGATGTATCAAGATTGCACCATAGTTCCAGTCATTTGTCACAATTTATCTGGATATGATGCCCACTTCATTATTAAGGATATAGCTATAGCCATTCCTGGGAAAGTGGATCTCCTACCAATAAATATAGAAAGATACATTTCGTTCACCAAGCACGTTGAAGGCAGTCATATCAAATTCAGATTCATCGATTCCTTCCGTTTTATGGCAGAATCCTTAGATAAGCTATCATCGTTGCTGACAATGGATAAATTAAATATTACAAGAGCTGTATGGCAGGAATTGGATGATGATGAGTTTAAACTACTTACGCGCAAAGGAGTCTTCCCATACGACTTCGTTGACGATTGGACTAAATTGTATTTCCAACACTTATGACAGTGATATATCTGCTGAGGACTACAGCCGCGTAGAGAAGGTGTGGAGGACATTTGAAATACAGACACTTGGCGAATATTCCGATCTATACCTGAAAACTGATATCCTTCTATTGGCTGATGTGTTTGAGAACTTTCGAGATGTCTGTATGAAGACGTACAATTTAGATGCTGCACATTATTACACCATGCCAGGTCTAACATGGGATGCAATGTTAAAATATACCAAAGTGAAACTAGAGCTGATAACCGACGTAGATATACTGCTATTCATAGAGAGAGGTATTCGAGGTGGTATAAGTCAATGAGATACAGTAAAGCAAATAATAAATATATGGATGATTTTAAGCCTGACGATGTATTATGATGTAAATAACCTTTATGGATGGGCCATGTCACAGCATTTACCAACCGGAGGATTCAAATGGGTTGATGCTCCCAATATGAACGTTTTCGAGATTGCTGATGATTCACCAATTGGATACATATTCGAAGTCGACTTGGACTATCCTCAACATCTACATGATACACATAAGGATTTACCGTTTTGCTCTGAGCATGCACCACCACCTAGAGCAAAATTAGAAAAGCTTTTGACAACTTTACATCCTAAAACTAAATATGTTATACACTACCGAAATTTGAAGCAATGCTTATCACATGGCCTCATCCTGAAAAAAGTGCACCGGATTCTTCAATTCAACCAATCAGCTTGGCTTAAACCATATATTGACTTAAATACCACCAAACGGAAGCAGGCTACCAGCGATCATGAGAAGGACAGCTATAAGAAGATGAATAATGCAGCTTTTGGTAAGACCATGGAAAATGTTCGCAAGTATAGCGATATAAAGATTTGCGTAAAGTGGGAAGGTCGCTATGGTGCAAAAGCTCGGATTGCGGCACCTAACTTCCACAGTTCAACGATATTTGATGAGAATTTAGTTGCTGTGAAATTAAGGCGACTCAAAATCTTATTCAATAAGCCCCTCTATATTGGAATGGCAGTTTTGGAAATTTCAAAGGTATGCCTCTATAATTTCCACTACAGTTTTATGCAGCGTGAATTTGGAGATAAATATAAAGTCATGTATACAGATACAGATTCTCTAATATATGAACTTGAAGAGAAAAATGCATATGAGTTTATGGCTGAAAATATAAACAAATTTGATACAAGTGATTACCCAGAAGGTAATGAGTTCAATTTACCGCTCATGAATAAAAAGATTCCTGGTCTAATGAAGGATGAGCTGAATGGGAAAATCATGAGTGAATTTGCAGGCCTGCGCTCGAAAATGATGAAGGTCAAGGATCAGACTCCCTTCCGGTTTCAAAGGTGATGCCAGGGGTCAAGGTCGAGCCCACGTGTAAATGTTTTTTCTCAACCCGTCCTAACATTCTGGAAAAAACGCTCAACCGACCGATTAGGAGCTCGCTGTAGTGGGCAAATATTATTCGGGAGCTCTGGACTTAGTAGGGACATTGAATAAAAAGAATACCATATATAAAATATTATTATTGATTTATTATAAATTGAAAAATATTAACATTTAATTCTTAAGGTATCATTCTAGATTAACATTTAATTCTTAAGGTATCATTTTATATTAGGCTTCCTTAAATCGGTTACCCTATAATTATAATATTTTCCTTTATTTTACAATAGTGTATATCATCTTAGACTATAATAAAATTAAAACAAACTATTTCATTAAATGGTATTTTAGCTATAATACAATTTTTATTTACAATACATATCTTAGACTAGCCTTAGATTATATGTTTTCTGCGTCTGCTCCTTGCTGTTCTGATTGAATAGAGTAATGTCCCCATGGTAGAGTATCCGTTGTCCCGATCATAATATACCGCTTGTTATCATATGGATTCAATGCAATCTTTTTTTGGCTGATCGTGTAGACATTATGGTTATGCGATTGTATGGAGCTCTGAATAGCAGTTAATACTCGCTTGTTATTCAAACATTCGATGTAGTCTTCGAAATTGATATGCCTCTGGACTACATTAGTCTTTACTCCTTTTGCTTTCTTTACAGTTTTACCACCGTTTATACGTAGACTGTACATTTTCGAGCGCAAACCTGCAAATTCACTCATGATTTTCCCATTCAGCTCATCCTTCATTAGACCAGGAATCTTTTTATTCATGAGCGGTAAATTGAACTCATTATCTTCTGGGTAATCACTTGTATCAAATTTGTTTATATTTTCAGCCATAAACTCATATACATTTTTTTCTTCAAGTTCATATATTAGAGAATCTGTATCTGTATACATGACTTTACATTTATCTCCAAATTCACGCTGCATAAAACTGTAGTGGAAATCATAGAGGCATATCTTTGAAATTTCCAAAACTGCCATTCCAATATAGAGGGGCTTATTGAATAAGATTTTGAGTCGCCTTAATTTCACAGCAACTAAATTCTCATCAAATATCGTTGCACTGTGGAAGTTTGGTGCCGCAATCCGAGCTTTTGCACCATAGCGACCTTCCCACTTTACTCAAAGCTTTATATCGCTATACTTGCGAACATTTTCCATGGTCTTACCAAAAGCTGCATTATTCATCTTCTTATAGCTGTCCTTCTCATGATCGCTGGTAGCCTGCTTCCGTTTGGTGGTATTTAAGTCAATATATGGTTTAAGCCAAGCTGATTGGTTGAATTGAAGAATCCGGTGCACTTTTTACAGGATGAGGCCATGTGATAAGCATTGCTTCAAATTTCGGTAGTGTACAACATATTTAGTTTTAGGATGTAAAGTTGTCAAAAGCTTTTCTAATTTTGCTCTAGGTGGTGGTGCATGCTCAGAGCAAAACGGTAAATCCTTATGTGTATCATGTAGATGTTGAGGATAGTCCAAGTCGACTTCGAATATGTATCCAATTGGTGAATCATCAGCAATCTCGAAAACGTTCATATTGGGAGCATCAACCCATTTGAATCCTCCGGTTGGTAAATGCTGTGACATGGCCCATCCATAAAGGTTATTTACATCATAATACATCGTCAGGCTTAAAATCATCCATATATTTATTATTTGCTTTACTGTATCTCATTGACTTATACCACCTCGAATACCTCTCTCTATGAATAGCAGTATATCTACGTCGGTTATCAGCTCTAGTTTCACTTTGGTATATTTTAACATTGCATCCCATGTTAGACCTGGCATGGTGTAATAATGTGCAGCATCTAAATTGTACGTCTTCATACAGACATCTCGAAAGTTCTCAAACACATCAGCCAATAGAAGGATATCAGTTTTCAGGTATAGATCGGAATATTCGTCAAGTGTCTGTATTTCAAATGTCCTCCACACCTTCTCTACGCGGCTGTAGTCCTCAGCAGATATATCACTGTCATAAGTGTTGGAAATCCAATTTAGTCCAATCGTCAACGAAGTCGTATGGGAAGACTCCTTTGCGCGTAAGTAGTTTAAGCTCATCATCATCCAATTCCTGCCATACAGCTCTTGTAATATTTAATTTATCCATTGTCAGCAATGATGATAGCTTATCTAAGGATTCTGCCATAAAACGGAAGGAATCGATGAATCTGAATTTGATATGACTGCCTTCAACGTGCTTGGTGAACGAAATGTATCTTTCTATATTTATTGGTAGGAGATCCACTTTCCCAGGAATGGCTATAGCTATATCCTTAATAATGAAGTGGGCATCATATCCAGATAAATTGTGACAAATGACTGGAACTATGGTGCAATCTTGATACATCAGATTACATGCATTGTGCGCTGCCCCTCGGTATTTTCCTGTTAAAAGAAATTATGAAAAATGAATTGAATTATGATTCTCAGTATTTACCTGTTAAGTGGCAATGGTCCCGAACTCGTTCCTCATCGGTTGCAAATGTTTTTTCACATATATGGCAGCAAGTACTTTCCATATGTGAACGCCGTTCCTCTTTAGTCAGGATTTGCATTGGCCTGATGTTCAGCTTTTCCTGTACAGCTATGGATGCAATTTTTTGCAATTCTAATGCAAACCATTGTTGACAATTCTTGCCTCGATATGCTCTATAATATGAGAGCTAAGCATCATGTTTGCAATGGAAATAGAATCCTATGATATGAACTTCATGTTCCTGGATTCGCTGTGTATTTTGATGGTTTCCCTGAATCGGCTTCAACTCAAGATCAGCATATACACAAAATGTGACTGGATTCTTATGGTTATAATTCTTATATTCCAATCATTTCTTTTCCTCTGATGGAAACATAATTCTGCAATCATTTTGTTTCTCGCGTTCGGGAGTGTGTGATGCCAATTTTTCATTAGAGTAAAAGTAGAGCAAACATATCTCACATACATACCGTCTACCATTACGCTTCGAAGTTTGCTTCGATATGAGTCATATATGTCGATATGTCTTTTATAATTTCATTGTCACCAGTTTCTTTAACAAATTCACCGCAAAACGTTGTAGAAACTTTAATATTAAAATAATGTTTTAAGGTATTTTTAACACGACGCGTAAATAATTTGGTAGCGTCTTGCATAAATTGCTTCGGCTCGATATGTTTTAAATTTGCAATAATACCTTGTCGAATTCTGTCTGCGAACGCTGTCCTTACTTCCTCCCACTTTACAAAATCACTTCTTCTTACGCGAGTAATTCCTCCACCTCGACGGGGTGTTCTCAATAGTGCTCAATGATTTAATTTGCTCGAGACAGCTCTCAAAATGTCGTTTCCTAGCACTCTTATTGCACTTCCGAAATGCAACTTGAAATTTATGCATGTTTGTATTGCACTTTTTAACAATATAGTCTTTATTCACTGAATATTTTAAACACTCCATCAAACCTTTTCGCAAATTTTCAATTATTGAAAAACTTTTATTTACTAACACCGAAGACATTTTTTATTTTTTATGTACTATCACGGAGACTCACTAAAACTGACTGATGGCTCTTAAGAGTTTGCTTGGGTTTTTATAGCAACAGTTTGTAAACATGAATGATCCGGCTGCTGCAATAATCATTGCACAGGGTGAATTCCAACGAATTTGCTTACAGGCTGAGATGATATCGAATAAACAATAAAACACAATTCTTGGAACAATAAAATAAAATCTTTTGGCTGCCTACAGTAAATGTGGTATCAAATAACATGAAAAGAATAAATGTGCTGATATTGCTTAAATTTGTTTACACAGGTGTGCATGGCTCATTCAACTAAAATGCGAATTTGTAAACAGGAAGTTTACACGGGTGTGTATGAATCAATCAGCTCAAATGCGAATTTTTTTACAGCGGTGATATCAAATTACATCATAAACAGGGGAAGCATGCCTAATGTTTGGTAAACATTTAATATTTGATACCCAGAACCCCCATAGAAAGTGATCCAGAACTTCTGATATCTACAAATTCCTCGCTAAGAAATCTTTCTTCAAGTAAGAAAACAGCAAATCCAAGGCGACATCATGCTGATATCTACAACTCCACAGAGAGACTTGAATTATTAATAATATTAACTATGTCTGAAAAGGTAAAATCTAATATCTAATATCTCGAAAACCAGAGCCCATAGAGGGTTTCTGATGAAAATTGCATCCCCCTAATAGCCCCACCCGAATGATCTAGAATCCATTGGCATGAACAAAAATTTCCTGCTATTAACTTTAATTATTACTAATATGAATTCAAAACAAACCTAAAAAAGCCAACATTTAGACGCAGCACCCCCATGAGCAAAAAAACTTGAATTATTACTAATACTAACTATATCTAAAAAGGTAAAATCGCTAATATCTCGAAAACCATAGCCGTAGAGGATTTCTGATAAAAATTTCGGTCCCCCTTTAACCCCCGCTCCTATAACACCTTCTAGAATCTATTGGCATGAACAAAACTATCCTAGGTAGCTTGAATTATTAATAATATTAACTATATCTGAAAAGGTAAAATCGCTAATATCTCGAAAACCAGAGCTGGAAAAGGATTTCTGATGAGAGTTTCATCCCCCCTAATACCCACACCCCAACCATCTAGAATCCATTGGCATGAACAAAAATGCTCTACTATTAACTTTAATTATTACTAATATTAGTTCAAAACAAAAAGCCTGCATTTAGGCGTTCAAGAAAAATAATAGTAAAAAAGCCTGCATTTAGGCGCAGCAGCCCATGAGCAAAACAAAAAAATGATTTATTACTAAAAAAAGTTGATGTCATCTCCTGGTCAACCAGACAGTACGAAAGGAATTCCCCAGGCAAGCCCTGTGACGTAGACCACTAGGCGGAATCCTCCTCAGTGGCCCAGAATCCAGTCCACAACCATCAAAATGGTTGGAATTTTCCGGACACTTTTTGTATGGAAAAAGTGTTCCAGAACTCCCATAGCGTAATTACTAACTCCGATTATTGAAAAAGTGGTGAACATGCGAATCGAAAAATTTTGCATTACAAGATGTAAATATGTATGTAATATGTATTAATATTACAAAAGCTGAAATAAGTGTAGCACAAAATCAGGTAGAGCTATATTAAGCGAAGTAGTAAATTTGTAAGTAATGTAAAAATTAAGGTAGCTATGTAGGAGTAGGATATGGGAAGCTTGTTTATATGAACAGAAAGAAGAGTATAAAATTTATAAGAATGTATTGTATCAATCCTTTTCTCCTAAGAGCAAATATGGAAATAAAAATTGGAAGATTATTATTTAAAAACTATCCATGAAACGGTTTAGAGAAAGCAAGATAAACAGAAAAGAAGAAAATATTATCAGGAAATAATAAAACAAAATATGTTGTGAAGAAGACAGAGGGAGAAAATACTTTTAATGCGCAAGGAGTATACGACTAATAATTAAAAATGATAAATATATATATGTATTATATGGGTACTTATGTATGCAGTACTTTTAGGTAAAATTCATGTAAAAAAAGAAAAAAGAAGTAGGGTAGGTATGTAATGAAAAAAAAAATGAGAAAAGAATATAGAAGAATAGAACAGAAATTATATATGAAGTAAAAAGATGTAAAATGACGTAAATAATGTAAACCGAACCATAGTTATAAAAATTGTTTAGATGCTAGAGAATATTGTACTTTAGTTTTTGTGTAAGTTAGTTAAGTTAGGTATTGTAACCTAACTGAGCACCCCGATCTGATTCCTCTTGGGAATCAGTTTTTCTCAGGGGGGAGGAATGTCGTGACCCAATATTCAATTGGTGAAATTGTGACATCATGACTCGAGCTAGCAGCAAATGTGTAATTAAACGATTTGCAATAACTAAGCAGTTTACTTCACACAGTAAAATGCCTGGCGATTGTGAATTGTTTACTTGTAAACTGTCGCATCCACTGCTGTATATAACTGGGCATTGAGTCATGGTTAAGTAATTCACTTCGCATAGTGAAATACTCAGCTGGGCTCACTGTTTGTTTACATGCAGTATTGGGGGCTCCCGCTGTCGGCAGTGATTAGCGTAATACTTTGTAATTATGATTGCAAGGTATTGCGCTGGTCACTGGGTCAAAGTCGCTTCCGCCTGGTTGAATGGAGGTGAGCACGGTCGTTTCGATAGATCGGGTTGCGTAGTTAGAAGTAAGTTTTGATAAAAGATAACGGTTCGTTGTGCAGTAGTCAGTAGTAATTCGAGTGGTAATTAAAGAAGTTAATGAGAAGTATCGATCGCGAGTAACTGTTTTTGTAGTAACACTAAGTCAGTAAATAAAGTATTATTTTAGAATTACGCGAGTGTTTTTAATTGCTTTCACTGGATTGCTTTGGGACACGACAGATGTCCCGTATATGGTCTGGCACCCGAAGGCTACGGATAGGTCGTGGGGGGGGGGGGGGATCATAACGGTTTCCGATATAACGGGACTTTAAAATATTTGGGTATATTTTTATAGATCACCCTGTAATCTCACGGTTTAAATCCCTTTCATAAAATTCGTACAGATCTTTTGTTTTCTTTATAATAACATCGGTATCAAAAATTCAAAAAATTGTATGAATTTCTACGCTTTTGTAATTCCTTTATCAAAACTGATATAATTTTATCAAATACATTCTTTTTAAATAATTCATTTGAACTATCTGTTATAAACTCACCTCCTTCGGATTCATCAAAATGCATTTTCTTCTTTCTATTTCTTTTCTGTTCATAACTGGAGCTAACCGAAATTGTCAAAGCTTTTTCTTGAAATCTAAAAAAATTGTTCTTCATTTCCAACCAGTAGTTTAAGAACGAATCGTATAGCTGAACAACAGTAAGCTGATTCGTATTAGCTGCTTGGAATTTTTTATTTACACTGCCAAACGTTCTAAAATAGTTTGCCAAAGTGTAAGGAGCAGTGCCATTTCCATTTTTCCATTTTTCTTAATAATCCTCCAGCTTCAGTACGAGTCAATACTTTTTCCAAGTTGTCACTCTCAATTTCTTTCAGTACATCAATTATCTCTTTATAATTTTGAAATAAGGCTGTGCAGGCATCTGATCTAGCTGACTAACGAGTGCCAGATAAGGCCTTCGGTAGTTTTTTTTTTGGTTCTAATTTTGCTTTCAATAGATCCCACTGCTTTTTGACACACTAAAGAAAGAATAACTTTTTTGAATTAGTATTGTTAAACTAGTATAAATGATAGACACTTTTTGTATTTAGTTTTTATTTTATTGTTAAAGTGTTTTGTTTTTATTTTGACACTTGTCCGCTTAACGGCTCAAACTCACTCGTTGCCAGAAACCCAAATTAACAGATTCAAGGATAATTACTTTTACCAGCAGGCTCTCACCGGTGCCAACCTATACAGATTCTTTTCCGTTCTTTCGTTTCATGGACACTACAGGTACGGTTAATTAGTTAGTTTTTATTGCATGCGAAATAACTACGCCTAAGGGATCTAAGCATTTTATTTTATTTTATGCTATTGTCGGCATCTACCTTTTATATTTTGTGACAGTATGAAAATTGCACAGCTTCTGTGCAGCACTCAGCAGCACATTGCCTAACTAAATTTATAGAATGGCAAGCACATGGAACAAAAATAGCACGTGAATTTATTCCTAAAATTTTGGCGTTTAAGCCGTTGTAGATTCCGGACATATTATTTGCATTGTCATATGATTGTCCGCTGTAATATCCAAATTAAATTTGTATTTATCCAAAAACTTCAATATTACTTCACACATTTTGCCCACTTTATGACCAGCATTGTCGAAAAATATTAAAAATAATTCCACTGTTTTGCCGTTATCAATATCAACATATGGAATTATCAATGATAATTGGTCAATATGAGAAATATCAGGTGTCGAATCAACAATTAAAGAGAAATATTTTGCTTTTTTTTTATATCACTGATTATTTTGTTTTTCACTTCTGTTCGAATTATATTAATAAATTCATCAGATATTGTATTTGATATGTATGAAGTTTTTCCAGAGCCACAGTTTCCATACTTTAGTATGTGCTCTTTCAAAAAGGAATCATATTGCAGTCATTTCTAGTGAAATCTTAAAATTGTGATTGTCATAAAATTTTTAGCTGTGTCCTCGAAGAGGTAATCCCAGACTACATAGCTTCTTTACGACAAAGACAACTCTATTTAAAACTTCGTTTTTAAAATTTTTGAGCAAAAAAGTTTCCACACTTCCACTCAGCAAGTTACTTCTTTCAATCATGATCATAGCACAATGGCGATGTGTAGAAGAATTTTCGTGGTATTCTAATAATTGTAAAATATTTTTTCAATCTGAGCATCCACCCTTTTTAGAAAAAGAATTAGTTTTCTTTAAATAAATAACAAGGAATCCAGTATAGAGCCTTATCAGACTCTGAATATGATAAATAATCTCTTTCATAAGTGTCTTCATTTTTTAGTTTTTTCGAAAAATTCTGCACGTTGAAACAACGATATTTGTCACCAAATGGTTTTTTTGATGTACTGAAATCTACATTCTTATTCGATTTGAAACCAAACTTTACAACAAAATCAATCAAGGATTCGTCAATATTCCATTTACCAGGATCATTACTTATAGTTATCATGGTACTGATATTCGTTTTTTCAATGTTTGTGAAAATTTCAGTAACATCAGTTGTTTTATTTAAACTAGAATTGGAAATAATGTTTTGTGCGGACGACAAAGCCGGTGAAATAATGGTATTTTTTGTGGACGAAACTGGTACAATAACGGTATTTTCTGTAAACAAAGATGGTACATTTTCTATTAAATTTACTATACATAGATCTGAAATATTTTTACCACTAGCACCTGAACTAGAGCATATGTTAAAGTACGACTGTATTTTCGTAGATTGTTCAATAATTTTTCTTTGTTTTGCCAATTTCTCTTTGGCCTCCTGACGATACTTCGCACCGCTTAATCTCTTCCTTCCGTCACTCATTTCAATAGATGAATAAAAACTTTATTTTAAAAAATTTTTCAAATGAATTTGAAAACTTGTATTTGAAGAGAGAAAGCAAACTTACGCAAATATAACTGCGAGAAAAACAACCTAGTGGCACAAGTGGACACAAGCCACTGACATGTACTCGTATATAAATGAACTGCTGATTGATTCAAAAATGCATGAAAGCAAATGGCACCACTTTTATATATTTGTCTCTTTACGTGAGATCAATACAATACAATAACAAAACAAATATACCAATGTCTATGCCTATTAGAAGAAACAATATTTGAATTTGAATTTATTTTTTCAATTTTATATATATACATACAAAACGATGAATATGACATTATATAAAATTTTTCTGTACATTCATTTTTACATATTCAATTCTAGAGAATCGAAAAATTAATTTTTTGAAAATTTGAATTGTTTTTTATCGGTTACATGTTAATTTTTTGCCGCCCTCTAAATTGCCTATTCGAAAATCCAGGGCTGATTCCAGCCCAATAAACGTTTTTTTTTAATCGCTCTTTGCCTTTTCCTTTGTCTTTCTTATTTTCTTCATTTTCCTTCTCACAAAAGCTAAGTCCAATTAACAGTAAATTTAGTATTAGTATTAAGTATTTAGTGATTTAATTTAACTATATCATTTGTTTACTTTAATTCAAGTGTTGTAAAAACGTTGAGTTTTTGTAATAAAACAATATAAAATTTGTGAATTGTGACACGAAGGAAAATACTTGAGAATAGTTCCCAATTTGTAAAGTACGAAATTCAAGGAACATACAGCTTACACCATCTCTGTGGAAAATTGTATGGACGACGATTAAGATTGTCTTCTTTTGTGGAAAAACTAAGGAAATATTTCGTCAGTAAAGCTGATTTTTTGTATAAGGTTTTTTTTAATTTTTTCTTAAATATGATGTAGATGTAGACCCCCGACGATTTAATAAAACAACAGTTTAGTTTCCATGATCTGATTGAGATATGGTCTTTGATTTCTTATGGACAATTCCACAGAAACAGTGGTATTTGATTAAAGAGCACAAATTTTGCAAGGAACTTACAGCTAACACAATTTTGTTTTTAATTAATGCTCATAATGTTGTTAGTAAGAAGTTAAATTTTCAAGTTGGGATCTCAATGGGATTCGAGACGAGATCATTTTTTGTTTGTTTAATGGACTGTTAATGGGTTACATTTGAGAAGACAAAAAATTATGTACTTTGTAAAAAATTCTTACGAGATCAATGATAACAAAATGGATTTGTATGACACTGTTCAGAAATTAGGAAACACTAACTCTGTATTTAGGATTACTTGAACTTAGAAAACGCTAAGTCAAGTATGTAAAAAAACTCTCGTACTGAAATGAGGTTTCACTGATTCCAGTACTGGGATAGGATTGGATAGAGGATTTGAGCAGAAGACAACTACAGCCGATTAGATTATAATAAAACTGAACTTTTATTTCTACAAATGTTCCACCTATATATAAAAAACTTAGTAAAATAAAATAACAAATAATCAATATTCATTGTCAGCAATAACTGCTGACTTACAAATAATTTTTTACTTACATTCAATATTGCAACAACAGTCGGGTCACCGTACTACAAAAATATTTATTTGAACAAGAAGTGCAATTGCTTAGTAAGCGAAAAGCAAAGGTGAATTTACATTAATTACGTGTAGGATGACTGACCGACCAATTGCTGGTGAATTATGATATCTTATAATCAAATTATTATTATTTCTTTTTTTATGCTTGAACATCCTGCGCCCCCTTGAAGTCTCCAACTTCAAAGCTGTAATCTGGAGCTGCTGGGGTCCTTCTGGGTAGTGGGATTGGTTTACTTTTAAGCTTCAAGGTCCGGTTGTTCTTACAGTGCGTTAGGCTTAGATAGATGATAATAACACTGATGATTCCTACGGTTACGTATCCTATGGTAAATTGATGTACATCATGTGGTTGGAGATCTTGTTGTTCTTGATTTTTTACGAGTTCATGGAAGTGGTCTTCATTATTTTTTATTCTGTTAATAGTTTCAGTCATTCTCGATGCATATTCATTGTCTAAAACTGCAAATAATTTGTTTGCTATTGTACCAACTAGATCCAATGGTGGTCTCTTGCCCCTTGGTTTTGTTGAATTGTTATTCTGGTCTATCAATAATACATTACTATTGTTTAATTCCTCAAGTTGATGACAATATTGAGATACTATTTCTATGTAGTAATCTTTGTGGGTGATGGTAAGAGAGAGACGTTCTAAATGTTTTAGTGCGTCTTGAATAATATTAATTGATGCCCAATAGCCCCTCAGATCATAGTATACTTAACTGTTGACCACAGCTAAAATAAAAAAACATTAAAAAACAAATATGTTAAATACTTCATACTTCCCTTAGAGTCTCCTGATTCCTCCAGTTTCAGCTGCAGATATCCACCAACACAGGAACGCATATCAAATGAAAAAGATAAACAGATATTAGTTTAAAGCAACTAATATAACAAAGTAGCATATAAAAACTATGGAAATAAGCAAATTACATGCAGACTGCCAAGAAACCAATTTTTGGCAGTACAACAACAAACACATGCAAATATAAACATTGAAATTTCGTCGCAAAATTCATATGCTATGCATAATAAACATTTGCAAAACATGCAAATATGTTTAAATATGCAAAACATAAAAACTTGCAACACGTACATACATTATAATTAGTGAAATGCAACAATTTGTACTATTGTTGACATTTCAAAAATCACTTTGCCAACATGAACAATTTTGCATAATTTGCATATTTCTTGCAAATTGTTCATGCTGGAACTCACAATAATTAAAACTAAACACTTAAATAGTGATAAAAAACACTTACCTGGACAATTAATCCACAATTTGCCATGAAACACACGAAAAACAACCCGACACTTTCGAATGAATACACCGCGATCGCGACTGTCAACTTGACCCGGTGAAAAGCTGATTATACGAAGTTGGCTACGCGCTACCTGTTGGTAATGCTTAAAAACCGCGAAAGTTACCAGGTAAACAAATATTCGCGAAAAAAGGTAAATTAAATTCCCATAATAAGTGGGAAAGAGAAAGATGCGAAAACGAGATGCAAGAAAAATGAAAAATATTTGCGTTTCACATTGGAAATTGTCATAATATGGCAGGAAGCCGCCATCTTGATAAATTTCAGAAAAGTTAAAATATTTCATAAAATAAATTACGAAAATTCATGGATAATTTTGAATAAATTAGTTGAAGGAAATTGGCACATTTTGACATAAGTATACAAGTCAAGCAAAGTCGAAAAATATGCTTAATTTGCATTTTTCGTGTGGAACGTATGTCGAAATGGCCGCTCAGAGCCTATAAAAAGGGGGCAATTCCTAAGATCTCTCTCAGTTTTTTGACAGCGATCACAAGTGAAATATCTAACAAGTTTTTCTTAGCAAATAATATTTTTTAGTTTTCAGCAATAAGCATAAAATATAACGTGCCATTAAATGTACAATATTTTTACATGCTAAAAGGTTGTGTGCAGTGGGTGTTGGCAAAGGACAGGAAGTTTTTGGGTTTTGTTCTACAGATAAGTATTGTGTCAATTAATTTAGTAAATAAGTTTCGTGCATAAAAATTAAATACATGCCAGCTTTCGGCATTTTAATTATACATGCAAAGAAACAAATTAGTTAAGTAATTAAGTTAAATTAAGCGCAAAGTGAATTAAAATAAGTGTATAACGCGTAAAATTAGAAAAGGCTACAAATTGCATTTAGTTAAATATATGCCAAAATACGGCATAATAACTATATATGCAATCGAACAATTAATAAACAGAATTAAATTAGTGAAAAAATTAAATTGTAGTGGATTTATAAGTTGAAGTGTCATATTGGAATTATTCAATAAATCCAGCATTAAACATAAGCACACATATCTTTTTTTTCATACCGCTACACTGTCCACCTAAATGCCGTAATATAGCTGTAGTTTTCGATTGCAGCTACATTACAAAACATTTATTGGTGGTTCCATCCAGGATTGTGTGCCTGTTTACTGTTGTGATTGCAAATAATTCTAGTACACTCAAGTTAGTGATAAACATTTTTTAAAAAAAAATTAAGTTATAACTGTGCTTAGACGTGGCAGTTCTCATTAAAACTACAAAATTAATTTATAAACCTGCTTAGACGTAAAACTTCAGGGTGCCCAGACGAGGCAGCTCGAATATTATCGAAATTTTTGTTATAATTGCTGAACTTACATGTCAGTAAATTGTGATAAATAGTTAATTACTGAACTTACATGTCAGTAACACTTAATAAATAATTAGTTAATTAAATTAATTAGAATTAGCAACAAAAATTTATTTAAAGATTTTTCACGTCAATTTGTCATATACGGCATCAATTTACGTTCTTCGACTAAATTTTCCATTTATCCCACACGTGGTATTAAATTGCTTCCTTCAATTATTTTCATCATTTAACCCACACGGTTAATTAACTATAATAATAGAATATAAAGCAACATGGATTCAGTAGATAAACTAAACCTCACGGAAAGCATATTGCGTTCGCGAATTGAAAGGTTAATCGAAAATGGAAAGAAAACGAACCCTGTTAAACGAACACAAGGCTTTTATGAGACGAAAATGACAGAGTTGAAGAAACTATGGGAAGTATATAGTGACACAGATATGGCTTTATTAGAAAGTTCTGATGAAAAGCAATATGAGTATTTAGCCCAAGATAATCATAGCTCAACAGAGTTAAAATATTCCGAATATATGGGAGAATTAGTAGAAGGATTGCGGAAATTCGTCCCAGCTACTGAAGCCGGGACAAGTACCAATTCATTCGACAACTGTTGTTCGACAGGAATCGTTCCTTCCGCGCATTCAGTTGCCCAAGTATAACGGCAACTACGATTTATGGCGATCATTTCATGATCTATTCATTTCTCTTGTTCATGACAATACAAAGCTAACACCAGTTCAGAAGCTGCATCATCCGAAATCTTGTTTAGTGGGTGATGCTGAGAAATTGTTGCGGCACACTCCAGTAACAAATGAAGATTACATGCCAGCATGGAACAAGTTGAAGGCTAGATATGAGAACAAGAGAATTTTAGTTAATCATCAATTAAAGGTTTTAGTAAACCAAGCCAAACTAAAATCAGAGTCTGCTAAAGGACTCAAATCAATAATTGACACAACAGACGAATGTATCCAACAATTACAAAGTTTAGAAGTTGATACAACATCGTGGGATGTACTTCTAATACATCTGTTAGTACCGAAATTACCCTTCATTACCCTCAAACTGTGGGAAGAAGAACAGGGAGGTACACAAGAACTCCCAACATTCAAGTCATTAAGCAGTTTTTAAGTACGCGTTTAAGAATTTCAGAATCATTAGCAGATAGTCTAGTTAAGTCCACACAACCCAAATCAAGTTGCACACCTGATACAACCAAATCATACCATATTACAAAGGGAATCAAATGCCCAGCATGCAATGCAAGTCACTTTTTACAAAGATGCTCGAACTATCATAGGATGGACATACCAGCCAGATATCAGATAATGAAGGCATCAAGCCGTTGTACCAATTGTTTAGGCTTGCATCATGTCAACAATTGCACTAGCAAATATAGCTGTCAAAGATGCAACAAAAAGCATCATAGCACCTTGCATGAAGAATACAACCGGGACAAACCCAATCATGCAAATGTCGGAACTGAGAATAGGTCAAATACTAACAATGTTAGCTCGAACTCAAGTCAAGTCAATCAAGCTAGCAATACTATTCATAAACGCTCTCCACGGTTACAGTCAGTGAACAACACTGATGACTTAAACACTAGTCAAAACTTTGTAACTAGAGAGGACCATAATGCCCTGCTATCAACAGCGTTAGTAGTGGCACAAACAAAAAGCGGGAACTCACATATTCTACGATGTCTCATAGATAGTGGCTCGCAATCATCCTTTATTACAGAGGAAGCCTGCAGGAAACTGGGAGCATGTCACAGCCCAACCGCAGTATCAACTACTGTCTTAAACACTAGCCATACAGCAATCTCCAAGCAGCAAACTACACTTACACTTCGATCACGAAAAGCGAAGTCTACAAGAATATTAGAAGAAAATTTTCTAATATTGAACAAAATCACAGATCCTTTACCTTCCAGAATAATCTCTAAAAGGAATGTTTACATCTCAATAAACTGCCACTAGCTGATCCCACATTTTGGAAGCCTGGAAAGGTAGATGCATTACTAGAAGCAAGAGTTTATGCTCAGATAGTCTTAAACGGCATTAAACAAGGATCTACTACTACCCCTACAGCCATTAAGACAATATTTGGTTGGATTCTACTAGGATCAACAGCAAATGTTGTAGAAAGCAATACATCAGCGTTTACCGTCACAACTGACGACTTGGCTGAACAACTTAAAATGTTTTGGAAAAACAGAAGAGTTTCCCACAAATCCGATTCTCAACAAAGAAGACAGAGAATGTCAGCAGAGATATCAGCTCACCCATCAACGTCTTCACAATGGGACTTATCAAGTGAAAGTACCATTTGTGAATGATGAAGTGCCTGACCTAGGGCAATCAAGACCACAATCAATTAAACGCTTTCAAGGAATACAACGTCAACTTGAAAGGAATCAAGCTTTGAAGTTCGAGTATGAGAGATGTTTAGATGAATATCTCGAGTTGGGTCACATGGAGGAAATACCTCCACCCAACAACAACGAGCCACACTACTACATACCTCACCATGCAGTTGTCAAGGAAAGCACGACAACAAAGGTGAGAGTAGTATTTGACGCTTCAGCGAAAACGTCAAATGGCAACTCACTCAATGAGTTCTTATTAAAGGACCAGTTTTACAACCCAAATTATTCGCCACGTTGCTCAACTGGCGTAAATATAAGATTGCTATGAACGCGGACATTGAAAAGATGTACCGTATGATAACCATGCATCCGGATCATCGTACCTTTCAGCGAGTCATTTGGAGACATCCTAAAATCAAGGAGATCCAAGATTTTCAGCTGAATACGGTGACCTTTGGAACGTCTTCTGCGCCATACTTAGCCATTCAGACGCTTCAACAACTAGCATGTGATGAACAACAAAGATGGCCTCTACCTTCCAAGGTCACAGCCACAGATTTCTATGTGGACGACCTACTCACTGGAGCTGAGAGCATAGAAGATGCGAAGGATCTATTAGATGACCTAATTAGCATGTTGAAAGCAGGAGGATTCAATCTGAAGAAATGGACAAGTAACAATTCGTACTTGTTGAAACATCTTCCCCCAGAACAGTGCGAATTCAAGGATACGTTGATGATTTCGGACACGGAATCTGTAAAAACGTTAGGAATTCGTTGGCATCCTAAATCAGATAAATTTTCGTTCTTGACCAAACCTTGGAAAACGCATGCCAAGGTAACCAAACGAACCATTTTGTCAGATATTGCATCACTGTACGATCCTTTGGGTTGGATAGCACCAGTTGTAATTACAGCAAAGGTGCTTATGCAATCATTGTGGGTCACGGGATGCGCATGGGACAATAAGGTTTCCGAAGCCATTGAACATCAATGGGATAGTTTCAAAAATAATTTGAAGTCTATCGACAACTTACAAATTCCTAGATGGATTAACTATTCATCAAATGCACATATCCAAATACATGGCTTCTGCGATGCATCAACAAAGGCATTCGCTGCAGCAGTCTATCTACGTGTAGGAGATAAGAATGGCATGTCTACGACTACTTTGCTTACTGCCAAAACCAGGGTAGCTCCCATAAAGCCAACGACTATACCACGTTTGGAGCTAAATGGAGCTCTATTATTAGCAAGACTTCTTCAAGCTACAATGAAGGACATGCGCTTACATCAGGTTCCAGTTTTTGCTTCGACAGATTCTACGATTGTCCTGCAATGGATAAAGGAACATCCCTCACGATGGAAAACGTACGTTGCAAATCGTGTAGTAGAGATTCAGGACATCGTACGCTTTGAGCAATGGCGTCATGTGTCAACGAATCATAATCCTGCGGATGTGGCCTCAAGAGGAGTGCCTGCTGCAGATTTAATAAATAATCAGCTGTGGGGGCACGGCCCATCATGGCTATCGGCGGAACAAGATGCATGGCCAAAATTTAAGGATATTTCAGAACAAACCAATCTAGAAGCTAAAGAACCTATTGCGATAAATCTTTTAGCAAAAGTAGATAACCAGTTCCTTCTACGATATTCATCATATACTCGCCTTGTTCGCATAGTAGCTATGATGCAACGATTCATACACAATTGTCGGCATCCTCAGATTAAACGCTCACAGTACATCGATTCGCGCGAATGGAGCCAGGCAGAACTAACAATATTTAAACTGGTACAACAAACTGCGTTCGCAGATGAGTACAAAAGTATATTGAACAAGAATCCGTTGTCGCAAAATAGCAAGTTGATTAAACTTAATCCTTTTATGGACGACAATGGCTTGTTACGAGTGGGTAGTAGACTCGACAATGCTTCCATTCCCTACAATAGGAAACACCCAGTCATATTACCACGTGATCATCATGTCACATTAATTTTAATCGACAAACTACATGTAGAAACTCTACATGGTGGTCCCTCATTGGTTCTTAGCACTAGTCGAAATCAATTCTGGATATTAGATGCTAGACGTTGCATTACCAGTCGATTACATAAGTGCATTACATGTTTCAAATGTCGCACGACGACTAGAAGCCAGTTGATGGGAAATTTACCGACCCCGCGAGTAAATGAAACGAAACCATTTACTAAAGTGGGAATTGATTATGCCGGACCTGTAACGATACGAAGCTCGAAGTTACGCAACGCCAAGTTACAAAAGGCATATTTCTTAATTTTCGTTTGTATGGCTACAAAGGCTGTACATTTAGAATTGGTGTCAGATCTCACATCTGAAGCATTCCTCGCCGCATTAAAGAGGTTTGTAGCTAGAAGAGGATTGTGTACTGACATATATTCAGATTGTGGCACCAACTTCATTGGTGGAAAATCTCTTCTGGAAAAGGATTTACGACAAGCCATTCATGCCTCAACACCAGAAGCAGCAAAATATTTATCCTCCAAGCAAATCAACTGGCACTTTAACCCTCCAGCCTCTCCACATTTCGGAGGAATCTGGGAAGCGGGAGTAAAGTCAGTAAAGTATCATCTTCGAAGAACACTACAATACTCCAAATGTACGTTTGAAGAGTATGCAACCCTATTAGCTCAGGTCGAGCCATGTTTAAACTCTAGGCCACTATGCTATGTTAGAAATGATCCAGCGGATTTATTTATCCTTACACCTGGACATTTCTTGATTGGCCAAGCATTGTACAAATGAACCTGTAGTATTGTCCAAAAGATGGCAGTACATTCAACAATTGAATAAACAATTTTGGGATAAGTGGTCAAAGGACTACTTTAACCAATTGCAGAACAGACCCAAATGGTACACAAGGCAACGGAACATGCACGTTGGAGATGTTGTCCTTGTTAAAAGCGAAAACATGTCACCTACTAGCTGGGCAATGGGTATAATAGAGCAAATACATCCAGGTGTCGATGAGCTAGTGCGGGTAGTACGAGTCAAAACGCGAAATGGTAGTTTCTTACGACCAATCGCTAAAATTAGTCCTCTACCATTAGCATAAGACTAATTGCCTGTTATTAGTGTCGTCATGTGTCTGTCCAAAAGTGTCACATTGTTGGCTGAGGGTCATCATCATTTTGATACACCATACTAACAAGCTACTATTTCAGATGTCATCCACATATGAGCAAGAGGATATGCTATACATTTTAGAGGATATCCAGTTTAGCCCACCAGGAAGTCCAGAACGCAGGATGCTTCGTGACCCAGGGTGCGATGTCTTCGGCATGCCTCGACCAGAATTGGCTCATGAATTGATACCGCGGGACAAAAGAGAACCATCAACGAGCCGAGCATCAAGAAGCAGAGCATCAACAAGCCAAGCAACGACGAGTCAAGCGACCAGGGTGACAACTCGACCGTTTGAGGGTCCGACTCCCTACACGGATCCACATCCACAACAAACAGCAGTAGTCAATGGCAGCCGCATTACTGCTTTGAAAAAGCTTCTGCTGACTACAACCATCAAGGAATTCGAAATGAGAGCAAATAGCAGCTTTCAAAGATTCCTAACTCGAGAACGCGAAGATATATATTTGCCTCGATACGTTTTACAGCGCATTGACGTCAGGGCAATACAACAGCGAAGAAATCGGGAAAGGGTTATTAATCTACCCGACAAATACCAGGTTCGACTACGAGTGCTAAAGAATGGGACAATAATCTTTCATCATTATCACAAAAGGGGTATACGTCAATTAAAGCAATCATTGGTTGAACAAACTGTTCAACGGGGGGGAGTATGTTGAGCACAGCTAAAATAAAAAAATATTAAAAAACAAATATGTTAAATACTTCATACTTCCCTTAGAGTCTCCTGATTCCTCCAATTTCAGCTGCAGATATCCACCAGCACAGGAACGCATCTCAAATGAAAAAGATAAACAGATATTAGTTTAAAGCAACTAATATAACAAAGTAGCATATAAAAACTATGGAAATAAGCAAATTACATGCAGACTGCCAAGAAACCAATTTTTGGCAGTACAACAACAAACACATGCAAATATAAACATTGAAATTTCGTCGCAAAATTCATATGCTATGCATAATAAACATTTGCAAAACATGCAAATATGTTTAAATATGCAAAACATAAAAACTTGCAACACGTACATACATTATAATTAGTGAAATGCAACAATTTGTACTATTGTTGACATTTCAAAAATCACTTTGCCAACATGAACAATTTTGCATAATTTGCATATTTCTTGCAAATTGTTCATGCTGGAACTCACAATAATTAAAACTAAACACTTAAATAGTGATAAAAAACACTTACCTGGACAATTAATCCACAATTTGCCATGAAACACACGAAAAACAACCCGACACTTTCGAATGAATACACCGCGATCGCGACTGTCAACTTGACCCGGTGAAAAGCTGATTATACGAAGCTGGCTACGCGCTACCTGTTGGTAATGCTTAAAAACCGCGAAAGTTACCAGGTAAACAAATATTCGCGAAAAAAGGTAAATTAAATTCCCATAATAAGTGGGAAAGAGAAAGATGCGAAAACGAGATGCAAGAAAAATGAAAAATATTTGCGTTCCACATTGGAAATTGTCATAATATGGCAGGAAGCCGCCATCTTGATAAATTTCAGAAAAGTTAAAATATTTCATAAAATAAATTACGAAAATTCATGGATAATTTTGAATAAATTAGTTGAAGGAAATTGGCACATTTTGACATAAGTATACAAGTCAAGCAAAGTCGAAAAATATGCTTAATTTGCATTTTTCGTGTGGAACGTATGTCAAAATGGCCGCTCAGAGCCTATAAAAAGGGGGCAATTCCTAAGATCTCTCTCAGTTTTTTGACAGCGATCACAAGTGAAATATCTAACAAGTTTTTCTTAGCAAATAATATTTTTTAGTTTTCAGCAATAAGCATAAAATATAACGTGCCATTAAATGTACAATATTTTTACATGCTAAAAGGTTGTGTGCAGTGGGTGTTGGCAAAGGACAGGAAGTTTTTGAGTTTTGTTCTAGAGATAAGTATTGTGTCAATTAGTTTAGTAAATAAGTTTCGTGCATAAAAATTAAATACATGCCAGCTTTCGGCATTTTAATTATACATGCAAAGAAACAAATTAGTTAAGTAATTAAGTTAAATTAAGCGCAAAGTGAATTAAAATAAGTGTATAACGCGTAAAATTAGAAAAGGCTACAAATTGCATTTAGTTAAATATATGCCAAAATACGGCATAATAACTATATATGCAATCGAACAATTAATAAACAGAATTAAATTAGTGAAAAAATTAAATTGTAGTGAATTTATAAGTTGAAGTGTCACATTGGAATTATTCAATAAATCCAGCATTAAACATAAGCACACATATCTTTTTTTTCATACCGCTACACTGTCCACCTAAATGCCGTAATATAGCTGTAGTTATCGATTGCAGCTACATTACAAAACACTTAACAGATTCCAGTTGCTAGACGTTAACCTTGAAGCTCCTAAGTTTTCAAAGTATATCTCGTTACCAAGTTTGTGTACCTCTACTTGAGTTTCTGACCAAACTGCCTTCGCAGAGAGTGGTAAACGTAACATTGTTAATAGGATGACCTTTAACGCATTAATTGGTTTCTGCGATTGCTTTCTTTTCCTTGTATTTCTAGACACTTCCTTTCCACCTACTATTATATTCACCCCGAGGTGTGTTCGCCATCTGTTGTATCCTGTATACTCCGGAGGTCTTATTGACATAAGCACGTCACGGAGCACACGTGTTGTAAGTGTGCTGAAAGGTGTGTGTGGTGGCCTGTTCAGAACGAAAGCATCTTCCAACTTAGTGCCAGGGTCACTGGTCCCAAGTTGGCGAAATCTCTCCCGCGCAGAAGCAGCCAGGTCGTGTAGTTGTGCAGTGTTAGTGTTTATTCGGCAGTTTCCAGAGATATCAATAATATCTCCGAGAACTGTCAGTCTATGCGTGTCAGCTTCAAAACCCCGAGCATTACCGAACACTGAATCTATTAATTCAGGATTAAACCTGATTGGAATTGACGCGAATTGCGTGTACCGTAGAGCATTCCACTTAAGGTGAAATGCTGGCCTGATTCTGCCCCAGGTCTGAATCGTTGAGATTAGATCCTGTGGCCAGTCACGAGGATAAGGTGGTCGAACAGAGAGTAGGTAGTAATACTCCCCTAGGCCGATCCCTCCCAGTACATTCACCCACAGTTGAGAAATCAAGCTGTCTCTCTGGCAAAACACTCTTTGGAATGCACGCACTTGGAGACACCTTGATTGCACAACCAAGTTAGTGAGACCCAATCCACCTATCTTGACTGGCAGACAGAGCGTGCTTTCAGCAACCCATCGTCTTCCGCACCAAAAGGCGTCTATCGCTTTTGCTTGAAGAAGACCTACGAAGCCCTCATCAAACGTCTCAGACTTTAGCAGATGAACGATGGACGAGGTAATCAAATAGTTTATCACGACTGACCTACCCATTAAGGATAATGGAAACAGTCGACTACGCCATGAGTTTACAGCTCTAGAGAGTTTCTCAAGAGCGATGCGGCTATTATTTGATTTACTCTCGCGTCCGATATACACACCTAAATACTTCAGGCAAGTATTAGTCCATTGGATGTTCAGTGGAGTATCTGTACGATCTCTCCACCTTCCACACCACAAGCCTTGACTCTTACTGAGGTTGATTTTAGCGCCCGCTATACGTTCGAACTGTTCGAAAACAGCACGAGCGACCGGAAAAGCTTCATCTCCTGTCACGAAAATAGACAGATCATCCGCATACGCCAACATAAGTGGCCTCACATTGGTATATGGTAGACGAACCGCATACTGTCCGAGCATTCGACGAAGATTCACCAGTAGCGGCTCCAACGAAAGATCATAAAGCATACCTGACAATGGACAGCCCTGTCTGATACCTCGATGAAACGAGATAGGAGCCAGAACTTGTCCTTGATGCTTGACGATTTTGTAGTCTACATTGCATAGGGTTACTGGCCTCCAGTTCCCCATCCTCTGCAAATCTCCCTTCTTTGGAATCAAGCGCATAACAGATCTCCTCCAACTAGAAGGAAGGTCTGAATGCGTCTCAACCGCCGAATTGAAGACTTCCAAAAGGTCAGGAATTAATAAATCCCTGAAACGTATGAAGAATTCTGGAGTCAAGCCGTCATAACCAGGTGAAGTGTGTCGCCTTAGATCCTTTGTCGTAGCAATCATATCCTCCAATGTGATTACTGTATCCAGGAGCTCCTTACTGTCTTCAGAGAAAGTGGGAATATTCTCAAGAAATTCATGAGTGGTCGAGGATGTTGTCGACGTCGATTCAGAGTAGAGACTACTGTAGTAGTCTCGAATATATTCTGATAGCTGTTGTCCGTTGAGGACTTGTCCAGATTCATCAATTATCGATTCGACCTCACAAGAAGCAGTACGACGTCTAGTCGCCTGAAAGAAGTACTCAGTTGGAGAATCGCATTCTCTCAGCCAGCGCGATTGGGCCGCGCAGCACAAACTCCAAGCTGTGCTTGTAAGTCTGTGTCGCCAAGCGTTCCTTTATTTCATTGAAATAAAGAATCCACCCCGGCTTAGTTGGGAGAAGAGCTGCCACCCGAGAAAGCTCGGCCGACAAGCTAGAAGCTTGATAGCCACTTCGATTGAAATTCGTCTCGATAAAAGACCGAATCTGGAGCTTTCCAACATCCCACCATTGACTAAGAAAAGGAAAGTCAGCTTTCCTCTCTTGCCAATCGTGCCAGAAATCAATGAACTCATTGATGAACTGCTCGGAATTCAACAAATAGTTGTTGAATATCCAGTATGCAGTTCTTCTTTCAACTAGAGTGCTGGTCGCCACTACAAGAAGGTGATCGCTAATCGAACACACTTCATGAGCGACACCAACGAAATGTTCTAGTATTCCAGGTGAGACGTAAAGTCTATCAATTTTGGAGCCTGCGAGACTTCCATGGATATTTCGCGGGACCCTCGTGTATGATCTAGTCGTAGGATGCATCCAACGATAGATATCCACGAGTCTGAAAACACCGACAAAATTCCTCAATCGAGTAGCATTGACAGAGTTGAACTCAACTCCAGAGTGCCGATCCATTGAGGGATTCAGAGTGCAGTTGAAATCACCTCCGAGGACAGTTTCGCCGCTAAAATTCACCAGACAGGACTGAACACTATCAAGAACTTGTCTTGTAATGTCCTGGTCATGAGGAGGGTACACGTTTACTACCTTGATATTTTTGTCTTGAATGACTAAGTCCAAGGAAGAAGCGAAGCCTGGGAAGATATCTGTATAGACAGGAGACGATAGTGTAAATTTGTTGGATACAATGATTGCCACCCCTGAGCCTCGGCGAGGTGCAGGTGTGGCAAACATTGCATAGCCAGTGTGTAAATAAGCATAGCGCTCAAGTTGTGTGTATGTGTCTTGTGTAAAATTCGTCTCCTGTAGAAGCGCGATGTCTATATCGAACATTTTGACATGTTCGATAGTGCTGTGTAACCTTGTATGTGCACTTAAACCCCCGGTATTGATCGAAGCTATCTTGCACATTCAAAGAGATGAAAAGCTCAAACGATGAATGTGCGACGTCTATTGACGAGGAGAATCGGCCAAGCGATGCTCCTGAAGCAACTCCTCCACCTTCCTATGGAGACGATCTAACCGAGCTACATGGTTGTACTTCCTCCTCTTCTTCGACTCCTGTTGTAGGATTCGAAGCTGAGGAAGTAACAACTCTGGCCTCTCCAGCTCCTTTACAAGAATGCTCCAGATTTTATCTGAGTTCTTCTTGTACTGGAGCTGGTCAAGAATTTCAGAGATCTTCTCCCTAGGAATGTTTTCCATCCCCTTCGAGACCTCAAATTGGCTACCAGTCGAAATGGTGCTACCACACGACTCGTAGCCACTGAAGCTCGAGAGACCAGTCTCATCCAAACAGGTCATTTCGCAGTCCGAAAGCTGTTCGAGAGATGCTTCCGCCTCCCTCACAACAACCTTCGAACCGCGGGCACCACTATCGTCCTCCTCCGAGTGGGGCCGCTTTGGAGCGACCGGCTTTGCTGGCTCTGGAGGAGGCAGCATCACACGGTCCACCTTCGTCTTCCTCCTCGTCCTCTTTTTTTTAAATAAATGGCTACTCGACTCCTCGTCGGAAGTAGCCGTGTTTTCACGTGCCGACGTGGCACCGTTTATAGCCTTAATCGTTTTTGCCTCTGGGACAGCTTCAGGCACCCTAGTCACTGGCTGCTCCAGAATAGCAGGTCGAGTGCCGGCCGAAGGCTCCTTCTCCAGATCCACTACTGTAGTAGTGGCTTCCTTCGAGGGAACCCTCGGTTCAGCCTTCTTCCCGGTTCTCCTGGGGCAGTCAGCAATAAAATGCCCTACCAAATGGCAAGCATGGCATTTTGCTTCGGTGCCAACGTCTATCCAGTGCCTCGAGCCGGATAAGCTCAGGTAAAAGCCCTTTGGAAGCGTACACCCCTCATTTAAGGTGATGGACGCCTCCCGGCTAGTACCGAAGATACCCCGCCCGAGACCCTCGTCCCCAATTTTTAAGGGAATAGCACGAACGTTGCCATGAACCTTCCCAAATCTTCCCAAGAAATTTAGGAGGTCTTCATGGCAAGCTCGCATAGGGACCCGTGAAAACACGACCTTCGTGGGCTTTTCCCTGAGTGGGAACGGCACAAGGTGTCTACCCTCCACCTCGATGCCCTCAAGCATTAGCTTGGTAGCACTCTCGAGGGTTGTGGTATACACCTCAACCATTCCCCCAGCTATTATCCCCATGGAGAATAGCTGCTCACAGGAGACGACGCGGAAGATTGCCTTCAGGTATGCGCTCTGAGGACATCCTCTGATGTGCTCGAGCTGCATACCGTAGCTCTCATCCTGCCATCTCCCGTCGAAGAAGCCCTGGAGACCCGCACTGGTCTTGGGCCGAGGCTTACCTGCGTCCAATGGGGCTGGACGAGGAGTGATGCCTGTACCTAAAATTTCAATAACAGACTCTTTTTTGGAACTGCACTTACCTGCTGGGCATAAGAAATCCCTGCAACTAACGCCGGGGATCGTGGTGCTGCTGCTGGTTTTGTTGTTGCTGCTGGCCTTTTGCTCTGGCCAGTTGGCTTCGCTGAAGACAGTGGTGGCCTCATTATAACTCCGCTGGGCTCTGGCGCAGAAGCCGAAGCCATTTCGACGACTTCCTTCAGCTTTGGACGATCTTGTAGGTTTGAAGCCGTCGTCAATGCATTTTCTACAGCTGCAGCTACTGATACTGCAGCAATAGCGGTAGGTTTTGGAGTTGTTTCCCCAGACTCTTGCCGGACAGCCTTGTCTGTCCTAGAAATATTCTTCTCCAGTGGAGACGACTTCGAATTTTGACCTTTGGCCTCTTCAAATGGGCCCTTATTGGCCTTTTCAGTGGGCCCTTGAACTTTTTTTCCAGAAGAGGAAGCAGACGAAGCTTTTCTATTCTTCTTCCTCCTGCCATTTGGTTTGAGGGGATCATCAGTCCCCCCAGAATCGCTGCTGCTCATACTCATTTTGAGTACAGCAGCGGTGCTTTCTATCCTTTTTCTTTTTTCTTTAAATTATATAAATTTTTATAATTTAAATTTGCTTAATTTTATATTTTTTATTTTTTATTAATGTTTTCTTTCAAAATTTATTCCACTATAAATTTTTGTACGGTTGCCATGTTGCCATGGCAACGACCGAAATTAATTAAAAACGTAAAACTGTCACTCGTTTTTGGGAGCTTTTTCAATTTATTATTACAAATTTTAATACACTTTTTTGCATTGAAACTTATCAAAAACTTTTCCAATTGATAGTGGCTACTACCAACAACACGTTTTCACACTTTGGTACAAGTTTTTTCACGAACTTCACTATATTTTCAAAGTTTATCGACCGGCACTCAAACTGACGTCCGCTCACTTAAGAATAATAATTTTTTTTTTATGTATATAAGATCTTTATTAAACGTTATAAATTGACTCTTAAAATTAAAAAACAAACAAAAAGTGGCTCTGTAAAAAGGAGAAAAGGCTCTAACTGACTAATATAAAAATAACAATATACAAGTCAATAGGGACAACAAGATAAACTAACATTTAAAGGCACAAAAAAAGCACAAACTAAAACAATGTTCTCAAAAGAGACAATATATACGGTTACAAAAATTTTGGAAAATGCCTAAAAGATGAAAAACAAAAAATTTTTCACTTGTCCCTATTTTGACAATAGGGTAAGTGGCAGTTCCAAGGAGTTCGAAATTTCCAAAATAAACTAATAAAAATTCCCTAAACAAGCGAATTTCAACATAAAATTTTGTAATTTAGAACCGAGACCGAAACCGAGTTAGAAAAAAGAAAAATCGAACGAACGAAAAATTTACGCGATACCGTTATAGAGTCCCGCGAGGGCAGCCTGTAGTATCATAGACCTCTACAAACTGCCCTCATCATCCCTCCAGCTTAGCATCTCTAACAGAGTGCTTGTCCTTCCCACAGTACTTGCAACGATTCCTAAGCGGGGAGAAGCCCCGTGGACTAGTGTTGCAAATGCTGTGGCCTGTTCTCACCAGCGAAAGACAAGAACTCCATCCTGCACCGACGATAGTGGCTGCCATGTGCAGTTGAATGTGTCTGCGTTCGTTGCCAGATATTCGAGACGTAAACGTCTCTTCAACCTGTCAACGAAGTGGCGCTTAAGTGCGTGTGCGTTGTGTTGTGGGTCAGTGTTCTGATTCCCATCTTCGACTCTCATGTAGTACAGGTGAATTGTAGATTTGGCCAGTGTCAACACAAAGCTAATCAAACAATTCACTCGACTACAGACCCTTGGTCCCCATAGAAACGATGTCCTAGTAATGCCGAAATTCGGGTGGATCAACTGACACATACCGCGCACGAGATCCATTAGACCCTGCAAAGCCGGACAAGTGAAGAACCTGTGAAACAGGGTGCCTTCACCACCACAAACTGTGCAAATCCTTTGAACTCGGCGGTCGATATGTGACAATTGATTAGGATGTATAAGACTGTGATGCAGCAATTTGAATGCTATATCAGCATCTTTGTAACTAGAAGGATAACTGTAGACTACTCTGCAAGTTATCCCTCCCATCACGCCCATATTCACCCCGAGGTGTGTTCGCCATCTGTTGTATCCTGTATACTCCGGAGGTCTTATGGACATAAGCACGTCACGGAGCACACGTGTTGTAAGTGTGCTGAAAGGTGTGTGTGGTGGTCTGTTCAGAACGAAAGCATCTTCCAACTTAGTGCCAGGGTCACTGGTCCCAAGTTGGCGAAATCTCTCCCGCGCAGAAGCAGCCAGGTCGTGTAGTTGTGCAGTGTTAGTGTTTATTCGACAGTTTCCAGAGATATCAATAATATCTCCGAGAACCGTCAGTGTATGCGTGTCAGCTTCAAAACCCCGAGCATTACCGAACACTGAATCTATTAATTCAGGATTAAACCTGATTGGAATCGACGCGAATTGCGTGTACCTTAGAGCATTCCACTGAAGGTGAAATGCTGGCCTGATTCTGCCCCAGGTCTGAATCGTTGAGATTAGATCCTGTGGCCAGTCACGAGGATAAGGTGGTCGAACAGAGAGTAGGTAGTAATACTCCCCTATGCCGATCCCTCCCAGTACATTCACCCACAGTTAAGAAATCAAGCTGTCTCTCTGGCAGAACACTCGTTGGAATGCACGCACTTGGAGACACCTTGATTTCACAACCAAGTTAGTGAGACCTAATCCACCTATCTTGACTGGTAGACAGAGCGTGCTTTCAGCAACCCATCGTCTTCCGCACCAAAAGGCGTCTATCGCTTTTGCTTGAAGAAGACTTACGAAGCCTTCATCAAACGTCTCAGACTTTAGCAGATGAACGATGGACGAGGTAATCAAATAGTTTATCACGACTGACCTACCCATTAAGGATAATGGAAACAGTCGACTACGCCATGAGTTTACAGCTCTAGAGAGTTTCTCAAGAGCGATGCGGCTATTATTTGATTTACTCTCGCGTCCGATATACACACCTAAATACTTCAGGCAAGTATTAGTCCATTGGATGTTCAGTGGAGTATCTGTACGATCTCTCCACCTTCCACACCACAAGCCTTGACTCTTACTAAGGTTGATTTTAGCGCCCGCTATACGTTCGAACTGTTCGAAAACAGCACGAGCGACCGGAAAAGCTTCATCTCTTGTCACGAAAATAGACAGATCATCCGCATACGCCAACATAAGAGGCCTCACATTGGTATATGGCAGATGAACCGCATACTGTCCGAGCATTCGACGAAGATTCACCAGTAGCGGCTCCAATGAAAGATCATAAAGCATACCTGACAATGGACAGCCCTGTCTGATACCTCGCTGAAACGAGATAGGAGCCAGAACTTGTCCTTGATGCTTAATCAAAATCGCTGAATCTCTATACAGTTTCCCGACGATATCGAGCCACCTGGGCGGAAACCCAAATGCCTCGAGAGCAGTCAAGAGATACTCGTGCGAGACACTATCAAAAGCCTTTTGCTGGTCAAGTGAAATCATGGCCATTTGTGTACCTGTCTGCTCATGGTAGGCAAACAAATGCTTGGCTACCGCGATGTTGTCGTAGATACTACGACCAGGTACACAATAGGACTGTTCCGGGTGTATTACCGAAGCAATCACTGAGCGGAGTATCGCCCCTAATGCTTTGCAGACGATTTTGTAGTCTACATTGCATAGGGTTACTGGCCTCCAGTTCCCCATCCTCTGCAAATCTCCCTTCTTTGGAATCAAGCGCATAACAGATCTCCTCCAACTAGAAGGAAAGTCTGAATGTGTCTCAACCGCCGAATTGAAGACTTCCAAAAGGTCAGGAGTTAATAAATCCCTGAAACGTATGAAGAATTCTGGAGTCAAGCCGTCATAACCAGGTGAAGTGTGTCGCCTTCGATCCTTTGTCGCAGCAATCATATCCTCCAATGTGATTACTGTATCCAGGAGCTCCTTACTGTCTTCAGAGAAAGTGGGAATATTCTCAAGAAATTCATGAGTGGTCGAGGATGTTGTCGACGTCGATTCAGAGTAGAGACTACTGTAGTAGTCTCGAATATATTCTGATAGCTGTTGTCCGTTGAGGACTTGTCCAGATTCATCAATTATCGATTCGACCTCACAAGAAGCAGTACGACGTCTAGTCGCCTGAAAGAAGTACTCAGTTGGAGAATCGCCTTCTCTCAGCCAGCGCGATTGGCCGCGCAGCACAAACTCCAAGCTGTGCTTGTAAGTCTGTGTCGCCAAGCGTTCCTTTATTCCATTGAAATAAAGAATCAACCCCGGCTGAGTTGGGAGAAGAGCTGCCACCCGAGAGACCTCGGCCGACAAGCTAGAAGCATGATAGCCACTTCGATTGAAACTCGTCTCGATAAAAGACCGAATCTGGAGCTTTCCAACATCCCACCATTGACTAAGAAAAGGAAAGTCAACTTTCCTCTCTTGCCAATCGTGCCAGAATTCAGTGAACTCATTGATGAACTGCTCGGAATTCAACAAATAGTTGTTGAATATCCAGTATGCAGTTCTTCTTTCAACTAGAGTGCTGGTCGCCACTACAAGAAGATGATCGCTAACGGAACACACTTCATGAGTGACACCAACGAAATGTTCTAGTATTCCAGGTGAGACGTAAAGTGTATCAATTCTGGAGCCTGCGAGACTTCCATGGATATTTCGCGAGACCCTCGTGTATGATCTAGTCGTAGGATGCATCCAACGATAGATATCCACGAGTCTGAAAACACCGACAAAATTCCTCAATCGAGTAGCATTGACAGAGTTGAACTCAACTCCAGAGTGCCGATCCATTGAGGGATTCAGAGTGCAGTTGAAATCACCTCCGAGGACAGTTTCGCCGCTAAAATTCACCAGACAGGACTGAACACTATCAAGAACTTGTCTTGTAATGTCCTGGTCATGAGGAAGGTACACGTTTACTACCTTGATATGTTTGTCTTGAACGACAAAATCCAAGGAAGAAGCGAAGCCTGGGAAGATATCTGTATAGACAGGAGACGATAGTGTAAATTTGTTGGATACAATGATTGCCACCCCTGAGCCTCGGCGAGGCGCAGGTGTGGCAAACATTGCATAGCCAGTGTGTAAATAAGCATAGCGCTCAAGTTGTGTATATGTGTCTTGTGTAAAATTCGTCTCCTGTAGAAGCGCGATGTCTATATCGAACATTTTGACATGTTCGATAGTGCTGTGTAACCTTGTATGTGCACTTAAACCCCCGGTGTTGATTGAAGCTATCTTGCACATTCAAAGAGATGAAAAGCTCAAACGATGAATGTGCGACGTCTATTGACGAGGAGAATCGGCCAAGCGATGCTCCTGTAGCAACTCCTCCACCTTTCTATGAAGTCGTTCTAACCGCGCTACATCGTTGTACTTCCTCCTCTTCTTGGACTCCTGTTGTAGGAGTAGAAGCTGAGGAAGTAACAACTCTGGCCTCTCCAGCTCCCTTACAAGAATACTCCAGATTTTATCTGAATTCTTCTTGTACAGGAGCTGGGTGAGAATTCCGGCGATCTTCTTCCTAGAAAGGGTTTCCATCCCCTTCGAGACCTCAAATTGGCTACCAGTCGAAATGATACTATCACACGACTCGTAGCCACCGAGGCTCGAAAGACCAGTCTCATCAATACCGGTCATGTCGCAGTCCGAAAGCTGCTCAAGAGATACTTCCACCTCCCTTACAACAACCTTCGGAATGCCAGCTCCACTATCGTCCTCCTCCGAGTGGGGCCGCTTTGATGCGACTGGCTTTGCTGGCTCTGGAGGAGGCAGCATCACACGGTCCACCTTTGTCTTCCTCCTCCTCGTCCTCTTTTTCTTGCCTAAATGGCTACTCGACTCCTCGTCGGAAGTAGCCGTGTTTTCACGTGCCGACGTGGCACCGTCTACAGCCATAACTATTTTTGCCTCTAGGACAACTTCAGGCACCTTAACCACTGGCTGCTCCAAAATAGCAGGTTGAGTGCCGGCCGCAGGCTCCCTCTCCAGATCCACTACTGTAGTAGTGGCTTCCTTCGAGGGAACCCTCGGTTCAGCCTTCTTCCCGGTTCTCCTGGGGCAGTCAGCAATAAAATGCCCTACCAAATGGCAAGCATGGCATTTTGCTTCGGTGCCAACGTCTATCCAGTGCCTCAAGCCGGATAAGCTCAGGTAAAAGCCCTTTGGAAGCGTGCACTCCTTATTCAAGGTGATGGACGCCTCCCGGCTGGTACCGAAGACAACCCGCCCGAGACCCTCGTCCCCAATTTTTAAGGGAATAGCACGAACGTTGCCATGAACCTTCCCAAATCTTCCCAAGAAATTTAGGAGGTCTTCATGGCAAGCTCGCATAGGGACCCGTGAAAACACGACCTTCGTAGGCTTTTCCCTGAGTGGGAACGGCACAAGGCGTCTACCCTCCACCTCGATGCCCTCAAGCATTAGCTTGGTAGCACTCTCGAGGGTTGTGGTATACACCTCAACCATTCCCCCAGCTATTATCCCCATGGAGAATAGCTGCTCACAGGAGACGACGCGGAAGATTGCCTTCAGGTATGCGCTCTGAGGACATCCTCTGATGTGCTCGAGCTGCATACCGTAGCTCTCATCCTGCCATCTCCCGTCGAAGAAGCCCTGCAGACCCGCACTGGTCTTGGGCCGAGGCTTACCCGCGTCCAATGGGGGTGGACGAGGAGAGATGCCCGTTCCTAAAATTTCAATAACAGACTCTTTTTTGGAACTGCCACTTACCTGCTGGGCATAAGAAATCCCTGCAACTAACGCCGGGGATCGTGGTGCTGCTGCTGGTTTTGTTGTTGCTGCTGGCTTTTTGCTCTGGCCAGTTGGCTTCGTGGTGGCCAGTGGTGGCCTCATCACAAGTCCGCTGGGCTTTGGCGCTGACGACGAAGCCTTTTCGACAACTTCCTTCAGGGTAGGATTCTGTCCTAGAGTCGAAGATGTCGACTCAGCATTTACTGAAACTGCAGTTACAGATTCTGCAGCAATAGCTGTAGTGCTTGGCGGTGTTACTCCAGACTCTTCGCGGTCAGTTGCAGTTTTCCTGGCAATTGCCTTGGTCTCTTCAGTTGGGCCCTTAATGGCCTCTTCACTTGGGCCCTTAATGGCCTTTTCTGTGGGCCCTTGGGGGTTTTTCTTAGAAGAAGAAGAAGAAGAACCTTTTTTGTTCTTCTTTCTTCTTCGAGTCAATTTGAGGGGATCATCATTCCCCCCAGAATCGCTGCTGCTCTCACTCATTTAGAGTGAGGCACAGACGTTTTTTATACTTTTTATTTTATTTTAGTAACTTTATAATTTGTGATAAATTAAATTTATTCTTTTACTTTAATTTATTACTTTACAATTTTATTATTTGCGAGCTACAAAACTAAAAAAAAATTTACGGTTGTCATGTTGTCATGGCAACGGCCGAAATTAGATTGAAATTTGTGCAAATGTCACCAAATATTTAGTTTTTTCACAATTTTTGTAGCTTTTTTATAGTTTTTTATGTAAAACAAATTCACTCTGGGCGACACTTTCTCAGCAGTGGTATAGCCGATAACACCACACTTCACTTTTCAGACTTTTTTATCACTTATTTTACGATATTTTTATTATTGCTGCGGAGCTCGATTTGACACATCTACTCTTACTGAAAATAATAATAATAATAATAATGGTTCCAAGCAAAATTAGTTTACAAATGTAATTTTACATAAAAAGTACTGAAATTATTACATCACTTTTCAACACGCTAGAGTCAGTTTTCCATATGTGCTATAAATTCACTGCAAAAATAGTAGTAATTGTACCCTTAGCAGAAGTATTTTCATTTGAAGTGTACTGCTGATTCCCATAAAACAGATACTCATCGTTCAGACTGTACTAGTGATTGTCAGAACGTGTGCGAACATCGGTTTACATGGTTCTTTCAGTGCGCGTCCGACTGATTTTGGATAGAGAATAATTTTATTCCGGCGAAAAGAAAAGGTTCTTCTGGATGTGTTAGGTGTATAGTATTTACTCATTACTTCCTCTTTTTATTTCATTATTTGTTCCGCACTGATTTCGCATATATGACTTATATATATAGCATATATACATACATGTAAAAATATATATGTGTAAAATTACGACATTTGTAGTGAAAGTGATGCATTTGATTCTACAAAATCCCCCACGGGGATAGTAATATTGCAATAAATTTTTAAATTTGCTTTGAAAAATGATCTTCATATACATATTCAAGAGGTATTTGGATTACTCATCATCTTCTGAAATTGTGTGTGTTGTTTGTTGCTCTGCTATGCATACATATGATTGTGTGTCAAATTTTTCCGAAATGAAGTGTTTTTAGTTTTAAGATTTTTTGTTTAAACTGCTGTGTCACTACTCCTTCTTTCCATTCTTTAATCTATATTTTAAACTGGTTAGTTTGTTTCCTGTCATGTATCCCTGTTTGAGTTGTAGTGATTCTTTTGAATCAAAGGCAAGATATGAACAGCATGTAATAAAACATAAGTTTTTGTAAGTAGGAACGTTTTATTGCTACGACTGCGAGAGAATGTTCTCTAAATATTCTACTTTTCTCTCGCACAGGTACAGAAAACATAAAAACATAGTAGTAAAAGCCAGCGATGAAAACGAATATTCTTCTAACATAAAAATTTGTGCCTTTAGATGTACAGACCAAGTAATTTTTGTTCGTCATTTGCTAAAGCATTCCAAAAACGGGGATAAGGTGAAATGTCCATGGGCTAATTGCATATTTTACTTTGAAAATATGTGGTCTTTTCGCTCTCATTTAAGGCGAGCACATCAATTTAAATTTCAAGAGAATAACGAAAATTCTATAAATACAGAGAATTGCTTACTTTCTCAGGAAAGTGTGGTATCTCAATATGAAGAATCTGAAAAGAACATTCTGGAAGCGAATAAAATTGCTCCTAATGTCTTTTAAAGATCTCATATTCCACCTCAAAGTGAAATTCAATGTACCCGAAAGCATTTTAAACTTAATATGTAATGAAATAAACAGTGAAACAAGAATGTGCCAAAAATCTTGCTTATCGGAATTAAATAGTATATTTATTAAATATAAATTCAGCAAAGCTCTATCTGATGAAATTATTGGGACTATAGTTGAAAAAACTAATTGTTGCCTATTAAATACAGCTTACAAAAGAAATATTTCCTTTAAAACGAACGAATACTTTATTGAGCCATTAGAAATTTTTTTGGGGAAAAATAAGACACATATTGATTGTTTTTATCATTACGTTCCAATTTTAAAAACTATAGAATGCCTTATTCAGGATGAAACAGTGCAAAAGAACATATACTTAAAAGCAGCACACCCCTTAAGGAACGTGTATTCAGACCATAAGGATGGTTTGATCTACAGAAATAGCTCATTCTTTAACAACGCCGATAAGAAATTAGAGATAATTTTTTACATGGATTCATTTGAAGTGTGCAACCCTCTAGGTTCTGCAAAATCCAAATACAAGTTATTAGCCGTTTACTTTGTATTAGGAAACCTTTCTGTTCATAGTAGGTCAAAAGTTGAAAATATTCAATTAGCACTTCTTTGTTAAGAAAGTTATGTGAAAGAATTCGGTTATGATAATATATTTCAAAAGCTGATTTCTGACATAAAAATTCTTGAAAATATGGGTGTACCTTCAAAAGATGGCTACACAAAAGGCTCAATTATCGCAATCTCTGCAGATAACTTAGGAGCACACCAAATAGGAGGCTTTTTAGAAGACTTTAGTAAGTCTCAATTTTTCTGCCGATACTGCCACATTTCATTAAATGAGTTCAAATCATCTTTTGATATTCGTCAAGATTATCGAACTTGTAAAACTTACAATATGGATGTACAAAGCATGAACGACACCGGAATAGTTTCAAGAGGAATTAAACATGATTCAATTTTTAATGAACTTTCACATTACCATGTATGCAACCCAGGCTTGCCTCCTTGTATTGCACATGATATCTATGAAGGAATTATACCACAAGATTTGAACCTTTTCATAAGATATTTTGTAAAAAATAATTGGTTTACCTACACTTTTATTAATGATAATTTGAGATATGTTTCTTCTGTGTTGAAATTAAACATATCTTTTCCCGAAATAAATCCGAAATCGAAGAAAATTCCTGGGCATGCTCACCAGAACTTTATCCTTTTAACGATATTTCCATTAATCGTTTTAAATTGCGATGGTGATTATGTTGATTTAAATGATCCTGTTTGGCAACTGTTGCTTCATTTAAAGACTATTACCGAAATTATTTCATCTGAATTTGTTTCTTATGATCAAGTTTGCAAATTGTACTTTATAATAGTCGAATATTTACATGGCAGAAAGAAGTACTTTCCAGAGCAAAATTTACTACCAAAACATCACTACTTGCAACACTACCCACACCTGATAAAGCTTTTTGGTCCTCTAAACAAGTTTTCAACACTAAGGTTCGAAAGTAAGCACCAGTACTTCAAAAAAATCATATGTCATTCCAGGAATTTTAAGAATGTTACAAAACACTTGACTGAGAGGCACCAACTCTTTCAAAGCTCTATTCATATCCGCTTTATTGATACTATTGTCGCAGAAAATGTTAGTGGAATAATTTTAGATGAAGCTATGGGTAATATTCCACTGAAATATGTTTATAATGTTTTTAAAGCCAAATATCTGGACATAGAATATGTCGGTGGAAATTTAGTTCCAGTATATGTAGACGAGCTCAATATATTAATAGTATTAAATATACAATGTCTTCTTTTAGACAGATTTTACTCTGATTTAGCTTTTTACGGGAAAGTTTGTGTGCTTGAGTTAAATTATAAAAAAGGTGTTTAATATTATACTAGACACGGACTCTAATAGTGTTTGTATTCATTACACCAACCTCTTGTCGCCTTTTCCTATCCAAATGTATCACTCAGAAAACAAAGAATTTGCAGTTTTACGACACAGCGTTCCATTTTTATTGTAAAGAAGAAGGAAAGAAGGTGAATAATTCAACTTAACTTTACGCTTTTTATTTTATTCCAATGAATTGCGTTATACTCTAATTTCCAGATGTGTAGAAAAGCGTTTAAAATTTGGAATAAAGAACGCACCGTAAGAAATGCATTTTGTTGCGAAGTTGATTTAAATGAAGTAATATGCAAAGGTACTTTAAAAGATAATACGTAATATTTCAAAATGCAAATAAATTAATGAGTTCCAGGTAATGAACTTGGAATTTATGGAAACAGGCTCGTTTTGGAGGAGGACGGCACATGCATTGAAGACAAGGAAATCTTAGTGTTTTACAGATAAAGTTTTGATTTTATTAGATGAAAATGAAGAATGGTCTCAGAGAGAATCAAAAAATGCTCAGAAAAGTCCTGTCTTCGAATCAACATTATTATATATACCATCCAATGTAGATAGAAATACATCAATAGACTCCACAGCAAATACCTCCACAACGGCTTCTCTGTACAATGAAATTCCTAGCTGCAGATCCAACGAAACTGACCAGTTTGCAGTTCACAAAGCTCACTTTCAGATACGTTGTCTATGTCCAGCGGGGCTTTATCAGTAACATCCCAAGATGCCAATATTGGTCTTGAGGAATGTAAACGTTTATTTACAGACTTCAGAATAACCTGGAATAAAATTCCAAATCACATTAAAACGCTGTTTGAAGACGCAAAGCCATTAGAAATTTATCTAACCGATTTTATTCACTTTGTGATAAATGAAATGCGCGTTGTATCGTTTTACATTCCTGTTCCTATAATGCGTCAAGTCGCCGAGCAAGCTATATCAAAGTATCCTAAGAGCTTTGGAACTACTAATGACAAAGGTCTAATCAATACAGAATCTGCAAACTTGACCGCAAAATTGACGTACCACAACAATTACTTAAACAGAAAGTCTTCAAAGAGACCACTGAATACCTCAATTAAGCCAAGTTTAATAAAAAAAATGAAAAGCTTAAAAGAAAGTTGTCCGAATTGGATTGTTGACTTATATGAATCGGATGATGCCTTGGAGCAAAAGAGACTCTTTTTAAAACAAAACTCTGTAATTTCAAACTTAAAACCAGAAGAGCTTGAAGAAATGAATTTGTATTTCGAAAACACGTACTGCTCCAAACGAAAGTTTTTAAATAATCTGGAAAATCCTCCAACGATACACGAAATCGTTGAAAAGCGGCCTATATTGCTTCAACGAACATATGCCAAAAAACATTTCAACAAACTTATTGACAATCCAAATTTCAACGCGGTAAAACAGTTTGAAAAGTATAGCGACGCAATCATCGCTTTCTCAATAAGTCTAAAGAAGACTTCGGTGAAAGAAATTATCTAGAAAGAAAGCGATAAAAATTACGCTATCTTTAAGGTTATATCAGTTTATTTTGCTGAAGATATTGAAGTATTAATTAAACGATATCCAGTAAGTAACATTTTCATATAACCGTAACATTTTCATATAAACTCAATTGAACCTAAATATAACTCGCCTTGGGCCGCAATGTTAAGTACGTTAATTGTTAATTGTATTATATGTAATAATTTTAATAAAATTTTTCCTGCACATGTATTTTGTGAAATCTTTTTATAATTCTAAACATAATTGTACATACATTGCAGAACAGGATCCCGAAAATAGCATCATATACATTTTGGTGGAAGGAAAAAAGTGCTCTTCAACTACTTCTTTATTTGGCGCATTCGAAATTATGTTGTGCTATTTTTTCAATTTCAACATTAGTTACCCGAAAGAAGCTAGTCTTACCATGCAGACACTACAACAAATTGCGGGGATATCATATGATTTCGGAAGATCGCGAAAGAAAACTTTGGGGAACAAGTCTAGAGTAAATACGTTTGTTAATGCTTGCTCGCAATATTTAGAGTCACCATAAGTATATTAAACACGAAAACGGCTACCTTAGATATTGTTTCTTTTATGTATATTACGAATTTATTGTTAAATTTATTCAAAACTGTTAATTTTTTTTATCAAATGTATATTTTAATGATAAGCTTTACAGGTATTAATTTGTACGTACCTATGTTTACATATGTGCATACAAGGTATCCCACTTAATGTGCGTACAGGCCAATTTTCTTGAAAATGTCCAAGGGTCCTAATAACAACAGAATCTTTTTTAATTAACCACTTTTATGACATCTCTGTACATTTTTGAGAAAATTGTCCTGGAGGTATGTTTCGGGAGGTACTTGCAGGTTTGTTAAATCAAAATTATAAGCAAAAGGATCAAGAAGTGAGGCTTTAATGTGCTTTTGAAATAAGATAAAATTAATTCAATAAAGGCTGCAAAAATGTACATTTAATTTATAATATTTCGTCACGAAAATAATTATTTTTGATGCAATTGAATTGCTTTCAATTTTAGTTGTCAGTTAGTCGAAAAAATAGCTACATTAATATAAACATATTTATATGTTATCCAATAATGTTAAAGTAGGGATAGAACGTATTATTTTTATGTTTTTTTGTACCGTAGAATTGCTAACGAATTAATTTAAAGAACATAATATATGTACAAGTACATACGTGTACACATACAGTACATAACTATTTTCCTTAAACTAAAGTTTTTGTTAAGTTTATTCAAAAAATTTTTATTTATTTTTTGTCATATATATATTTTTTATTGAATTTAATTTGTACGTAACTATGATTATTTATGTTCATACAAAGTGTCCCATGTAACGTATCTGTACGTCAATGTTATATATATATTCAATATATTCAAAATGATAACCAAATTAAAACTTTATAATGTTTTTGAAATAAGATGAGATTTCACAGTCTGCAAATGTAAGTACATTTACTTTAAATATTTGGTCACAATGCTTAGAATTGAATTTTAGTTGTCAATTTGTCGAAGGAATAGTTACATTAATATAAACATAATTATATATTATCCAATAATATTAAAGCAGGGATAGAATGTATTATTTTGATGTTTTTTTTTGCACTACATGAGCATGTACATCTACACATACATATGAACATAATTACTTCCTTTTTTTTTAAAGGCAGGGGGCGAGAGATCCCAGGCAGGAGGCAAAGTAGGCTTGTCCTAACCTGCTACACTTAAAGTTTTTGTTACGTTATTTATACATATTTTAACAAAAATATAAAATATACTAAATCATAAATTAAATATCATTCCAACAGATTACTTTTTTATGACTTTCCTAACTTTCCTTACTATAGCCGTTTTCTGAAGCAAAAGTACTCAGCACGATATCAAACTTTGTTCGAATTAATTGTAAAATTACTTTATAAGTGGTAGTATAATAGGTAACTGTGATTGATTACCAAATAACGCGTTTATTGGGGAATGATGCACAACACAACTATGTAACGGATACATTTAATGCTTGCAAAATAAGCATTTCTTAAAGAAAAAGTACTTAGACATTATTATTATTAGAACAGTTTAATAATCTCCTGACTTCTGAGTGCTTTTTCTGGAAGAAATGCTTATTTTCCAAGCATTCAATGTACCCTTTACTGTTGTATTGTGTATCATTCCCCAATTATCGCGTTATTTAGTAATCAATCGCAGTTAGTATACTATCACCATAAAGTAATTTTACAATTAATCTGAGCAAAGTTTGATTTCATGCTGAGTATTTTTCCTTCAAGAAACGGTTATATTACAAGCATTCAATGTACTTTTTACTGTTTTCTTGTGTATCTTTCCCTTATACAAGGGTAATTTTGCAATCAATCCGAGCACAGTTTGATATTGTGGAGAGTATTTTTCCTTGAAGAAACTGCAATTTTACAATCAATCATTGTACCCTTTTCTGTTGTGTTGTGTATCTTTCCCTCATAAAAGTGTAATTTTGCAATCAATCCGAGCACAATTTGATATTGTGGGGAGTATTTTTCCTTGAAGAAACTGCAATTTTACAATCAATCATTGCACCCTTTTCTGTTGTGTTGTGTATCTTTCCCTCATAAAAGTGTAATTTTGCAATCAATCCGAGCACAATTTGATATTGTGGTGAGTATTTTTCCTTCAAGAATGGGCTATTTTACAATCATTCAATGTACCCTTTACTGTTGTGTTGTGTATCTTTCCACAATAAAAGGGTTATTTTGCAATCCATCGTAGTACACTTTACTGCTGTGCTAAGCAATTTTACCTTGAATATTCTTAAGATTGCATAGCATAGGAATTTTGCTACAATTAACATTGGCAAAAATTGTGCCAACGTTAATTGAAGTAAAAATACACAATTTATTTTTACAGTGTTGGTATAGATGGGCGGTTTGTCTTAGAGTGTCTCGATTTTGTGGGTAATCGCATCTGTATATGAAACGAAATCCCCTTCTATGAAGAAGAGATCGTTGAATTCCCTACAGATATTGAGAATACTTTCAGACTCCTCTGAATTACAGTGATCCAATTTGATAAGGTTGTGTAGAGTCAGTATTCTGCCCTTAATTGGATCTCTGTCAGAATCTGTCGAGATGACCACAAAGTCGTCCAAGTCTTGGTAAACTGGGTTCACCTCGTAAGGGCCCAGATCGGCGTCCTCCTCATTTGTGCTGAGGATTAGGACTTTTGCCATACCGTTGACTGGTTCGACGATAGAGTTTCCGAGAAATAAACCAGGCCTTATTTCCTTTTTGAAACAAACCAGGTCTTATTTCCTTTTTGAAACAAACCGATTGATGTTGAATAGAAGGAGGTGGAATTTCAATAATGAACTCTGATCGAGCCGGAATTTTGACTTTTTTAAGTGATCCAATTCTTTCTGATGATTATTAGGAAGGAGATATGATTCTAACTTTTGTGGAATTTTGAAGGAGTTATTCGATGATTCCGACTCGATAGAATTTGAAGGAGATAAAACTTTATTGAAATTCTTTGACTTCCTTGATTTTATCTTGGAATTCACTTTTTGTGAATCTATTGATGAAGGAGATAGAATTTTACTAGATGCAGCCTTTTGTGTGGCTGTAGATGGAAATATACTTTTACGTTCTTGCTTGATATCTTGTGAAGCTTTGGATGGAGATAGAATTTTATTTAATTCAGCCTCTTGTGTGGCTATAGATGGAGATAGATTTTTACCTTTATGCTTCATTTCTTGTGAAGCATTTGCTGGCGATCGATTTGCATTGCTTTTCAAAGCAATTGATGGAGATAGGTTTGTATTAATATCTTTATTGGAGACTGTTATCCCTGTATATATCAGACTCTTTGTTTGAGACCTCTTTTCTGGGTCTTCCCTTTTCAAATAAACGTATGGATAGTTAGTGTAATATTCTTCATAAAGATAAGATTCATTTGAATCGTTTATTTCTAAAGAAATATATTTATTTTTGTAATTTATACTAGCATTGTATCGAGATAAAAAGTCATGACCAAGTAGGCCATTGTATGAGAGGATGGAGTTATTTCCCACAATTTGAAATGGGTGTTCTAGGATGGAGTTATTATTATTCGAAGATTCTAAATTCAATTTAGCAAAGATGAGCCCTTCCGTAGAAGTGGACTCTGTACACAAAGTATTTATATTGCAGACAGCATCTTGTAGCAGATGCTATCTGCCTTCAATGGAATGGAGTTTAATTCGGCTGATCTCTGCTCCAGTATCAATTAAAAATGTAAGTTTTGGAGCAGAGCAGATGACAACAGGCAAGGAAAAAGTTAAAGAATTTTTATTTATTTGAACGGGGATTTGAATTATATTCTTGCTGCCTACTTTTCCGTTGATATTGTCCCGGGATTCCTGTGGAATTGTGCTGTAGTTTGTATGTGCGAAGAGTTGCCGAATGAGACCCCCGCTGCATCCAGTTTCCCCTGCCTGGATGCCGATAAATTTTTGTTGTCCTTCCTATTTGGAGACGGTGATCTAGCCAGATATTTGCATTTTTATATCTCGGTGGAGTTCGATTCTCTCGGAATACTGGCTGCTGCCAGTTCCTGTTTTGTGGCTGTCTATTAGCCATGTTTGCCAGTGGAATTGTATTTATTTCCCGAAAATTATTTTGGTTTCCTGGGCTGTTGTTAGAACGATTAGTATTCGCAGCTCTTGTCCTGCATTCTTCTATGGTGTGCCCAATTCGATGACAATATCGACAAGATGGGCCCTGCGACTGAGATGTGACTTTATTGAAATCTGGCGGGCGTTGTAATTGCGAGTTTAGCTTTGGAACTGCGTTGAAATTTTGGGTGGAGCGTTGTATCACTGGACAGCTTGATGCAGCATTCCCCAGTCTTTTGCATTTGAATTTATTGCTTGCGCAAATGTAGTTTGATTTATCTTGTTTTGTGCTTGGGAAACAAGTTGTTACTGCTCTAAGCGTGAGGCATGCTCCAAGATGTGTGATTACAATGCAGAAAAGGATTTATCGGAATGTACTTTGGCTAAAGTTTGGAGTTGTGGATTGGATAATCCGTCCTCTATAGCTCTCGCTGCTTGACACTCATTATCTTTTAAAAGAGATTTTAAAAGAATTTTATCACTTGTATATGAGTGCGTTGCCTCATTTAGTTTGGATAGAATTGTGCTAAGTCTCTGAAGGAAATCTTTCACGCTTTCCCCTATTGTCTGTTTAGAATCATTTAATTGAGACTGTAGCGTAGTTCTGGGAATTTTTACCTCAAAAGTTTGAGTTAAAATTGATTTTAAGGTGGGCCAATCTTCAACTTCATTGTACCTGAAAATATCATATGCGTCTGCAGATAATTTACTCCTTATTAAGCTAAAGAGGGTGTGCTTTTCGCTTGTCGTCGTTGCTGTTGTGTATGAATCATCACAGCTTGAAATGAATTTGTGAAGATCTTTCGGATTTCCATTGAAATTGGGAATTAATGTTCTCGCGTCAGATAGGAAAAAATTTTATTGGTCTCTGAAAGAGACATTGTGGTGATGCTCTGTGGAATTATTTGTAGTTTTCCTTATGTTTTGGAATCTCGAGTCCAACTGTTCTAGCAGCGCAATTACAGTGTCTGAGAATGATGTTCCATGTTTATGTAAACATCATTCATGAAGTATTCGTTATCTTTGTCGCTTGGGCCAACATTCAAGATTATTTCGTTATGTGTTTCTTCAAAATCGTCCCAATATTTGTGCAACGAGTTCAATTTTTGGTTTAAGTATGCCTGGAATTATTATCTATAGATTGAATAATATGGGATAATGTTTTTCTTCTATCTTCTTGTAACCGAAACCATGCTGTATTTGATTCTGTGCTGTCCAGGTTATCAGCTGCAGTTATTTTTTGAGAAGTTTTTGGAAGTGGGACGTAAAACGGGTTATTTTTGAGCTCTGTGTGGACTGATATGGATTTCAACCTATCAGACAGAGTTGCCTTTGTAAGATTGTACCAGTTCTCCGTTTTGTCATAGCATGACTGCTTAAAATAATCATGAGTTTCAGTAAAATCGTCATGATCTTGAATCAGGGTTTCCGTTTTTTCAAATGAAGCCCATACGTCTTCCAAATTTTGGAGTTTTTCAGAAGTAAAATCTGAAGTCCTTTTACTTTTATTCGCTTTATGATAATCAGCCAGAATTTGTCTAATTTCTGCCATTTTTGGAACTTGTGACAAGCAAAGCTCATCGAAAGATTTGTTTTCTTTAGTCATGTTGGATTCGAGTAGTATTCAGATCGGGGTGAATTTGTTTAAGTTTAGAAAAATATAGAAGACGTGGAAAATTTATATGGGGGTTGAAGAGCAAAAAAGTTTTATTAAGATTGGGAGAAGTTAGGTATGTATATGTTTAGGTGCGTTGTTTTTTGTAAGAGGGGTAAGTGTATAAAACGACAATAGCAGCAACAAAATGATAAATCAATAGGGAAATATGAATTAGGTTAATAAAAAAAATGTTTTTTGAATTAAATGTTAAAAGTTTTGTAGGGTTTAAAAAATTGAGGTGAAGGAGAAACGACAGTAAACTAAGATCACTTGATTATTAATTATTGTAGTGATCTATACGTATTGCAGCTGCTAGGCAGCAGGTTGATTTAAAGCTTTGATTTTAAAAATTAATTTATGAGGACTCCCAACGTCAATATAAAGAGTTATGTTGGTTGCAAGTAAATATTTCTGTTAATTAAGAGGAGGAAAAAATAAAAATTTGGGATTTTGTATTAGAATTGCTGAAAAAAAAAATTCTTTTTTCATGATTGCTCCCTCCAATCAAAATCTCTCTGCTGAACGATAGCCTTTCCAAGTTCTATGTCGTTATGTTTATATAAATGAATTGATAGTGAAAATAATTTGTTTCTGCATATAAAAAGAATCGAGCATAAAAATATTTTGATTTTAAACACAAAATGAATCAATTATAAAAACAAGTGAAAAAGCTAGAGTTGGTCTAAGATCAATTCTTATGATACCCTAGATGAATGCCCATATGAAATTTCGTATGGTCTCTCATTTGAACAATTTTGATTTTTTGCATTGGTTTCTCGCATATATTTCTAGAACGGCTAGTCAGACAGAAAAAATGATTATAATCAATTTTATAGGATTTCTTATTCTGAAGAAGATTTTAGTACAATAAAAATGTCTGGGACTGATTGTTTTCAAAGTATATGTAAAAAACCAAAATTTTTATATGGAAACACCAAAAAGGGATTGCCCGATTTAGTCCATTTTTGAAATTTTACTTGCTATTGCTATTAAATCACAATATACCAAATTTCAGCTTTCCATGTCGACGTGTTCTCAGGTACTGTCCAAATATATAGTGGAAAACGAAATTTTTGTATGGCAACCCCACGAAGGAGTTGCCCGATTTGTCTCATATTCGAACTTAATTTTACTTTTTTTTTGTAATGTGCGTATACAAAATTTCAGCTTTCTAAGTGAACGCGTTCTCGAGTTATCGTACGCACGGACGGACACACGGACATGCAAAAATCAATATAACTTTTAATTTTATGCGGAGGTGTCCAATCCATTTTGCTCTACCATCATTATTTCTGTGCGTTACAAACGGAATGGCAAACTTAGTATACCCTATAGATTTCATCTAGGGTATAATAATGTGTCTTTGTATATAAAATGACTTGATTATAAATATCTATTTTTTTTGCTACCTTTTATTTTATCCAGAGGTATTAGTATAGCTGTTAGTATATTTAATTGAACAAAACATACACAAAATATTAAAAAATTAAAATATTTGATTAATTTCAATCAAGAAATCCAATGCAGGGCAAATTTTAATTCAAACTTTCCAGAAAATTCTAAGATTCACACACGTTTGCTTGGGCGAAAAGTTGATAGGTAACTAAATCGTCCGTTAAACTGCACTAAAAGAACCTTCACGTAATTTCAACAGAATCATTTCCTCTACTGTATCTATCTATATCATTCTCAGAAAATTCTCAGCAGTATGGTGACAAGCAATTTCGCGTAATTAATTCTAGTCGTATTGTTAGTGGCCACCAATAGTAAATAACAATTCTGCCGAACTATTTTCTAATTTCTAAAAAAAAAAGAATGCTTATTGCTTATCTACGCGTCTATGCTCATAAAACTTGTTAGCAGCCTAAGCAATATGCGTAATAAAAATTCTGAAGAAGAAATGTCCAGTTAATTTTTAAGAAAAAATTGAGGGCTTCCTTAAATCAGGTCCAGGCATCGTTGATTTTATATTGGAATAAGGCATTGCTGGCTAACCCTTTCGTTACACCATCAAGTGGAGGCAACGTCGATTTTATATACCATACTCATGCCATGCGGATCACAGAAAACCCGTACACCGGAATGAGGAGATATCTATAAAGGCATGTACACACGCTCAAGGAAATCTTGCGACTTGCATGACCCAGTCATATGATTTGCTTGAGCGTGTGTAGCGGTCTTTACACTCCATAATCAATGGCATCCCAACTCTAGTCAATATAATTTATTCATTACATTCCATCCATCCATTCCTCTCGTGTAGTCAGCCATCCTTTCTATCCATCCATTAATTTTAACAAGTAAAAACGCTAGAATTGGTCTAACAATAACACCAATTCTTATGATACCCTAGTAGATGATTGCACGTATTTAATTTGGTATATACACCCATCAGCGCAACTTTGATTTTTGAAGTGGTTTTTCGCATATATTTCTAGAACGGTTCGTCGGAAAGTAAAAATGACTATGACCAATTTCATAGGATACGTAAAAAAACTAAATTTTTGTATGGCAAGACCAAGAAGGGGTTGTCCTGTTTAGACCAGTTTTAATATTTTATTGACTATTTTTATGAAAACGCCATGTACAAAATTTCAATTGTTGTTCAAATGTTGTGGTCCATTCCAGCATTTTGCATCAACCATATAAAATTTATATACTCTGCTCAATACACACAGTATACGTGTATACGTAAAAACCCTTCAGTTAAGTAAACGCGTTCTCAAGTAATTTTGCGGACGGACGGATAGGACAGATGAAAATACAAAAATCAAAATTACTTTTAATATTATGTGTGGGTGTCCAATCCATTTTGCTCTACCATCATTATTTCTATGCCCTACAAACTGAATGACAAACTTAAACTACTCTTCAATAGCCTCAAAGACGTCACGGATTTCAACGAGACTGAGGTTTAATTACGAAAAATTGTCATTTTTATCACATTTAATGTTTTCAATTTTTCGTAAGTAAACTTTAGTCTCTTTGAAATCCGCAACGTCTTTACGACTATTGTAGTCGAGCCATTAGTATACCCTATGATTCAACATCTAGATTCTAGAATAAAAAAGATTTCAAGATTCTGACGTCAAACCCAAATCCAAAACTAGTCAATAAAATCCTACAACCAAATCAGAATGATTTATTTAAATTAACATAACAGAAGAAAAATCAAAATCAAATCGTAAAATATGCACACTATAATTATAGCCATTTTGTTCTCAATAATATTATAAAATAATTTAGAAACTTATGATATTTGAAGAATAGAGAGGTGATCATTATGCATTCGCCACCGAGGTATATATATGCAACCACCAAATAAGTTACGTCATCAAAGCTTTAAAGAAACTGAACTCAACTAACCTGATTTGTTCTACATATAAAGCTGTATAACAAAGCTCAATATTCTCAAACAGGTACAACTATGGCCATCTAGCGTGGAAGTGACTACTTAAAGTTGCGACCACTATATAATATATACACAATGGTGCTACTAAGTGTGGTTTGGACCTTCACAATTCGCCTACGTGGTTTATTTAGGACGAACTAGGTGTCGCAATCGTAGGGGTGGATTTAGACATGACACGGATCAGCTGATAGGCATGTCAGGGTTCGGGAACTGTCAACGTTGCTTTGATCAAGATTCTGAAATCGTCCACAATTGATAATAACCTTCGGTTAAACTTATTTTTAAAGTTAATTGTGATAACATTAACCATGTTTAAGCAAAAAACCTGGCGCATCTTTGAGTGTGGTGTTAACAGTTCCGCGGTTGCAGCTTATTATGAATTGTGAACGAATTCGATCTTGAAATTGAACACGAAAAATAGAGTGGGAAAATGCCGCGAAGTCCGATTATAACCTATTAAGTGGAGCCCAGAAATAACTACACACAGCAAATACAAAATAAAGTGGAAAGTTAGGCATTGTGCGTACTGAGAGGCCTTTTAATTTCGCCGTTAGACAATTTTTCTCTTGTGCAATCGATGGTGGATTGTCCACCGAGCATAACTTTATCCCGAATTTGGAGAAATGATGGAATATAACACTATTTTATGGACACCGTATTTAAGTCCGGAATGGTAGGATTTCCACCTTTATTTTTAATAATCCAACTATTTGTGTATCGCAAATATGCGTCCCCACCTGATTCGTCGCTGATATCCCACGATGTGTATACATAAGTTCCATAAGAATATGTCAGGAGTTTCACGTTTTTGCCGACAGTCTATTGTACTGTTGTATTGTATTGTATTGTATTGTTGTACAATTCATACAAGAAAATGGAGAGGACGAGGTAAGTTGCTCTGTAACAGTATATAGGTATATTGTTACGTGCAATATAAAAAGGACAAGCGGCATCTACATACTTCACTTGGAATCACTAATTAAGTACGGACATAAACAAGTTTAGGTTCGGAGAATCGATGTTTCGAGAACGAAATATTCGGGAACGTTCTAGGACAATTTCTGGAGTATAAATACGGCACTTTTGAAATACATATGGTGTTTTGAATACGAACTTAGGCTACGTTCATAGCAACTGGTGTCAGAAGTGAAATAAAGAGACGACAGTTGACCTAAATTCAAAATGTCAAATTGTGTGACATTTCGTACTTTACGTGAAAGTTCTGGAAGATTATTTATAACCAACTGTGAGTAAATTACTAAAGCAATAGGATGAAAGCTGGAGGAGCTTCGAAAACAGGATTTGAAAGTGCAGTTGGGGAAGTGGTGATTACAAACGCAGGCACAAGGTGTGTTCTAGTCGAGAGACTTAGACAAGCTTTGGAAATGGAGGGAATGAATCCTGAGACATTTCGCAAGAGCCTGAAGAAGAGTCTGCGACGAGCATGGAAAATCTTTTGGGTATGTGTTTTAATGAGCAAGTTGGAGCTGTCAGCCGTATAGATAAGCAACGCCTTTGAGGAACAAAACAATTCGCTTGATGCACAAAAGAATTCTCTGCAAACATGTTTTGCAGAACAAAAGAGTTTGCTGGAATCTCGTTTAGATGAGCAAAAGAAATCTATGGAAACTCGTTTGGACATACAAAAGAAAAGAATGCTAACGAGGAACAAAAGAACTCTCTGCAAGCATGTTTAGAAGGGCAAAAGAATTCTATGGATGCCCTTAGGGATGAACACAAGATCTCCTTACAGATTTGTTTAGAAACTTGTTTGGAGGAACAGAAGAATTTTCTGAAAAATTCATTAGACGAACAAAATTTGATAAGTGAAGGAATCGAGCAGGAAATGAATACTCCTTCCAAAATCAAACAATTTCTTCATTATCAAAACCAAGAACACTAATCCCCAATTTCAGTTGAAATCCAAAAAATCTCTACAAAATCATTTCAAGCTGTGATGATCTGCACGCAACAGTAACGACGATAAATGAAAGGAACAATCAAGTTGTATAATGGCCTACTTTAAAATCACTTTTAGAGCAAACTTTCGGCGTAAAAATTCATAAATCTATCCTGCAGTCTCAGTTGTGTAACTCCATATAAAGAATAGGAGAAACCGTAAGATTTTCTTCAAAAATTAAATACGACACTATCCAAACTAAATGAGGCACCAGACTCATACACAAACGTTAAAATTCTTCTGAAAACTTTATTAAAAGATAATAAGTGTCAAGCAGTGAGAGATATTGAGGATGTTCTAACAAATGTCCAGCTGCAAACTTTAGCTAAAGTCCATCCCGATAAACCATTTTCATCCTTAAAATTAAATGCTCTAGAGCATGCATCACGAATAGAATTCAAACAATTCAGTTTCCAAATAGATAACGAATTAAATCGAAATTCCTTTCAACAAAATATAAATCAAAATCTTCGTTCGGCAACCCCCTTCGCACATACAAACAAAGACACAAATTCATAGGAATCCCAAGGCAATATTAACAGAGGCAATAATAAATTAATATCTATCCCCATTCAAATAAATAAAAATTCTTTAACTCTTCCTCTACTCCAAAGTTTACATTTCTAATTGATACAGAGCAGAGATCAGCTTAATTGAACTCCATCCATTAAAACCAGATAGTGTCTACTACAAAGATGCTGTCTGTAATATGAATATGAACGTTGTTTACAGAGTCCACTTCTACAAGAGGCCTCTTTTTTCGAAATTGACTTTAGAATATGAACATAGTAATTCCATCCTAGAACACCCATTTCAAATAGTTGGAATTACCACATCCGCTCATACGATGGCCTACTTCGTCATGATGTTTTATCTCGATACAATGCAAATCGATACTATAAGAATAAATTCATTTCTCTAAAAGTAAATGAATCTGACACATTTTAGCCATATGCACAATATTATTCAAATTATACATATTTTTATTTGAAAAGCGAATACATAGAAAGAGAACTCAGAAAAAAAGTTTATTATATACCGAGATTACATTCTCCAATGATAAAATTAATAGAAATCTATATCCGTCAATTGCTTCACAAAGCAACCCGCATCTAATTCTTTACAAGAAGTGAAACCAAAAGGTATTTCAAAATAAATTGCTCCATCAGTAGGTCCAATTAAAATGGAAACAACATTATGAAAACCTATCTCCATCCATAGCTCCTCAAGAGAAGAAGTTCAAACGTAAAAATATATATCCAGCTATAGCCGCACAAAAGGCTGAATCAAATAAAAGTCTATCTCCTTCATCATTAAATTCACAAAAGGTGAATTCTAAGATTAAACCTCTTTTTATGTTTAAGGAATTTCAATAAATCCTATACCTCCTTCAAATTCTATCGGGTCGGAATCATCGAATAACTCCTTCCAAATTCCACAAAAGTTGGAATCATATCTCCTTCCATTAAAAAATTCGAAAAAATCGGAATCGAATTACACCCTGTTGATGCGATGAACGATACCTTGTTGATAAGGCACAATCGCGAGTAAGAGAGTAAGTAAGATTCTTGAAAAGTTAAAATCGGAGAGTTTAGAGTCAACTACGTACAAAGTCGGTTCTTAGTTGACAAAAAAGGTCTTTATATTGATAAAGCTTTAGTCCACTAAAAAGGTTTTAATTTGATAAAGTGTCTACTATAAGGTTTACTATATAGCGTGCCGAGTGTCTTTCTTTCTGTATCTTTTTAAATAAAAATTTGGATTCTTTACAAAAATCTGTACATACATTGGATCTAGATAAAATGCGGCCCCGACCAAGAAGACGCGACGCTGGACTCCGCCTGGCCGTTCTTCTCCTGCCATAGAAAGAACGACGCCCTAGGCTTATAACAGAAGCAACAATGTATCTGGAAATCATGCTTGATTTCAAGCTGAACTATCCTTCGATGAAAAACGAATTAAGAAATCCAGTGTGGGCTTCTATATGCAGAAGGAAAACTTTGGTGATAACTGGTGACTAAAATCCAGGGTAGTAGACAGTACGGCTAATCTTTTGTTACCATTCCATAGTCTGGTGGTCGAAAATGTAATGAACCTGAGCATATCCGGTGTCTAAGTACAACAGCCACAGTGGTAGCGAAGGTCATGCTTGATCTGCTGCTGCTGCTGAATCTCCATAGCAAGAGTGTAGCAATAGCCAGTGATGTCCGACTAAATTCGGGGGTTGGTGAAAGTAAAGAGGTTTCGGTCATTCCAATATACTTCTGAAAAGAAGCTGTATTGACGGCAGACCACCAAATACTTGTTCTAACTTTCGATGTGGTTTCAATACAATGATGTCCATCAGGACTGATTGTTATGGGCATTAGGTAATGGCAGCATACGATATATCTATTTTAACGGATTGCTCTAAAACGAGTTAGGGACCAGGAGGAGGGTATACTCCAGAGACTGGCAGTGGCATGAATCTTATAGAATGCCGAACAATTTAGTACATTTTGGTCAGAGCTTGAAGCAATTTTGCAAGTGGCACTGATATCCTCTGTGTAGTGAGTCCGATGCATGCTGCGTTGGTAAAATTGAATTTGGTATAGCTTAGCAAAGCTGCACTACATGCATATGCTGGGTTTCAGAACATAGGGATTTTTTTTTATATGCAGGGGATGAGAGATCCCAAAAACGGTGGCCAGGGCGGCCCATTGCACTATCCTGCTAAAATCCCTTTTACCAAAACCTTCCTGTCCTCTTAATGAAGCGCATCATGTCTTCATAAAGCAGGTTTTTTAGCTTATCCACAGATAGGACGGCAGACCACAGCGAATCCAATAGCAGCCATAGGGATATCCAGAGATGAAACGACTGATGAACTAGCCAAAGAAGGCTCTGAAATAGATATCACCGCAGCATTTTTATATAAAGGGATCCCGATCGGAGAATTAAAATGGGTGATTACTAGGGACGCCTGGGAAACGATAAGTCTCCAGTCAGCACAGACATATGGCGGGGCAATTAGGACCTAAAATAGGAAGAGATTAAAGAGCTGGGAGCAGAATCGACACCACGAACCTAGTAGAGATAGTGGCGATTGGGCCATAAAAAAGCTCCATCCTAAACTTCCCCTAAGATGAGACAATTTGATCCCAATCAGCATTAAATAATGTTACAGTGCCAATCAGTAGTTCGGAACAAAACAGTAATGGTTTGTTCGCCTTTCGCTGTGTTATGCCTTACATCGGACAACACATACTGTATGTATTTAACTCTTGTTTGACTCAGTATGTTTTTCATTATGACAGAAATTGGCTAAAGTATTACCTTTTCCAAAGAAGAAGATGGCTAGTACTCCTGCAGACTTTCTCCCCATTCGCATTCTGTAGTTTCTCTCCAAAGCTCTTGTAAAGCTGATCTGTAATCAGTTTCATAAGTAGTTATATTGAAGATAACTATTTGTTATCACGTTAGCAATCCGGTTTTCTACAGAATCATAGTTATGAAGGTAACACCGGATCTGAGAAGAAGCGTGGATAATGATGGGGTCGGGGTGCGTGTCATGCTAAATTCCTCAAAGGTCTTTAATAGCTTTAACCATCGAATACTGCTAAATAAACTGTTTTCAATGTTTAGGCTGTCAGCCTCAGCAACTAATTTTATTGGATGGTTTCTTGACGGGAGATTTCAGCAGGTTTATGTAAGAGACTTGCACTCTGCGACAAGGATCTGTCCATTGCACCTTATTGTTTAGTATGTTCATAAATGATTTACCCAATATCATTCTCTATGTTAACATCCACATGTATTCCGATGATGTTCAGTTATAATACAGCAGGCCTATTGGGCTTATGGAGTACTGTATGGCTCAGATAAATGATGATTTGGAGTGCTTATAATTGGTCGCTACACAACCAACTTTCGCTAAACCCTGGAAAATCTCAATGTCTTGTATTAGATCACAGTACTGTATTAACATCCACACACCCCCCCCCCCCCCCCCTGTGTTACTTGCAGGACAAGCGCTGTCGATCAATAATCCCGATGTAAAGATAAAGTCTAGAGTGACGTGCTGCGATCACATTGAAGCTATTGTTGGCAAAGTTTACGGCGGTTTGCGGAGACTGTACAAGCAAGTACAAGCATTAAGATGAAACTGATCAAGAATCTGATTTTACCCCACTTCTAAGTTACACTCTGTATGCTTGCGTAGGATAAATGCTGCCTTTAACGACTGTGTCAGATTCGTTTTTGATCTTGGAAGGTTTGATGATGTATCCCAATTCAAGTTTATGCTACTTGATTATCCTCTAGAGGCATATCTTATATGTAAATCTCTATCATTCCTCCATAAACTCATACGGCGTGGTAAGCCAATCTACTTAATCTGCCATATTCAATTTCTGCCGTCATCGCGGTACCATATATTTTGATTCCCCGATGTAAGAGGGGAGTACACGAGGGCTCTTTGTGAAAATAGCGCGGGTTTGGAACAATTTGCCATACAATATGCAACGTGTGGGTGATTTTGGAAGTTTTAAGAATTTTGTTAGCACTGTTATTTATTAGCTTACACGTAATTACTTCTGCTATTTAGTTTTCTATATTTACTTTCTCTTCTTTTTCATATTGTATCATTTAAGATTAATGTAGTTACTTATTGAACTGATTTTCCCAGTCTTTATTCTCTTCGTTTTTTGATCGTATTTTTCTATATCTAAACATAGTATTTTCTTTTTTTAACTTTATAATTTTACATTGTAAGATTGTAATCTTGTACATTACCAGCTTGTAAATAAATTGAATTGAATTAATTTGAACAGAGTGGACCAGAAGGAGGCATACGTGAAGCGGGCTGGTTATATCCATCAGAACTCCTCCTACATAACCTGCCTAACCTAGGACAACTATAGCTGGCTACCGCAGTGTCATCTTTACACATGAGCCCGGTAGGCTGTGATCCATGAGATCTCTTAGCCCCTGATATAGTACACCAACTGCTGACAAATTTTTAAACAGTAAAACAACCTATTACTACTTAGTTTAAACTTCAGATTTCGGCTACTAGAAATCCCATGGTCTACTTTCACCATGGGATTTACTCGAAATTTTATAAATGATAATAAATTTTGATACAAAAGAACATATAATAAAAACGTCATTGCCATTGTATAGCGACAATCTTTGAAGCCCCAGTATTTTTTAAATTTCCCGCATTTTTTTATGGTATATATATTCTGAAAGCTGTTCTGACATGAATAGGCTTTGAGCTAATAACTCTTTAACAGATGCAGAGAGCACATAGAGTATACTGGGTCAAATTAAAGCGGAGAGTCTACAGGTTATAGTTTTTATAAAAAAAAGGTATGTTAATGATCGTTTTGCAAAAAAACCTAGAGGTCAAAATAAAAACAAAAAGTAAAAAAATCGGAAATATTTTATTGAGACACCCGTATTTCCTGAGAGGAGGGCGTGTGGAGATCGTTGAGCAGTCCTTGGAAAGGCTATGAAATTCTGCATACAATGAGCTCTTAACTGTGACCGTACGCGCAGACTTTTTAAAATACAGGGTGTTTAGTGAAAAACTAGATTTTTTCTTAATCACCCTGTAACTCCTAAACGGTTGATATCCCCCCCCCCCCCTTGCCATACAATTTCTTGTTTGTCTAGGCGAGTACTATCACCTCTTGCTCTTTTGACCTCCTAAGGGGAAACACGCTGTATACGGGGTGCTCCGGTGTAGGTAATCCATAGAAAAGAAGGTAATAGCACTCACCTAAAAAAACAAAAAATGTACGGTGAAGACGCGTCGTTTCGGCGGTAGGGGGGTTTAAGATTTTTAGCGCTGTTTCCACTTTACACCCTGTAAATTTCTTGATATGTATACTATCAAAGCGAGATTTATCTCAGATGATAGCAAACGGACTAGGCTTTGCAATGAATACACAATCAGCCTTCCTGTCATCTACCATCGTAAGTTGTAGAACGTCAAAATCACAAAATTTGGGGGGAAATCCTAATTTAATTAAATTTTAACGATTTTCCCGCCAAAATGCATGATAACTATACAGTTTTTTTAGAAGATTTAGAAACCCCGGAATGTTACCTATAATTTGACTACCTAAATGCAACCGGTTTTGATATATTCCCGTTTCTATAATTCATAATTTTGTTAATTTTGCTACTGGCGGTGGTGATCTCGCCTAATTTTATGTAATTCACGCATAATTAGCAAAATTCATGAAATTATGAATCTTAGAAGCGGGAATTTCTCAAAAACGGTTGCATTTAGATAGGTACATGTGCAAACCACCCTACCGCCGAAATGACCCCCCCCCCCCCTCACCTTACAATTTTTTGTTTGGCTAGGTGAGTACCATCACCACCTTCTATATGGTTCACCTACACAATAACACCCTGTATAGTTTACAGATTGATGAAAAATTGTATAAATAGATAAATAATACCGATATTAGGTAATTTTGATTGAAATAATTTTGAATTTTCTTTAATTACATTTATTTCTTCTTTTGTTATTATTTTCTATTTCACAAGTTTATGTAATTCTATGTTTTAATCACATACATAAGTGTTTATTTTAACATTATTTTGTTTGACTTAAACTTTCCCAGTAATTAATAAAATTGTTTGGTTTTGTTGTTACCTACATGTTTCCTTAAAATTCATACAATTTAATTTGTGCATTTTATTTTTCTCTTAACTTGAAATAGAAATTTTATCACGTACTGGGAAAATTTAATACTTCGTTTTCGTGTCTATTGCTGCATTAATATATGTTAAGCATTTTCAATGCAATATTTCTTGAACAATTTTATTATGCACTGTTTATGCGATTTCCTAAAGGATTTACCTTATCCCAGACTTTTTAAATATATTTAGAATTTGACCTAGGTTAACGTTGTTCTGTATTCACTTCTCTATAGAGTTTGATTTATTTATGTTTGTTTGTTTAATGGAATGAATGTGTTTGAAAGAAAAAAATATTTTTGTATCAATTTTGTATATCTTTTCTTAAAAGCGGTCTCTAATATAATTCTTTTGCCCTTAATACAAAAATATTTTCAACCTTACAAATCTGTGATCTTTTATTTTTACAATATGTTGTTATCTGTAGTTTTAATTTTTACGAGTTCCTTGTTTTTCTTTTCTTTTCTTTATTTTAGGAGAAAAATATTCTTTTGTTTTTGTTATTTACTTAATTTTAACATCTAATAAAATGTATATTTAATGGTAGGGTAAATGTACTTTACGATTAATTTTATATAAAGGATTTTCTTAAGTATTTTTAGTTATTTCCATCCGGCGATGAGTTTTTGTGCAATAAATCAATGGTATAATTGAAATTTTTTTTACATTTTAAAATTTCAATATTTTCGGAATGATTGACTTATTCCACTGAGCCCCTAACTCACATCCGGATGGGGTTTTTTTTTATTTTTATATAATAATAATACAATTTGTTGGTCGTATGGATTAAAGATGGTAGATAAAAACAACATTTCCGAAACATGCGCTTTTACAAAACTTCAAACACATCCAACAAAGGAAGTACTATGAATTTCTATAGTAAAGTTTTCTCTTTATCATTTTCTTCATTTCGCTTAATTCTCCCCACATCGATAGGGAATGGGGTTGAAAACTATTTCTTCTTTCTAATTATTTTGTTTAGAATTTCCGTTTTTAAAATTTTAAAACCACAAAAAACACGCAAGATGGGATATTTTCGAAGCTTCAGTTTTATATTTCATTAACTATATAAATTAAAGTATTGCTTAATAATTTTTAGCTTAGGAAAATATTCTATCGGCTGGTAAATTTGTCTCCTGTGGTACTAAAAATAGTAAGAATTATTTAAGCCGGATATTCATATTAATACAGATAGCTACGGAGAAAATCATTCGAATTGCACAAGTTTTTAATAAAACAATTTCAATCTCTCCTATACAGTCTAATTCAAGTTTCTCACGAAAGTTTTTTCTCTGTGTACGATACTACTATGAGTAATTTCATACTCCCTTTTTTCTATTCTTACTTTATTTTTCATTAAAAAATATATTGTCGTCCCGCCATGGTCACAATCCAAAGCAATTCAAACAAAGTTCTCGCGTAGGCCATCTAGTTGTTTTGTAAGTCAAGATTTTTTTATGTACATATACATATTAATATTATTAAAAAAATCATCATTTGAATCTCATTTTGATTTTTCACTCATGAACTAATTAAAATGAGTTTAAATGATAGACTTTCTTTTAATATTGTATCCATCCGTTATTTTTTCGCCCGTTGATTTCAATTATCAAATGTTTTATAAATTTAATTTCCATTTTATCATGTATTACCTTTATTTAATTGCAATTTCATTAATAGTTTACGGGTTTAATAGGTTGTAATAATATGATTATGTATTTTTTTTTATTAACAATTGATAATTAATACCACAGATCTATATATTTCGTCTTTCTTTTAGTAATGTTTAATTTACTTGGAGGTATTTAACATTTTAAAAAATTCTAATATTTTTTTTTTGTATTATTTTAAAACGGTATTTGTGTTATTATAATTTGGTCAATGCATTTATTTTTAATTTGCTCATTTTCTCAAATTTGAATCTATTACAATAAAATTTGTACAAATATTCTCAGAAAGTAAGGAGTTATATCAACTTATAGTAAATAAACATTTCGAGAATAAATAAATAAAAAGCAACACAACCATCTAAAGTTTTTAAAAATGACTTTTGCCGAGAATAATGAATTGAAAACTATAATTACAATTGAAATAGCTGTGTAATATGTAGCAGCGTTGCTCTTAGCTATAATTTACGCGATTCGAATTCAAAGAAAAACGCTGTAATTTTTTTCTAATTAATTTTATATTCTACTTAACACTTTTATTTGACCAAAGTTTTGCTATTTTGGTTTAGGTTTAGCATTTGTTATATATCTGACGTAGGGAAATGGATCTATAATTTATACATTATACCTATATATATTTTTTTTAATATAATAAAAAAAAAATATTACAAATACAGATAGGTATATATGTATGTATGTACATATATGTATATAAAGTTTTTATAATGCTTTTTATGTTACAATGTATTTTGTTTTACTTATCGTCACCCTATCTCCAAAAATCATGCAAGCTTGTCAAAATATTAAGATTTAAATTTGTATAAATAGCTTCTTTCTTTTCAGTTACAAGCAAGTTTTTGTGTAGATAACAATTTTTATTTCAATTAAATCGAATTTTTTGCTTTGTTTTCATTTGTTGTTGATGCGTTTTATCACTATTCAAATTCAAAGTTAAAATTTTTCTTTTTTATTTCTAGTTAGTTTTTGAATCACTTTGACTTTTTATTTGAGAATTTAAAATTTCAATAGGGTTTATCCAACATTATATACTTTCATATACATTTAGTAATAGAAAATATTAATCTTCCTGCCATTTCTATTTGATTTTGATCTTATGAAAGTGACTTTTAATGTTTTCCTTTTAAATCTACATGTTACCCTTTAACTTTTGCTTTCATTTAACTTTCATTCAGAGGATTTTGCATAATTTTTTTTCTATTATTATCCAGAAGTTGTTCACTTCTATTTTTTGGTAAAATACCATACGAAACGTAATTGTGTCATTACAGTTTACAATATTTTTTTTTTATTGAATAAACAAATTAAAAAAAATATATAGATGGTAAATAAATTTTGATGTATTGTTCTTACTGTTGAAAATAAAAGTAAATTCAATACAAAAATACACACACATAAGTATAAAAAATAAACTTGGCATTATTACTAAATTGTTTCTGGTTTTTTCGTTAAATATTTTTTAAGTGTATGCTGCAAATATGAGATCTATTAACAAATGTTTCTTTTATTTGTATATACATACTACATATGTTAATATCATTCTAATTTTTCATTTTATGTTTGAAGCATACTTAGCATGGTGTTCTTTAAATACAAAACCTTTCCAATATATTTTTGCATATATGTACATATTTATAAATACATTTAACTGCTAATCAAAATAAAATACATATTTTGCTTTCGAAGTACTTGCAACAAACACTTAAAAGATATCAATTTTCTTGCCGATGCACACGCTATTTATATTCTTAAATTTTTCTAAATCATTTTTAACTTACACTAACAATTTAAAAAATACCTTAAAGTATTAATTAAGCGTATATTTTTTTTTTAAATCTAAACATACATAAATTTTTATATATATTTAAAAAAGGGATATAAATATTGTTTTGAAATATTTTATTTCTTTCATTTTAAAGATCAAAAGCTCCGTAGTTTTTAATCATCTTTCTGCTTGGTGTGTTCTGAGACATTCATAAGCTTTTCTTTTTATTTTTAAATATCTTTATTAAGTTTTTGTTTTCATTGTGAAGACACATAATACTTTATATTTTTAGTCCATTTCTTACGATATTACAGAGATTCAAAAACTCTATTATAATTCTTGCCGATAAATAATTTTTTTTCCATATATACAAAGAGATTATAATTTCGAAAATATTCTAATGTATCAGTTCATACCATATGAGTTGTCGGATTATCATTCTTTTACAAAATAGTCTCGATTACTACATGCAGAGTGTTCGGTACTTCTTCGAGAGAGATGTTTTTATAATGTTGTTAATTTGTATGCCTTGATAACGGCTAGTACGGTTAGTTAGTTTAATAATACGTCGTAAAAGACATCGTCTACAAATATGCATTTTGAGACATAGTGCACAAACCCATAATATTAATAATAATTATACATTTGGCTTGAATGAGGCAATAAGCGCAATTACGCATGGCTGCAGGTACTGTATCTAAGCCGTGTAAATGGACCACCTTTCGAAAATCTAGGAAGTTAAAAGCAAGGTGATTCAATAGAGAGGCAGATATTGACCCGATTGGACGTTATTCCTTCCTTAAAGAATAAGAGTGGGTCTCTTCTCTTCTTAAGTAGTTCAAAACTATTTCAATAGAAAGAATCTCACAATCATTAAATCCTGATAAAACTATGGTAAAATTATAATGGTCGGTGGAAGAAGTAAATCATTATTTTTTTCATACATATATACTTTTATGTTACAATGAACACCAAGGACTATACTCGGAGAAGCCAAAGCTAAGTATATCTATGCATTAGATCGCTTTCGTGATACAATATGCATTCTATGAAACAATATTTTCACATAAATAGAAGTAATGCAACTGAAATATGACAGAAAAGATCCGAAGCTGATAAGAATGCATACCAGTTCAAGCCGTAAAGTCTATTCATTTCAGAATAACATTAACTTGGTGTTATGTATATATTTAATAACAGCAAATAAATAAAGCAAAATGGTCCTATTGTCATTCTAAAAATTACTTATGTTTCATTTAATATACAACATTTCATATGGTATAATCTGTAAGTAAAAAATTTTATCGATAATCAAATTATCAGAATAATCTTAAAAACAATATTAATTTTCAAACTAAAACGAAATTTAAATTAGAAAATATAAAAATTTATATTAGAAATTTAATTAACTTAAGTAATTAAATAAACTTTTGAATTGCTTTGTCTGCATTAATTAATTTTATCAGAAACAGGTGATTTTTCATTTAGCATTTTGTCATTCGTTTCTTGATTTTCTTTTTATTTATGTACATTATTATTGTAAGAATATTAATTTCTTTCAAAAACTGGCAGAAAAAGTTAAGAGCAACTATTTAACGTCCTATTAAGTACATAAGGGTATGTAGTTAAAAATCAAATTCGAATTTTTGTGTGCATATTAAAAGGCTTTGTGTACATAGTTTGATTTTTGACAGGCTTGATTTAACAATAAAAGAATAAAAAATTGTAAGAATAAGGAGCATGTGGAAATGGCGCTTTCTTCATATTTAATTAATCAGTAAAAGTTCGTTTCTTGCAATTAATAAGACACAAGGAAACAGTTGCTTTTATGTTATGGCACTAATTGTAAGTGCGAGCTAGTACAGAGTGACGTAAGCTATTGTACTAGCAATAAAGGCTAATGTGATATAAATGAAAACTGAAACTGTATTTCTTAGTTCTTGCGGGCAGTTTGTTATGCTACTTATCATAAAAGTTAATATTATTATCATTTTATGTTATTATTTATCGACAAAATCTTTGTAGAATTATAAATTTTCCATATTATACTAAAATTTGATTCCAGCCAACCTGAATTATATATCACACGTGTAGCATAGACATATTACTTTCTATACAGATAAGGAAATGAGAGAAACCGGCGCGGATGAAAATTAATTGGAGGTTATTTCAAGAGTATGGGTTTTTAGATTGATTCAAATAAGAATTAATAGTTCAAAGACTGAGATTTTACGCTAGGACCTATATTTGGCTGTTCTTTCTACATTTCTGTGATTCTCGCCGAGCTCATATATATGCATTATATATTATTAAGGAAGAAGTGAAGAAGCGTACTAATTCTGTGACAACATAACTCGAATATTGCATTAGAGACAATATTTTGATTTTTCCTTTGTTAATAGCGTTTATTTGGGTACCAATAATCCCAATATTATTAGTTTTAGTTTCCGTGCCGACTATATAAATATATATCTCGCTATGCGCAGTACCGACTTACGTCACTTTGCATTTTCTGTGACGCAGTTACATTTATAAGAAAGTGTTCCAATAAGGGTTTTTTATTATTTTATAAAGGTACATATGTATATAAGAAATCTAGGTCGATATTCGTTTGCACTGCTTTCGATTACGATAAATTTTTACTTGATATTTACTTATACTGAGGTTTTGTACAATCAATGCCTTTCTATTATATGTAAAAATCATTTTAAATAAAATTCCATAACATTTTTACTTCACGAGAATAATATAAAATTGTTATTGTTATGTAATATAGGTAAAGTTCAAAATAAACGAATCTACGTTTTGTTATAATATGTAAGTAGGGACGCTCTTATAAAGCATGAAACGAAATATCCACTTATAGCGGAATTTGCACTTAGCATTGTTAGTAGCTATTATATCATCTTCTATAATAAGGCCTCATATTTCATATTCGAAGCAAGTGCTTATGATATGTACCTCCATACTTTTGTAATTTAAACAGAAATCTTAAGTAGCCTTATTTTGGAATATGTATGTGCGTTGCGAGCAAAGCTAAATGGCTAAATGTATGCAGATTCGGCCGTAAGAGACGAATTCATTTCGTGCTCAGTAACAGAGAAAGCCTTATGTAATTTAATGTTTGTTTCTTATGTGCACCTTCAACGTAAAATTATTTTATTTACGAAGATTTATCTATTTAGTTTTTATCTGTAGCAGAAATTAATATCAATGCAGATTAACATATTCTGTAATTAGCTTGTCATTACTGAGGTATCAAATATGGAGCCTTAAACATTAAAATTCCTTAATAGCAAAAATTTAAGCACCAAATTATGTAGTAAACGCCTTTTCAACATGACCCTGCAAACATTTAACTACATTTAATACAAAACTCCGCCTATTTAGCGACACACTATATGAAGTTATGTTATGTTACAATATCAAAATTTTACCATAGACAATAAATATTTACATGAACCCATCCGTGGCACTTTATTTATAATACCCTTTAGCACGTTAAATTAGTCGCTCATTATACCATATTCAAAAGTCCGTATTATTAGTCGAATTATTTTCAGTGTTCTCATCTTGTTCCTGTGGCGCTATTGCTAGCGACATTATTGGTGGTGCCGAAGATCCAGCTACAGCCATTGATGGTTCTGTGTTACGACGCTTCATCTTTCCTTTATTTTTTTTTAACATTGTTGCCTGCCGTCCGGTCCCAAAATATTAGTGGTTAATATAAATATATATTTTTTATTTGAGTTTATTAAATTTTTTGTTTGTTTATTTTTCAATGTTCAATTGTTTTGTTAATAATTAAATTTTTCATATTTTTTTGTGAAATTGTTAGTTATAATTAAATTGATTGTATATAAGTAAGGTATTTTAGAGATAAAATTTATGGTTGGTATTAAATATATAAAAACGTTTGATTTATATAATATTATCAAAATAGAGGTTTTTGTTTCGGTTTTTTTTTTTATAAATATTAGTGAAGATTATTTTGGCAATTTTTTATTGTTTGGTAAACATTGTGTCGTTATTTTTTAATAATTTTGTTATTATTTTCGTTTGGAGGGGAGAAAGAAAGAAAAAAGTAAATAAATATAAATATCGATTTGAAATATAAAAATTTGTATAAATATTTTATTTTAAATAGTATGGAATTATATTTCCGTGTAAACTGTATTAAAATATATATTTACATTTCTATTTTGCAATTTTTTGTTCATGTAGGAATTATTTTTGACCAAATATTTTATAAACGATAAGAGAAAACACTTTAAATAAAGAAATACTAAATTTTATATTAAAAATAATCAATAAATATTTTTTCTTTTACAAGCAAAATATAAACATATCTATATATATGTATATAAGTCAAAAGAAAATTTAACTAACTTGAATATAGATTTTAAGAAAATATGAATTATAATAGAAAACAATTTCTTTTATATAACGAAAACACCCAAAAAACAAGCGAAAAATCTCTGAAGCTCCTTTGTATTTCTTGTAAAATATTTTAACTGCATAAAAGAAAAAAACAAAAAGGAAGGATTGCAGACAAGATACAGGGAATTACAAGGAATTGTTTTTTGTGTAGGTGGATATTGGTGTAACATTAAAGACATCTATTTAAAGGAATATGCAAATTACTTTTGGTCCATTATATAATTTCAATCATAATCATTCAGTTTATATTTGTTATTTAGGCATATGTTATAAGAAAGAAATATCACCATAAATCGAATTAATTTTTATCCAAAACTGAGAGGTCTTTGTTTAATAATTTATCGTTTATGTCAATTGCAACAACATAATGAACAGTAATAGTTATGCTATTTTAAGAAGGTATCTGGCTCTTGCTCTACTAAAAATGGTCGACATATATATTTTCTTAGTGTGTGCCGTTTTCTGAATATTTTTGGACTTCCTGTTTGAGATTAAATTGCTTCTACGGAAAAGTGAAAATATCGAAAATTTGTCCTACTTGACTTTGAGCAAATTTCTAGCTATTAGCAGTCCATGTTTTATACTATACAAATGCGTCGCTAACTTAAAAATGGGTGAAAATATTCAAGAAATTAACTAAATACTCCACCACACATTATACACCATACATATCGCTTGGGACTTTAATTTATTCTATTCATGAAAATTTTACGTTGATGTTTTGGAAATCCTAAATAATTTTACATAGTTAACGAGCTTTGGATACGAGAACGAACTAGTTCACATTAAAATCGGTGTTTTATGCTTGAGATGTTGAATATAAGCATAAGTAGATGGAATAAGCATTGTGATTTTATTTGCAGACCTATAGCTCACTCATACCATAAACGAGTGTATATTCTGCTTATCAGAAACAGGTGAATTTGTTTGTTGATTTCGAACGAGTGGGAAATTCAAATCAAAATGGAATAGGAACATTATTTTACTTTTGTTGATAGTTAAAAAAAAAAAATAAAAAAAAATTTAAGAAATGTAAAGAAAGGGACTCGTGCACTTCTCAACCGTATACGCTCTTTTTAACACAAAATGCGAGCGATGTAAAAGAAAATAATTATAATTATATATATAATTATTAATATTAAATATCCAAAACATATGCATTTAATCCGCATAATTTCTTTGACCTTGCCAATGTTTATCGTTTCTAGATGTAGAAAATAAAATTATTCAATAGTTTATAACATTGAGATTTTACTCTAAATTATGTTGTTTTTTTTTAATTAAGTTGAGCTGGTTTATTAGAATTTTCAAATTGATGTGATTTTAAAATCACATGATTTTGATTCTTGAAGAAACGTTTTTAAAAAAAAAACTGTTCACATGTCCAAATAAAACCAATTTTTATTCAACGAATTCGTGGCAATTCGATCATATTTTCGATACCCCACGTCATTTGGCAAGAGAACACAATTATTACTGTAGCAATAAAATAAGTTACATGCAAATTGCCTATTCCTTTAAATTAGATGCGAAGAAATTAAGCAAGGTTGATATATTATTTTCAAGAAAAATTATAAAGTGGACTAAAAAATACACTGAAAGTATTTTAAATGTGAAGAGTTAAGAAAAACCCATAAATCATGAACGTATCGGTTAAAAATAATCCTTAAAATTATATATTGTATTTTTGATGAATTGCCTTAAAAATCCGATTAAATAAAACTAAACAGGAAAGGTATATGCAGATTTCCTTTATATTCAGTTAACATAATTATGCTGTTAAAATGTGACTTTTGTGTTTTTATATATATTTCATACAAAAAAATATCGACATTATAGGATATTATAGAAAACAAGAGAAAAGAAAACTAGGACCGGACGGACGGGTTCTCTATGAGCCAAGGGACTCCTTTTCACGGTCCCCATTTTCTGGCGGTCCCACTTGAGACGCCGAGCCCGCCACGGCCGGTGATATGTGCGGTTCCGTGAGTCTTCGTTTACTTTTTGTTTTCTTCAACATTGTCGCCTAGATAAATTTGTTTTCATAGAAAAGGAAAAAAAATTTAAGAAAAAATTGTTGTTTTCTTTAATTCTACAACGAAAAATAATAAAAAACAATACGGAAATTAGTGTAATATAATCTTCTTTTTAATTCTTGCTCTCATTGTGTTTTCAACTGAATAGCGATAATACTTGAAGTTAAATTCAGGTAGGTACCTACGTGTGGTATTTTTGTTTTGTATTAATCAAATAAAATTTAAATTATTACAAAAATAAAGAAGAATTTTAATTTTCAATTCTTTTGATTTATTTTAAGTAGTATTTTAATTGTTTTTGCTGGGGCGAATTTTTGTTATATATTTATTTATGTTAATATTATTGATTTAAAGGGGATTTTTGTGCGGGTCAAATGACAAACAAAAAAAGAAAGTAATGATCATAATATTAAAAAATCAACCACATGCATATGTCTTGAATAATGTAGTAAAATAGTTATGAAATTATTCTCTGCATGCCAAAGAATAATACTGAATTATCTACAACCAAAGGAAAAATCATTCGACAAAATCGGTTCAAATAACGGTTAAAAAATTCACATGAAACTAGTGAAATTAGTATAATTGCTACATGTACAGTGTTTCAGTGTACTTTCTCTCTCTTGCTATTAAAATATCGTCACAATATATATAAAACAAAGTACTACGCCGGTACTTTATACTGACCTTCAGTGCTGATTTCAAAACAACCACATCACCAGGGCTTTGTACCCAGGGCTCACCGTCAACTTGCACCGGAATATCTGAATGGAGATGAATTTTAATGTGCCCACCCTAAATATAAAGAAAAAAATACGTATATAAATATGGATAATAATTAGATGCATATTAGGTTTAATTTAATAATTTACTTGAGCTATTCGCATCGCTGACCGTAGGCCCGATTGAATTTGACCTAAATGAACTACACCTGTCACGCCAACAATTTCCAGAACTCCATCGTAATGATTGGGCTTAGTGAATTGATCTTCTTTTTCAGGACCCCAAGGATTTGCTCCTGAGCCCCAACTAAAATCATTATTGTCTTTTAAAATCTGCTAAATATTAAGCTTTTTGTAGTGTCACCTTAAAATATTAAGAATAATAATTCCTTCTACTGGTGGTAGATCTACGACTTTTCCATCCACTTCCAATCTGAGCTCTTTGTGTAGTTCCTTTACAGTTTTTCTTCCAACTATTTTTCGTAATCCCATTTTAACATATACACTTTTATTATGTAACCGTGAATTGAATTTGTTTGGATTTTCCTCACGTGCATTATGAAAATCTAAACATAAATCTGCGTCTATTCCGATTCCAAAGTAATTATTCATTACAAAGATTTGTGAATTGTCTTCACTTTGTGTTCCGCCACCTGTTTAAATATTATATATTAATTCTACAGTTAATGTTTTTCGTATATACATATTTTTAAAAAGTGCTCCTTAAATGTAATATTGACAAACAGTACTCTTTTTAAATAATTATTCACAAGAGTAAAACGAGCAAAGCATAAAATATAGAAATTACATTTACTTACATTTACTAAAAATATCATTTATAAATACGTTTTGTGTGTTTGAACGATTTTATGTGACAACTACAAGTTACAAGGAGAAGTTTTCGCATTTTTTTCCAGAACAGTAAGAATGGTTATAATTATAACCAATTTCATATGTTTTTACATTGCATAGAACTCTTCAGTACATGGAAAACGTTTGGAACTGTCAGTTTCCCAACTAGTCTATAGTAAAATCGCAATTTTTATCAGTTTGTTCTTCAGATCAAGTATGTAGATATGTACGAGTTTTAAGTTGGGATTAAATAAAAAATGGCAAATTAAAACGTTTGACGAACAAGCAATAGATATAATTAAAGAAATTGCATGTATGTAGATATATGTAAATGAATACTTGTGACATTTTTATGAAAGCATATACCCAGCAAAAATTTTCTCGGGTTTTCGCATTTACGAGAAATTCTCAAAGAGCAAAAATTCGATAGTTTTTCGGTTTTACGAATTTTTCTCGACATATGACCTTCAGGTTCAGAGAACTTGCAGTATAATCCGAGAACTATACGGTTTTACAAATCTCCTCGAAAAAGTACGAAGTCTTTCAAAAGAATTATCAGTACATGATTTTTTCGATTGTGCATGACAATGTAAGCACAGTATTCTTTTCAAGTATTCAGCCGAAAAAATGTGAAGTGACTGCTGAGAAATTAAAATTTGCATTTGGTTAATTTCTCATAGTTTCGTTATTTATTTTCAATTGGATATAGAGTAGTTTTCACAAAGCATAATTTACTCGATTATCCAATTCGAAATCGAATAGTTTTTACGAAGAAATCTCGAATACATATGACCCTTATAGATATATAGCACCAATACATGAAAAATCTTCGAAATAGTCTCGAAAAGACGAATCGATACCGAGACGTTATTTCAGTTCGAATTAGCGTTTTTCTTCGTTTTCTGACCGATATCGAATCGAGCATGACTTCGAGATCCAGGTTAAACTTCGATTCCGATTCGATCTCCAATCGTAATGTTTGCGGGGTACCCAGCAAATATTTTCTCGGCTTTTCGCAATTGCAAGAAGTTCTCGAAGAGCAAAAATCCGAGACATTTTCAGATTTACGAATTTGTTTCGACATATGGCCTTCAGGCTGAGAGAACTCGCAAGAGAATCTCTCTCGAAATTTTACGAAGTATTTTAAAAGAATTGTCGGTACATTATTTTTTCAGATTGTGCATGACAGCGCCATTCTTTTTCAAGTATTCGGGCGAAAAAAGTTATATAGTGAATTGAGTACTGAGAATACAAAATTTGAATTTGGTAAAGTTTTATGTTTCTCATAGTTTATTTGTTTATTTTCACGCGTAGTTTGTTCGTTCATCCAATTCAAAGCCGAGTAGTTTTTACGAAGAAATCGCGAATACATATGACACTTATATATATAAACACCAATACACGAAAAATCTTTTAAAAAGACCCGAGAAAACGAATGCATATCGAGTCGAGAACGATTTCGAGATCGAAGTGAAACTTCAATTGAGCGAATCGTTTCTGATTCGAATTCCAATCGTAATGTTTGCTGGGTAGTAGCATAATAACACAGACTAGAAATACCCACATATCGACGGTGGTACTAAAGGGCGCCATGCACCATCCGTTTTGCCGTGGTTTTGAAAACCACGTTTTAGTCGAGATAAGAACCTAAAACGTGGTCAAGAAAAAGCCCCACACACGTAACAACTTCACCACGTCTTGCCATCATCTTGTAGTGTCCATTTACAGCAACAACATGTGACCAAACATTGTGATTATTTCATGAAAACCGGTTTTCACAGAAGCGCGGGAACATTTTATGAGAGTAAAACGTGAAAACTCCGCCACTTCTCATTTATTTACGAAAACGAAATATTTTCCATTCTGTTTCGTTGCATGCAATTTGCGCTTTCACATTTTTTATCTTTATTCATAAAAGTTTTAAAGATAGTTTGATTTATTTTTTTTTTATTTTTTTTTTTCTTTCTTTCTTCCTTTTCTTGCCGTGTACATTTGAATGCAAAACACTCAAAAATCTCGCCTACTTCTTAGCTTATTATTAAGTTAATTTTGATTATGAACGAGCAAAACAGTAAAACCACGGCAAAACGGATGGTGTATGGCCTGCTTAACGTTTTGCCCACGTATTACCCACGTTTTGAGAAAGTTTTCTGGCTCTGGCATGACCAGAATTCTGGTTTTAGTAGATATCCGAACCTCAAACCGTGGTGTTCGCCATACACCATCCGTTTTGCCGTGTTTTTACAGTAAAACCACGGCAAAACGGATGGTGTATGGCCTAGGCCTAGGCCTGCTTAAGAAAATGATGTTTGGAAGAGCTCATAGCAAACCTCTATAACTCACTGATCTCGGCTAAATATATCATTGATACGAACCAAAAATGTTTTTCAATATAGGCAAAAATTCATTTCTTTCACAGAACTTATATCGACCATATTTCTTCAGAATTTGTGCGCATTATTGGTGGCTGAAGACGATTCGAATAAGTTGTGTCTGGACAGTCTCTGCTTCGTGGAAGTTGGATAGATTTGGTTGCTTGGGCTTGTTAGCTAAAAACTTTTATGAGCGTAGATCTAGGTATATCAGCGCGGATTTTTGTCTCAGGCCTTTATAAATTGATTTCAAATGTAGGAAAGAATTGATTTATTTCTTAGAATTGAAATCGACTATATTTCTTCAGAATTGGTTTGCATTATCCGAGCAAATTCTGCCTGCCGTCTTGCTGGATTTTTTAAATTGTTAATGTTTTCAAATCAGTACCAAAGTTAACCATTAGGTTAGTTTGCATCATGCTATTTATTTTCATATTTCACGACTAGGCAAGCAAGGAAGCCGAAACCGCTGAGTTCTTGCAATTATTCGTTCTTTGGCTGTACTGAAGTACAGACGCACTGTCGTTCTTTGCATTCCACGAACTAAATTTATTAGAATAAGTCGAAATTTCACTGTGCACTCGTATTTTATCATCAATTTGCATTAACTTCCTACTAATCGTTCTACTGGTATGCCGTACATTTTCCCTACTTGCAATTTTAATGCAATTTCAATGAAACTTTTACGTCAATAAGTACCTACTTTATCATATTTAAAACATTTCTGATGTGCGAAACAATAGCTGTGTTCGTTTTTGTACCTTGTTCCAGAACTCCCAAATACTGGAGAGCACAAATTGCTCTGTCGATTGAAGCGAACTACTTGTACTGTTCGCTTCATTTAAATCGTTTTCATGAAAATGAATGAGGCGTTCTTTTTGTATCTTTTGCTCTGACCTGTACTGTGGACGCAAAAGAACATAGCTAATATCTTTCGAGTCCATTTTATGTTTGTTAAAATTTGTAATTTTCTTAAATCCGGAAATCAAAAAATGTAAAATCTACCTAATTTGGTTGTGGCGATTAGTGATAGCCGTCGTCTCTACAGCCACCAATAATGCAAACGAATGCTGAAGAAATATAGTCGATTTCAATTCTAAGAAATAAATCAATTCTTTCCTATTTATAAAGGCTTGAGACAAAAATCCGCACTGATATACCTCATAAAATTTTTTAGATAACAAGCCCAAGCAACCAAATCTATCCAACTTCCACGAAGCAGAGACTGTCCAGACACAACTTATTCGAATCGTCTTCAGCCACCAATAATGCGCACAAATTCTGAAGAAATATGGTCGATATAAGTTCTGTGAAAGAAATGAATTTTTGCCTATATTGAAAAATATTTTTGGTTCGTATCCATGATATATTTAGCCGAGATCAGTGAGCTATTGAGGTTTTTCTATGAGCTCTTCCATACATCACTTTCTTAGTACTACCGTCGATATCTGGGTATTTCTTGTCTGTTGTTCTTTTGTGTACCTTGTTCTAGAACTCTCATATCTTGGAGAGAACAAATTGTTCCGTCGATTGAAGCGAACTATTTGTACTGTTCGTTTCATTTAAATCTTTCTATACAAATGTATTAGAAGTTCTTTTGTGTATATTTTGGTTTCCTATGTTCTGCGGACACAAAAGAACACAGCTAATATAAATATCAATTTCCGCAAGTGATCGTTGAATAGAATTTGTTGATAAGGAATAGCTCCTTTTTGTTAGTATGTACCTACTTTGAAAACTTCTACCAATTTGTAGTAGTAACTAGAAAGTTAGCAATATATTTTCAGCCAAGCTGTAGGCATACATATCAACTGTATACATACATATAAACCCAGAAAATGAACAAAGATCTTTCGTTGAATGCGCTATGATAAATGTACCATAATAAATTCTTAAATGTATATTAAAACTGCAAGATTATGGAGTGGAAGCAAGATAGTAAATGTTTTTTTAATAGAAGAAAAAGGAATTATAAGTCGTCAACTAATGCTATGGGATCGCTATGGGCTGTTTTGAGAAAACTTTTACCCCTGGACGTTTTACAAAATCGGGTGAAGTTATACTTTTTGATAAGATTTTCGTTATATTATAAGTCATAGTGGTTTGCCCAGGCTAATGTACATTTGTATAGCTAATTGCCGCCTAGCAGATTATCCATAAAAGCCTACCTAGCTAAGGCGGAAACGTTATCTAGTGGAGGGCTTTATGACAATGGGTAATAAAAGCACTGTTGGGCACCAGACACACCCCATTGCACAATATCCTTGCTCCGATGAGGCGCACAGTCGGAGTGAACATTCGTTTCCCACCATACTCCTGGAATCAAAAATGGAGCTATCTAAACATAAAAATTAATTTAAGAATGCTACCATTACAGACAACAGGAGATACAGAGACAGCGCATAAAGGAGACCGACTCTAATGCTGCTTAAGGCATCCAGGAAGCGACGGGAGATAAATAAGAAATTGCGGTGAAAACCAACTCATTTTAAATATCAAGAGAAAGAAGGTTTCTGACGCAGCTCAAAAGAGACGTGCTGAAGACAGGTGAGAGGCTGAAATTGAGGAAGGTGCTTAGGCATAGACGCGATTTCAGAAGCTCACTTCGGGGAAGCAAAAAGGGAAAGAGATATGCGACTGCGGATCTGGGTAGTCATGATGCTCAGACCACGAACGGGGGCCGCCTCCTTAACCTCTGGCACCAAAAAGGTCTTGTGAACTGGCAACCCTGAGGAAGGATCATCGACATATTCTGCCTCTTATATAAGCCAGTCCATCGTGGACTATCGATGATTGGCCCCTAAAAATATCAAGAAGAAGAGCGATTAGGACAGATTCCGTCAACGATCTATAAAAACGAACCCTTAGGGATCCCTATTGCAGTGATTGATATGACGAATGAGCAGGTTAAACCTCTTCGTAGGGCATTTGCAAGGGCTATTGATGCAACTACAGGCACCGAGATTTACCCACAGTTTTGAGGCCCGCAGGTCTGCTCTGTCCAAAATTTCCTGCGCTGCGCCGAAGACTAAAACATGGCTTGGGATAGTCGTTCCCACGCTGTACTCTCGCGATGGGACCAGCTCCAAAGCAATTAATGAAAAAGATCTCCCAAGGCTGCACAGTACCGTGATCACTTCCTAAGAAGGAGAGAGAGCTCGCGGAGATCCCCGGGAGGCTAGAATTAACAAGCAAGGCGATTTCAATCTCCGTATAAATATTAATGGGCAGCAAGAGAGACCCTAACGGGCAAACACTCGCACTTTCCAAAGATGAGGAATCCTTTCAGCAGTTGAAGAGGGACGACAGATGAGACTCTTTCTTGACATCTCCGCTCTCTTCTTTAAGGCAATTGGTCCTGACAAGAAACCGGATGAAGGTGGTCCAACCGAAAAGTCAACACAAGGGACCTGTTGGTTACCCAAATAATTAACTGTATTCCTTACACGGAACACTTTTTGAGGAATCTTGCGGCTACAGTTTATTAATTTTTGCAAAAATTAATAAATTTTTTTGATTTTTTTGCAAAAATTTATGGGTTTTACATTTTATAAAATAATTTAAGGTTCAGGTCAGATCATGTTATATCAGTGGCATCAACAAAGTGTATGTATTAGTTCGGGAGTCAGAAGATAGGACTCCTACTATAACTATGCCAATCCTCAATCTAGTGAACTTCAAATTTTTATTTTATTCAATCCCTCAGATGGTGGAACTCACTTCATTTTGAGCTGAAGAGAAGCAGCAGAGTGATTTTGAAGCCAATTCGTTCCAAGATGTGCGATACACCTATTAAGCTCATAAATACATTTTATAATAATACCTGAGATGATTTGGTTTTAATAATACTCTAATCTGTATTAATGAAATCATTATGAATTAGTTTTTACTTTGTTTTTTTTTTAACTTAAGGGGTTACACCACCATGAAATTTTTAAAAAACCGTTTTTTTTTTGTTTTTTTGCTAAATAAATTGCTTATACTTTTAAGAATATTTTAAGTGTTGAAACATTCCGAAATTCAAATTATTACTGAAGTTATAGCAATTAGAAGTGAGCGCGTCAGGTAGCTGACACGAAACTCAGGTAGCGTTCAGACCGTTACGTTCCGTAACGTAAATTTATTGTTATGAATTTTGACTCCCTTTATATATTCAGGAATCGCAGATTGAAGGTAATTAAAAAAAGGCGCTAACGTCGAATTTTTCTTTCTTTCACGTTTTTCGCGATATTACTTTTTTCAAACACGATATCTCAAATTCTTCTGAACAGATTTGCAGAACTTTAAACCACCTATTTTTTGTAATATTACGTAACGTAGGATTTTTCGATTATACTTTTTTTAAACTCAAAATTTTGATGGAAATTCCATTTTTTTTTCAAGCAAGTCATTTCTAAAAAAAAAACGCAAAAAAAATTTAATTTTTTCCCTACGTCACGTCTTAGCTATTACCCTTCTGAATAAGCAGTATAGTTTTTTTTTCAAGACAATGCTGGACGTAGAAATCATGTACACCGTTAGCAAGAATTTTAAAAAGAGGGTCCCACTGAGCGACTCATATCTCCGCCATTTTTATTATTATTTTGTTTTTTTTTTTCAATATTGGAAATTGTTTATGAATCTATTATATATATACGTAAAATAAAGAATAATTCATATTTTAAATGGCCGAGTAAAACAAAAAGCTGATTTTTATGCCTATTTTTTCGAGTCAGAGTGGTGTAACCCCTTAATATATGAATTATTTTAGCATCCCTTTTACTTTCCTATACGTAATTAAAGATATATTCCTTCTTGCGTATCTTTGTGTACACATAATTTAAATTTTAATTCAGTTAGGTTTCGGTCAGTACTACCGATATTTGAATTCTATAGACGACATGTGTTTTATTTCGTATAGACAAGTTGATTGATCTTTTATTTTATATGGCTACCACTCATAAGAATATTATTTTAAAAACAAACGAGAATCAAAGCGGGGAATGCATGAAATATTTGTAAAGATGAAGCACCACGGAGGTGAATAATACATTTTTCAGGGATACGCATAATCGGTTTTTCTATTCGCGCTATAATGTTTGAGACTAAGGCAATCTTTAAGTTATCACAGTAGATACCTTATAACCATTGTGAACACATGTAAGCTCCAGTAACTAATTCTTTGACTGAGTGCTGCGAATTTCGTTGTTTTCTCGCACTTGGTGTTATAGTGTTCATAAACACAGCCTAAAGATTTTACCCAATAGAGTGTTTCATCTCCATTTTGTTATGCTTTCAGGTTCATGTTGTTTTATATACTCAAAATAATGGTTCGGTTACTTTGGCTCTTTATAAGCAACATAAAATTTAACTGATAAAAATGCACAAATTAAAGAAGGAGTAATGATTTAAGATTGTAGATCCATAATTACAATGTTTTCAAATTTCTAACATTAAGGAGGCCCTTTTTAAGCTATTTTGTTCAATTTGAACAATTGCTCTCGATCCACAAAGTTTGGATCTTCAACAATACATTTTCATTAGAGGAGAAGGAAGCATCTTAGGATGTTTTTCGTTAAGAAAATTCAGTAAAAATTATTCTTGATAATATTTACTTATTACATTCAATAGCAAGCAGTTATGAAAACTGTAAATTGTTCTCAAATTCAATATGTATACATATTACCACGCAGTTCTTATGATATTTACATTACACATCTGTTTCGTTAGTTTCAATAGGTCTGTAAGTTTACTCGAAAGTTTTTACCTAGCCTTCAAAGTTTTTACACAGATTCGAAAGTTTTTTACCCATAGTGTGTATGTTAACTTCTCGGACTAGAGAAATTTGATAGTTAAATGGATTTCCAAGTTGTCTGTTCACTTTTTTCATTATCATCTAGTATTATCCCTTCTCCCGAAAGAAAGGTTTTAATTAAATTTTACTCAGACAGTTTTACACAAAAGTAAACATACAGACCTAATAAGACATTTGCCGAAAGTGCATGCAAAAATCACATTTAGATTAGGAACGCATACATTGCAATAAGACACTATATCCTGTGAAATATTGCTTTTAGCCTTATCTAAATTATCATCTAATTTACCAGTACCAATTAATAACAATTTTTAATTAATAACGATGAAAAAACACAGTAATTTTGAATTTGTCTTGTTTTTTTTTCGAGACATCAAATGACCTGATATATCACTCGATGTAATAGCCGGTAATTGATGATGTTGATTCTGTTGTGATAGATGTGCTTGATGAACCTTCTTCTTCTTACCAGTGGCATTTGAAGGCGCTTTAAGCGCAGACTCCTCTGGTTTATCTTCAGGGTGGAATACTACTGTCCATCGATCAAGTCGAATTTCTTCAGCCTCAATAACATCACGCAATAAATTCAAGGGATCTTCACCGCCGGTATAGCCTGGACCCCAGCGAAGAACACGAGCTAAATCATTTCCTATAAAATATATTAAAAAAAAAATCAATTTAAATTATATGTTGCTAAGATTATTTTGTATCTACCTGTTCCAAGAGGAACAATGGCACAAGGTGGGCTAGAGCATTCGGAATCTTGACCAACGTTGTCTAAACATTGCAGCACCCAACCGATTGTCCCATCTCCACCACATACAAGAATCTTGTAATGTTTTATTTGGCGAAATACATACAACCTGAAATAGTAAATAAAATAATGAGACGGTTAAATGAACATCTAAATTTATTTAATCTGAATACGAAGATTTATTGAAGCTAAGAAAAATTGGTCTAGATCCGAAAATAAAGTCACCCCTCTATTTAGTGCTCGTCAGATCGAATAAGTTTTTTTTCGCACTTGTTTTTAAAAGTATTAGGAAGTACTCGCAGCACATTAAAAACTTCTTGGACAAACAGTTTTCCCAGTATACTGAAAACTCGGAAATTGTGTATGGTATTGCTACTTTTTAGTGCATTTTATTTACAAAAGTTATTTATTTTAAAAGTTTTTTTTAATATATTTTATTTTCTACTTTTTAGTCATACTCTCGAAACTCGACTATCGAATCTCGACTCTCGAAACTCGTAACTCGACTCTTGAAAATCGACTCTTGTAAATCGACTGTCGAAATTCGACTCTCGAAACTCGACTCTCGGAACTCAACTCTCAAAAATGGACTCTAGAAACTCGACTTTCAAAACTTGACTCGAAAATAAACTCTCGAAACTCGACTCTGGAAACTCGACTTTCGAAAATCGGCTCTCGAAACTCGACTCTAAAAACTCAACTCTCGTAAATCGATTTTCGAAAATCGACCCTCGAAACTCGAATTTCGACTCTCGACTCATATCACACACGGCCTAAATTGGACAGCCTCAAAAACCCCACCACGAAAGAAAATTTTAAAGCCATTCTAAATCAAAAAATCCCATATAAATCCATCCACGTTTACTAGCCTTAAACTCTTCCGCCACGAACGGCACTCTCAAAAAGTGGTAGTTACCAGCCCCACCACAAAATCCCCAACTCGTAAGAACATTTTACCCCATCTAAAACTCTTTCGCACTCTCAGACGCTCAGGCGTTCCGGCGCTCAGATAAAAATTTTCGCAGTAAGGTCTGTAGGTTGATAGAAAGTTATTAAAAAGGTAAGAAAATAAATTCAAAATTTTTAATTTAGACCGCAATAACTATGAGATGAGAGTAGTACCGAACTGGTTAAGTAGTCGTTGCAAAGGCCACGAAGTTCTGCATACAATGAGCTCTTAACTGTGATCGTTCGTCCTCTACTTTTTAAGATACAGTGTGTTTTGTGAAAAACTAGTTTTTTTCGTAATCGTAGGAAGCTCGGAATCGAGAGCTTTATTTTTTGCCATTCAGCCTTAAATCCTAATTCTTAAAAGCTCAAAAAAGGAAAGTGAAGGGAGTGATTACAGTGCGATGTCTATTATTTATAAGAAAAACTTTGTAATATGGTATCCTGCCTTTTGAAGCAGTTAAATTTGTCAATCAACAATTTAAAGGAAGATCTGCTAATACGGAAATCTTCCATGACTTCACTTGCACTGAACCGGAGCACATCTTCCTCCAAAAAGCAGAATTGTAATCAAGAATAAAGCAAATACAAAATATACAAAAGGACTAATCTATGCACTCTTGGCTTGTGCTTCCAGCTCCTTAACCTTATTGTATACGCAAGACATGTATTGAATTGTAGGCACATTTCTTCACTAAAATTCCGAAAATTTGATACTTGAAAATGTGATAATAATAAGAGCACTTCTAAATCCATTCTAACTGTCAATTCCACTGCCATCAAATTCGTTACTTTAGTCTGTCGCTGAGCATACATTAAATAATTTAATGAGATAATTAAAAGTACAGTGTGGCAACAGTATTACAAACGGAGTGAAAATATTATATACCCTATGATTTCATTTAGGGCATAAAAACGTAAAAAAGTTAAGTCAAATCTATTGCTTTCACTTGTAATTTACATAGATTAGATGTGTTTTTTATATACTGTGAGATAATTAAAATTATTGCGCTAAAGTTTAAATAACTTGGTTTTTCTTTGCGTGCAAAGTGCTCCAAATAGTTCCAAATTAGCCGATTGAATTTAATTTTAGATAAAAGTATATCGGAACGAATTTTCCTTAGCATAATTGCAAATGTATTAAAAAAAATATCTATTCTTATTGAGAGAGCCGCTAAATTTATTTGTAAGTAAATTTAAGCGGTCTTATGGACTCAACATGAGCGAAGATAGTAGTGGAAAAGAAATAGGGTTAAAACTACCCTCCCAATATTTCTCAAAAGCAGAAATCGAAAAATTAAATAATGACTTCGTAATAAATTACGATAATTCCAAAATGGCGACCGTAGCCACCGAAGATAGCGTTATGGCAAACAAACAAAAGATACAACATGCAATTCAACAAGGGAAGTGCAGTAACTCAGTTAATGATGCACAAAAAACAATTATCTCCAACTCCAATGGAGAAACTTCAGCTAATAAAGGCATAAATAACTCAAATGCGAGTTATAAGGATAGCACTATACAACACCTCAAACAAGCCGCAGATGGATTCACTTTAGTTAAAAATAAAAGGAAAAGACGAAGAACAGACACATTGGCTGATACTGGATACCTACAGGAAAGCACAAATTCAAAGCTCAACAGATTTGCGGCACTAGAAGTACATGAGGAAATGGACACAGATGGCGAGTCCGTTGAGACGAATCCCTCATCGATAAAGCAGATAAGTAACAATAAAACAAAGAGTAGTGTTAGAAATAAAACAAATTCTACTAACCCTAGTGCTTTAAACCAGATTAATAAAATTAAATTTTGTCCCCCAATTTTTGTATTCGGTGTCAACACCAAACTTCTAACAGACATAATCAACAGTACAGCTACGAAGCTGAATATTATAGACTTAAAATTAAAGTTTGTGAATTTAGAATACCTAAAAACAAAAATCTATGTAAATCATGTCGGTCTACACAAGGAGTTGGTCGCTTTGTTTAGAGACTCGGGAATAGATGCCTTCTCGTTCACACCTAAAGAGTCTCGTAAGCCCATCATCTTAATTAAGGGGCTAGATGGAGATACCCCCATAGCAGACATTCTGCAAGACATAAAGACCCAAGCACCCGAGGTGAATATTTCAATCTCCAAGTTTTCCACCTCGTACTCGAGGAGGATAAATGTTCCTCTAAATACCTTTTCCGTACAAACAGAAACGGAAGATGATATGAAAAAAATTATTCAAATTAGATTCATTCTATTTACCTCTGTATATTGGGAAAAGAAACGATCCCAAAAAATTCTCAGATGTTATCGATGCCAAAGATTCGGCCATACAGGCGACTACTGTGCATACGATCCCAGATGTGTTCTCTGTGGAGAAAAACATGATTCAACAATATGTATCTCTTCTGATATAGAGAAGAGACCTCCCCCAAGGTGGGCCAATTGCCTTTCTAGTGAGCATCCAGCAAGTTACGGTGGATGTCCTGAATATCAGAAATTCAGAATTAAAAGACAAACTATGAAAAACAAGATCCTTCGCAGATGTGCTAAGAGGCAGTAAAAGCATAAAAGCAAATAATAATTCTACGGACTCGAATGTCTTCAATGAATTCCGAAACGAATCCAATAATCTGTTCAAGATATCTTTTCTCGAACTAATAAATAAGATTAGAGACTTCTGGCCTAATTATAAGGCCATGAAATCACAGGATGAAAAAGCCTTTGCTTATCTCCAATTCGCCGTCTCAATTGTGGGATAATGACTTCGTTAAAAATTTTCGCACTTAATATAAACTCCTTAGTGTCACACGAAAGCAGGTTTTCCCTGTTGAATATTCTAGAAGAAATAAAACCTATTATTTCATTTATTTCCGAAACCAGATTAAACACTAAGCCCCGTGTATCTCTAAAAGGCTATAACACTATTAGAAACGATCAAGGAAGAGGCACTGCAACGATCCTCTGCGATAAGATAAAGTTTGAAAAAGTAAACTTCAACAGTAGGATATGCTCCACGTGCTTAATCTCTGTCCCCTTTATAGACAACCAAGGTCAAACAAAAAAACTACTAGCTGGGTGTATCTACATCCCTTCCGTTGCTGGACATTCTTTGAATAATGAATTGGATAGTTTATACAATTTATCGAATAGCTTCGATTTCACAATAATCGGTGGAGATTTTAATGCGAGACACAGGAACTGAGGGGATAGTACAAATAATGGAAACGGTAACCGGTTAGTGAACTGGCTTCATAATGGACCCTTCTTAAATCTCGATGTGGTCGCCCCTAGTGGCCCAACCTTTCCCAGATCCTCATCTACATTAGATCTTTTCCTACTTTCATGCTCGCTCTTAAATCAAACAATTACTGGAAATAATTTTATATGTCATACTATTCCTTCCACATCTGACCACTTCGGTTTAGTAGCAAAAGTAACAATGGATGGCTTTGCCCCTTCCCCCTGGCCACACGTGCATATATCAGCTATTCCGAAACCGATTGGGATGCCTTCAGAGTGGATCTCCACTATAAATTAAATAACATAATAGTCCCGGAAAGAAATAACATCTCAAATACTGAAATTGATGCATCCCTGAAAAACATAGCATCGGAGGTTAAAAGTTGTGCAGATAGACACTCTATGAAAAGAAATATAATAAATCATAAATATCAAAACATCTCTAGAAATACAATAGAACTTATCAAAACAAGGAAAATATGGCTAGGAAGATTGAAAAGAATTTTTCACAGGCACCTCAATACAGTCAACAATGAATATAAAGAACTTAACTCCAGGATTAAATGCCTAAATAGGATAATAAAAGACAAGATCAGACATGAGCTTAATTATGCCTTTCAAGACAGATTAAGAAACATTAGCCCTTCCCCTCAAGCTTTCAAGGAGATAGACCGCATAACTGGCAGGAAGTTATTCGGAACAGACATAGTCAACAGCACCTTGCTGTCCGGAGATCAAGAACTATCGTCAATTGAGGACAAGGTAAGATCCTTTCAAGAATTTTACTCCACTTTATACTTGGAGAAAACCCCACAATGTGGCGAACCCCTCCGAAGTAGGATTGAGGGAAACTGGAAAGATCTCTATAATAATTCTCAACAACCGTTGACACACTTCTCTGCCGATAACCCTGCCTCAATGACCAATGAGCAGTCAGTCTTTACCACCGAAACCCATGTAGCCTCCTTCAGAGCAGCACTAAACAATAAAAAATCATCAGGCCCTGATGGTATTTCCAACTATACATATACTGCGTAAATTCCCGAAATCTATAGATATCAAGCTAGCATCCTTATTTAACCATTGCACAAACAATGGTTATTTTCCATCTGAGTGGAAAAAAGCGAACCTAATCCCCATCGCAAAATCAAAGAGCTCAAAACTCATTCAAGACTTTAGACCAATCTCCCTTTTATCAACTATAGGGAAACTATTTGAAAGAGATATAGCCGACAAATTGAATAATTTCTGCGAAGAACGCGATATCATACCCAACAATCAGTTTGGATACAGGAAGTCTCACTCCACGGACCATTCGGTGCTTACTCTGCTTAATAGAATCACAAACAACTTAAGAAATAAAAAGTGCACAATAGTCCTGGATATAGACATCGAAAAAGCATTTGATAAAGTATGGCACAAGGGCCTAATACACAAGTTAATAGATACGAACTGTCCGACAAACCTCACTAGGCTACTGCTCAGCTTTTTAAGCGACAGACAGACCTCAATCGTCATTGGGGCCGTATCCTCTGATTGGATCCCAGTGAAGTCTGGAGTATCACAGGGATCAATCTTGGGCTCGAAATTATTTAACATTTACTTACATGATTTCCCAGTAGCGGAATCTAATGAGAGCAACAAGGGGGCTGTAATGTATGCTGATGATACAATTATTATAAGCGAACATGAAAGACCGCACCAGGCACTAGACACCATCAAAAATATTATCCCCAACCTCATCGGATATTATAATAAATGGGAAATTAGTATTAACGAGCAGAAATGTGGAATAATTTGCTTCCGAAATGCAAGTGGGAAAGGCTATCACCTGGCTGTTAGGGAAAGCAAAACGCTCACCTTAAAAATTAACACAAGACAAGTTCCTCTAAAAGAGGAAATCAAATACCTGGGGATTTTTCTTAACAACAAATTGCGTTTTAACATCCATGCAAGAAAAGCTTTAAAAAAGGGCAAAATAGCTGCAGCAATTCTGAGGCCTCTCCTAAACTCTAAATTTCTGTCGCATTCAAAAAAACTCATGATTTACAAAACATTAATACGACCTATACTCACGTATGAGTTCTCAAATTGGTTCTCGATCTCACCTTCTGTGGCAGAAGAACTGGAATCTTTCGAAAGAAAAATGATTCGCCACTGTACCGGCAAATTCAGGAGAACAGTTATAAGTGGCACCCTAACACATATCTCTATAAGGAAGCTAACTTCCCCCCCCCTATTAACATACGCTTTAAGCCTCTGCAAAAAAAGGCTAGAGGGTCTAATAGAGCATCCCAACCTTTCGATTAAACAAATAGCAGAAGAAAACAGGAATGACTCCTTACTGGATAACTATTATCTTTCCCCAATAAATTTACTTCATGAGAATTCTCAACCGCTCCTACACAGTCGGCCTGAAAATATCTTAAGAATCCCCTTTTACGGGAAGGCATCTATTGCAAACTTCAGAGGGTAAAACCTCCCTGACCAGGTACAAAATGCGTGTGATGCAGGACAACCCAATTAAGAAAATATACATCAACTCCCAGTGGGACCGACTATTCTAATAAAGTATACAAGGCAGAAGCCAGTAGAAATAGCAGTAATTGGATAAGTAAAGTAAAATACGCAAATCAATTTAGAGACAAAATAGATATTACACTCCTTTTGTAAATCAAAACTAAATATTAAGTCTAACATATGTTGTATATGTTAATATACATACAAAATTATGTATTGGGCTCCATGGAGCTCTGGTTTCTATTATTTAGTTGATAGGTTAGGTTAAGGGCTATAGGAGGCAGAGTTTATAGTACGCCGGGAGCAAGTGTACTCTTGATCTTATATAGTATCGGATAGATGCCTTAGGTAATCTTAATGGATTAACTGTTCTATGTTAAATTGTTTACTTTGTAGCTAGACAAACCTGTAAGTCAGCTAAGTTGAAATACTGTTTACCTAGTAAGAAGAAGAATCATTTTGTATTACAAGTCAATAAATATACTTTGACTTTGATTTTGGCTTGTAATACATACATGCATACATACATACATATATGTACATAGCTTTCGTGATCTTTTCAGTGCTTATGTATATCGATTGCCGCGTAAATTCATATATTAACGAACTTTTCTGTATACAATCAGGCTTGAATGAAACCTATACCTTTAAGAAACATAAGCTACTGTTGATCTACATAAATATTATACATAAGCTTGGAATGTAATAATTGCAGACTTACTTATTACTAAGCATTATTTTTCTCAATGCAGGGTGTTTCCGTCATGGAATCCATAGGGAAGGAGATGATAGTAGGTACTCACCTAGGCCCTGCTTTTTAAAAAGTACGGTGTGTTCGGTTACCATTAAGAGCTCATTGTATGATAACCTCATAGCCAACCCTCTCACTTATGGTGGTCTAAAATAAAAATTTCGAATTTTTCTACTGTTTTGTTTTATTTTTACCTTTTTCTCTTAAATAAAAAGATGATTGACATAACTTTTTTTATAAAACTGTAAATTGTGGTCTCTCCTCTTTAGTTTGACATATTACATCTATGTCTTCACTGTAGCCGTTAAAGAATTATTAGCTCTAAACCTAAAAAAAATTTCGTCTAATTTCGGAATGACCTGAATGGATGGAGAGATAATAATAGTTAAACAGTTTGGACATGGGTGTAATACGTCAAATTAAAGACGAGAGTGCACAGTTTACAGTTGTTATAAAAAGATTTATGTTAATCAGTTTTTTTCTGTAACTCCGAAACGGATGAGATTGAGATGATGATATGGCAGGGAGCTGCCATACCAGTGTCGGATCCAGAATTCTAGTAATGGAGGGGGAAGGCGCAATTATGGTTTAAAAACGATAAGCTAGAAACAGATCAAAAGTTCGTCGTCACAGCTTGCAAATATAAAATGCACAAATTTTATCATTTAAAAGAACAAATAAGTGAGTGATTACCACTCGCAACGAAGAAAGTTGCAATGCTTAACGTTCAACTTTTGCCACTCGCGAAAGTCAAACAAGGTGTTAAATTATTTATCTTGTTTTGGTTTGTAAATGGTGTAAAGTGTAAAACTTCAAAATCATCCATTTTAGTTAGTACAAATAGGCACAGACAACATACAACTAAATAATAAAATCTCCATATAAACCCGGATCACTTTTTCAAAGCTCTTTAACTTTTTATTCAACCAAAGAAAGCTATTATTACGAAGAATTTATTTGGCATAATACAGCAAAAGAGAGAGAAATTATATAGAGCTTTCTATTAGAGGGCCATTAGCTAGTTTTAATTCGACCGCATTTTTGTGAGGTTTTCACATCTAGATGTAAGTTGTCTCAGATTAAGCCAAGCTCTAGACATACCCAATGAGGGCATGGAAGGAAGAAGAAACTTTCGCATATTGTTTACCGGAGGAAAAAGAGATGGTGGTAGCCTTGTGTATAGAACTATCTAGTGATTGCGAAAATGCTTCCTTGTTAATATCAGGGGCAAGATGTTATAACTTCGAAATATTCAACGTTCGACAATTTATCGATAGTCGGTATGTTGTAACGCTTTCGATAGGCGATAATTTCGATAGAATATCACTGAGTTTTGCTGAGAGTGATAGTACAAGCGAAGATTAAAAGATGTATGTAAATTTAGGAAATTAGATTTATATGTTCCATTTTTTTAAAATTTATTCAATATAAATGATTTTAGATATTAATTATATAGATTCTGCAAACTTGAAGTTATATAACTTGTAAGAATATTTCTTAAATTCAAAAATCAATAAGGCAGTACATTTGTTTAGGCATATCCATAACATAATACCGCTGCCTTAAATATATTCTTTTATCCCGGTAATTAATTATTTCTTCATCATTTTCGTTATCCTCCACAAATAAAGCCACTGCGTTTGAAAAATTCATAAATTCCAATTTTATTATTATTAAAATTTATCAACAACTAAAAAAAGAATCTATAAATGTCATTTTTGCTAGGGGAAAAAATTCGGAAATAGTTTCGAAACAAGAAAAATCGCCTGTCGAACGAAAATCTTATAACATACCGCCAGATCGAAATCTTCGCTTCGATGATGGCTTTCGATGCGAAGTTATAACATGTCGCCACAGATGGTTATTTTGAAGCGCTAAGTGGAGTTGCATGAAAATAAGTTCTATTCTATTTTCACGCTGGCATTTCCGAAAGCTTGCTAACTTCAATTCCGATCTACTAGCATGTAGATGGCGCAGCAAAAGCTCCATACTTTTTTTATCATACCTAATATGTCTTAATATTATTTTTTGATTTAATATTTTGTATGAATGCTAATAAAAAACAAAAAGGTATTTTTCGAAAACATCACGATTTAAAAAAAAAAAGTACGTTAATTTTTAGCACAAATAAGTTAATATACAGATCGAATCGAATAGGAAAATTGAAAACCAGAAGTCAGATAGTAGATACATGTTGCGAGTCAACTAAAAGAATTTGCAAAGTCTCGTTTAAAATCGACGATGTCTCGGCTTATGTAGGAAGGCCTCAATTCTTTCTTAGACATTTACTGGGAATTTGTTCCTTAGAAGTTTTATGCATTACAGAAGAAGTGAATGCTTATTGGTAATTGAACAAAGGCACAAATGAAGTATTATATCTGAAAATAACTCCAATCCCCCGGCCGACAAAGTGAATAAAAATTCTACCGAAACGTTTTCAGTAAATTTCTAAATAGAAAAAAAATTCTGGCATATTTACGCGTCTATGCTCATAAAAATGCTTCGGCCTCCAAAAATACATATAAATTCTAAGAAAATATTTCCAGTAATTTTCTAAGAACAAATTTCCAGTAAATTTCTAAGAAAAAATTGAGGGCTTCTCTATGACAGGTTATACCATCCTTGATTTTATATATTGGACTGAGGCATTGCTGCTCTGGTAAAAGATAGAAACTTGTATGTGTGTTCCGGCACACATTTTCTGTTAATAACATTTCTTAGCTAAAATTTTCGTCGTAGCTAACTAACTTGGTTGCCAGAAATGTTGATAAGGTTTTCATTTTTCTGATATCATCTGTATATTTATTTATTTGTGTTTTTAGCTAGTTTCGAAGTAATTTGATGGTGCAACATGTGTCTCCTTTTTCGAATTCATTATTTTGACAACGAGAGTTGTTTGCTTGTTTGTTGATTTTAGGTTAAGGCGATTTGTTACGTTTAGGACGTTTGCCAAACGGGCTAAATGCTGGCTAAATTCCAGTTTGCATTGGAAATTTAGCCAGCTAAATCCAGGGCTGTGCCAAACCAAAGTGGAATTTAGCCAATTGCTCAGCTGTCACTTTTATTTCAAAAGCAAAGCAATTGTGTGGCATTTAAGATGGATTTGCAGGAATTAACAAAGCAGTTATGGCCGTAATATTATTTTTTTGTATTTGTTCATTTTACAAATAAATACTTCTAAAAATCTTTCAAATAAACCGCACTTGTCAAATAATTAGACGAATGTGAAGAAGAAGAATTAGCAAGCTCGAAAATTTACTAAATGGAAAAGTAATCGATTTAGCCAGCATTTAGCCCGTTTGGCAAACGTCCATAATCACAATGTTTGGTCACATGTTGTTGCTGTAAATGGACACTACAAGATGATGGCAAGACATGGTGAAGTTGTATGGTGTGTGGGGCTTTTTCTTGAACACGTTCTAGGTTCTTATCTCGACTAAAACGTGGTTTTTAAAACCACGGCAAAACGGATGGTGTATGGCCTGCTTAATATAAGTTCTTTGCGCTTTCTACCAGAGTGAATTTCACAGAGTACCGTCACGTTGATAGTTTCGAAAGCTTTTACAATTTGTTTCTAATTGTACTAATTCCTAACAGATGTCGCACTGATAATTACAAACTTTAACTAACGAAAATTAATAAATTATAACAAAAAAACCAAAAATAAATATTTTTTATAAGAAATTAAAAATGTATTTAGTTTTAATTAAGAATTAAAATTTTCTTATGTTCGGATTGGCTTATTAATGGAATATAGATGACAGTCGTTCATTTCGAAAGTGTCCGTAATAATTGTCAATTCGTAATTTGTGATAATTCAAATCGTTCATAGCTAATTCTGGTGTAATTATAGAAATATTTTCTGTAATTGAACACCATTTAGTTAACTAAATTAAACGAATCGACAAACTGCGTTCTGTTTTGAAATATATTTCAAATGTAAACACATGATAATCTGTCACACAATTTTCATATGATTTCGAAAATCCGAATGAAGCTCACTCTCTATTGTGCAGTACGCTACACTGGTAAATGCGCACTCCACTCTAGAGTGGAGTCACCAGATTGCATTTTCTCTCCTTATCTCAAGTTTGCAGTCTAATATAAGTTCTTCGCGTTTCTAACAGATATCGCACTGATAATTACAAACTTTAACTAACGAAAAATTTTTAATTAAAACATAAAAATTAAAAATTAATATTTTTTATTAAAATTAAAATTGTATTTAGTATTTTTATGATTCAATTTTAACAAAATAAAGTCAATTTTGAATTAAAATTTCTTTATGTTCGAATTGGCTAATCAATGCTGTATAGATGACAGTTGTTCATTTCGAAAGTGTCCGTAATAAATTTTAATTTGTATTTTGTGATAATTTAAATTGTTTATAGTTCATTCCGGTGTAATTATAGAAATATTCTCTGTCTTTTAACACCATTTGGTTAACTAAAAATATATTTCAAATGTTAACATATGATCACATGATTTCGAAAATCCGAATGAAGCTCACTCTCTATTGTTCATGCACGCTACTCTGGTAAAAGCTCACTCCACTCTACTCAGAACTCTGTCATTGTAAACGCTCCGTCACTTAATGACAGACTCTTGGGCGCCGGAAGCCATTGTTCGAGTTTGCAAGAAATAATTCTCATAAAAATTAAATAAATGCAGACACCCACGAATTCTGCTGGTTAAAATTGAAACATGATATGCAGCTTGTGCATGGAATGTGCATACTATGCAGCTTGTGCATGGAATGTACATGCTATGCAGCTTGTGCATAGAATTTGCCTGATAAGCAGCGTGTGCACTGTACATAGAATTGTCGCGGTAAAAGTCGAAGGTACAGAGTAAGTAATTGAATATGTAGCTTGTGCATGGTCAAGCTTATCAATATGAAATTTTCTCGGTACTGTGAACGACAGCAGAATTCGTGGGTGTGAGTAAAAGAGTAGGTATGTAGAATAGAATTGCAATGTACAAAATATTATTTAAGTCAGCAATTTTTATATATAAATTTAATTCGAATAAGAAATAAAGCGTTGTTGATAGAGAGATTTTGTTTTAATTGTACATCGACATCCAAGCTACCACGAAGCTCTGAATTGCCCCCTACCCAAGGTAAGGTAATCAGAACAAGCTCCAATATTTTTAATCACTGAAGAGTCTTGGTACAAGCACCAACGACTCTCGCCTCAAAGTCAAGGTCCAAGTACCATTGACTTAACCAACGAATAACAATTGCATCGATAAAGGCAAAAGAGCCTTTAAACATTTTTGGTAACCCCGACGTGATCAAGTGCATCACTTGATAACGATTTCCTACCACAAGGAACCGCAACCATCATGGAAGATTTGACGCAGCTCCAAAAGAAGAATGGAACTGCCATTCAAAAATTAGTAAAAGACCTCAAGGAGGAATCACCAGACCAGATGACGCTTTCCGATTTGCAGGAAAAACAACACCAACTGGATGATTTATGGGGCCAGTTTTCATCCACAGATGCCCTTATTAAGACCAGACACGCTGACCAGACAGCTCACCGCTACTTCACCCAATCGTATTTTGCTGGGATCAAGGCAGTTTACCACATAGGCCGAGATCAGATATTAGGATTAATCAAATCCATCCCTCCAGAATCAGCACCACTAGCAGGAGAATCAAGTACCCGAGCGCAACAACAAGATAAACCTAGTGCCAATTCTACATACAGAACAAGAATTCGTAATTGGCTCAGTAAAAACAAATAGAAAAGACCAGATGTCTACCACTATGAGCAATTCAGCCAATAACGAAGACATGTTAACCAGATATATACGAAAACAGAAGGCTGGTATCCAATCATTACGCCACCTTCTGCAAGGAATAGAGTCAGGCGATCAACAGCTCCAAACCAGGCAGTATTATCAATGTAAAATCAATAGCATTGAACGATACTGGTCTCAGGTAGAGAGTTCTAACATGGAAATATGGCAGATGACAGATGACCCGTCAGAAGTTGGCTACAACGCTGAGGAATATTTCCAACTCGAAGACAGAATACAATCTACCATCATCCGGCTCTCTGAGAAATTGGCCCAGTGTACCACAACAAGAAGCAATTCCCACATTCGACGGCGACTACTTGAAATGGAGCCAATCTTACGATTTATTTACACAGATGATACATAATCAGCACATGAGCAACTGCCAGAAAATGTGGTACTTAAAGACCAACTTGAAGGGAGAAGTCGAGAAGCTCATTCGACACTTTACATTATCAGATGATAATTATACGTCTGCCTGGGATACATTGAAGTCTCGTTATGATAATAAAAGATTGTTGGTGACAGGGCTCATCGATAAACTGCTATCGCAGCCCAAACTTACCTCAGAAGGTGCGTCAACTATTAAAGCATTGCACGACTCAACGAGGGAATCCCTTATGGGCCTAGAAAATCTGGGTGTTCCCACAGTTAATTGGGACCCATTATTATTGCACATTTTAGTGAGAAAATTAGATAAAGCCACACATAATCTATATGAACAGTCGCTGGAACAACCTCGAGCCTTGCAATCAGTAGAGAAATTCCTCAATTTTCTGGAAACTCGCTTTCAGTCCCTGGAAGCTCTGGGGCAGAAGGACAAGCCAACGGATGACTCACGGCGAAAACTAAACCAAGTTCCCAGTAGGGTCAATTCATTTGTATCCACCAACTCACTTCAACCGACATGCATAGTTTGCAAGGAGAACCATCAGCTTTTTAGCTGTCGTAATTTCCTGCAGTATACACCTGTTGAACGCTTAAGATTGCAACGGAAGAACAACTTGTGTATTAACTGCCTGAGGTCCGGACATTATGCAACCAACTGCACATTAAGGGGATGTACTCATTGCTCCAAAAGGCATAATACATTAGTGCATCTACAAGGCACACCACAAGAAAAATCGAGTTCATCACAAGCAATGACATCTCAACCTCAGCAACCCAAATTAGCTGAATCTACAAGCCAATCCATGACACTAGCAATGCAAAAGGTTAACCACCAGGAAGGCTATGTATTGCTCAGCACAGTTGCAATAAATCTTACTACACATGATGGAAAGGGTATAATGTGTAGGCCGATTCTCGATTCCGGATCCCAGGTGAATCTCATAAGTGAAAGAATCATCAAGAAACTAGGTTTAAAGGTAACTCCAGCCCTAATGCATGTGCAAGGCATCGGTCAATCGAAGCAACAAGCAAATAAACGAGTAAGCGTGTTAATCCAATCACGCATAAGTGGGTTTTCTGCCAGACTAGAAGCATTCATCCTCAAGCAAATCTTAGCACCACAGCCGAACCGAGAAATTGATATTTCAAAGTGGAAAATTCCATCCAATATCAAGCTGGCCGATCCTAATTTCAATACGCCAGACTACGTAGACTTATTGATCGGAGCGGAATTCTACTACCAGCTTTTATCGGTTGGGCAGATAAGATTAGGAGAAGGACTGCCAACATTACAGAGCACTGTGCTCGGCTGGGTGTTGGCTGGTAAAATAGACCAGATGCCACAAAATCAAAGCCTCTGTTGTGTATTTAACAGAGACCAAGAAATGGATCAACAACTAGAAAAGTTTTGGACCTTGGAGGAAGCTTCTGATGAAAGGAAAACATTCACACCGTCAGAAAAGCGATGTGAAGAGCATATTAACCAAAGTGTCAAAAGAAGTGATACAGGTCGTTTTATTGTCAAATTACCATTCACAGAAAATCCACAACAACTAGGTGAGTCTAGAGACATCGCATTGCGGAGGTTCTTGTCAATAGAGCGAAAACTTATGAAGAATAGTGAGCTCCGCTCCGAATATGTTGGGTTTATGAATGAATATCAAAACCTAGCCCACATGCAAGAGGTCGATGTTGAATCAATTACAACACCACATTATTTCATTCCACACCATTGTGTGCTCAAGCCAGAGAGCACGACAACCAAATTGAGTGTTGCCTCTTGCAAAACATCCTCAAATGTCGCATTGAATGACATACTTGCGGTAGGACCAACAATACAAGACGAACTATTCTCAATATTGCTCCGATTTCGAGTACCACGCTTCGTCTTCACGGCCGACATTGAGAAGATGTATCGGCAAATAATGGCCAATGACGACGACCGAAAATTCCAATTAATTTTTTGGAGAATCAGCCCAAATCATCCTCTAAAATGCTTTCAACTGAATACGGTTACGTACGGAACTACCTCCGCTCCGTATTTGGCGACAAAATGTCTGCAAAGATTATCTCAAGAACATGCCGCTTCATATCCACTGGGAGCAGAGGTACTGGCTAGAGATTTCTACGTGGATGATGTGATCACAGGATCAGATAGTCTGTCTACTGCTTGTGAAATGCAAACATAACTGATAGCGTCACTGGCTAAGGCAGGATTCACGCTCCGAAAGTGGTGTGCAAACCACCCACGACTACTGAAAAGTATTCAACCAAAGGATATAGAACCACAGCTCACATTTGGCAGTGAAACTGAGGAGCAAATAAAAATTTTGGGTCTCACTTGGTTACCAAACTCAGACTCATTTTGTGTCAAGACCACCAAGGTTGAAAGGAACGCAATCACAAAACGAACAGCATGTTCAGATATAGCACGGCTATTTGACCCACTTGGAATCATGTCTCCAGTAGTGGTTACTGCCAAGATATTCCTGCAACGACTATGGGCGTTAAAATTAGATTGGGACGCATCTATACCAATGGAGATGCATACACAATGGGTCAAGTTTCGTAATGACCTACAATCATTAAACGACATTAAATTTCCAAGACATGTACTGCCTGAAGAACTATCAAAATCCACGCAGATACACACATTTGCTGATGCCTCCCAGAAGGCCTACGGAGCTGCAGTGTACGTCAGATCTCTAACCAAAAATAATCAGATCGTAGTACGACTGCTTTGTGCCAAGTCGAAGGTGGCACCAATTAAACAAGTTACTTTACCTCGACTTGAACTATGTGGAGCTAAACTAGCAGCTGAGCTCACCACTCGTGTCAAAAGAGATTTACATCTAAAAAACGAGCCGATTTATTACTGGACGGACTCGGAAATTGTCTTGGCATGGTTGAATTCATCATCTTCATCATTCCATACATTTGTGGCCAATCGAGTGGCGAGTATTCAGGAACTGTCCAATCCTGAACAATGGCGTCATGTCGGCTCCAAGGAAAATCCGGCTGATATTTTGACCCGAGGATGAAACCCGGACAACCTGAAATCTTGTAACTTGTGGTTTTATGGCCCTCTATTTTTACACGGCAGTGAATCATCATGGCCGCAACCATATTCAAGGAATATTGAGTGTGATTTAGAAAAGAAACAAACTGCACTGCCCATAACCACACAGCAAGATTCCACACACTTCATTCACGAGATAAATCACCATAATTCGTTCAAAAAACTAACCCGCATCACAGCATATGTAATACGTTTCATAAGCCGATTGAAACAGAGAAGCAAAAAGATAAGCATAACTAACACACAATCACTCATGGCCGAAGAACTCAATGAAGCCCTTATAGTGATTGTTAAGGTAATGCAGGCAGAGTGTTTTGACAGGGAGGTTAATCAACTAAGGCGATTTAAACATCTAGACAAAAGCAGCTCATTGATTAGTATGGCACCTTTCTTAGATGAAAGAGACATCATACGCGTTGGAGGACGACTACAAGCTGCCGACGTATCCTATGAGGCGAAGCACCCAATACTACTGCCGTATTCACATCAGTTCACTAAGCTTTTGATGACCAAAATTCACGTTGAAAATCTTCACGTTGGTCCACAGACTCTCCTGGCAATCACGAGACAACAGTTTTGGCCAGTAAAGGGCAAAACGATTGCAAGATCCATCGTTCAGAATTGTGTGCGCTGTGCAAGAGCGAAACCAACAATGATGTCACAGGTAATGGGCAATTTGCCTCCTCACCGGGTTCAACCTGCACGGCCATTTACAAATGCTGGTTAGAGGAAAACGCCCACAAAAAACCTACATTGCAGTGTTCTGTTGCTTTGCCACCAAGGCAGTTCACCTGGAAGTGGTGAGTGATTTGACCACACAAGCATTTCTCGGAGCTCTTAAACGATTCGTGGCAAGGAGAGGCCACTGTCGAAACATTTATTGCGACAACGCAACGAATTTCATTGGCGCCAAAAATGAACTAGAAGAGCTGAAGGAAACCATATATTCTGACAAGGCGAAGACAAAAATTTCTGCAGTATGTGAACTCAAGGGCACCGACTTTCATTTCATTCCTCCACGTGCCCCTCATTTTGGGGGTCTCTGGGAGGCTGCCGTTAAATCGGCTAAGCATCTACTTAAAAGGACAGTTGGAAATGCATCCTTGACTTAAGAGGAGTTAGAAACCGTTGTTGTCGAAATCGAGGCAATTTTGAACTCGAGGCCAATAACGCCTCTCTCATCAGATCCCAATGATCTATCAGCACTAACTCCTGGACACTTCTTAATAGGGGAACCGCTTACCAGCACAATTGATCCAAAATCAGAACTAGTAAAAGCCAATCTTCCTACTAGATGGAAATTGGTCGCCCACCTGAAAAATGAATTTTGGAAGCGGTGGTCCAGATAGTACCTGAATGAATTACAACAACGCACTAAATTGAAGACGTCAAGCCAAAATATCGAAACAGGAACGTTGGTCGTCATTAAGGAGGACGACCTGCCTCCACTTAAATGGCCACTAGGAAGAATAATTAGCGTCATCAAAGGTGACGACGGCTTCGCTCGGGTGGTTGATGTCCGAGTAGCAAACAATGTCCTGCGTCGACCTATACATAGGTTGGCACCGCTTCCCATATTAAATGAGGAAACACCTTTGGCGGATGAATCAATACTAAGGGAAACTAGTACCAGTACTAAAATAGACTCAACCATTTCAAACTCGGTATCAACACGGCAAGACCAGTCTAGTTTAACGGCGGCAAATAAAATTCCAAGAAAGAAGGCACGATTATCAGCAGGGTCCACAATCAGCATGCTACTAGTGGTTTGCTTGTGCCTACCATTAAGTATAGGATCACCTGTTCAAATAACGCCATTCAAGTCTCAGCCAGGGCTCCACTTTGAAAACCTTGGCACCGCGAGCGTGATTTCTAATGAATGGAACCTCATTGTCTATTATAATATGACACCCTATTGGAGAGAGTTCGAAGGTCTGCTGAATGGAAGTCGTGTGTTACATGACCTCTGCAATTCAATCACTAGAGAGAAATCATGTAGAACTATAGTGACACAACTGGAGCATCTAAAGGCAGAGCTGTCCAGCAATAACGAACTATTAAGGCCACAAGTGGATGTCGAAACAATCCGAACTAGGAGAGGAGCCGTGAATTTTGTCGGAAACATCGCCAATGCATTGTTTGGAGTATTACATGCTGATTACGCTGAGAAGATGTCTCAGACGATTGAGGATGTGAAGTCAAATGAAAACCACCTTCTTAATCTGATCAAAAACCAAACAACAATTATTGATTCGACTGTGAACATCATTAGGAAAAATCACGAACAGTATACCAGCCAGTATAAAGAAATAGAATCAGAGTTGGTCCAACTTGCCAACTTCAGTCAATTTACTGCAGAGGAACTTCAGCAAGAAAGACTAACCCTCCTGTTTACATCGCTGTCCATACAGACAATTCTAGTAGCGTCAAATATACAGAGAGTTCAGTTCGCTATCATAGATACGCTTACTGACACTCATAACGGACGAGTTAGTCCCCAATTGATCTCACCCAAACAACTAACACAAGAATTGTTCACCATCAGAAACCACTTATCACCGTCATTAAGACTCCCAGTGAGACCAGATGATGTTCGCAGCTTATACAACTTACTGAAGGCAGCAGCACGAGTCACAGCAAGACACATTATCTTTAAGCTCAGTCTGCCATTGCTTTCACCTGAGGATTTTGAACTGTTTCGGATAATACCGATACCAGTACTCATCAATGGTACCTTCATCACAATTACTCCATCATCTAAGTTTTTGATCATCAACCTACATCGGGATCAATACTTCCCTCTCACTGAACCAGAAGTACAATCGTGCATCTCCATCAATGAAGGTCATCATTTATGTAAACAAATTCATCCAATTTACAATCGAGGGTCAAGTAAAAGCTCCTGTGAGGTAAATTTGATAAATGGATTATCACCAGCGTCATCATGCCGCATCGTTGACATCGGAGATGAGCCCCAGTGGATCCAACTAAACAATCCAAACCAATGGATATTTGCGATCAAGGAAAGGGCATTGGTGAAGGTCGTTTGTGGCACCAACGTCACGACAACAACAATGGAAGGATCGGGTATTATGAAGCTACAAGAGCATTGCATGATAAAACAGAACGAAGTTACGGTTCAGGGTCACAATATCTACCCAACTGTCAATAGGATGTCCTACACTCCAATAAGTAATATCACAGACATCGTGAAACCAGAGGAGTTGGAGGCTGTAATACACAAGGCATCACCATACAAGGCTCAGTTTCGAGAACTGGAGGAAGTCAAACAACGCCTCGATCAACAAATCACCAACAGCGAGCTACCCAATAAACTCCAGGCACATGATGTTCATCAGTATGCCGTAGGATATATAGCGATGTTGCTAGCAGGCACTATCGCTGTGTGTCTGACATGGAAGTGTAAAGCTAATAGCTGGAATTGGTACCGAAACCCGGATGAATGCCCAAAACCAAAACCTCATCCCAGACGGATCATTGCAGACCTTCCACAACCAATCCCTCATCCAAGGCGAAGTTCGGCCGGGGATTTTGAAATAACCATCGAGAACCAGCCATAGTTGGACTACCGTCCAACGCGGGGGAGGATGTTCGAGTTTGCAAGAAATAATTCTCATAAAAATTAAATAAATGCAGACACCCACGAATTCTGCTGGTAAAAATTGAAACATGATATGCAGCTTGTGCATGGAATGTACATGCTATGCAGCTTGTGCATAGAATTTGCCTGATAAGCAGCGTGTGCATTGTACATAGAATTGTCGCGGTAAAAGTCGAAGGTACAGAGTAAGTAATTGGATATGTAGCTTGTGCATGGTCAAGCTTAGCAATATGAAATTTTCTCGGTACTGTGAACGACAGCAGAATTCGTGGGTGTGAGTAAAAGAGCAGGTACGTAGAATAGAATTGCAATGTAAAAAATATTATCAGCAATTTTTATATATAAATTTAATTCGAATCAGAAATAAAGCGTAGTTGATAGAGAGATTTTGTTTTAATTGTACATCGACATCCAAGCTACCACGAAGCTCTGAATTGCCCCCTACCCAAGGTAAGGTAATCAGAACAAGCTCCAATATTTTTAATCACTGAAGAGTCTTGGTACAAGCACCAACGACTCTCGCATCAAAGTCAAGGTCCAAGTACCATTGACTCAACCAACGAATAACAATTGCATCGATAAAGGCAAAAGAGCCTTTAAGCAGCCATATTATCTTACAATTATTCGACGGATTGGATAGAGCAGATTTACGACTGTTGTATGCATAGTAAGATTCATTTAAGTTCATAATTGTGGCACATGCCGACTTGGAGTCGCCGATAATGATAGGGTTGGAATCACACATTGTATGACCATTAGTTCACCAGATGTGGACGATCTTATGCATTCATATGAGACCAAAGAGTAGGTGTCTCGACAGTGCTGATACCCGTTAGTAGTTTGACACAGAACGCATTACTAGCATAAATGCGCCAACCATTTTTGCATGATCAGTTATTATTTTTAATTATATTTGGTTCAGGAGCTCATCAGAGACATTATCGTTGCTTGTTCAGAGGTGAGTGAAGGCATTGGTGAAGGTCAAGTCACAGTGAGAACGACACAACAATGTTGGCACTGTTTTATTTATTGTATAAGAAATGGCAGGAATGAAAAAATTAAGAAAAATCTTTAATATAGCTTATGCGGCTTCTAAAGCATAAAGAAAAAACTGAAAAGGCAATAGAAGAAAAAGATGATATTGCTACACATGAGATGACTCTTATACACAGCATAACTTTCTCCCTCATTATCTCTATTAGTTCCCTCTTCAAAATCTCTAATTTCTCAAACTAATTAAAGAAATTAATTTTATACAAGTTTTTAATAACTAGTTTGTTTACTATTATCTTTTAACTTCCTATGCTTTATAAAAATAACGAAGTCCACATAACATGAATGTCAATTATTCACTGTCCACACAGAAATGTCAATTATGTTGGCGACTAGTTTAGAGATTATCCCAAACTTTTTGTTGGCAACATGTCGAGTTGCCCTCGTTGTGTTAAGTATATGGGACTCCCATATTCGAATCTTTGACAGCAACCAATTTACGGCGACTTTGTTCTGTTGCTCTTACTGTGTTTTGGCCTTGAGGCTGTTTGAGTTATCAAGCAGATTATGGGTATGGCTGACTAAAGTGAGCGTTCCAATCATTTGGTAAATGGATATATTCATAGCTGGAGATTTAAGAGATTAATACCCTAGACACAAGGGACATATCAATGATCATTGGTTCAATTGCGTAATTGGATCAATGATCATTCCTGTTTTGGGGTGGCACACGGCAATGACGGTCTTCATGTAATTAGATTTGACGAACTAGATTTGACCCATAGACAAACTAATAACATACAAAAATACAAAATACAAAAATATGCAACGCTTTTCTAGAATATAAAATTAACGATGCCTCGACGATGTCTCGACTTAGCACTTGATGACGTGCCCAAAGGGTAAGTCAGCATTGCCTCGATCCATACAACATCGCAACATTGCCTGACCCAATGAAAGGAAGGCCACAATTTGTTCTTAGAAATTTAGTGGATATTGATTCCTTCGAATTTTTATGCATTGGCCGAGGCCGAGAGCAGTGCCTCGCTCCAATATAAAATCCAACAATGCTATTACTATATGAAGTAAACCAACCTTTAGAGATCTTTATCACTCAATATTGGCTTAATTCGTCATTTATTTTAACTTACGATATGAGCAATATAATTTTATATTTTCTTAGCTTTGTGATAAATTTGAGTTTGTAATAAAAAGTAAGTGCCTCAATAACTAATTATTATAGTGAAATGCTATCACTATCTATGCATATAAAAACAAAAACCATAGATTTATTTTCAAATACATTACCCTGGTAATGGTCCTCCGTTATCTAAATCGAAAACCTGATAAGGATTTAGCAATTTTCGAAAACTTGAAATCAATTCCAGTCCTTGACATCCACCCGATTTTACATTTACAAAAACAAGAAGTGGCCGTACATCTAAGGGAATCATACTGGGTTCTATATTTGGTAGCAAGAGCACTAGAAGTTTCTTATCCTCTACAATAGTTTCTCGAAGATTATAAAATGCTCGAACCTGAAAAGAATTTTTTTTAAATGACAAAAAGTGTATTAAAAATCATCTAGAGCTTACAGCTTTCGATGCATCTTCAAATGTTATTACTACAGAGCCGTATTCGTAATATATGGGACCTATACTAATGAATTTGTTTTCTTCAGTTGCGTATTTACTTAAAATTTGTTCATAATTTCTTTGCGATAGTCCTGGCGGGAGATTACCAATAAAAAGTGCTATGCTTGGTCCATGGGGATCTTGTTTGTGCTGAAGATAAAATCTCATTAATTCCATTTGGCGTATCGAGTCTTTTCCAAGTTGTTTCATTATTTCCCACGGTCGTTCATTCCATGAGAGAATACGTTCTGTAACTCCTCGATCCAGTAATACCTCAGAGCATCTGAAAAAATAATAATTAAAAATCAATTATAATTGAGTATTTATATTTTATAATACACATATACCTATAATCTTGGATTTCATTGTCCTGCAATCCAAATCGATCAAGGGCATCCCTAATCAAATCCTTAACAGTAGTATTATTATCTACAGGAACGCTGACGAATGGTTCTTCAACTTGTGATTGAAGTTTTCCAGGATAGACGCGAACAAAGCCTTTATCGTTTTCTTTATCGTGAAACCTGAGAAAAACTGCTGGCCTTTTACCTTCAATGCGATTTAAATTCAGCACAGGAGTAAGCTCTTGAAGTGCTATATCTTCACCTCCCGGCGCATAGAGATCAGTTAGGTAAAATGCGGCTGTATCCCGAGCAATATGAAATGCTCTTAGTGCAGTGGTTAACAATTGATCGAGAGAACACGTTCGAGGTACGTTTATTACACGAAATATTCTACGTCGTAAGGAACAATTGCCATCAAATACTTTTATAGATTCTAAAAAAAAAACGGATATTGTAATAATTATTATCGTTTTATAGTATTAATGTAAGCAGAAACCTTCATCTCTTTCTTCTCTCTCCCTATCTTTTTTCTCCTTGTCTTTGTCGACTTTATGTGTTGATTCTGTTTTAAAGTGCGAGGAGGCGCTTCCTCCACTGCCAGTGGGTGCTGATTCTGCTTTCGAATAGTCTTCATCACGAAACCTTGCTGCATCTCCGCTACTAAATTCCTCTGATATACTTCGTGCTGCATTGAAATACAAATGAAATTTTATGTTTTGTAGAAATAAATGTTATGCTCTGTTCACACTTAAATAGTTACATATAAAAGCAAGCCAATTTTTGAATCCTACCTCTACTTTGATACAATTTTTCAGAAATTCAAATTAAAAAGTTTTTACATGATAGAATAATAGTTAATTAATTCAGGCAATATTTGCTATTTTTGCTAAATATAAAGAAACTTCAGGTAAGAGCATTTTTATATCGCAATAATACTTTCACGAGAATTTGCGCAACTAAAACTCACCGATATCAAAACTGACTTTAGTTTTGATATCGGTGAATTTTGGTAAACATAAATTTTCACATCAAAGGGAAGCATTATGTAATACATACATCCGGAATGGATGAAAAGGTAAAGTTAAATAGAGGAACCGATGTGGTTGGTAGGGTAAACAAGTACAAATTAGAGTACAACAAATATTTTTCGTTTCCTACATAAATATATAGTTTTAGAAAAATTAAATTTATATTAAATGAGCAAGCAATTTAATTTAATGTTGTTTAATTTTGCTTGGTGAATACCGCCTTAAGACACAAGCAGAAAGTTGATAAGATATTGGGTCCAATTAGGAGTATATGTAGAACTAAGTTATGCATCCTGCATAAAGTTGTTATAAATTTCTCATTATTAGCACTTTGATATTCATCCGCCATTTTCAAATATAGACCCCTCTATAGATTTTCCATATAATCACTAGAATTTATTCTGTTATAAATAAGTATCTACCTACATACATATATATATTTTCTATTTACAAAGTACGTAAAAAGTATTAGGAAAATTCCAAAATTTTGTTGCTTTGATGGTATATTCTGTGATACAAGTGATTCACAACTGCCCAACTGATAATCCAAACTTCGGGAGTTATGAAAAAAACTGGAAAACTATGAAAAGAAGTGGGGATAGCTGGGTCTAGACATTTCCTGACCCTAACGAGGCAGGAGTGAAAAGATATGCCTGTTTTGGTGCATTAAAACGCTTGATTCATTTTAACCGTATCTAAAATATTCTTAACTTTTGTGTTAATGATTTAATGTTTACCAAACTATACACATGTCTTTTTATTTCTCATAGTATTGCGTAAAGTTTATCTTCTCTAAAGCTTTAAAAAGCTGTAGAGTAGCGAAGACCCAGCAAGATAGAAGTTTTTGTAGCTTCGATCATTCCGATCCCCTAACACTTTTTGCATTAACGTTGTAGATCAGAATGAGTTTTTAACAATTTTACCCCCAATCGGTAAACAAGATAATCACTATGTAGAATTCTAATAAATCGTGAACACAGAAGTAGTTATACTGCTGTAAGGTCCACGGTACAATATATGAACATTTGAGCGCTAATAACGCAATAACCACAAAGATGCATATAAACTAGCGTCATCCGACCCATGGTAACCTGCGGCTCTGTGGTGTGGTAGAAAGTAATGGATTTTGTCAATAGTCGTAAGATACTGTGCCTCCTTAGGGTAAGTGTCGCTCTCAAGACAACTAGCACTCGGGCTTGTGAGCTCATCCTCAACATACACTTCATGTAAATAGACATGGGGACGTCAATCGCAGCGCTATGGCTGCATCTCAGTCACACTGGAAAAAGAGTTCCACATGAATCTATCTTTGAATTCGTGCAGTCTATACCCTCTGACTTCGACAGTGACAGCGACTATCTTCTCAAAACTATGCTGAAAAGCAACTTTAAATCGAAAATTCCATCTAGGGCAGAATGGGAATCACATTCTGTTATTCAGCCATTGAGAAACCCTATTATTTGCGCAGACGATGTAAATCTGAAGAAAACACTGGGGCAGGCGTTTTCTACGAGGAGCCTCATATGGAAATTCCATACACCTTAAAAGCCATGTCACGGTTTTCCAGGTGGAATTCAAGGCCATCATTGAAGCGGGAAGGTTTCTCCTCAGCTCAGACACTAACAACAAGAAGATTGTCATCTGCTCGGACAGCCAAGCAACTGTCATGGTCTTGGCAAAAACCTTTAAATCCTCCCAACTGGTTTTGGATTGAAAAACCACTCGGAATTCCCTACCTTTCTCGGATTAATAGGGTACTTATTCTTTGGGTGCCAGCAGGAATGCAGAGGACGAGCTTGCTCGTCTTGGTGCAGCCTCGGAGGAATCCTACATAATCGGGATAGCACAGATCAAACACCTTGACTTTAACATTGCGGCTTGGGCCGACTACCAACACAGTCGCCTTTGGTTATATGACAAGCCAGACGCGAGAACTTTTGTGTCGACTCTCATTGGGCACTCTTTTCTTAGGGATCACCTACACAGGATGAGACTTGTGGATGATCCTGTATGCAGAGGATGCGGAGAGGAATTCAAAACAGTGACTCACTTTCTTGGTTCACATGCATGAAGCCGGAAAGGAGGGTTTGGCTGGGAAAGGGGGAGGGGGGGGGGGTGTAACAGCATCTGGTTGGAACATATGAGAAATCGCTCATAAGTCTGGAGGGTTGTACAATGGGCCATGTGTGGCTACTGTTGTGGCTACCTTCCAGAGACGACACCACCTATTTTCAATCCATCCAACTACTGAGAGCACTTTTAGAACACTGTCACAGTATACGCAAAAGTTAGCATTGAATTTCTGTTCTCTTCTGTTCTGTTCTATGATTGTATATTATATTCTATTTATTTTTTTCTCTTTAGCTCATTGTGTCACCAGTAGTTTTATGCCGGAAGGTCGAAACTTATGCCTTGCAAAACGGAGGCGATTTTCCAGAGAAAGCTGGAAATGAATACAAAAAGACTAGCCGTAGATTTGTTACGGTTATTAATAAAAGCTAGTAGAACACAGTCAATGAAGTCCATTGGAATTGGAGCATTTAACTGTGAACAATCTAGTACATGTGAAGCAGTCATCACAGAAACTAAAATCAAAGAAAAATGCAAAACTTCTACAAATAGTATAGCTGTCATTTCTATGAATGATTGGCTTATTGGGTTGTGCCATACTTAGTTTAATGGACCAAGAGTATCTTCCGAGTCAAAAATAATAATTTTGATATTTTTTAAACCGTTAATATTTCTGAAATTATTATATCAAAAATTTTGCTAATACATTATTATATTCGTCGTAAATATTTTAAAAAGTATTTCTATCTTTGTATAATTTTACAGCAGTAAGATATATAAGAAGCACGTAACATAAGCAAATTGTTATACTACTTAAATTGCATGCCTTTAAGAACTTACACAAGAATTTCATCATGCAAATGCACATCCGCTTTTTTAACAGGAAAATTGTTTATATAAATTAAAATGTATAAAGAATTCATTTTTATTTTATTTTCAAAAATAATGTATCTTTTGTGTGTGAAATATGGTATGGTATTTTGTGTGAAAGAAAATTACCACTATGAGGGAAAATAAATATGTTACAAAAACAAAATCAAAAATTTTGTGAAAATAGATTAGAAAATGTACAAAAAGAAAGAAAACCCAATCACCTCGATAGCTTTTACATCGACTTTTTCGCCAACCAAGAGAAATTTTTCTCATCCTTCGAAGTATTCGGCCCAAGATGTGACCGCTTCTAATATTCTTCTCGTCAGCAGCTTTCGAGTACTGATACGAGGTGTCGTATCTTTTATTAATGTTCCCTTCCACATCTTGTACTGTTATTTCAATATTTTGTGAAATTGTGTCTAGGCTGAAATCACTATTATAACCGGTACCCTTACGTTTCATAAAAAATCTGCAATTTTTACGCAAAGGTATTTGTACTCCCGGTTCTTGAAATGATCTACTTCGGGCTACAGACTCATTTGCCAGCCGCCTATTTAGTGTAATATGATTCCAAATATATTTTTCACGAAGTTTCAGTCTTCCTTTGGCACTTTTTTCGGTATTAATTGACGAGTTGCTTATACTATTGACTAGATTAGTGCTTCCATCTACACTTATATCATCGACTTCAGTATTCCTTACAGGAGTTTCATCACCGCTACTACACAATCTTGGCCAGCTTTTTTGGCTTACTGAGATTTTTTTTAAAAGACTACATTGACTCGATCGCGGAGATGATTTCTGATAATGATGAGGTGATTTCTGTGGTAGTGGTGAAACGGGTTGCAAATATAAATTTTTACTGTGCTCCTTGTTGGCATGAATTTGCCCTATGGACAATTCACTATCAGTGGCATCGCACAAGCCTATTGTTCTAAGTTCCGCTAAATGAAATTTTAAAAATTATATTAAAGTAATAAATAAAAATAAATAAAATATTTACAACTAAAAAAAGTTTTTACAGGCACAATATAACATAAAAGTGCAGGACGCTGGACATACGCTGTTTTTTAAGGATGGTAATTAGCACTCATTGGTGGGGAAAGGATGAAGTATTGCGATAAGATGAAATTTAAGAGTTTTAAAACATTTGAACATCGAGAAATATAACCTTCAGCAATGCACTACTGTATATTAAATCGGATATAGAGCCAATCAACAACAGAATAAATAAATAAATAAATAGAAATTAAGTTTGAAGAAAACATAAACAACATCACCACAATATTGAAATACTATACAAGAAGACGTTATTCTCTGCGGCTTGGATTAAATTTAGTACTTACGACAAGAATAATCCCTCTGTAACGGCGTACTTTTAGATTTTACTTGAACGCCGATTATAGCTTCCATTGGCACTTCTGTTCTTGGTATTGAAACAGCATGCGGTGGCAAATAAATAGGTTGCAGGACGCCGAAGGTACATTCGTTCGATATGTAACTTCGGCAGCCACCATGTGTAGTCATTCCGCACCATTCGCATCGGTATCCTGTGAAAATATAGAACGCTTATAGATGCATATATTATAGATAAAATAGACACATTAACATATATATATATATATATATATATATATGCATTATATCGTATGAGGTTTGTAGATAGATTTTATTTAAAGTAATTAGTTAATTGGCTGTAATAGAATGCAATACAATAAAAAGGATTGTTAAATATAGATAGGTAAATTATGAAAGAATTTGTATTATGCATGAAATTATAATTTATTTCTTGTGGAAATATATGTTTTATGGTAAGTGCTTGCTAGTGACCTATCTGTCTATTATCAAACGTTCTTGGTGTATTCCGCGATCTTGATAATATAACCTTGGACATAATCCTACCAGCTTACACAGATTGGTGCTTTTAATTTAATTTTGATTAGTGAACCTAAAATTTTAAAGTATTTGAATAGAATATTCATTAACATTTCTTATGAAATTCATAGTAAAAGCGAAATTTTGCTAAAAACAAATACATAAATGCAAAATTACATATCTAGATATATGTACATGCGTGCCATTTGAATTTTCCTAACTTAGCTCACTTGCTGTAGTTACTTGTTCACAAATTTAAAAGCAGTAATCTGGTTTAAGAACGGCTTTTTCCCATATGTATTAAAACTTAGTACTCAATAAAGAATCCATCTAGAAGAAATATATGTACATGTTTCAACAGAATTATTCTTGTGTTCTTCTTTAAAAACTGTGGCTCCCAAATAGAATGTCACAAAAAATTAATGCACTGTTTTATCAAGTGTTGAACAAGGTAAGATGAAGATATAGCACGAGGCGTTCAGGTTCTTGCTTCTTGGGAGTAGGAAAAATTCCGAAATGCCAAATTTCGATCTGGAGAACGGGCAGCATACAAATACTACTGAAAGGAAATTTCTGATCGCACGGCTGTACATTTTAGCTGCGATTTGAGGTGATAGTATAATAATTCAATTATCGTTACGTCCTGTGAATTAGTGTATTTAAAAAAATATTAATTTCGGTAATCATATGGTAATCATATAAGGAACTGCCGCGGAGCAACATTATTGTGCTAGTACGTCTAAGCACAACGGGAGGAAATTCCTGCCGGTTCGACCTGAAGTATGTGGGTTGGACCACTTTTCACATAAGTCCAATATATACAATACACAAATGCTTTATTGAAAGACCCGGGCCTAGGCCACGTTTATAAACAGTGGGTGCATAGATCGACAATACTTACTCAATTATTAGTTACTATTAGCAAAATAACAAAGGAAGGTGAATAGTACAACATTTTCAAAGTGCTTTAGAAGATACTTAAGTTGATAGAAACAACACATCAGAAAGTCAGATTTGTAATTAGCGTGCAATTATTTTATTTCTTAACTCTTAATTAAGCCTTGCGCGGACTGAGGGGAAATTCGCACCCCATAATGCGAATTACCCTTGTAAGGCTAGTAAAAGTAAAATTCACATCCGAACAAAAATTTCACCATGCAGAAATTCGCACCACAATTTTTTATACCCTATGTAGATGAAATCATAGGTTATACTAAGTTTGTCATTCAGTTTTTAAGACATAGGAAAATAGAGAGATCCGACAGAAAGTCTGTACCATAAGAAACGTTTACATAAATGTTATCTTGTGAGTAGTTCAAGTTGGAGCCAAGCAATTTAAGCTGTGCGCAAATTTTACAGGTGAATTTTTTGATGGTACCAGATCTTGGTACAAGAAAGAAAGGGCCTACTTTGAACAAGGGCAAAATAAAATAATCTCCCATTTTAAGCAGTAATCTCTCTCGCACTTACAAAAATTGTATAAGATGCGCACCCTAAAATTGCATGTATAAGATTTGCACCCTGTCTAAAGTAGAAGGCTATCACTACAACTTCTAAAATAATTTGTACTTGCTACACTCGCACCCTGTTTAAAATAGAAGAATATCAATCGAAGTTCGAAAAATTGTACCTGTAATATTCGCACCCTGGTAAAGTACAAGGTAATCTCTCGCTCTACCAAAAATTGCAGGTATAAGATTCGTAACCTTTTTAAATTGCTAGGTTATCACTCGCACTGCGCTGAAAACTGCATCTGTAACATTCGTACTCTGTTTAATTAATAATTCTTCTAAGAATTGCAGCTGTGGTGGAAAGCAGTAATTCGCACCATAAAAATTGCTCCTGTAAAATTCAAACACATTTCGGTTAAGTTTCTCGATTATAACTTGAACTACTTGAACTTGAAGTTATTAGCTACTATTTCTTGACGGTAAGCTTTGAGTTTTATAAATTTGTGGATTTTGTGAAACATTTTATATTGGTGTGAAATTCCCCCTATATACGATTGTGAAACCTGAAAAAAATTCGCTATGCAGATCGAGTATTACATTTATAGCTATGAAGATATTCCGGCCAAGATAGGCCACACCCTAAACCGTGAAAGAAACAATATTAACAATCAATTCCTCAATTAGAATCTATAGATAGAAATCATGAACACAAGACGCATACAGAAAAAAACCATACAAATAGGAGCCGCAACTACTCGTGAAGTGAGCTGACTGCTAGCACGTAAAGCTTAGTTCACTGAAGAGCAGCTATTTCCCAGCTATCCCTAAGTGAAAGTTGCTGGATGTCGATAAAATAAGGCCACCCTCTGCGCTTCGTTGAACGTCAAAATTTTTACATTCTAAAAAACTCTTCAGTATATATTGAATATATTTCCGGTTTCCCAAGGCAAGTAAAATATCGGAACTTGTGCAATATAACACCCGTTTGGCCTCCGTGCTGGGAGTGCCCCACCCCCTCCACCGGCATTTAAAAAAATGCAACACCAATTAAGTAGCGTTGGGCCAATATTTTCCGTTTTCAACTTGTATCTTCAACTTTTAAGAAAGTTTCAGCTCTCTAAGTCAACGCGCTTCTCTAGTTTTATATTGATAGAAAACAGACAGAATGTCAGACGGACTTTATTAACTTTGAGATAAGTGGCGATGATTTGCCCGATATCATTGTGTTGACTATGCTGCATACAACTGGGCTCCGTTTAGCAGACCAGGGGTGGAACAAAGTGGCTACTCTAACAAGCTGAAACACTGATACCGGTGCAAATGCTTTGACTATCCTGGCTGGCACGTCAGTCATGTGGGATAACCAGTGGTTCGTTACACCAACACAAAACTGTCGCGGCTAATTCATAGAATGCGAAGCTAACTACCATCACACGATTTAGGAAAGATTGCAACGCCAATTTCAGAAATCCCACCAGAATCAACTGAGAGGCTTTCAATCACACGATTAAAATAAAATCTTCCCAATATCTATGTCTCACACTTATTCTCGAGAGCGGACATCGATGTCGAAGAAATGACCAACGACCTGATTCGATTCCTTGAGACCTCGTACGCATCCAGGATGGAAGAACAAAGATGCATACCAATGAAAAACGGTTTGAAGGCTGTGGAACAAAGGTAAGGGGTTCAACGGCAAAAACATCTAAAAGAAATTCGTGGCAACTCTTCTGTGAGAATGTAGATGGTGCTAATGAAATGTCAAGGCTCAAAAGATTTCTGTCAAATATACCCAATCAACCCGAACGTCTCAGGAACAGTAATGGGGTATATGAACCGAAACTCCACCTAAAGATGGCATCTTTCCTGCCCTACTTCAGCTCTCGGGCGACTTATTAATCGGCAAGCTTGACCCCCTCTTTTGAACATGTGTAAATATGGGTTATACACCAAGAATTTAATGTTGTGCTTATTGCCAAAGTTGGCCGGGTTAACTACGCAACAGCGAAAGGGAACAGAGCAACATCAGCGAGGTCAGTTGAGACTGCCTTATACCAAATTTTTCATTCAATTGAAAAGGGATTTCTTTTTAAACAATCTACTTTTACTGATCTGGGCACACGTCAAGGCGATACTTCATCAACTTTGCAATGGGTATTCATAATGGAAGACTTCTTCTCCTCTCTTGCTAATAATCACTCGAATACAAAGAGAAATGCTACGCGGGCGACCTGGTGCTTTTAGTAGTAGGTAATTTCGAGACGAAACTCTGCGGGTTGGTGCAGAATGGGATTCGACTATTTACTGGGCTACGGATTTCGGGTTGTGCATCAATCCGCTGAAGACAGATCTCTGCCTTCTCACTAAAAAAATAAATACTCCTATAATGAACCTACCCTACCCCCTGTATTGGCTCCTCGTACTTGGAACTAATGGCCAGAGTAAAATACATAGGAATTACACTGGTCAAAAAACTGAGCTTTAAACCACACCTAGAAAATATAACGAGCAAGACTTTCACAATTTGTCGTAGAACAATAAAGTGGGGACTAAATCCGCAGATGCTCCTCTGGTAATACAGTAGTGTTATCCGATCCATCCTGACCTTTCGATCATTGCTGTGAGGCAAATTAATGGATTTCCTTAATAATCATAGAAAGATATTGGACAAACAAGCTTCAGAGAATGTACCTCTTTAACGTAAGTTGCGCACTCAGATTGACTAGTTCTCGGGCCTTTGAGATTACCTTTAACATAAATCCCGTGCAAATTTACATCCAGAAAGAAGTGGCAATCGCAGCCCTGAGACTGTACCTGAACCAGAGCTGGATACATCTTGGAGCAAGTGTTCCACACAAGTCCATGTTTGAATTCATGTAGTCAGTCGTATCTATCTGACATCAACATATTAAAAGCCCAGTTCAAAGCGAAAAGCCCACCAAGGGTAGAATGGTACACCATATATTTTACACAGATGGTTCCAAATCAGAGGAAAACACTGGAGCGGCTGTTTTCTTCGAAGATGCTCGTGTGGAGGTAGACATATATTTTGAAAACCATGTCACGGCTCTGCCGGCGGAAATCGATAATCGGAACAAAAAGATTGCTATTTACTCAGACAACCAAGCTGCTGTCCAAGCTTTGACAAAGCCCTTATCTAATTAATTTAATTTAATTTAATTTTGATTTTCTCTTCATGAAATGTTTAATGCTAATCAATGCACTCGCCTTTACACTACTTATAGAGTAAAAAAAAATTCCCTAAAATGTCCTACTTTTTTTTACAGGGTATAACAGCTGTTAATAGTGTGCTAATGTACTTCACTTATATCTTATATTTTCTATAGATAGAGTATTCGTATTTCTGTAAGTTGATTGGATATAAATATGTATCAATCATCGGATAATTTAGCAAAGTATTTAATTGTGTATAAAAAGAATTTTGTTTACCTGTTAAGCATTCCGATGACCAACATGTTTTCTTACAATAAGCACATTTTGATGTTGACGGAAGATTACCCTCTCTCCAGTGATGCGTATGCTTTACACTTAATAACTCTTTTCCTGGAACATAAGTTGCATTTTCTTTGCAGTCTGGAACTGCAAAGTCTTGGCATTCGACATGTGCGAAATATTCGCAAACTATGTATTTAAATGAATATGATTAAGAATTTCAATTAATTTCATTGAACCATCGACTTACTTAAACAATGAACAGCGGGTGTCTCATCCAAACGCTTTCGACAAACCGTACAGAATTTTCTTTTGTGATGCGTTGGCTCGGACCAACAATGTGCGACAGGATTCTAATTAAAAAAAATTTAATAAAACATGATCATAACTTTAAATAAAAACAATTTACTTTTATAATGCATGGAGCTATACCAGAGCAAGGGGTAACCACACTGGTTACACATCGTTCATGGACTATAAAGTTGCAAACTAGAAAGAAAAGTATAAAGAAATACATTTTTGTATTATCATAAAAAGCATAGGTAGTATAAGTATAGTATAAGTAAAACGTTTTAATTTGATTCAATATTAAATAAATAAAGAATAAACGCTTGCATTCAATTTTGATATCAAGTTTTGAAAATAATATTTCTTTTATTTCATTTTATAATTATACAAAAGAAACAGTTTTTAGGGTTCCGTACCCAAAGGGTAACAACGGGAACCCTATTACTAAGACTTCGCTGTCCGTCTGTCACCAGGTTGTATCTCATGCACCGTAATAAGTAGACAATTGAAATTTTCACAGACTGTGTTTTTCTATTGGCGATATAACAACAAATAATAAAAATAAAATAAAAGTTGAAGGTGGCCTCCATACAAGAAACCTAATTTTTTCGGCGTTTTTCATTGTTATTTTTATCTTTCTGTCACCGGGTTGAATCTCAATAACCGTAACAGGTAGACAGTTGAAATTTTCACAGAGTATAACAACAAATAATAAAAATAAAATTCAATTAAAAATTAAAGGGGCCCCCATACAAGAAACGTGATTTTTTCCTCGTTTTATTCTCATTCATTATTATTATCATAAGTAGGCATTATTTTTTCAAATGACAGAAGTATTTTTCAAATGACAGCATTATTTTTTCAAATGACGCCTACTCTTATTTGAAAAAAGAAGTAAAAAGTACAAAGTGTTAAATTTTGTACGATGGTACGGAACTCTTCGTGCGCGAGTCCGACACGCATTTGGCTGATTTTTTTATAAATGAAGGATGTATACACCTAGTTACAATTAAATAATAAAAATCAACGCTCTTAGATCTGTAAAGAAGGTTTTTTTCTGTTAACTATACATTGTATAATCCAATAATCATTATTGGAATGATTTTTTTTTGTGGCGGCCATTGAGCAAACAGCTTGCTCAAGTAGCGGCGGGTTTAAGAGGCTGCGAAAGTGGTTAAAAATTTTTTTTTTTAAGTAATAGTACGCGAGCTGAAACTTTTTTTATAAACAGTTGACATCATAGTGAGTGGAAAGAATATCGTCAGCTGCATCGTGGAAGGGGGACTATGCGTCAGCTGCTCGCATGAACTTGTAAAAACAACGCGTCAAATAAAGTAATAGAAATAGCCTAAGAGCTCGTCGACGTAAACAGCTGTTATTTGGTACATGGTGTTTTATAGCAATAGTGAATAAAATTTCAAAAATGGACTAAACTTGGTTTTGTACGTATATTGTGCAAATGATCAGTCCTAGACGTTTTTATTGTATAGAAAAGTCCTTCAGAATATTAAATCCTATGATATTTGTTATAATCATTCTTGCTGGCCAACAACTGTTCTAGATATATAAACGAAAAACCACTCTAAAAACAAATTTCCACACACGAAATTACATACGGGCATTCATCTAGGGTATCATAATATTTGGGGTCAATCCTAGCTGTTTTACTTGATCATATTATGATTATTGAATCCGTAATTATTTCGAATTTTGCGTATTTTCACTCGTAATTGTAGTCTTCTCTCTGATACAATTTATTATTTGACTTACAAGCTACCGCACGCATTGAAAGTTCTATGTTTATACGCGGCTTATTATAAAAAATTTCCGATCGGACTTGGGGTGCCGCCAGGGAATTTATACCTCCTACTTTGGTCACAACCGACTGGTTTCTTCATCCTATCTGCGCATCTCATCTTTCTTTTGGTTGCCGATTTCATTACATTTCTGCGGATTGCCCAGTGAAGGAAACGTCTTCAGTAACATGTTTGTATAGTGTCTACAATGAGACAATTACATAAAATGCACATACGCAAGAAAGAGGCTTGGCGACATTTAATAGTGAAGTGACTAAAAGTCGTCCAATATGTAAAATAGTGAATACGTTTCTTTATTGTGTCTTGCAGTACGTTTACATGAATACTTGAAGTATACTTCAAGTAGAGATCAAGTAATCAATATATCATGTAAACGAGCATTGACTTCAAGTATACTTGAGTCAAGTAAATCACAAAATTTTGTTCGATTTACTTGAAAAAATTCATGTAAACAAAACTTGTGCGAGATATTAAAACGGCAAAGAGGGAGGACCAAGAAGAAGATTATTGTTAATAATTCAGACTGAGATTTTTAGCGCTTTTCTCAAGATATTTATCTCAAAATCAGCAATTCTGTATTGAACTTAATGCAGAGTTATCAAAGGTAAAATATCACTTCAAGTAAATTTCAAGTCAAGTAATTGGAATTGATTCAACCAAAAACCCTACTTGGATATCAAGTGTATTTCAAGTCAAGTTCTCAAGTATTCATGTAAACCACTAGAGTCATGTTTTACTTTTATATGAAGAAAGAGTGAGTCATTTTGTAGAATTAATTGCGAAGATACTCACAATAATGTGAACCCATTCTACAGTCTTAGATGGTTGGGTTTCTCAAAGTAAAATAAATTAAAACTTTAATTATTGTATGGAATATCTGTTACTCAGGTCTTAAAGTGTAAATACAGTAAACAGTGTGCATTCATCGCTGTACGTTTCTGTTGTTATTACTGGAAAACCAAAGCAAAGTCATGAGAACGAAGCTATACCGATGCATGTGCTGAGTTCATTGTAACTCTATGTAAATACACATCTGAAACATTTTCTTAAATCCTCCTATGAAGACTTGTCTTACAGACATTTATGAAGACAAATGTTTAGTGGAAATTGAATCAGCGCCATCTACTTTTGACAAAAACTATAACTCAAGACAAAGTTAAGACATGGCTGAAAGACAGAAGCGCACTTGCCATATGCAATTGTCTTTTGAGTGTTGGCAATACGTCTTTAACACTTGTCTTTAAACCTTTATTGTTAAGTCTTTGGTAACACCGTCACGGAGTTTACAAAACATATTTCTGAAAATGCTTTCCCCATGTAAAGCGTGCAAGGCAAAAATAAGCCGTACTAGTCCTGGTCTGATATGTGTAACTTGCAACTCTAACTATCACCCAACTTGTGCTGATGTTTCTTCAGACCTTCTGAAATATATTTTGAGTGGATGGGCATTCTTCCTAACACACCTGCTCTGGTTCGGAATCGGAAGGGAATACATCTGTCTCAGCTCTTACCAAAATAATTGATCAAATAGCTCTTGACTTGATACGCTGAAAACAAAACAAATAGAATTCAATAAATCTCGAGGTTTACGGAATTCAAAAGCATTGTAAAGACGTTGGACGAGCATAGTACGCGTACGAAAAAGCTTGAAGACCAAAATAGCAGCTTACATCGAGATATTGATAGATTGAATGTGAGATTCAATCACGTTGAAGAGATGAACCTGACCAGCTTGCTTGAAATTATTAATGTTCCTACATCTGCTTCTGAAAATATTCTGGATATTGTCAAGGAAGCTCACGGCTCCTTGAAAGTTCCGGTTGAAAACTATAATTAAGGCTTATCGAAACCGACTTAAGAGATCGCAATGCAGACCGTCCAAATAGAATTTTAGTTAAGTATACCAATGAATTCATTAGAGATAGGGCTCTAGCTGCCTACAAGATTATTAAGAAATTAACTTATAAAATAAGCATGTTAAGTGAAGGAAGGATCTTTATTAACGAGTTTTTATCACTTAGAAAAATGAAATTGTTCTACAATTCTAAAATGTTTAAAGATGAACTCAAATTTAAGTTTGTTTGGAGAAAAAATGGAAAAATTTATTTAAAGCGCACGGATGATTCAAATGTCTTCCATGTAAGAAACGATAAATCACTTGAACTTATTCTCCAAAAAATAAACTCAGAATGAATATCTACTACCAAAATGTCGGAGGGTTTCGTTCTTAAGCCGAAAGTTTAAAACTGTCAGTTTTATCTAATAATTGTCATATCATCGCATTTACTGAGACTTTCTACTTGATTCTGATAGTGCTGAGATTTTCGATGATCGGTATGAGGTCTTTCGTCGAGATAGGAATCATGAGGCCATGGGGACTTGTCATGGTGGGGTGTTCTCCTTGTTATTGATCGTTCTTTGCAGGCAACTCGTTTTAGTCAAGGTGAGCCTGTGTATGAGGATCTCGATAAGGGTCTTGTTTAAATGTAATAACTTGAACTTATATATTTGTTGCTTATATATTCGGCAATACTATGCAAATAGATGACTAAAATATTCGAACAACATTTTCTTTGCCAACTTGAACAATTAAACTGTATTCCAAATAGCAATCAGGAGTATCTGAAGCTAATATTATCTAATGCAGATTTGGGTAATATTGTTGTAACTCAACCCTTCTATCCTTTGTCTCGTGTTGATATTCATCATCCTCCTCTTTTCGTCAAATTGAAAATAAAGAAAGTACCACGGCTTGCTGAAAAATCAATAGGCGTTTATTTAACGGGCTGACTATAATGCTATCAGCAACTTTCGCTACAACATAGATTTCTCGGGGTTACAACATCTTGACGTGAACTAAGCTTTCCAAATGTTTTATAGTCATCTTAACAACGCAATTGAAAATTTTGGATTACGATCGAGCGTCTGCTGATTAACCTGAAAGTATTTGCAACTTGCTTGCAACTTACACTCAAACTACGTTGAATGCTCACCAGAGCTCAACAATCCCTCTTACATTCAATGAAATCCATTATAACTGCTCTACATATATTAAACTGATACTTCATAGTAATGTTGAAAAAAATTCTCGCATCGTTCAATGAAAATAAAAATGTGGATCCGGACGGTATTCCAAACATATTTTATAGAAACTGCTCTCTGGTCCTATCACATCTTATATACGTGTTAATCAATTCATCTATTTCCAACAATACTGTTCCTGATGTTCTTAAGGATCATTTTGTTTACCCTGCTTTCAAACCATGGGTTAAACAACTAGTGAAGAATTACCGTCCAATTTCTACTTCCAATACCCTAACCTTGATCCTTGAATGAATCATTTATATTAGTCTAATACCGCAACAAAAACCCTACCAGGCCGATCTACGGTAACTAATCTCTCGATATTCACCGACTCTGTTGCTCTGGCTCTTGATGAAGCTAAACAGTTGGATGTCTTTTATGCGGGTATATGTAAGGCATTTTCGTCAAATTCATACAATCAATCCTCGGGTGTACCCGAAGGCTCGATTCTTGGCCCACTTCTCTCCTTATTATATATTAATGACCCCCCTAATGAATTATCCTCTGCTTCCTTTATATATGCCGATGACACCAAAATTTATCGAGTTATAAATGATCCATCCTGCAAAATGAAATCCAGAAGCCGTTGTTTTGGATAAAAATCAACTATCCTTAAATGTGGATAAATGCAAATGCATTTGCATATCCTTCTGAAGAAAACAGACTATATTATACTGGGATTATAAGTTGGATATCGTATTTGTCATGCGCGTATCAGATTGGCTAGATACTCCGTGTTATCCTTAAAAGCACGTCGTTGCAATCTTGACGAAATGTTCCTATTTACAATTTTAAATGGTTTTATTGATTCATTTCACCTATTACTTATATTAAAAATCAGCTTTCCTAGTCGCTTCACCCCCGAGCCACTTATGTACATTCCATATTGATGCTCCACACTAACTTGCGCTTCCAATCCCCTTTGATTAATTTTGACGAATCTTTAGGAATTCCCGGACCAATGTGCATTGTAATTTTTAAATCATTCTGAAAAGCACTCATATTGCTGACCGTTATGATACAAATATCCGTGTCTGACCAATTCTTATGATACCCTAGATGAATGCCCGTATGTTTTCGTATGGTCACCCATCTGTCGAGTTTGATTTTCGAAGTGGTTTTTCGTTTATATTTCTGAAACGGTTCGTCGCACAGCAAAAATGATTATAACAAATATTATAGCATTCATTATTCTGAAGAACTTTTCAGTATAAAAAAAACATCTAGGACTGATCGTTCTCGCAGTATACGTAAAAAACCAAAATATATATATATATTATCAAAATGTTGGTCAGGACGTGGTGAAGTGAAGTCGTGTTTTTGTGTTCTCTCGAGTTTATTAGTTTATCTATCTAAGGAATAACTGTAGTGATATTCGGTTTATACTACGATCATAATAATGACTTCCGATCATTGTGGAAAGTGTGAGTCAGTTTTATTCGACAAAAGCGATAAAAAAATCAAGTGCTTTATGTGCAATCAACCCTTCCATAAAAGGTGTGCAAAGCTTGATGAAAACTCTTTAAAAGTGCTAGAAACAAGTAATAATATTGAGTGGAGATGCCCGTCTTGTAATTATGTGCCAATTCTTATCCTAATAAAAAACATTTCTAATTTATCTAAGGAAATCGGCGTATTAAGAGGTGAGGTTCATGAATTAAAAAATTGTTTATCGCATAGCCAGATTTCCGCTATGAATTCAACTAATACAACTGCAATGGATAAACGTAATTCTAAAGCATATGGCGCAACAAGTACAGAGTCTGCTATAACGGCTTCTTCTGCTATTCCTAAAAAAAGAATTGATGAAATTGCTAAACAGAGTGCGGCGGCAGCTGTTAATATATTGCCTAGAATTAGTGCTGAGTCTTCTACTGAACGAGAAGTGCTTCATGATCACGTTTCATCATCGAGGTGTCATTGATCCGCCTTCTCCAAATGTGAATGGTGGGGCCTCATCTGCTGCCTGGACCCAGGCGCGTATCCAGACCTTCAGCCTGAGGGGGGGGGGGGGTCACAACGGAAATGATCGAGAGGGAAAAAAGTCGGAAATAGTCGCTTTTAATTTTTTTTTTATCATATTTAAGTTAGATATCACAAAACCCAATTTCGGCTTGATTTGGAAAGCCTGTCGATAATATTATCCATATCAATGTCGATGTCAGAGTGGACAGACATTAAGAACTCATATCCAGATTCTCTTTCTCGTGCAGAGATTGTAGAAATAGATGTGACGCAACCGATTCTGTCACGGGTGAAGTAATTGACTGAGAGTGAGAGCTTGCAATTTGAGTCACATTCAAAGGAATAGGAGTAGAAATGCATAATATGTCATGACTATATCTATTGATGGGAGCTTAATTGATCTTGCTTTCTTCTGAAAAAGTTGCCAATGGTCTTATCAGTCTTTTGCTTTCCATTTTCTACTACTATTTCTACCTCCATCGCTAACTACTGTAGCAAATTTATCCTTCTCCTACAAATTAAAAGTAAACAATAAGTTAAATTAAAAAATACTACTTTAATTAATACGAAAGTACAAGCAAAGCACCGGCAACTACCGTAGAGGAAAGCGAATGGTTTTTATTTTTATAGTCTTGCCGTAAAAATTGGGAAGAAAAAATGTAGAATCGATTTTAGTGGCATCAATCCAACTGATCGTTTCCAGCAACCAATAGTGTATCAAAATTCGAAAGAAAAATGTTTAAGTAAATTTCTAAGAACAAAATATGCTTGCCAACGCTCATAAATATATTTAGCGACCCAGATCAGCCAAGGCACCTGCAAGTTCATTTGAAAAATGGCATTGAGGCGTAAAGTCTTGCGTATATTGCAAAATTATAGCAATAAAGTAGCAGAATGATAAAAACCCAAGAAAAAATGAAGAGGAAGGTGTTGGTGAATGATGTAATTCAAATGATCCAAGAAAATCTTATTTTTCCAGAATAAATTTATCAAATTCCCTCCAGCATTTCTTTTCCGGCATCTTGAAAACTGTATAATGTCAAATTACTATCCCCTCAGCTGCCATGGTTTTTCATCATGCAAGTTCGCTGAAAGCTGAGCTGCCAGCATGGCAGTAGAGGTTAGACGTGCAAGAAGTATGGCAATACAGCTTGCATGTAAGCTGTACTATTACGTCTAACCCCCGGGTAAACTAGGTGTAGCTAGCGTCAATCCCAAAATCGGCTGACGAAATATCATAATCGGCTGTCGGCTAAGGTAAAATTTTTTCGGCTAATAAAGTTGAAAATCGGCCAAATTAGTCGATTTTCGGCTCAATTGGCAACGCTGACCAATTCGTTTATACCATAGATATTCATTCAAATTCTTAAGAACAATTTGCAAGTGTATTTCTAAGAAAAATTTAATGCTTCCCTACGAACGTAAAAATTTTGAACAACTTTTGAATTAGTCTCGCCATGGAAAATCAACGGGTGGCTAGAACTGGTTCTATTGGAAGATTGAAGAATCGTAAAACAAAATTTGTAAGTCAAGGCTTAAATACAATTACGACGATCAACGGCAAACGACGAAAAAGTGCCGCTGTAAAACTTCTGAACGCACAGCGTCTTATGCGAATGCCAAAATTTCGACAGGTGACGGTCAGCGGTGGACGAAGTTGCCGTCGGGATTGATCAATTTCTAATTTTGCCGTCGTCGCTAACAAAATCAAACGAACGAAATTGTTGTGGCATTTTTGTCAAGGTTTGTCACTTTCAAAACAATGAATTTTGATGAAAAATTGATTGAGGAAGTGCGATATCATAAAATAATTTAAGATATACAAGACAACCAGTATAGACGAGTTGACAAAAAAGACATAGTTTGGATGGATATTTCGAGCCGCTTAAATTAAAAAGGGTCAAGTTGTGATACTTTTGGCATTTAGTTTGATTTGAATTTAGTTAATTTATGTATTTTAAATTTTTCCTTTCCACACTTTGGTCCATTGCAATTCTTTCAAAATAATATAAAATATTCTCGATAAAAATCTGTTTCAAAACGCTCAAAACTAATAACAAATGAAATCTCAGTATCTTCTTTTTTCACGATCGCCGCTTTTCGACTACCTGTTTTGACACAGAATTTCCCGCTGCCATCTACCGTCGGAAAATTAGATAGGTAAAAAAATATTTATGATCGCTTACCAATTTCTTAGAAACAATAACACTTTTTAAACTCGTAATTGTGTTTTTTTTATATATATGAGCAATGGGCGCAAAAAAACTATAAAAGCGTTCCAAAATTACTTGCTATCCTGTGATAGGTATGATAGATGACTTTTCGACACTAATATAAACACGCAAAAAATGTGTACACGTTTAAAAGAAGAAGAGCTACGAGCGAATGTTTATTATACCCAATCCACTATTACTACTGACATCACCGCGAAGGTTAGGTGGCGCGCTTTGGGAGGTCATGACTCCTGTGACCCCCCCCCCCCCCCTGTATACGCGCCTGTGGACCACGGTCCGACACAACAAAAGCAAAAAGCGAGAGTTGAAAATAGTAGGTACTGCCGAACGAGAAAGTAATATAGCTGTTGTTAACAATTATAAATGGTTGCATTTATCACGCTTTCACCCTAATACTCAGGAAGACTATTAACAAATTACAATTTTCCTGAATGGTTCAAATGCTTCTATATAACTCCGATCTTTAAATCTGGTGATAAGCATGATGTTAGGAATTCTTGAGCCATTACTAAATTATGCATTATTTCTAAACTTTTTGATGCCGTAGTCAAATATAACATTTTTCCTCTTATTAGAAAAATAATATCCGAACATCTGCATGGCTTTATGAATAAAAGATCTACCGTAACTAATTTAATAAGTTTCACTAACTTCACTTTAAACTCAATAGAAAATGGTACCCAAGTTGATGTAGCGTATACTGATTTCTCGAAGGCATTCGGTAGAGTCAACCATATGATATTAATAAAAAAACTAGTGTAACGCTCAGGTAGATCTACTTGACAGAATACAATCGTACACTCAGGACGTACAAGTGCATGCCGCAGTTGATAACCCGCGTAAACAAAATTTCACCGTTGGGGTTAAATGTCAATGACGCACAGCAGTTGACCCGCTAGCGATCAGTCGAGAGGGGAGGTCCTTGTCACTGACACCCCATTGGTGTTTAAATTGCTGTGTACTTATGAGACCACGGACGGACGGACGGACGGATAAAAAGAAGAAATTTAACGCATTATGGGGCGGCAAGAAAAGAGAGAGAGAGAGAGAGAGATCTTAAGGGCCTTCACAAACCCCAACTGTCACGCAGGCCAAATCATCGGGTGTCAACATCTTCCAATTCGGCCCCTCTTTCACGTCAGCACCGAGCGAAGATAAACCACACCATCCCCATGCCACCCCTTCCCCAAGAAGGAATCTAGTTCATTTTAAGAATCACCAAACAAAAGGCAAGAAAAAAAAATATATATATATATATTAAAACCCACAAAGAAAGTTACACAAAAAAAAATGGTTGTACTGATTACTTTAATTATATTGGTCAAAAAAAAAAAATATGTACATGTAAAATTTACTCAAATAAATCCTTCTTTTATTTTATTATTTTCTTTTTTTTTTTTTTTAAATTCTTCTTTACAGTATGATGAAAATAAACTTTTATCAAAAGAATATGTCACAAAACCTTTTTATCTTTTTATCAGGTATAATAATAATAATATTATGGAATTTAACCAACACAATTGTTTCGATACCTTTTAAATTCTTCTTTACAGGTATGACGAAAATAAACTTCTAAATTCTTCTTTACAGGTATTATGAAAATAAACTTTTATCAAAATAAAATGTCACAAAATCTTTTAACCTTTTTTTCAGGTATAATAATAATAATATTATGAAATTTAACCAACACAATTGTTTCGATACCTTTTAAATTCTTCTTTACAGGTATGACGAAAATAAACTTCTAAATTCTTCTTTACAGGTATTATGAAAATAAACTTTTATCAAAATAAAATGTCACAAAATCTTTTAACCTTTTTTTCAGGTATAATAATAATAATATTATGAAATTTAACCAACACAATTGTTTCGATACCTTTTAAATTCTTTTTTACAGGTATGACGAAAATAAACTTCTAAATTCTTCTTTACAGGTATTATGAAAATAAACTTTTATCAAAATAAAATGTCACAAAATCTTTTTACCTTTTATATCGGGTATTCTGATAATAATATTATGGAATTTTACCAACACAATTGTTTCGATACCTTTTAAATTCTTCTTTACAGGTATGACGAAAATAAACTTTTATCAAAATAAAATGTCACAAAATCTTTTTACCTTTTATATCGGGTATTCTGATAATAATATTATGGAATTTTACCAACACAATTGTTTCGATACCTTTTATATCGGGTATTCTGATAATAATATTATGGAATTTTACCAACACAATTGTTTCGATACCTTTTAAATTCTTCTTTACAGGTATGACGAAAATAAACTTTTATCAAAATAAAATGTCACAAAATCTTTTTACCTTTCTTTCAGGTACAACAATAATAATATTATGAAATTTAACCAACACAATAATTATAATTCTCAGTATCTTGTCCAACTTTTGGAACCATCCATATCCATCAACACTTTATTACCCACTGACTAACTAGCCCAAAATTCCCTGCTCCCTTTCTATTCTAGCCAAACGAAAACTCACTAAGCCTCATGCAATCTCCTCTAAAAACAAAACTTTTTTCACCCAGACCTTCAGCATTCTCACGTCATGGAAAATTTCCGGATTTTTTCCTCTAAAAACTGTCCATATAAGGGAATGCCTTGAAACTTACGAGTACAGTCCCAGAAAAAAACTAGAGTCGTCAAGAAGTGCGTTCAAGTATTACGCAGGAGAAGAAATCACATAAGTTGCTGAAGGCGGTTGATTCTACAAGTAGCGAAGGAACTAATTCGCTACAGCGTGGGGACGACCCACCGAGAAAGAGTCTCAAAGCCGGGCTCTGAGAAAGAAAGTGAGAGCACAAACCTAATTTTGAATTTTATACCTCAAGGTATAAAGGAAGCTAAGTTATTATGACAGTATGACCACTTATTTCCACTAATTACTACCGAGAGCAAAGCCCTGGATCAAAAAAAAACCTTGCCATAAGCCAACATTCAAAATAAACCAAGCCACACACCTATTTTCATGCATCATAAAATTCATACTTACAAGCACATTACCCCAGCTTACGCACGACCCCATAGCATGTGGCCCGTTACAAGTCGGTACCGTAGTAACATCTACTCCTTACGAATGGGAGTTGGACAAGCCATCAGGACTTTATATCTTGAGCATGGAATACGCCGAGTGGTAAACCATCTAAACCACTCAAACGATAAGAAACTTTACCAACGCATTCTGTTACTTGCGCTTTAATGAATTTCGGAGCTAATTTAGCTGCAAACTTATCCACTGCACTACTATGAACAAAATTTCGAACATAAACGGTTTGACCAGGACAGAACATTCTAGGTCTCGTTCGGAGATTGTAACCAGTCGCATGTCTTTTATAAGCTTCTGCCAAATGAATTTGTACCTCATCGCGCACCAATTGAAGGCGTTGATTGATTGGAAGTATCTCACATGCACCATTCACATTATCTGTTAATTCACGTAACAATTTGTAAGAACTTCCATGTGTAACAGGGTGTCTGCCGAACAACTGAAAATGAGGCGAACACCTGGTTGAGTCGTGAACCACGCTTCTTATAGCATGACCAATCTCACTCAGGTGCTCGTCCCACTTCCGATGATCGTTTCCAACGTAGGCCCGAATGGCGGCGAGTATTGATTGATTAACTCTCTCAGAAGCGTTAGACTGCGGGGAATAGGATGGAGATAGAATATGTTGTATCCCATATCCCTTTAACAACTGAGAGAACAATTTCGACGTAAACTGGCTGCCATTGTCCGAGTGAAGAAACTCCGGAACCCCATACACATGAAATATCTCCCTCTCCAAATACTTGATGACTCGAGACGCTGTCGCTTCCGGTACGGCTTTGATATGCACAAATTTAGTTAAGTGATCCACAACCAGAAAAATATATTTATGACCGGCCAGACTTCGTGGATAAGGACCCAAAAAGTCACAAAATATCCGCTGCCAAGGTAGGTCTGTTACTCGCATATCACCCATAGGAGGCCTTGGGGAGGAATTAAATGGTTTAACTTGTTTACAAGTCTCACAGGAACCTACAAATTTACGAACGTCTGAAACCATTTTTGGCCAATAATAAAGGCGCCTTAGTTTTTCCAATGTCTTGGAAAAACCAAAATGGGCCGACATTGGCGGACTATGCTCTTGCTATATTAGCACAGCGGTGATACTCTCTGGAATCCAAAGCTTCCATACAATTGAATCTAATGACCCGCTATTTCGTGGTGAAGCAAAAGAGATGTATAATTTATCGCCAATAACTCGCAAGTTCGTGAAGGTGTCAGGATTAGCGTTTATCTTATGTATTCTTTCCACATACACCTCATCCGAAAGAGTCGCGGCCTCAAAATCAATAGCTCCAAGAGCTGCAGATGGGGTCAATTCATCAATGGTTTCGGAAATAGGAGCATCTCCATAAGCATCCGCTACCACGTTATCTTTTCCCTTTCGATACTCTATATGAAAACTGAAGCCCTGTAGCTTGAGGCTCCATCGCGCCAGTCTGCCGGATAAATCCCTTTGATCCATCAGCCATTTCAGACTAGCGTGGTCTGTGATGATTGTGAACTCCAGTCCCTCAACGTATGGGCGAAAACGTTTTACACTCAAGACTGCCGCCAGACACTCCAATTCGGTGATACTGTAGTTTCGTTGTGCTGGATTTAGTTTCTGTGACATAAACGCAATTGGGTGTTCATTCTTGTCATCAGAACGCTGAAATAGCACACTACCAATACCAGTAGTGCTGGCATCACACTGAATATAGAATGGCCGGGAGAAATTCGGGCTAATGAGTACTGGAGCGGTGGTAAGACAATCCTTTAATTTTTGAAAGGCGGTTTCAGCACTATCGTTCCACTGGAACTGGCGATTTTTTTCAATAGATCCGTAAGAGGACTAGCTATTGACGAGAATTGCGGTATGAATCGTCTATACCAACCACAGACGCCTAAGAAACTACGCATTTTCTTCACGCTAAGCGGCCGAGGAAAATTTTGTATGGCCGTAACTTTTTCTGGATCTGCCCGCAAATAACCATCACCAACTATAAAACCGAGATATCTAACCTCTCGCAAGCAAAACTTGCTTTTTTCCAAGTTGATAGTGAGACCCGCATTACATAATAAATCAGCAACTGTGGTTAATAATGCCAAGTGCTCGTCAAACGTGGAGGAAGTAACCAACAGGTCGTCGAGGTAAACCGACACTCGGTCATGTAGCTGATGTGGTATGACCTTACACATCAATTTACACATAGTTTGTGGTGCGTTACACAATCCGAAGGGTAATACTGTAAACTGATACAGAGGTCGTTCAGGAACAGCAAAAGCAGTTTTGTCTCTGGATTTTTCGTTAAGAGGAATTTGCCAGAAGGCATCCTTTAAATCAAGGGCAGAAATATAATTTGTCTCCTGGAGTCTACTTAAAAGTCCATCAATTAGAGGTAATGGGAACGCATCCGGTACAGTAACTGAATTGACTTTTCGGGCATCCAAATAGAGGCGTACTTTGCCGTCGGATTTCTTTACTAGAGTTACTGGAGAAGACCACGCACTTTGGCTTTCCTCAATAATACCCAGAGTCAACATTCGGTCCAACTCATCATAAAGAGACTTCTGTATTGCCGGTGAAACTGCGTAATGTCTCTGTTTAATGGGCTTGTTAGCTCCAACGTCTATATCATGTTCCACTAATTTAGTCCGCCCCAGACCATGTACATTAAAAGAAGGAAACTTCGCCATTACTGCGTACAATCTTTGTTCGTCCCCTTCCGAGAGCCTATGCTTCTGCGAACACTCCGGAGGGGAGGTAGGAAGCGTATTCAACTCATTAATCATTACTGGAGCCAACCCGAACTTCCTCCAAAAATCAATTCCTAGGTATAATGACTGTTGCAAGTTGGGGACAATATGAAAGCGCATTAACCGTGTTTTCGTTCCATATTTGACCAATACTCTTACATGGCCCAGCACATTTTGCTGCTGTCCATCAGCCGTTGCAATATGAGCAGGCATTGAGTGGAAAGGTATGCCCGCCTTCCCCAAGAAATGCTCTGCTCCATCGCCGAGGACGCTTACACTGGCTCCACTGTCTAACAATCCCCTTATTCGCTGTCCCTGAATAAATATGTCAGCGTACGGTCGGGGGTTTACACTTGTCTGCAAAACAGTTTCAGCTATGGCTGCTTTAAGATTTTTGCGCAGCCTGAAATACTTAGTCGAACGTAATTTAGCCTTAGAACAAAAGGCCCTTTGAGGAATTGAAATCAGTGGTTCAATGCCGTTCTCATAATCAGATGTAACTGATGAGCTAACAGTTTCATCATCAGCGGTGGAGCAACTGCAGTCGCTAAAGTCTAAAGATTCCGTATTGGTGGCCATATCTTGCACTGTTTGTACGCTGGCCTCGCGCGTGAAAGGAATGTTGGGGTATGAACTCAAATGAGTTGTAAGAGACACATCAGGTTGTTTGAAAGTAAAACTTTTGACATTATCAGGTAAATTATGTGGGCTAGCTGTAAGCCAATTGCCCTTAGGATGATCGCATTCTTGTTTTACCGAAGCCTCTCTGGCTCCGTATTGGAGGCGGCTTCCTCGGTTGACCGGCGGGGAATTTGCGTAGGAGTCAAGATCCGTGAGGTCCCCGCAAAATTCTGACTCCCGCGCTGGTTTCCCGGAGAACAAACGGAACAACGAGGCTTGATTACGCCCACAGCGCCACAGCCATAGCAGAATAAGTGCTGAGTACTAAGGGTACAGTCATGGTATGAATGACCTTCACCTTTACAATTCCAACACGACAATCGTCTATGAGGTTGCTGGCCTAAATACGGCCTTACAGAAGCTTGATTTATCTGCCTTGATTGGATAGCTTCCACTGAATAGCCTAAATCAGGAGGACAACCATTAGTTCCCAAAAAGGGGCTGTCGGAATATATCTCATGGACAGATTTTCGCAGGAGAGTTTCACGAGGAGCACCAATTTCCGACCATAACTTTTCGTACTTGTTGCACAAATCCCGAAGATCAAGTATGCTTCCAACAGGTTTAAGCAGTAAAACTTCTTGAAGAGCCGGCTTCATGTTTCGTCGGAGAATCTCGATTAATTCAACTTCAGGGATGGGATGGACCATTTTGGATACGTAGGCATGCACTGCCAATCGAAAATCACTAAAGGATTCGCGGCTACCCTGTTTCCTTCCTTCGATATTCTTACGGATTTCATAATCCGTTTCTTGATTCCCAAACTCACGAAGCAGAGCTGATCGTAGATCTTCCAAAGTATGCCTTGTGTTAATACGTAGAAAGACCCAATACCAGTTTGCGGCTTTTCCACTTACCAACGCGTGAAATCCTGCACAGAGGTTTACCTTGGAAACCCCCTCCAAATGTGCTAACGATTCCAGTCGAAATATGAATTCAGCAACATCCAATCCGGATGTTCCATCGAACACTAACTTCCAACGGAAAACCAGGCCTCGGTTAAAGCTTTCTCTTGGATTTACAGGAGGAAAAGACTGATCATTCCAAGCAGTGTTTGGCGCACGGAATTGAATATTTGGTGGACCAAGAAGATCGTAGGTATTTCTTTCACGAGAACTGTTAACAGCATGATGACTAACAACCGCATCACCTAAATTGGCGGTGGAAGAATCGGAAGGGTGACTGGTAGCAACACCCGAGGTAAAACCAGCATAATTCCTAGAGGAATTGGTTAAATGAGGATGAGAGAAATTTCCTTGGATAAGTTTCTCAACCCTTAATTGCGACTTAATTCGAGCTTTATCGGGAATAACTGGATCTAAAGGGTTATCAAATCCAGCAAAGTCATTCTCCAAATTAATGGAATCATCTCGATTAATGTCTATAGAATCATTGATTATTTCATGATATCTTGAGGGGTTTATGGATTTATTGGGAATGTTCTTCAGTAATGTGGTCTCGCTTAATCCACCTGAATTTACTGCAGATGAGAATAATGGATGACCACCACAAGCTTCACTTGAAACGTCGTCGTTGACGCGGATATTTCTAGGGATAGATATTGCTTTAATGTAAATCAACCGGTCTTGCAATTCAATGATCAATTTGTCTGCACCTGCCTTTACCACGGGAGCAGATTCACTTCTTCTACTTCTACCTAGCAAGTGAAGAACAATAGTCTGATATTGCCTCTGTTCCTCAGACGTTACAGGGGAATGCTCACGAAGGTCCCTATTTAATCTTTCGACGCGATTAGTGAGGGAATGGAATTCCGACTTCGGATTATCTCTGTCATGGATTGACATTGGTACCAAATCAGAATTCATGCATTCAGCCTCGTACCTTTGTGTCAACTTTTTGAGAATATCAATATCTGAAAACGATAGTTCGCGAATTTCGCACTCGATCCTTAAGTCATCAGGAGACAATAAAGAGAAATCCATATTTAAGCTGGGCTTGTTCTCAAATAAAAACAAAGAAGAAGTTACCGAAGCTAATGTCCTCAGCGAGGAATAAATATAAAGAATGGTATTATAAAAGTCAATAATAGAACAAGGTAGTAAGAAAGGGAATAAAACACAATATTAATAAGGTTAAATTAAGAAGATATCAATATAAGTATATGTATGCTAAATATTTAAGCAAAGCCTTACAAGCAATCGAAACAAAGCAATGAAGAATAAGCAATTTAGTTACTACAAGCAATTATTAACAATACTATTATTATAAAATTATACGTAATTAGGGAGGGATGACATGAGGACACGAAGTCCACCCAGCCCAAATGCGAAACCACCAAACCAACGGCCACTTGCCGATCAGAGTCTCTCACTCTCTCCTCCCTTAAATGGAAAAGTTATTCAATTCTCTCGACAAGGATTCTATGAAATCAGTATAATGAACATCGTTCACCAACCTGCCGAAACAAATTTGAAATAAATGAAACGTTAACAAGTAATGATGAGGACAAATATTCGGTGGTTGCCAGTACTCAAGAGTAGATCAGTAGCAACATTTCAAATAAACCAAGTATAACGAGAACATCCTCGAAAAATACTGAATACACTCCTGGAACCAACGCAATACGAACTGAAGTCACACTTCTAATGATAGAATGCATCGCATTCAAAGTTCGCTATTTGCACCAAACATTCAAGAACCACATTCACCAGAGAAGCAATATAAAACAAAAATTGAAATTTGAATTAAACCATGTACCGGAGATTGGGCGCCATTTGTAACGCTCAGGTAGATCTACTTGACAGAATACAATCGTACACTCAGGACGTACAAGTGCATGCCGCAGTTGATAACCCGCGTAAACAAAATTTCACCGTTGGGGTTAAATGTCAATGACGCACAGCAGTTGACCCGCTAGCGATCAGTCGAGAGGGGAGGTCCTTGTCACTGACACCCCATTGGTGTTTAAATTGCTGTGTACTTATGAGACCACGGACGGACGGACGGACGGATAAAAAGAAGAAATTTAACGCATTATGTGGCGGCAAGAAAAGAGAGAGAGAGAGAGAGAGATCTTAAGGGCCTTCACAAACCCCAACTGTCACGCAGGCCAAATCATCGGGTGTCAACATCTTCCAATTCGGCCCCTCTTTCACGTCAGCACCGAGCGAAGATAAACCACACCATCCCCATGCCACCCCTTCCCCAAGAAGGAATCTAGTTCATTTTAAGAATCACCAAACAAAAGGCAAGAAAAAAAAATATATATATATATTAAAACCCACAAAGAAAGTTACACAAAAAAAAATGGTTGTACTGATTACTTTAATTATATTGGTCAAAAAAAAAAATATGTACATGTAAAATTTACTCAAATAAATCCTTCTTTTATTTTATTATTTTCTTTTTTTTTTTTTTTAAATTCTTCTTTACAGTATGATGAAAATAAACTTTTATCAAAAGAATATGTCACAAAACCTTTTTATCTTTTTATCAGGTATAATAATAATAATATTATGGAATTTAACCAACACAATTGTTTCGATACCTTTTAAATTCTTCTTTACAGGTATGACGAAAATAAACTTCTAAATTCTTCTTTACAGGTATTATGAAAATAAACTTTTATCAAAATAAAATGTCACAAAATCTTTTAACCTTTTTTTTTCAGGTATAATAATAATAATATTATGAAATTTAACCAACACAATTGTTTCGATACCTTTTAAATTCTTCTTTACAGGTATGACGAAAATAAACTTCTAAATTCTTCTTTACAGGTATTATGAAAATAAACTTTTATCAAAATAAAATGTCACAAAATCTTTTAACCTTTTTTTCAGGTATAATAATAATAATATTATGAAATTTAACCAACACAATTGTTTCGATACCTTTTAAATTCTTTTTTACAGGTATGACGAAAATAAACTTCTAAATTCTTCTTTACAGGTATTATGAAAATAAACTTTTATCAAAATAAAATGTCACAAAATCTTTTTACCTTTTATATCGGGTATTCTGATAATAATATTATGGAATTTTACCAACACAATTGTTTCGATACCTTTTATATCGGGTATTCTGATAATAATATTATGGAATTTTACCAACACAATTGTTTCGATACCTTTTAAATTCTTCTTTACAGGTATGACGAAAATAAACTTTTATCAAAATAAAATGTCACAAAATCTTTTTACCTTTCTTTCAGGTACAACAATAATAATATTATGAAATTTAACCAACACAATAATTATAATACTCAGTATTTTGTCCAACTTTTGGAACCATCCATATCCATCAACACTTTATTACCCACTGACTAACTAGCCCAAAATTCCCTGCTCCCTTTCTATTCTAGCCAAACGAAAACTCACTAAGACTCATGCAATCTCCTCTAAAAACAAAACTTTTTTCACCCAGACCTTCAGCATTCTCACGTCATGGAAAATTTCCGGATTTTTTCCTCTAAAAACTGTCCATATAAGGGAATGCCTTGAAATTTACGAGTACAGTCCCAGAAAAAACTAGAGTCGTGCTCAAGAAGTGCGTTCAAGTATTACGCAGGAGAAGAAATCACATAAGTTGCTGAAGGCGGTTGATTCTACAAGTAGCGAAGGAACTAATTCGCTACACTAGAGGCTCTAGGTTTTCACTCTAAGCTCTTAGAGTGGATTCAATCCTTTTTAACAAACCGCTAATTAATAGTGAGAATAGAAGGACATTCTTCATATGTTATAGAACCTAAGTCAGGTGTACCTCATGGTAGCCATTTGGGTTCAATTATATTCCTTTTATATATCAATGATATTTTCAAAAGCTTCTCTGTCTGCAAATATCTTCTATATATGCAGATGATATGAAATTTTTTGCTCAAATTCGAAACGCTAATGATTCGAAATCATTTCAATCTGAATTAAGAGCCTTTCTAAGTGGTGTAAGGAAAATTATTTTAGGCTAAATGCTTCCAAATGCAAAGTTATGTCATTTGGTCTCTCTCCTCAGCCTCTGCTTATGAAATACGACGTAGATGGCAATGAGGTTATGAGGGTCTTTGAGGCGCTGGATTTGGGGGTAATATTTGATAAAGAACTAACTTTTCGTAAGCATTACGACTACATAGCTGCGAAAGCCAGAGAAACCTTGTTTTTCTACGTCGTAACTGTCAGGATTTTACGGACCCGTTTACCTTTAAATCTTTGTAAATTGCCTTGGTGCGTTCTGTGTTAGAATATGCATCCCCCGTCTGAAATTTCAATATGCAATCTTATGACTCCAGGTTGGAGTCTATTCAAAGAAAGTTCACAAAATATGTTTTTAACAAAATCCGTTGGCAAGAACTTTGTCCGCATTATCAAGCTATAGGTGGTTATTTATGAGTCCCGAATCTCTCCAAGCAAGAAGAGAAATAGCTGAAATTTTTATTCATTAGGGATCTTTTGTGCAATGAGGTGGATTGCATGCATTTGCTGTATTTGATTAATGCACCGGATAGAAATATCCGTTCTAGGCAACTAACTGCTTTATATCCCCCACATAGACCCAATTATGGCCTTAGAGAGCCGCTTACGAGGTCAATGATTATATTCAGCAAGTAATACGAGTCCTTAGATTTGAATAACAACAGGGTTATTTTTAAATCAAAAGTTAAGGAACTTCTAAGATTATTCTGTGTACCTTATTTAATCTGAATTGTCATTTTCATTTACAATTGCTAAGAAAATACCATGTACGTCGACGAGCTCTTACGCTATTTCTATTACTTTATTTGACGTGTTGTTTTTACAAGTTTGTGCGAGCAGCTGACACATAATCCCCCTTCCACGATGAAGCTGACGATGTTCTTTCAACTCACTATAATGTCAACTGTTTATTAAAAAAACATTTCAGCCAAAAAAAAAATGTTTTAACACTTTCACGGGTGCGTCAGCTGACGCTTCTTTCACTTATTAGTCTTACCAAATCTATCGAAAGAGATAATAATCGATCGGCGTAAAAACTCTACCTAAATGCAACGCTACTTCCCTGAGTAGTAGTTTCATTAACAATACAATACAAAATAGACTATATAATTAAAAATTGAAATTAAATAAAAATGCACTAAATGCACGAAACGTGAATTTCTTAAAATAGATCTCATAAGATGAATAAATCAAAACCCCATCCGTCTCCCCACCCATATTCATGAAATGCACAGTAAGCAACAGTCGACGATGAATATAAAATGGGGAGTAAAGTTATTTAAGCGATTCGCACTGAACAGATTAATTTAATAGAAACATAAAATATTTTAAAAATTATGATTGCTATCTATGTACGTACATAATACAAAATTAAGGATTTATACATTAGTCAACATTGGGCCAAACATTAGATCTAGTCACGCAGGCCAGGGCAAGCTTAGGCGAGTGCTCCGTTCGCATAGCATTGAAGTATGCCCAACATAGACAAAATCGAGAATATAAGGTCTTTCTTGAATTAAATCCGATGTCAGCACAAAAATTATTCTATGGCCACTAGCAGTACAATTTGTACCTCTAGTGTAACAATTACAGGGTCTATTTCCTGAACTATTATGCAGTGCAAGAAGTCAAGTAAACATGCCAAAGGTAAAATGTATGTTCCAAAATCAAATCATAACATAACAGAAACCAAGATTAAAAACACAAAAATTCGGTTCAGTAAATTGCTTCCAAGTCACAACTTAAAGACCAATTTTCATAACATGTGTTTTAGATTAAAATAGCCAATAAAATGGTTAATATTATACTAATATGCAGTATATGACCACTTCGAAACTAATTGGTGCACAAAATTCGCAAAGTTCAAAATTATTTTTAACATATTCGTGAAAACTTCTCTTTTTACATAAAGGAGTGGCAGTAGAGAAGGAATGGCAGTAGAGAAGGAGTGCAGGAGACGAAATCGACTAAAATAAATAGCAAGTAAAAGAGCTAGAATTGGTCTAAGACCAATTCTTATGATACCCTAGGTGAATGCCCCTATGAAATTTCGAATAGTCACCCATTTGAGCCATTTTGATTTTTGCAGTGGTTTTTCGCATATATTTTGAGAAGCGTTCGTCGGACAGAAAAAATGATAACAACCAATTTTATGGAATTTCACATTCCGAAGGAATTTTTAGTATAATAAACATGTCTAGGATTGATCGCTTTCACAATATCCGTAAAAAACATAAATTTTTATATGGCAACACCAAGAAGAGGCTGCCCGATTTATTCCAATTTCGAAATTTTATTTGATATTACTATGAAAACACCATGGACGAAATTTCAGCTCTCTATGTCAACGCGTTCTCAGGCAGTGTCCAAATAAAAACGAAATTTTTGTATGACAACCCCACGAAGGAGTTGCCCGATTTGTCTCATCTTCGAACTTAATTTAATTTTTGTTTAAGTCTGCGTACAAAATTTCAGCCCTCTAAGTACACGCGTTCTCATGTTATCGCGCGAACGGACGGACGGACGGGCAGATGGACATGCAAAAATCAAAATAACTCTTAATATTATGCGTGGGTGTCCAATCCATTTTGCTCTACCATCATTATATCTGTTCATTACAAACGGACTGACAAACTTAGTATATCCTATAGATTTCATCTAGGGTATAATAAATATACAAGTCTCAGCCAGCTTGGTATACCACCCACATCCTTACGGAAGGTATTATAGGCCGAATTTTTCAGCCGAAAAGGTTTTTCGGCCGATAAAACATAAAAGTTGTGTTTTTCTTAAAAATCTTAAATAAATATACTATTTTATTAGTAAAATTATTAGTTAATACGATTTCCCATGATTTTATTAATCATTGGAGCAAAAATCTTGTTTTAAAGTGGAATAAATGGAGTTTTTCGGTTTACATTTTTCGGTTCTTGCTTTTGATGTGGAAGTGCGTGCCTTAACCGCGACACTCCCGAAACGAATATTTATGGTTCAGTTGTTATACGTTTTATTATTATTTCTTAGTAGAGGCTTCGTTGATACTGGCGTAAATTTAAGTGTCGTTTCACAAACTTTGTACGATTACCTTTTAATGAAAAGTAAAAAGTTTGATGGGTGTACCATTTGAGTTAAAATGGCTGATGGTATTCCAAGGCCGATGAACATTTTAAAGATAAGAACGAATGTCGAGCCATTAATTTTAGGAGTTGACTTTATTGAGAACGCAGAAATGATTTTGAATCTCCCTCAAACAGCCTGATGTTTTGCACATCATCCTACAGAAATCGACGTTCCAATACGAAAATGTTTTAAATTCACCGAAAACAAAGAGCCGTATTTAACAAAGGATGAAAAGTTGTTAGGATATGGACCAGAAAACGAAAAGGAAACACAACGCATGACCCCTTAAATATGTTTGCCCTCCCCGAATGAATTACAGCATCGAATCAATACTGGTATTCATCCGCCTATAGCATCGCCGCCATATCTCATCACTTAAAAAAAGACAAGAGTTGTGGTTAAGAATAAAACATGTTGGAAAACAACGTTATTGAGCCATATGAGTCATCTTGGGTTGCTCCATTTGTACTAGTCCCCAAGAAGCGGAGGTATTCCAGTCTGCATAGATTATCGAAAACTTAACGCAAAAACGAATCCTGATAGTTTTCCGTTGTCAAAAATGAACGATCTTATGGACGAAGCCAAGCAAACGATTTTATAACAACATTAGATCTTCAAGCTAGGTTATTGGCAGGTTTCAGTAAAAGAAGAAGATCAAGAAAAAACTGCATATCCTTCACCATTTGGTTTATGAAAATTTAAGCGCATGCCATTCAAACTGAGATATGTTCCCAGTACCTTCCAAAGATTGATCAGAAAATTTAAGAGTAAAATCTGTGTCAACAATGTAATACTCGCTTACCTTGATGATCTGCTAGTTATACCTACTAGTTTCACCGAGCACTTGGTAGACTTGACTCTAGTATTTCACAGATTAGAAAGTTTTAAACTAAGGCTTAACAGACGAAAATATCGTCTTTGCTGTTCAAACATAAGATATCTTGGACACATAATTACCAAGAACGGTATTCTTCCGGATCCTGACAAAGACAACGCCATAATCAACATGGCCACATCAAAGAACGTTAAGAATTTACAGTCATTCATACAAATATGTCGTGGTACCGACGGTTTGCTCTAGATTTTGCAAAGAATAGCAAGGCAATGGTAGAAGACATACTTAAGAAATGACGGATTTTTTATTATTTTTATTATTATCTTTAAGAACTATTTATACGCGCCGTAGACAGACATAAGAGCTCCTGAAGAAGGGCCGCACTTGGACCCGAAACGTCGAGCAATGTTTTAGAAAATTAAATACTTTTCAACAAAACGATCGGTGTATTCCTGAAAATAACCTTTCCAAAAAAAATCCGTCATTTTAAGTAACCCGATCAAAAACATAAGGCCAACTGGAAACCTATCAGCTGTAAATTCATCTATCAGCTCCAGGGAGGAATAGGAGACACACACTACAAAATATTGGATACTCTTCACATCCACCATACTTAAGAAAGAAAACAACAACTTTTACGCGGGATCTAGAACAACAGAAAGCCTATCAATACCTGAAGGATGTTTTTCTGTGCTTAAGCACGGCAACCGTAGTAAACTTTTCATTCTTACAACTGACGATAGTAATTAAACTATAGGTACAGTTTTGATACAGGGGAGACTGACAACGAGCATGCTGTTGAATACGCAACTCGATTACTTACATCTACCGAGTGCAACTACTCGACTACAGAACGTGAGACCTTATAGCTATTATATGGGCAGTATCACAGTTTCAACGATGTATTGAAGAATTTGAAATAACAATTAACACAGATCATCAAGCTCTTAAATGGCTTATGACAGCAACAGAGCATGAAAGAATGGAAAGGAATGCGAAAATATACAACTGCATGCTTGAAAGATTGGAGGACTTGTACAGACCTCAGCTAATAAACCAAGAATTGAAATTATTGCCCTAAACTTGTTTGGACAGTTGCCAACATCCTGGGTACTTTGCGTCGAAGATGTTGCATACAGATGGATCCAGCCATTTACACTGCAAACGATGAGTGCCGAGGCCTGCTCTCAGGAACTTATTGACGAGGTCTTCCTAAGGTATTCTTCAGCGAGTAATTAGCGATATTGGTACATAGCTCGTGATTGCTGTCATGCAAAAAGTACCAGGCCACCCTTTTAGCTTCCAGGATTTTTCCACATATGGCGCCACCGTCGCTAAGTGGCTTGAGTCCATACTAAATCTGGGGTTGTGTCTTCACTGTATTGGTTTGAGTCTTGGATATTCGGGGTACGAAATCACTTTGGGGATACGGGATCACTTTCAGCACTCTCCAGCATAGGGAAATAGCATAGGATTTCGATTTTGTTGCTGGAGTTCGCTTCTTTTTCATCTCGAGTTTTGGGGATACGAAATCACTGTGGGGATACGAGATCAGTTTCAGCACTCTTCAGCATAGGGAAATAGCATAGGTTTTCAATTTTTTTCTGGAGTTCGCTTATTTTTAATCTCGGACTCGTAGCCTCTAAGTTGACATTAAGTTTTTCATCTCGAGTTTTGGGGATACGAGATCAATGTGGGGATACGAGATCTCTCTTGGCACTCTCCAGCATAGGAAAATAGCAATTTATTTCTGGAGCTCGCTTATTTTTCATCTCGGAGATCGTAGCTCTAAATATTTGTGAAATGGTGGGAATCTTTATTGGTGGAGGTTGCTGGTTAAGTTTGATCTGGTCTTGGAGGCTACAATTTGACCTTGAGGTGCCCCCTCCTGTGTCTGGGTACTGGGGGTTGGCTGAGAGCTTTAGTGGCAATATCTGATACGACTAGGACTGCCTGAGATGTCTTGGACTGGGCTATGTTACCTGTACCAAGGCTTGGGTAGAATGTGTATTAAGTGATGATGTGAAATACCCTAACCGAATTTATATCGGGGCTGTATACTTGTCAGATTGAGTTTGGTTGTAGTTGTTTACTTTAGTATGAGTGCCTGTGGTATGTTGGACTGGGCTACTTGGTGGCTGGGGAAACGTTATCTAAGACGTGGGTGGATGTGTGCAGCTGTGTATTTATGTAGATAATAACTGTGAAATTCCCTAAGAAAATTAGTGTAATAAGTATTAATATTAATTCATGTTTTTGTTCATGTCAATAGTATTAGTACTAGGGATAAACAGCTCTGATAACAGCTTAACAGCTTTTAAAACAGCTCTGATAACAGCTTAACAGCTTTTCAAACAGGTCTGATAACAGGTTAACAGCTTTTCAAACAGGTCTGATAATAGGTGAACAGCTTTAATCTACTTAGCAGGTCCACAGAATTCGGTGTGCTTTTGACTGAGTTACAACTTCGACTTATGAAGATTTCGCATGTTTCATGCTTTTATAGTACAATGAAGGTATCAAATCCTTTACGGTAGCGCCCCTTGCTTAATGAGCTATCCTTATCAATCATCAAGAAACCATATTCATCCTTCCAACACGCAGCACAGGCTCTTCGAAATTTATCAAACTTCATGTCTGTATTCACATGATCATTATAGATATGTTTCAAATTCAAGTCATCTTGCTTGAATAAGATGATTAAATTAGCATTGTCACGTATTAAGTGCTTTGGTAGATGCGTATATGTTTGACAGAGATAGAAGCTGTCTATATCTTCGTGGCGACCCATGCAAAAATAGGATCGCACATTATCTTGCTTTTCACATGCTACATCATCGAAAATAAACACTGAATGTGATTTAGCTTCTTCTGGTGGTAAAACGTCGCAGTTGTTTGAGAATGTATAATACCCCAATCCTGATATGGGAGTCATCACTCGCTTCAAGTATTCATACTTTGGTTGATGTAAAGATTTGGAACATATGTAAATATTTTCATATCTCAAACCATTGGGATGTTCCAGCAAACTTATCATAACATTAGTTTTTCCACAATTGGATGGTCCAACAACGATGCTCCTTATACTATTAGGCAATAGGGGACCATGCTTCTTTTACACCTTCATAACAGCTACATCAGCATTTCGAACAGGAAAAGCTTGTTGTTGTTTAATGAACCGCATATTGACTACCGGGAATCTTATAAGTACACCTGTTTATATTACATTTCAACAGTATCATCGGATCACAAATCGACACGCTCCAGAAAATCTTTGAAAGGGGGCAGAGGACTATTAAATTCAATCATCAACAAATTACCTGTACATCTACCGGGATATCAATACTGTGGACCAGGAACAAAGTTACAACAAAGATTGGCGAGAGGAGATCCGGACATTAATCCACTGGATGCAGCCTGCAAGGAACACGATATAGCATACTCGCGACATAAAGATACAAGTGATCGACATATAGCTGATAAAATATTAGCTGAAAAAGCCTGGAGGCGTGCAAAATCTACGGATGCAAATTTGAGTGAACGTGCCAACGCCTGGCTTATAACAAACGCAATGAAGGCTAAAATTAAGCTAGGTATGGGTCTTAAGGCTAAAAATAAACGCCAACCCACATTCCGAGAAGCAGTACGAAATGCATGTAAGATTTTAAAAATCAAAAAACCAAAGGACTTGATGGAAGCTACAAAAATAGCTCTTAGTGCAGCTAAAAATATTGTGAAAAGAAAGAAGAAATCAATTAAAACTCCACGAGTGATACCTATACCAAAGGTTCGCGGGGCACTTCCGTTCCTCATCCCGTTGTTTGCTGGGCTTTCAGCATTGGGAGCACAATCGGGAGGTGCAGCAGGCATAGCTAAAACAGTAAATGATACCAGTGCGGCAAAGGCAAAGTTGGAAGAAAGCAAACGTCATAACCAAGCAATGGAAACTATAGCGGTTGGTAAAGATGGAAACGGGCTGTTCTTGAAGCCGTACAGAAAAGGACTTGGACTCTATCTACAACCTCAACCAAAAAACTATTAAAGACGCTACCCAAAAGACCGCTAAACGAGTTGGATCTTCACAAGTATACCACAAACTTGCCGCACTTCAGAGGAGTATTTATGCGTGATAATCTATCTAAAAAGCCATGGAAACGAGAAAGCGGTATTGTTAACTTACATCTCAACTGGAGCAGGTACACACTGGGTAGCGTACTACAAGAAAGGTGATAACATCGAATACTTTGATAGCTTTGGCAATCTCCAACCACCAAGGGAGCTCATAAACTACTTGGGTAGTAATAATACATACAACTACAGTTCTTATTAGAACTATGATGCAGTAATTTGCGGTCACTTATGTTTAGAGTTTTTATATAATTGTTATAGCCATTAATTATTATCTATAAATAAATTTATCTATATTGAAATTGTGAAAGTTCATTATCAACCGCCATGTCACTAACACTTATACTCTCACGGGAAATTCATCTCTACTCACTGCTGAGTACTTTCCGCCGCTGGAGCTAGCAATGGATTATGTTTGTGGATTAATTGATTTTCAAACATACAAGTCTATACCAAATATTGATGTGAGCAATAATCTGGTTCATGTAGGGAATGAGGTTGTTGAGATACCTGTTGGATCCTATGAGATTGACGATATAGCAAAATATGTACAAGGATACTTGGATAAAGAATGAAAGAAGATAAAGGTTGCGATAAAGGCTAACAATAATACATTGAAGAGTGAAGGCAACTGAAGAAATACATATTGAAAAACAGAGATCCATAGGTCCTCTGCTATGATTCAGTAAAAGAAACTTATCTGCTAATATAGTGCATACATCAGAGTTGCCAGTCAACATCATTAAATTAAATACTATACGCATCGAATGTAATATTATATCAGGATCATTCTTCAACAACACACAAGTACACACTCTCCACGAGTTTTCACCGAACTTGGGGCCTGGGTATAAAATAGTAGAGGTACCCAAAAATGTAATCTATTTGCCTGTGAACACCAAACGTATAAGCTCTCTAACATTGAAGCTCCTTGACCAAGACGATGACTTAATCAACTTCAGAGGAGAGACTATAACCATCAGGTTACATTTGAAGCCACACCATGTTGATATACAATAACGGTAAATACGAGTTCGGAGCAGAAAAGATCATTAGTCAGCGGACAACCTTGAAGCGGTCAAGACCTACATTAACACCTGCAAATACAGCATATTTACAATCGATAGGCTTAACGCTGAAACAATGAATAAAGGAATACTAGATATTGCACCAGACGCTCGCTTTGACAACAGTGTTACTAAATTTTTATGATGCATAATTTCATTAATTTTGCTAATAACAATAGAAATTGCGCCTAATTTTATGCACTTCCACTCAAAGTAGATAAATTAATGAAATTATGCATCATAAAAACGGGAATATCTCAAAAACGGTTGCATTTAGGCAGGTACATGTGCTTAGTCAAATTAAAAGTAACATTCCGGGGTTTCTAAATCTTGTAATAAAACGGTATAGTTATCATGCATTTTGGCGGGAAAATCGTTAAAATTTGAAAAAATTAGGAATTTTTTTCCAATTTTTTGACTTTGACGTCCTACTACTTCCGACGGAAGGTGACAAGAAGGCTGATTGGACATTCATTGGAAAGCTTAGATGGTTTGCTATCATCTGAGATAAATCCCACCTTGATAGGGTGTATATCCAGAAAGTTGCAGGGTGTAAAGTGGAAGAAGTACTAAAAATCTTAAACCCCTCCTACAGCCGACGCGTCTTACCCTCCCTTCACCTTATAACTTTTTGCTTGTCTCCACCTCAGCTATCAAACCCTTGAGTTTGGTGCACCAATTATGAAACACCCTGTATTCTATCGTTCTTCTTTTTATAATTTTTTCTTTTGTATGACTTACCGTAATAACTTTTAAGGTATTATTTTATTGGGCTTTGCCTGTATAATATCTTTTGAACTTCGTAAATAAATAAATAAATAAATAAATACCTTAATAATTTTTTAACCCAAACCATTCTCAGTTATTTCTGTTATTAGTTTTTAAATAATATGGTTGATACCTTTTTTGTGATAGGTATCCATTTTTAACTCAAGTACCATTTATGATGATATTTTTTCTAGAAACTTGATATTTCGCTTTTTAAAGTTGTTAAATCTGAATTTAGGGGTATATTTTCCCGAAAACAAACCAAATTATCTCCTGTTTAAATACTTGAAAAAATATGCTCATTGATTATCATTTTTAGTAAAATCTTCATTTAATAATATAATATTTTGTATAAATAGATATTGCGAAGTCTTAAATTAGGATGTTGACCAGGTAATGAATTGAACAAATTAAAAATGCAAAATTCTCAAAAACTAAGCCGAAATTCAAAATATTGTATATAAGACTATCGACTGAAAATCTCCTCTACTTTCACCTGTTTCAATATACAGAGTTCTTTTGGGACATTATACTTACTTAGTAAAACTACAAATCAAGACTTTTTGATTTTGAGTTTTAGCGTAGACGCCAGAGGACGAAGAAATATTAATTGTTTTTAATAAAAAATAATTGTGAAAAATAAGTATTATCAAAAGAGAATAATAAAAAAAAACAATACAGAAAAATAAGAATATAAAAGAAATATTATAAATTAAAATGTTTCTTCTCCTGATTTAGAAATAGTTTTTGAAGAAATTATTTTCACTAAAGAAAATGTTTGTAGAGCTGCAACGATAACCTCGACAATTCTAGACAAGATATCCACACACCAGTGGTACGGGGTCTCTTTCGCAAATCAAGTAGAAATTATAAGAGAAATTTATGGAAGAAAGAAAAATTATTTAATTAAAAGAAGAGCGAACGAAGAGAGAGAAAAACTAATAGAAGAAAGAAAAATAATTTTAAAACGAAGAGAAAAAAAATTTATAGAAGAAAAAAACCTTACAAGAGGACCTTATCTAGTGAGGAGAGTTAAAATTTATTTCTACAAGAAGAAGGTAAAAATCGATTAATCTCCTCGGAGGGTGCTCAAAAGTAAATTTAGATTTAGTTATTTAAATTAGATATATTTAAAATGTAGCACGACCTACATAAGTGTGCTACAAAAAAAACCAAAAGAATCTTCCGACGCTATATGTATTGCATCCAATTTTCAAAACAATTCCCACGCTTTTGCCTTTAACAAAAACAACAACTCAATTCAACTCGACTCATTTCTAATGGCAACGCATCAACAACTAAAGCTATCAGCGCCTGAAAACTATGGCCTGCTTCTGCATGTGCGTATGTACATTTATACATATATATATATCCTCCAAATACATTCATACATATATTACATAATGTAGTCACATTCCCAATCTTGGACATCAGGACTCCGCTATATAAGCGGGAGGATGTCAACGATGTTCGTCTTTAAGATTCCGATATTTGAAGAGACTTGACGTGAAAATAAAATTTTAAAAACAAGTAGGTAATTGTTAATTATTTATAAAAATATATAATTTAGATAAAACTGAAATAAATTGTATTTCACACTATAAAAATTAATAAACATATTTTATTTTTAAAAGTTTGTGAAAATGCACATTTAATGTACTAATAACTCCAATTCCCCCAATTAATAACATTTCGTTTACAAAAAATTGATAGAAATTTATTATTTTGGAAACAGGGAGATAACTTGCCCCATTAGTACTTCTTCCCTACTTTAAAATTGCAAAAATTCCAGGATTCATAGCTATAATATAATTTTGAAGATCTGTTCATAAATAGCGGAGATACTTTAGTTTAAGCGGCTTAAGAGAATAAAAAATTATCTTAAGGCTAATCGTTTTCATAGTATACGTAAAAATTTAAATTTGTGTATGGCAAGCCTACTAAGGAGTTACCAGATTTGGTCCATTTCCGAACTTGATTTACATTTTTTTAAAAAAGGCCGTGTGCAAAATTTCAGCTCTACAAGTAAACGCGTTCTTGGCGGATAGACGGAAGGATATGCAAAACACCAATCTATTTTGCTCTACCAGCATATAGAAATCATGCTGGTAGAGCAAAATAGATTGGTGTTTTGCATATCCTTCCGCCTTACAAACAGAATAACAAACTTAGTATACATATGATTTCGTCATCTAAGCTAGGGTATAAGAATGTTGTAAATCCATCTTTGTATCTCGAGTTTTTTATACGTATTATATATGTTACAGTCAAAACACGAAATCCGTCAAAACCCGATTTTACTAGGAAACTCTAGTTCTAACAAAACGCTCTCGGTAATTCTAGTTTTAACTAATATAACATAGTTAAAACTAGAGTTAACGAGAGCCCTTTGGTAGAACTAGTATTAACTAAAGAATATTTAGTTAATTCTGGTTGTGGCTGAATTCTCGCATAGCTCTTAATTAAATCAAGAACTGACTGGTTGCTATTAGTAACTTTGCGTTACAATTAAATTCTCTCGCCATTAAACCTTGATGTTTATTAAGGATGTGGCTATTTATACGCGCGGATGTGTGTGTGTGTGTGTATGCGCGATCGGATTTGTGTGCGGGGGAGCTTGTGTGTCATTGATTTGTACGCCCCCCCTTCACCTATTCCGTATACATATTGTATGTATAAATAGCCACATCCTTAATAAACCTCAAGGTTTAATGGCGAGAGAATTCACTTGTAACGAAAATTTACTAATAGCAACCAGTCTGTTCTAGATTTACCTAAGAGCTACGCAAGAATTTAGCCACAACCAGAATTAACTAAATATTCTTTAGTTAATACTAGTTCTAACATAGCGCTCTCGTTAATTCTAGTTTTAACTGTGTTATATTAGTTAAAACTAGAATTACCGAGAGCGCTTTGTTAGAATTAGAATTTCCTAGTAAAATCGGGTTTTGACGGATTTCGTGTTTTGACTGTAACATATATACCATAAGTGAGTATCAAAGTAAAAGAAAAAGAGAAAATCCCGAAAGACGAAATCGTTCTGAAAAAATGTCCAGAGGCTTGGTTTATTCAGGCGGATGCTGAGTTTCACGTTAAAGGACTTCCAGTCGACGAAACAAAAGCGAGTTCATCGTCTTCAGTACAGCCCGAAACGTCACAGATGGAAATTTCTTCCACGTTATCCGCGACAGGGTTATCAGCTTCGATGTAATCACATTCTTCCTCGATTTCGTCATAGGTGTGAATAAATTGTAGGAAATTTTCTCTAGTTTAATTTATTGATTAACTATTTTCACCGTAAAATGAGTCGGAAGGGAAATTACTGTTTTTGGGCGCCATTTTAAAATAAAAAATTCGAAAAGAGCACGTCGAAATCTATAAAAATACCAATTTTTAAAACTGCTGACTGTACTAATAATAAGTTGGGGTTAAATGAAAGGTAACATTCTGAGGTTTCCAAGTCTTGCAAGAAAATTCAACGGTTATCATGTGTTTTAGCGGTAAAATCGTTAAGATTTAAAAACATTAGGATTTTTTTCCCATTTTCTTTAATTTGACGTCTTATTACCAGAGGCATTAGCGAGAAAAAGTGACATTCGTTGAGCTTAGAAGGTTTACTATCATCTGAGCTAAAAATAATCTTCAGAGTATGTACAACAAGGAATTGTTACGGGAAGTTTTGTGAAAAACTGGCACATTTTCTTAACCACACTGTAAGTCCGAAACGTTTTCGTACAGTGCGACAATAATGGAATAATTTCCTTCCATATATACGAAATGCGACTTATTACGTTTTGGAAATAAAGGAAAAGATATTTGTCGCCCGGAAAGCGGAAGGTCCTGGTTTCAAAACCCGGACGAGGCGGATGTCTTTTTCTCTTGTATTTGACAATCTAATTAGAATCTATAAAAATAAATCAATTCAATCTATGACAGATTTTAAAAATTGCGAGTAGGGGCAAATATTTAATATATGTTTAGTTTGAGGCATCGGTTCCATTCTTCTTCCAGAGATTCGAAATATATCTGATTGTTAAGTCCAGTTTTTTCGGTATTGGTGTAATTTGACCTACATAATAAGTATGTAGTTGCGGCAGTTATATCAAGATATCTGAAAATTTTACTATGGTTTTTCTTATTTGACTCTGTCAATTGAGAAAATGATTCATATCTCAGAATATCAGTATAAATGAGTGCATGAATTCTGCATAGTTAGAGCTGGCTAAAAGTAAGATATTGCTTATTGTTTCTTTGAAGGGGACATTTATTTCATACAAAATGTTAACTTACAATACTCAGAATACTTGTTTTTTGGATTCTCCGACACAATAGCAAAAGCGAAAATAAATTTCACTTGTTATTCTATCACACAACCCATTTAAATTTGGGAGACAAGTTTCAAGTCTTCGTTTTGACTTATCAACAGATTCCAAATAACGATACTGAGTGACTCGAAAAAACAAATGAAAAATAGAACAAAGGAAAGAAATGAAAAATTAAAAAATTAAAAATCTGAGAAAATAGAAAAAAAATTTATTTCAAAGAATTTTAAAAATCAGATGTATTCGAAACGAAACGAACCCGTGTAAGTCTGCAGTGGGCTGAAAAATGGATGGAATAACAAATACATATGTTTTTCGCTTTTGCTATTGTGCCGGAGAATAAAAAAAAATGTCTTCTTGAACAAGTATAAAGTTTGCCCGGCGATAATAATAGTAATACTCAGAATGTCAGTTAGGGCTACTGCTATTCTATACTCTTCTATCGTGTATTTCACCTTTATTAAAAACTTTCTGTCTGAAGAAATTAGTTATATTTTACTTATAGTCATCGATCTGGGCATTTCTAATTATGCACTCATTTATACTGATATTCTGAGATATGAATCCTTTACTCCGGGTCTGTGTTTATTTTTGACTATCCTTCTTTGTAGACGCGTACACTTCGTCATTTACTCTAAATATATATTGAAGGATGTTGCCCAATATTTTATGCTTCGTTCTTTCTGATTCTTGATTGTGCAAAAATTTGATATCTCGGAAAAAAATGATGTTCTTGTTGTAAATGACTTAATACCATCTCGTGGTGATTGTCGCCTGAAATCTGAATGTTCTTTAGATTTTTTATATAGCTGTGTCATCTATGTAATGGTATTATTAATGCACAGAGCATATAAATGAGAGGTGCACCTCGCGTTATCTTGGTTCTCCTGTATGCTCTATATAAATTCTTGGCTTAGGGTGAACATCTCTCGCAATATCTTAATTTGAGAAGAAATAATAAAAATATAATTTCCGCTTCCTACTAATATATTAATATATGCGATGACTTCCATGTTGGTTGTTGATGCAGTCTGATTAGATACTCTCTTAACATACAAATAATGATAACGTTTGAATGGAAGCAGATATTGAAGTAATTCATGTCTTGTTTTAAAGGACTAATTAAAAGAAGAAAAATTATGACCTTGGGATAAAAACAATTATTGCATCAAGTATAATACAACAAATTTGCATGAAATCTGTAAGTCTCGATAATTGAAGGATTTGATCATAGATCGTAACATGTTGAATATGGTTATAAAGGATGAAAAGCTCTTTATTGGAACAAGGGCTCCAGTTTGATCCTGCCGTATCCTTAAAAAGACTTGGAATTAAGTGACTACAGGCCTTTTGAAAAACGAAAAATTTTCAAACAAATTCATTGGCATAATTCATCCTACTTATTAACAGCCTGTATAGTTCGTATTTTGGAAGATCGCTTGCTTGTTGGTTGCTTACAGTTAGGTGAAAAGCGATAACAGAGCTAATTCCGCAGATAAGTTAGTTAAACGTACAGAATCTATCGATAAATTTTGTGTAAATTGTAGAAGTACTTATAACAGCTATGTCAAATAGCTACTGGGTTATCTTTTCACTTTTATTTCCGTTAAGAGATTATGGCTGTTAATCGTTCATTTTCGTAACAAGAAGAGCTAAGAAGTAATTGATGCTCAATATTTTTAACTTTAATTTTCTTGCTCATACTCTGCTAACTGATGAGCGAGTACCGAGAACCGGTGCTGAAGCAGTCTCGTAGCGTAGGTTACTGCGGTAAGCTGGTATGCTTTGATTGGATCTGGTGTAATTTTAATTTACCGATACTATATGTATACATAAGAAACATGCGTTTTGATGAAGAGTTGTTAACGCTCATCGTCCTCAATTACGCTGATTTTTTGGAAACTCTTCTATTTCCCAGAACTTGTTTAGAAACTCTCCGATTTTCACAATAATGATAAAGCTACAAATATTGCTGGCATAGTTTTGTCCTTGTTTAGCCTATTATTACGCTGCCAAATTCCTACCTACGATCAGCCGAGTAGATAATCGGATGGTTGAGCAAGGGAAGCAGTCATTGACCGTGGGAAAGAAGTCTGACCTTGGCTTTGACCTTGAGTCTGCATCCGGTGTAGGACGTAGTCTTGTACGATTTAAATTGATTTTGGGAGTATATAGTCCTGTAGGACCTTGATGGGGGCTTCCAACATTGGGATTTACGAGGCGAGGATTAATTGATAATAAAATTGTTAGTAAAATAAAAGTTGATTATCTAGGTTAGAATGCACAAATGCACATATTTACAAAGTTATAACTCTCTAGCTAAATTCACGGTAGATTTCAATTAATTGATTGAAAAGAGAGGTTTGGGACCCTGAGGGGTCCCCCGAACGTAGGCCAATTTAAGGCCCATTTTTTACCGTCCCAACCGAACACTAATAAATTTAAGTATTGGCCCGCAAAGGAGGGTCCCCCCAAAACCCTCGAGAATACTTCCCAAGCCATGAAACAGAAATCTATATGTGTGCGTTCGGAGTCTGTTCTCTAAAATGTTCTATATTGATGCTTATGGAAAAGTGCCAAACATTGACTTTATATATGCCATAGAGCCGAAACTAGTATCCATACAGGAAAATAGACTTCTAGTAATTTAAAGCATGGTCCCTTACCTTCCCAAAGGCTACACTTACTATATACCTTACTTAACAAAATAATAAAATAGTTTTGATTACAAGTAACCTTACGATTTTACGCTCAACACCTCTCTGCTGAGTGATAATTGCATGTGTGTATGTGCAGCCGGAGTCCGAATCTGTAGGCAGCTACATTCGATATCATCAGCCCACGGCATGCCATAACGGCACAGCGACATTGCAATGATTACTCAGCTGAGAATGTTTGTTTGAGAAATCGTAGTCGTTTGGTTAACATAAATTTTTTTAAATAATTTTGTTAGGAAAGGTATGAAAATTTTATTACGGTTCGGAAGATAAGAAAGCAAGCTTAACATTATCCTTACACCATTTTTCTGTATGGATAATAGTTTAGGGCGGAGGAGCTATTCAAATCAAACTTTTGTCAGTTTTATATAAGAACACTGCAAATATTTTAGAATGTAAGGACTCCGATGGGCCTCGCATGTGGTAGGGAGGGAGTCTGTTTCATGGCTTGTGAAGTATTCTCGAGGGTTTTGGTCCCCCCGAACGTAGGCTAATTTAAGGCCAATTGTTCACCATACCGACCGCACACTCTAATAAATTTAAGTATTGGCCCCCAACCCTCCTTGCAGGCATCGTGCAACTCGTCCAGGAAGTGTGAGCTAAGAAGCCTGTATCGTATTCCTGAGAGTGCCGGACAGTGACAAAGAATGTGAGTCACCGTTTCGGATTCCTGTCTACAACCCCTACATGTAGGATCATCAATAGTGCGTATGGCATTATACATACATACATATTATCGGCTACGATTTAATAAATTTTTTTGTGCTTTCATATCTTGTAAAGGAATTCGCATTTTGCTATAACTTTCTTTATATTATTGCTAAACTATGGGAAACTATTTGACAGAAGAACGATGAATAAAAAGTCTTTAACATCAGATGGAAGTTTTTTTTTTGAGAACTAACGTATCTAATGTACTGACTGTTCAAACGGGAGGGGGAACTTTAAGCCTACTCCGTCAAAATTTATCACATCATTCCGGAGATAGATATGTATTAATATACATATATGTCCATACTTCATGGCCCATAGAATCGAAAGCTTAATTTTGCTCATTTTTTATACAAATAAGATACATAAGTTAATATGAAAAATGTATATATGTATCTAATTTTCTCTTGGAGTTACCTTATAGATATGTTATCTAATTATCTCCTTTAAATGGTGCAATAAAAGGAGATGCAACAGCAAGTTGATAAAAATTAGGCCAGTGACCTAGATACAACATTACAGTAAAGTTATGAGCAAGATAACTCATTCAAATTTGAGTAAGAGAAGAACAAATAAAGCTTTTTAAGATGGCGATGGTAATTATATCTTAGCGAATATAACCGTGTATCTTGGAGTTGTATCCTCCACTAGTCTGTCAACATTCATGAATTGAATACAATCAGGGAGAGAGAAAGAGAATGCAAACGTAGAAGAATCGGCTTCTCACACTAGAAAAACCACGATTTTCCTTTGCAGCAAACTGCGCAACTGCCATTATGATATTATATATCTTGGAAAAGGAGAGAATTTTCATATTGGGATATTGAAAACTCAATTTTGTTATGCATCATGTGTGTCATTTACTGGAAGTTGGGAAAGTATCCATAAATGAAATTCCCTACAACTGAGATTACATCAGTATTCAGCGATCTTTATTAAGGAGACACATAGAAAATTGGAAAGAGAGGGATAACAGATACTTACACTTTCTATGACGTCAAAGAAAAACAGAGGAGAATCCATGTATACGGAATTCTTTCTCTTAAAGCTTTATAACCGTTTGGTTTTTTTTTACCTATCTGCGGATAACAATTGCGACCTAATTGAACACGCTACTATTCCACAAATGGAATTACAGTCTGTATCATAAGTCTGTGCAATAATAATATATTTTGACTAATTTTCATACAAAAACAAAATTTACAGTTTACCAATCAATACTTACTGTATAAAAGTAAAAATCAAAGATATTTATATAATATATAATAATTACGTTATAGAGCGTTTAAAAATAAATAACATATTTTATGAATTCCGGAAGAGCTCTAAATGAGTTGTTGGAAAACCCTTTCATATTTTTGAGTATACCTATAACAGTTGGCCCAAAAATGTTACACAAGAAGATATTTTACCTAAGGACACTACAAAAAAACCTTTAACAAACTAGCAGTTGCGAACGCCATTCTGAAGCTAGAACTTTATCTCGGTGTAGTAATTTAGGTTTTCCTTAGTCAATTTTATTTCGTATTAATCTCTGAGTATTTCAATCTTTGAATACCTTATGTAGCTAGATAGCATAGGGTATACTAAGTTTGTCATTCCATTTGTAACACCTAGAAATAATAATGGTAGAGTAAAATGGATAGGACACCCAAGCATAATATTAAAAGTTATTTTTATTTTTGCATGTCCGTCCGCTCGTTTGCCTGTCTGTCCGGCTGTCCGTCTATCTGTCTGTCCGTCTGTCCGTCTGCCCGTCTGTCCGTTTGTCCATGTGTCCATCTGTCCGTCTGTCCGTCTCTCTGTCTGTCTGTCTCTCTGTCCGTCCGTTCTCACGAGAACTGAAGAGCGCGTGTACTTACGGATCTGAAATTTTCCCACGGCCTAAAATAAAAGTAAAATTGAGTTCGAAATAGGTCAAATCGGGTAGCTCCTTCATGGGGTTGCCATTCAAAAATTTCGTTTTTCATTATATATTTGGACACTGCCTGAGAATGCGTCGACGTAGAGAGTTGAAATTTTGAACGACATTTTCATAAAAATTGTAAATAAAATTTCAAAAATGAACTAAATCAGGGGTTGCCCGATTGGTGTTGATATATAAAAATTTTGGTTTTTTCCGTTTACTGTGAAAATGATCAGACCTAGACATTTTTATTATACCGAAATCCTACGAATTCTACGAAACTGGTTAATTACCATTTTTACTGTCCGACAAACCATTCTAGAAATATATGCGGAAAACCACTGCAATAATCAAACTTGCACTGAAACGAAATTACATGCGGGTATTCATCTATGGAATAATAAGGATTGGCTTTAGAGAAATTCTATCTTTTTCACTAGTTTAAGATATTTTCTTTATGATCTTTCCTTTTACTATTGGTAGCAATCAGGTTTTTTTATAGCATTTTCAATATATGTACAATATCCTATGAAAGCCAATGTGTGCAGTGTTAATATTGTTAATTCTTTAGAGCGACGAGTAAGTTAATAAAAATTATTATGTACGCAAAATTTAGATAAAAATTCGAATATGATGTCTACTAAGTATGCTCTGGAATTTTGTGATAAGATATTGTTGTTATGAATTTTTGCAGAATTTTACCTTTTCAGAATTTACATTCGGCGAAATCGACGTTTCTTAACCCTGGAATGCTGAGTAAATTTCATTCACTTTCTATTTAAAGGCTGCACAGCTTTTCACGACATATGACCACAGCGTCAAGTGCTTTACCTGAAGCGTGATTGTTAGTTTAAGGAAGGGAGAGTCTTCCTAGTAGGTCAGCCCTCTCATTCCCCATGGTCGTTATTGGCCGGGAACCAACTATACGATTGAATTTATGGTATAAAATGCAATCATGAGAAAAAATTTACAAAATGTGATTACTATCATTTCTAATTATCCTTACCATATTACTTAATTAAAATTTGTTTATGTAAATCTTAAATTACTCTTGCCGGAATCCTGTTTTTTCATTTTTCTGTTATTGTTTTCCGTCAAAATACTTCAACACTTTTGTTTATAATATTTTCGTGTGTGAGATATATTTACTCAGGGTTAGCAATAAGCATTCCAGGGTTAAATAAATTTTTCCAACTGGACTGTTCGATTATTATACTCTAAATGAAATATCATACGGTATACTAAGTCTCTCACTCCGTTTGTATATCATTCAAACAATGCTGGTAGAGTAAAATGGGATTGGACCCCCATGCGTAATATCAAAAGTTGTTTTGATTTTTGCATGTCCGTCTGTCCTCATGATAAGACAAGAGCGCATTAACTTGAGACAATTAGATTTAAGTTCGAAAATGGGACAACTTAGGTAACTCCCTCGTACGGTTGCCATTGCCACACAAAAATCTCTCTTCTCACTATATATTTCGACACTACCTGACAGAGCGTCAACGTAGAAAGCTGAAATTTTGTACACACTGTTCTCATAAAAATAGTAAATAATTAAAAAATAATCGGTTAAGAGCGAGTCGAGTTCACGCAATCAGAGTCCTGTTCCAGAACTTTATCAAGAATCAGGCGATCGACTGAATTTAAAATTACTTAGTATTTAAATCTAATCCAAATTTGCTTAAGATAACTGAATAATATTCAAGCAGACTTGCGCAAGAGTAATTTTATAAGTGTTGGTCTTATTAGTAAGAGTTTTGTCTTATAATAAGTTAAAATAAAACAATTATTTTGTTCTCAGTAACTATGAGACTATTGAAAAAAGGTGCAGTTCTCCGTTACCTACCAATTCTGCTACAAAAGTTTAGCTTTAGAAACCTAGAAGATTAGGAGACAGCGGTTTTCTCTCGGGACATTTTAGGCCATATTTTATAACCAATTCATCGAAACTTATGATACTTTTGGAAAACTTTGAAAGTAGTTCTTTTAAATACAGCTCGTCAAATCTAGCGCTCCTCTACAAGTCCTACATTAGACCTAGAATGGAATACAATTCTCATATATGGGCTGGGGCTGGTCGTACAACCTTAGCTTCATTGAATATTGTCCAAAAGAGAGCCTTCAAGCTCATGGCAAAAGCTTGTCATATCGACTCACTCGAGCACCGCCGCAATGTTGGTTGCTTTCCCTCCTTTATCGCTACATGCATAATCTGAATAATGCCGATACTGACAAGGAAAGCTATATAAAATAAGTGGCATTTTGGTGTATGTCTGTCTTTTTGCTGTTTTCTCCGCAAATACCATTATTTTGGTACTGAAAGGTGTGCTTTCATAATATTTATCCTTTTGCGGTTGATGAAGTTGAACCAGAGAAGTAAATAGTAGGGAGATAATAAAAATTCTTATCCACCCATTCTTTGTCAAAAGATCAAAAAAATTATGAGTAACAAGCATTACGGCTCTGACTGAAAAATTCCAATACCTCCTACTCTGAAGTTCAGAGCGACTCGCTTATTAGTGTTCGAGTTCATTTTTTTTGATTTTACAAAACTATATTTAAATTGGTTTCGGGTTGAAAAGTTTGTTAATATTACATAATAGTATATAGACCTTGTGATTAGTGATATTTAAAACCCAGTAGTCTAGTCTTGACTATTTAAAATAAGCAACTATTCAAGAGACTTGATAATCTGCGAAAATTATTAAACAAACCCACAGCCAGTTTTTTAAAACCTATATACTTGAGGCTATAGAAAGAATGTAAGCTCTGCAGGTACTATACAACATTTCTATATTTTGAATACTTGAATAAGTCCTTATTGGATAGTTCAAAATACCTTCTTCACAAAGCAACTAGGGAGCATAATGAAGGTGGTGCACATTGTGAATTTTATAGCAAAATATTAAGACTCCTTTGTGAAGTGCTCTGGAATATGCTCGTGCGGCATTGAGTGTTGGAATGTTAAGTATATACTATTGTCAAAATTGTTGATACAAAGAAATAAATTTTTTTTTTTTTTAATTTATTTACTCTGCTAGTATCAAATTTATATTTAGTCGAATTTATGCTACTCGTACTCGCTTCTTTCATAACTACTTTTGAATTTATATATACTCTTGTGTAATACTCTACTAGAAACTCAGTAAGTAGAGTATTATAGGTATGATAATGGCATAATTCTCAAAAATGTTTGTTTTTCATTCTCTTATAAAGCGGACAGTAATTATGTTGATACATTATATGATAAAGACTAATTTTTGTATGCGATTTTTTAAAAAAAAACCTCGTAGCCGATATAATACATAAGGAAACATCGGCCTGTTGAGAAGCAAATAGCACGGTAAATAGTGTCGACAATGAACTGCTGAACAAATTAATAAGTAGCAAGTTATGAAAAAAAATGCAAACATGTATCCTGAAAAATAGTACATACCCAATTGTATCGATTTCAGCATATGAACATAAATATACTGTGTGTTACTAGATATTGTCCAATGGCATATTTTAATTACTTAAGAAATGCATGGCATTGTATGTCGAGCAAATCATATACTTGTAACTATTCTATCCACTTTGTGCAGAGCAGGATTTGAAGTCGTTTTATTATTTTTACCGTGATTTATTTTATGACGAACTTTGTCTTTAAGCTTTATAGGATGTTATAAGGCTTTTAGATAATTTTAAAACTTCGCACTTTGTATATGACAGTGTTTATTTCATGCCAACTTTCAGAACCTAAAGAGCCTGAAAATGTTGTATATCAAATCTTAGTTACGATATTCCATAGTTCCTATAGAGTTTATTTAGAGAGAATAAGTTTTTCATACCCCATAGTTTTACAAATAAAAATGTCAGAAAATTGCAACTCAGAATTTCAGAGAAACGATACCAATATGAGTGACTTTTATTGAATAATAGCAAACTCTGTAAATAATAATAAAGATTAGGTTAGGTTAGGTAAAAGGGGTGTCCCTATAGGTACCTAGCCTGCTTTACTTAGACCACCAGTGGGTCCATTGTGCCCCTGTTTTCATGCGATAACCTAAATATTACCCTAGATCCATCTTGCTTCCCTTAGAAACTCAGGATGCATCTGAACTCTTTGTTTTGCGGCTCCTCCAGACTTGATAAGAAGTAGCTATCCGGTAGCCTACCTTTTTGTTCATCAGAGCGGAGCACTCGCAGAGTACGTGCTGGACAGATTGGAGTTCTTCCGAGTCGTTACAGCTCCTGCAGAAATCGTTCGCCGCTATACCCAGCCTTTTAGCATGGTCTCCTATGGTCCTATGACGCGTAGTGACCCCTACTAAATTCTTGGTATATGTCCTGCTGCCATTAAGCTATTCTCTTGTCCTCTTCCTGTCATATGCAGGCCATAATTGCCTCGCGATGTGGCAGGTTTCCTGTTGATCCACCGTAGACTTGCCTTTTGATTGCTATTCCTGCGGGGCTATCTATTTCTGAGCCCTTTTTGGCCAACTCATCAGCTATTTCGTTGCCTGGGATACCCCTGTGGCAAGGTAGCATTGGGCCACCTTGTACCGTGTAGTCAATTCCTCAAGGCCAGTCTTGCATGACTGCACCAATTCTGATTTAACCAGCACAGCATCCAGCGCCTTAATTGCTGCTTGGCTGTCCGTGTATATGCAGATGTGCCATACGGACTCTGTGCACATAGGTGCCAATATTACCGCCTTGTAAAATTTTACACATTTCAGAAGCATTTAGTAGACACAAATTGGTATTTATTCTGCTACCCCTATGGCGCTTATATGGCTGATATAATTAGAGCGAAACACACAATTTTTTTTTTATTTATACAAATTCTCATAATTTTTTCGATTTTGTAATTTTCAAAACTTTACTGTGGTTTTGTTAACGCCTCAACGAACTCTCCAAATAGTTCCCAAATAAATCAAAATTTTATTAGGCAACACTAGAAAGTAATTGCCCGATCTCATCCATTCACAAAATCAACATTACTTTTTTCATAAAGACACTGTGTACAAAAGTTTTGCTCACTGGGTCCTCCCAATGTCAAAGATATCGTCCGTATATAGACGGATAGAAAGATGGACTGTCGGACTGATGGACAGATATGGAAAAATTGAAATCATGATCATGATTATATACATGTGTATTACGGTGGCTCAAAAAACAAAAGTGTGAAAATGTCTAAATGCTCATTCAGAATTTGTTAGCTAATGTAATTTTAAACTTGTATGCAAAATTTCAATGAAATTCACTAATGTTCAAATCGAAAATAGTATTTTTTTGCTGTTTTGGACTTTCGAGAAAACTGTTTTAGCATTTTCTGTCATAACTTTCTATTTTGACAATATTTTTTCTTGATTCTTTTTTTAAATTAGTTATAAAGTTATGAAAGTGGAAGTCGTTTTAATAAATTAAATTCTTCTATTTTTTATAAATTTTTCAAAATGAAAATTCGGACCAGGAACTTCTATTTTTTGTAATGTAATCTACAATCGATTATCTTCCAAACAACTACAACTTAAGGGGGTCATGTAGTGTATGAACTGTTCTCAAAATGCGATTTTCGAAGGTGAAGCATTTTTATAAATTACAAAGAATATGTGCCGGTTCAGAAAAGTATAGACTTTTACACTGTAACAAAATTATATATACAAAAAAACAAGAGAACGAGAACAAGTTACAATCAGTCTTAATACCAATAATATTATACCCTGGATGAACATAAAAGTTAAACAAAGTGAAAACCAAAATTTCTGTATGGCAACACAAAGAAGGGGTCGCCTAATTTAGTCCACTTTTGAACTTGCATTTCCGATTTTTATGAAAACGCCGTGTATAAAATTTCAGCTCCCCACGACGACGAGTTCTCAAGCAGTGTCCAAATATATAGTGAAAACCCAAAGCTTTGTATGGCAACACAAAGAAGGGGTTGCCCGATTTAGTACATTTGTGAAAGTTTTTTTACTATTACATATTATGAAAACATCATGTACCAAACTTGAGCTCTCTACATCAACGCGTTCTCGGGCAGTGCCCAAATTACCGTTAATAACGAAATTTTTGTATGGTAAGCCTACGAAATTAAAAAAAATATTGTCAAATTAAAAGGTTATGACAGAAAATATTGAAACCGGTTTCCTGAAAGTCCAACGGGATGTCGATCATCCCACAAACATCTTCTAGATTGCACAGACATTATTGAAATACTTCACATAGTAGCATTGCACCACAACTGATGGGTAATACGTACAGCCACCGCTCACCGCTTATTTGAGCTGACCTGTGAAAACATTTTTCTCCTGAAAAGTGAATTTTCATGACTTATCAGTTCTTCTTAATGATGAGTTGAAAATATATGCATTTTTGTACGAAAAAAACGGTCATTTTTTCATCTTAAGGACTGATTGACTTCCTTTATTTGTTATCTCCAAAACTGTTTACCGAACTCGAAAACTAATTACATATCTAATTAGGCGACAACATGTAGATGCGATTTCATCCTACATACAAGCTTTAACGTGCGTATTTAAAATTTTTATAGCATTTCTTCTGTACTGGAAGACGAGCAAATTGACCATTTTCGCGTGAATTCAAATTTTTAGCGGGTAACTTGAGACTGAGAGTGCTGTTCACATATCATAGGATTACACTAACAAACATTGGAATTCTGCGAAGAACATTGGGACAATTCCTGAAATTCGAGTTTTCATAAAAGAGCGGGAGCATTTTATGAGCGTAAAATCAGAAAACTCCGCCCATTCTCTCTTATTTACGAAAATAAATCATTTGCCATTCCATTTCGTTGCATGTAATCTTCGCATTCACATTTTTTCTCTTATTCGTAAAATGTTCAAAGAGTGTTTGATTTCTTTTTATTTTTTCTCTTCCTTCCTTCTTTTTCTCGCCATGTACATTTAAATGGAAAACAATCGGAACACTCTTCTGTGTCCTTTCTTTTATTTAGTTATCTTTGGTAGAGTTGGAGCTACCAACACAAAATATTGCATTCTGGAACGTTTGCTTATGCCATTTGATGTTTTTATGTTGGCTACAGATGCAATCATCGCAGAAGGAATAAGGTAAAGATAGTGTTTACCATGCTCCGTCTCGCTTGCCCATAAGCAGGATTCAGTTAAGAATAACTTTTGAAAATTAAAGTCGGAATGAGTTTAATACCTTATAAGCGGTTAAAATATCACTTGTCCACAAGAAAATAAATTTTCTTAATTAAATTCGATTTTCGGGTGAAAAATTCCATCTGATTGGTTGAGTTTTACATGTTTTTTATGTAATCGTTTTAAAGGGTGCTCGAACGGTGATATACAGAAACACAATATTTTTTGTGCTACATGAAATAGCAAATCGCTCAGTCCATTGATATATGTAAGTCAGTGGCCATAGGGCGAAAGAGAAAACTGTAAAACTTGTGCCATTCTTTCCTATAGGAAAATGGCAATACGCTCAGTCCATTGTAATAAGTCAGTGGCTTTACCATAAAATATGGTATGCAATTTTTCATGGCCAGTTAGTTTCTTACTCGTAGTAGGAATGACAATATGGGGCGACAAACAATTTTTTAAGCAATATTTTAAATAGTCTAACCGACAATGTTAATTTTACTCTCTTTAATTTAATTGTTTTTAGAATTGACAATATAAAATTTACTTAAAGTTAACTTTTGATACCCAAGATTATTATCAAGCAATTATTACTATAAAAATCTTAATAAAATATTAATAATAATTATTGCTTTCCTGAACTGAACTGAAAAAAATATATATAACAAAGTGTATAAAGGAACGATAAAAAGATAATTGTAAACAGATTAACCACAGACAAGTAATAACAGATAAGTAAGGCCCATAGTCAAATGTGATACCACCCAGATTATTTTAACCGACAAGATTAATTGACAAGTCCTCTTGGCTAACTTTAGCGGAGCTCCGAACAATGAAATGAACCAACAAGCCTTTTTAATTGACTGAAATCATTTATCTTTTGCTCATTTTCGTTTGTACACTAGAGTAGAATACAGAACACAGCATTTTTGGTTTTTTGTTTTCAGCTGAGTAAATTGTTGCTATTGTTTGAAGGAACGTGTCTCGCTCCAATATAAAATCAACGATGCTCGAACTGATGTAGAGAAGGCACCATTTTTTTTCATAGAAATTTAGTGGACATTTTTTTTTTGGCTCCCCCCAATATTCTCGTATCAATTTTCTCGTATCAATTTTCTCGTGGAACATTTGCTCGTACGTCAATTTACTCGTATCAATTTTCTCGTAAAGCCATTTTCTCGTATGAACTTTCCCGTAAAGCCATTTTCTCGTATCAATTTTCTCGTAAGTCAATTTGCTCGTATCAATTTTCTCGTATTCCAATTTGCTCGTGTAAAACGAGAAAACTCGCGCGCGCGAACCAATTAGTTCAAAAGATAAGTTCACACGAGTTTTGGATTACTGTTAACATAATACAAGACCTTGCTTTAGTATTTGTTGTTTGCAATTAAATACTCATAGTAAAATGTTAACAAGGTTGCTTACGAGATAATTGTATACGAGCAAATTGCCTTAAGAGCAAATTGATACGAGCAAATTGACTTACGAGAAAATGGCTTTACGAGAAAATTGTTACGAGCAAATGTCGTACGAGAAAATTGATACGAGCAAATTGCTACGAGAATATTAGGTGATACATTTTTTTTTAGAGTGTTTTTGCATAATTTGTAGGCCTACAACTGCTGCTTGGGCTGCTAACAATTTATATGAGCGTAGTTGAGTAGTTAAGCATTCATTTCTTCTTATAAATTTCCAGAAAATGTTTGGGTAGAATTTATATTCACTTCGGTGGTCGATTGGTGTTTTTATACCCTAGATGAAATCTATAGGGTATACTAAGTTTGCCAATCCGTTTGTAACGCACAGAAACAATGATGGTAGAGCAAAATGGATTGGACACCCCCGCATAAAATTAAAAGTTATTTTGATTTTTGCATGTCCGTCTGTCTGTCCGTCCGTCCGTCCGTCCGTGCGCACGATAACTCGAGAACGCGTACACTTAGAAAGCTGAATTTTTGTACACGGACATTAAAAAAAAAAGTAAAATTAAGTTCGAAAATGAGACAAATCGGGCAACTCCTTCGTGGGGTTGCCATACAAAAATTTCGTTTTCCACGATATATTTGGACACTACCTGAGAACACGTGGACATAGAAAGCTGAAATTTGGTACATTGTGTTTTCATACTAATAGCAAATAAAATTTCAAAAACGAACTAAATCGGGCAACCCCTTCTTGGTGTTGCCATATAAACATTTTGGTTTTTTACATATACTTTGAAAAAGATCAGTCCTAGACATTTTTATTGTACTAAAAACTTCTTCAGAATAAGAAATCCTATAAAATTGGTTATAATCATTTTTTTCTGTCCGACGAGCCGTTCTAGAAATATATGCGATAAACCAATGCAAAAAATCAAAATTGCTCAAATGGGTGACCATACGAAATTTCATACGTGCATTCATCTAGGGTATCGTAAGAATTGGTCTAGCTTTTTCACTTGTTTTCAGATACAATACTTTCATGTGTGCCGTTGTTGGTCCACATAAAACTTCTAAAGAAAAAGTTTCCAGTAAATTTCTAAGAAAAAATTGAGGACTTCCCTACATCAGGTCAATACACTGTTGATTTCATATTGGAGCAATAGGTACAATATTTTTCATTCCGTAGCAAAGACAGAAACTTCTATAGGCATGGCCATAGAAACAAGCGCGCGATTGACGCGCGAGGTATAATTAATTTATATTTGACTTAAAAAAATAAATAAAAAAACTCCAAAATAATTAAAAAAGAACTTATCTGAAAGAGTTCGCAAAGTATAAAAAACTGACTTTACCTGTGTCACAATTCTTTTCACAGGTTTGCCTATTTCCCTGATTTAGCAGAAATTATAAGGTCTTCATTTATCGCTAGTTATTGCGTAAGCATAATCATGTGAATATTTTATGTTTTAGCATTTGCTTTATGAATAATGAAATTATTAAGAAAGAAATGAAAAATAGCTAGAGTAATGACAATTATAATATATGTATGTATGATGGTTTAGGCTGGATATACGATTTTAGAAATCGACACAGTTTCAATGACTAATCGCACTTAAACGTAGCGCAATCGCGCGGAATTACATACAATGAACACTACAATGATTTTGAAGTGCATTCTAAAACTAATCGTGCGCGCGTCAAACGCGCTGTTATTTCTGTGGCCATATCCTAACTGCAAACGTAATATTCTTCTTGAATACTGCAGAATATTACTTTCGCCCATAGGCTCTGGATATCTGTTATTACTTGTCTGTGGTTTAACTATATTATCTGATAAAATAATATAAAATAGGTAAAAACACTTTTAAGCTAAACAGGTTTACCTATGAATCACAAATGTAGGGCTTACCGAGATGTAATGTACTGTCTACAGGTAAAGAATCGCGCAGGACCAAGAGTAGTGACGTCCTCTAGTAGCCAAGATTACTTCAAACCTTTTCAAATTTAGAGAATGACAAATCGGTGATCGAAAAACGTGAAATTGAAGTTCCAACAAACAAATGAAATGTAATTGAAAGATATTTAATTACTATATTAAATTCCAAAGTTTCATTATTATGCACTTGCTTTTGTCATTCGTTACAAAAACATATTCATGATTTGCAGGGGAAAGTGACTTCAAGCTTTAAAAAGAACTTCCGTCTTGAGAGAAAGCAGTACTCTCATTTCACAGAGAATTGGGTTGAGTACAATTACTTTGATTTTCTTAAAAGTAAACATTTTAACATATAAATAGTCATCATCACCAGAAGTGTGGCTTATTCAGGATAAATTTTCAAAACGTGTTTGTTTACGCATAATGCGCAATGCTAAAAGCTTTCAAACGACACGTTTCTCATACATAAATAAAGAAGGGAGTGACTGGATCCTGTCGCCATATTTATATTCTGAAAAACTATTCAGTGCAATAACAACGTAACCTGTAACATACAGGGTGTTTCCGTCTAGGTGGCCCAAGAAGTAGGTGATAGTACTCACCTAAGCCAGCGCTTCTTAAACTGCGGGTCGCGACCACAAATGAAGTGGCTTAGCGAAATCTTTTTGTAAAATTTTGAATTTTATATTTTTTCAAACTCTAAAACTATATTTTTTCATATTGTTAGCTAAATAATAAATCATCACAAATTATTTATAATATCTTTATTTTATATTTTTTGGGTTGCAAAAAAAATCACAAACATAAATGGGGTCGTGAATGAAGAAATTTTAAGAAGCCCTGACCTAGACGAACAAAAAAAAAATTGAATGGCAGGGGCGGGGGAGTCCACATCAACCCTTTGGGAGATACAGGATGATCAAGAAATTATGCTAGTTTTTCGCAGAGCACTCTGTATCTTAAAAAGTACAGGGTGTATGATCGCTGTCTAGTTGTATGTAGAGCTTCATGGCCTTTCCAACGACTGCTCAGTCAAAGTCCGTACTCCTCTCTTCTTCGGAGTTCTGGTGATCTAAATTAAAAATTTCGGATTTTCTTAGCATTTTTTTTACTTTGATCTAAATTTTTTTTTGCAAAACGGTGGTTAACATATTTTTTTTTATAAAAACTGTAAACTGTGGACTCTTCTCTTTAATTTAACCTATCACACGTTGATTCACATCCCTGACATTTCCTGTTTTTCCGGTGTAAATTTGACCATTCAGGGGATACGAAGTTGCATAATCACAAGCCCACCAAATTTTTATGCCGTACTTTACCGACTTGGAGGGCATATTATGTGAACTTGGTGCGTCTAAAACCGTGAAAAGAAACAAAGCCTATAGGGGTCATATGAAGCATTAAAATGTGCAATAAATGTAAAGCTTACCTCAAACGCTATTGCAGAAAGATATTCACAATTCCTATCTGGCTTCATATTTTTTTTTTTTTTTTTTGGTACACAATTTCTCATTTGAAAACTTCAATTGAAACTACAGAGTATCTAAATCAGGAAATATACTTATGTATATACTTTGCCGAAGAAATACACATACCAGAGAAGTATATTTTATTTTGCAAGAAATACTTCTCATTATATTTTTCTAGCTAATCGTCCAGATGTCACAAGGTCCTTGTCATTTAAAATACCTGAATATAACAATCGCTTAACATAAATACCTTGTTTTGACCTATTTGCACATAATTTTAAAACTAAATATTGTATTTACCATACATACAAAATGTATGAATAATATTCGTATCAACCTGTGTAGATGCAGGTGTGAATTTGTATATGAAGTTTTTCGGTAAAGCGAAGGCTAAACAGGTCCTAAAGCTTAAAACTATCGCTCGCACAGAAAAATTAAGTTAAAACAAATTGCAAGCAAATATGTTTTCTTTCTAATGGTTTTTAAAAAGAAAATTAGCATAAGAACAAATTTTCGGAAATTATAGCATTTGAACAAAATACAAGCTACTTTAATATGAAAAACTCCTGCAGTAAGACAAGGCAAGAATTTGTGTGATGTCGAGACTTTTTTCGTGGCAAGTATATTCCGGGGGTTACAGCATGGCTGATCCTTTTCACAGTATCCATGAAAAACCTCATTTATTCAACGGCCACACCAAGAACGGGTTGCCCGATTTAGTTCATTTTTGCAATTATATAAAATTTCAGCTATGTACGTCGACGCGTTCTCAGCCAGTGTCTAAATATATAGTGGAAAACGAAATCTTTTATGAACACCCTAAGGAGTTACTCAATTTGTCTCATTTTCCCACTTAAATCTACATTTTTCTTTAAAAAGGCCCTTGTGCTAAATCTCAGCCTCTAAGTGAACCAGTTCTCGAGATATCGTGATGAGAGACAGCAGATAGACACCGATTGTCTATCTAACAAATTTTTAATCGTCATCATAGGTTGAAACATTCAGAAGTTTCAGGGTGATCAAAATTTCAAAACATACCCAAATATCTTTAAGGTATTATATCTCGGAAACAGCTATGATTCCCCTCACCCCACTCATACAACTTTTTGCTTGTCTAGGCATGACATATCCATAGCCTCCCGGTGTAACACCCAAGACTGGGATACCCTGGATAGTGCCATTGTGATAATTTTGTCTTTGGGACCATTACGGAGTGATACGTTTTGTTTTACTTGTGTAATAAAACAACAAATACCACAGGTAAAATAAAGTATAGGTAAAGAAATTAATGTGAATAGTTATTGTAGGTGAGCGATGAATTAGAAACAGTTGAACATTTCTATATATAGGCATATTTTATTTGTTTTATTTTATTTATTTATTTAGGTAGGTACCTACCTGAAGAATTCTTTTGAAATATATTTTCCAAATTGCAAAGAAAATATTTACCTAGATCTGTCGCCAAAGTTATAGCTTGTTCCGAAATAATGTCTTCCAATAAATTTAAGCTTGGCTCTACCCTTCCAACAGTTTTTTTAAAATAAAATCAAAGTAGGTACTAAACAGCTATTTCTCTTTTCTGCGATACCAAACCAAATCGAAGCTCAGAGTTGGTCGTTTTTCAGCAAGGTGGCCACATATATTTGTCGCAGAGAGAACCGAAATTTCAAGGTCAGATAAAATAGGTTCTAATTTTTGAAGCTGTATCTTTAACAGCTCGGCCATACTATAGAATATAGCTTTCTTACCTTTAAATTTACAATTATACAGGGTGTCCCACGTACCGTGTTCACTAGACATTTTTCCCGAAAATGTGCGAAGATATTGGAACACTCATAAGCCATGACATGCAACATGCATACATACGCATATACATAGCAACAGCTATAACGTTACCTCCCTAACAACAAACCTCCTAAAAATTCACATGTGCCATTAAGTGCCTATCTCCATTTTCTAATTTAAAAGTATATGTACCGAAATTTCTAAATATTCAATAAATTTCATCGCACTTACAATTCTTTCTGACTAACGTCAGCATAAATTAATAAAAGGTACAAAATCATGCACTTGTAAAAGTCATGCACTTACAATTTCAAATTACAAAAACCCAAATCTTTCAATAAATTTCATGCGATAATTTCTTGTCTAAAATTTCACTTTTCAAGGCCCCTCGCATAAACTCAATTTCAAGAGTTCAAGGTAGTCAAATTACGATCGAAAATTTGAGAACAAGTAGGTAATCTACCTTTCGGAAAATAAATTTTACAAATGAAAAAAGAAATTTTAATCTTTTATTTAATTCCTTCTCGATCTCTCTTACGGCTCTTCTCTTCACAAAGAAAGCCCGGTCGCGAATGAAGCCTAATAATAAAAGTTACGTGGCATTAGTCAAACTATCCTTTCATATAGAAAAATCCTTAAAAAAGTACTTGAATAAGGATATAATCAAGAAATGTCCTTTTCGTTCTTATTAAGAATACATTTCGACCATATTTTTGAATTCTGCAAGTAAAACTTAAACGAAAGTGTTAAAATTCCAGTGTACCCCTCACTATCGAGATAAAAGGCTTCCAATTGTACTCAATGTATCGTGTTTCCTCGTCTCCTCGCCATTTTTCTCGAAAATGAATAGAGATATCATCAAGGTCCTTATCACAAAAGTTACCGACTCTATATATTTTTTTAATTGATTCTTAAAAAAATAATAACGCATGAACACGTGAGTTATGTCTACCTTCAAATCCTGACCTTTGTATTGTCCCCAGAATCTACAAATATAATATTTTCCTACGAAATCATAGCCCAGTTGATAAATTCGCAACTAGAAGAATGTCGCTGGAGTCGTGGATTCAATCCTGGGTAAGGACAACTCTGGTCAAAATAGTTTTCTTTAAAATGCATAGATGTAACTTAATTAGTAGGAATTAAGTATATACACGGTGTACCGTAAGTGGTTTAATATCCGAAGGCTTGTAGGTCATACTTAGACGAACAAAAAATTGTATGGGTGGTGGGAGGGGAATCTTAAGAGTTTCCGAGATAACGGGTCTTTAAGATATTTCGATATGTAAGTTCTGCACGTTACACCCTTTGATGATGATTTAAACTTTAATCGTTGGAACTTTCCAATGGTCTACACATTTTTTTCCTCTTCCTCTCCATTTTGAAGTTATGGCTCAACAAAGTTAAGATTTCGGAATTTTTACTCGTTTTTTGTTTCTATTTAACTACTATTTTTATAAAAAAATCCTCCTTAATACAAATTTTTCATATTGGATCTAAGAAGCCCAAAAGCTTAGCTTTAAAATAACCTACCACACTATATACCCAAAATGTAACACTTTCTGCATTTTTTGCACTTTTTCTTACGCATATCCAGCGAAAATGGCTCAAAAATGTCATTTCTACAAGATAATTGCCTACTTTCTGCCACTTATTGAACTTTTTCAGCCATTTTCGCTAAATATCCCAGATAACAAAACACAGAATATGTTCTAACCATCTTCTCAATATGCTTCACAAGATATATGAGAACATGTTCTCTGACTACACAAATTGATATCAAAATACATATTCTTTCCATATGCTTTTTATATGGCTGATGTCCGACGTGCCGAGCGAAATCTTTGGACGTCGGTCAAAAATGATCGTGTGATAATCGTTGATAAAATAAAGTATCGAAAACATATCATTTTTATGTCCGACGGTACGCAAATCCAAACGATGCTGTACCGGAGCAGGAACGAAAATTCGATTTTCCAAAATGCATGTTAAAAATATATTCTATTCATATCCAGTGGAATACTCTTACCGAAATTGACTGAAGTTTATGGATTTGGAGCCGATTGGCTGTGTCCAAAAAGTATCTTTTTAGAAATGTTCCATTTTGTTATCTGGGATGCTTAGGAAAAAGTGCAAACAAGAAAATTAACTTAACTCTCTTCACCCGGGATATTTCAAATAAATACCAACTACTTATATGTATGTTCAATAGGTGTTTATTACTCCATATTCCATAGGAATAAACCTTAATTTCGTTTCAGTTACAAATGCGTATGTAATGACATACGTAATACGTAATAGATGTCGTACGTTTATAAATACCTACATATGTAATCTACCGCAAGTCTCAGATTAAGCATATATAACAGAATTATTTAAAATAATAATACCTAAATTCCTACCTACACTCTAACGGAATCGCATACATAATTTACATTAATTGATTAATTAGAATGATAGTTTGTATTACACTGAAAAATGAACGGTAAACGTAAATTCTCATCCGCGGAAAAAAAAAGAATTGAGTCAAATGTGAAATGGATAGCAGAATTAATGAAAATACGTTGACAGTATTTTTGAAGTCTTTTTTTTTTAATATAATTCAAAAAGTTAGTAAAAAAATAAAGCATATTTATATTAGTTTTTTAACTCTTTCTGAATGTTGATTTTGCTCTTCAGTTTACCTCACTAGGGTAAACCGTAGAGAAAAAACTTTATTCAATTATATGTTACCAACCGGAAAACGTCACTGCAATTAGTTTTTATGCCCTAGAACAAATCATAGGGTATACTCAGTTTGTCATTCCATTTGTAACATACAGAAATAATGCTGGTAGAGCAATTTGGGTGGGCATCCACGTACAAATATTAAAAAATGTTTTTATTTTTGCATGTCCGTCTGTCCGTCTGCTTGTCTGTCTGCCCGCACGATAACTGGAGAACGCGTGTAATTAGAGAGCTGAAATTTTGCACAGGTTTCTAAAAACAAGTCAAAAGGCTAGAATTGGTCTAAGCGAATTTTTATGATACCCTAGATGACTGCCCGTATGAAATTTCATATGGTAACCCATTTGAGCAATTTTGAATTTTGCAGTGGTTTTTCGGATATATTTCCAGAACGCTTAGTCGGACAGAAAAAATGATTATAACCAATTTTATAGGATTTCATATTCTGGAGAAGTTTCTTGTACAATGAAAATGTCTAGGACTGATCGTTTTCACAGCATCCGTAAAAATCCAAAAATTTTATATGGCACCACCAAGAAAGGGTTGCCCGATTTATTCCATTTTTTAAATTTTGTTTGCTATTGCCATGAAAACACTATTTACTAAATTTCAGGTCTCTATGTCAACGCGCTCTCCGGCAGTGTCTAAATATATAGTGGAAAACGAAGTTTGTGTATGGTAACTCCACGAAAGAGTTGCCTGATTTGTCTCATTTTCGAATTAATTTTACTTTTTGTTTTAAAAGTCCACGCTCTAACTGTATGCGTTCTCGACGTATAGTGTGCACGGACGGACGGACGGTCGGACAGACGGACATGCAAAAATCAAAATACCTTTTAATTTTATGCGTGAGTGTCCAATCCATTTTGCTCTACCATCATTATTTCTGTGCGTTACAAACGGAATGACAATCTTGGTATACCCTATTGATTTCATCTATGGTATAAAAGGTAGAATTGAGTTCAGAAATGTGACAAATCGGGTAACTCCTTCGTAGGGTTGCCATACATAAATTTTCAACTACATATTTGGACACTGCATTAGAACGCGTCTAAAAAAACACTAAATATAATCTCAAAAATGGGCTAAATAGGGCAACCCCTTCTTGGTGTTGCCATATAAAAATTAATGATTTTTACGTATATTGTGAAAACGATCAATCCTAGACGTTTTTATTGTGCCGTTCTAGAAATAAATACAAAAAAAAAACACTTCAACGATCAAACAACTATTACGTCGTCATATAACTCTATTTTTTTTTCTAAACTACATATAGCTATTACGCATACAGTATATAGAGTGTTTCAGAGGTCGTGTGAAAAAAATTAACAGGATGATAAATCTTGAGGAAAAACTGAACTGTACATTTTTACAAGGTGTAAAGTAATCACCTTTACTTTTCTAAAAATATTAACATATATGTTGTAAGATCAGGTAAGTGTGCAAGCGGCGTAAGTGTGTGATCCCGGTGTTACTCCCAACATATCATGTCCAGGCATGTTGCATCAAAATATTTCAATAGGGCGTCATGCTCTCTATTGCACATTTAGATGCAGTTGAGTGAAAACTGTTGTAATGACGAGCCACACGAAGTGAAGTAATATGAACGGTTTTGATATGTTTTCAAGTTAGATCTTTCAATACAAATGTGAAGTGTTGTGAATATTGGCGCAAGGTAAGATAAGTGGTAATATATGAAAATTATACAGAAGCTCACGTGCTATATAAATGCACTGTTGGTGGGGTTTGTAACAACTTTGCATTTCCCCTAGGACAATGCTTTTACGGGGTAGTTGTAAAATCTTGTTAGAGCTAATTGTGTGACCCCACACATTTACCCCATGGAATTTTACACTTTATAATTTCAGAAGACGAATTTTGGAGATTTTTAATTATGCCCACCAGTGTACAATATCCAAGCTGTGTCCTTGACCACTCCCTTAGCATTTACGCTTCTTAATTGTACAAACAAAGGAATATATTATATAATATATAATCCCAAATTTTTTAAATTTTTTTTCTAGAATATTAACACCATATCATACTTTCTAACAAATCAGCTAATAAGAAAAACATAATTCCTCGAAAATATAAAGGGAAAACGGAAGACAAATATTCTGTGGTAATTTTAAAGCAAACTTTAATTGAAATTGAGATTGGCATTGAGAAGTAGAATATATGGAAAAAGGGGTGCAAAAAGTAAAAAAAGGGGGCGGCCAACAGGGATTGCATCTGACGCAGAAAATGAATTAGCACAGGGAGTAAAGGTTTTAGTGAAGTGGGGGTGAGGTTTATCCAGGAAAGAAGTAATACAACTTGTCTCAGATTACGTCAAAACAAAAAAGATCATTACCCCATTTCAAAATGATTGCCCAGGTGAAGACTGGTTTTTGAACTTTAAAAGTCGTCATGACTTATCAACTAAAGCTAGAAATCGCACGAAAGAAATCTTTAGATCTCTTTATAATAAATGAGTATTTCGACTTGCTGGAAAAAATAATAGAAGAATTTAACTTGAGAGACCATCCAGAAAGAATATATAATCTAGATGAATCCCTCAAAAACCAAAATAGTTGGAGGAAGCGGAAGATCTTGTTCTCGAACAGTAAGTGGTCTTGGGCGTGCTAACACCACCACCGCTGTAGGGCTCAAGATAGCCCCAATGAATATTTTTAAACGGAAAAACTTCTGGAATGAGTGTATTGCCGCAGAAAGTCAAGATTTTCCAAATACCGCGTATGCTATTTCCATAAATGGATGAATGGAGGAGACACGATTTTTAAGAAATGCTTCAATACCTTCAATTGGTAAAGAATGACCAGTCTTGCTTATTGACGCTACTACGCTCATCGACATGGAACTTATATTATCAACGAAATTACCTCCACATTCTAGCCATTTATTACAGCCGCTAGACTTAAGTGTTTTATGCGGAACTTTCTTTGACTGAAAACGGACAGTTAACACAAACACATCCAGCATCAATTCAGTCAATTACTCCGTTTTGAAGTTATGTCCAAAGTTAAAATTGCGGAACTTTAACTCGAGTGTTTTTTATTTAACTACTACTTTTACTACTACTACTACTTACTTGGATTTAGGAAAATGACCTATCATACTCTGTACTTAAAATGTAAGCGTTTCTACGATTTATGCACTTTTATTCATAGAACAAATTTTAATTTTTTTTTAATTTAAAACTCATGTGAATTGAATAAAACACGTGATTTAGTCGTTTCAATTAGGTATTCCTGCGTTAATATCCCTTTGAGCCAAACATATAAGCAGAAATTGATATTGTCAACAAAACACCTATTATATGATGGCGCTCAAACGCCGGAAATGCTTAAACTTTAAAAGAGGAAAAAATCCCCGTTCACACATTTGCCATACATACCGGGGCAAGTGTGTAAGTTCAATCTTCCATTGTCCGACAATTCTGATAATAATAACTATGATATAATACAATCTTCATACAAATACATTTTTATAGAGAAAAATATCTATTGATTGGAATTATAAAAGCTGTAGCGAATTGGGCTTTTGTAATTCAGATTAAAATAAGCGTAAAGTCAAATTATATGATTTTCCCTACGCACTTACCCCACCTTACTATAATTTTCAATTTCATGCATGCTTACAACTGTAATTCCATCAATCTAGCAAAACATGTTTGCTAGCTAAGAAATTTTATTTCAATTCAAACTCTTTCACCAGCATTTACAAACAAACACTTCCAATCAAAACAGAAATAAACAAAACATTGGCAATCTGTACCTAATTGAAATGAAACACTTCGCTTAATGGTTGATGTATAGGAATAATATTTTACAACCGCTGTGAAGAACAAAATACGTCATTGTAATCCGCGAAAAATTGCCGAAATGTGTTCGTTTTCCGCTTTTCCATCGTTATTATACGCATGACTTATTTCCAAGGAAAAATGAAATGACGTAATTAGCCGTCCTCTCTTTTGCACTTGAACTTTATAACAATCTGAGTTCTATATATGTACGTAGGTACGACATATAAATATAATTCAAGCTTTAGTTTTTCACTATGGTTTGTTATATGTCAAAGTATAGGTTTTGTAGGTTTTTGCAGAAACTATTAAATGGCTTAATGCTCTCATTTTCTCAATTTAATAAAGCCTTGGAACTTGGAAGTCGTTGGAATATCGCCTCTCTTCAAGTGTGGAAATGTCGGCACACAGTCAGGAAAAATGGGAGAATACTGTATGTATCTAATATTGGAAAATGTGCATTAAAAGAGAGAAGCTTTTCACGAATGACCCAAATTCCATTCCACGTTACTGAATGGTTAAGGAAAAACTAATATAAAATTAACAACAATACACCCTTTCGCTAGAAATAATTTCTGGTACATTTAATTGCAGGAATATTTGGTCTTAGCCATTCAATGAAAGGTCATTCCAATCTATTAAAAATACAACCAACTGCATTCATAAAACGTTGCACTACAATTATACATATATGGACGATATGCTTACTTTGGCCCCAAAAGAATAACACCTTTTGAAACACTTTAAAATCTTGTTATAAGTCCTGGAGGATAATTCTGATCTTTTGTCGTACTTTAATGTCAGAATATACGATCAATTAAAATGAACTTTTCCACTGATTTTTTTGTGTTATTATTCAACTCAGCAAACCTGGCACTACGTAGAATGAACTAAAAATGACACTTCACATTACAAATTGAAAATAGAAAATATTATTTCGAACTTAAGGACTTGTTATTCTCCATGAAATCACACTCGTCTAAGTTAACTAGGATGCAAATGTGATTTTGTTATAGAATTTATTAGAGGATCCCATGCTGGACAAAAGCGTACATTGGCAAAACTTCGTTCTAAGTACTATTGGAAAAATATTAGTAAATACGTTGCTAAGTTCGTTTAAAACTGCCAGTGCTGCCAAAAAATAAGAGCAAGCCTAAAATAGAGAAATCTTAGAAATTACACCAACAAGCATTTTCCTTGGTATTAATTGATACAATTGGCCCAAACATCAAATCAAACAGTGGTAATGAATACGCTGTCACACTTATTTGCGAACTAATGAAATACTTAGTAACAATTCCCGTCCCAGATAAGAAAGCTGGTACGATTGCTCAGGCTATTTTTGAAAATTTCATTCTAATTTATGGACCTATGAGGGAAATAAGAACAGATTTGGATACATAATATAAAAACGAAATTATGCGAGAACTTTTTGAATTTTTAAATATTAAACATAAAACATCAACAGCATATCATCATGAATCATTAGGTACTGTAGAAAAGTCCCATAGAACATATAATGAGTATGTAAGAGCCTATATAAATTCGCATAAAATAGACTGGAATGAGTGGTTGCAGTATTACATATACTGCTAGAACACAACTGAATCTTTAGTCCATGGGTATTGCCCATTTGGGCTAGTCTTTGGTTCGTGAAACCTTCGAGTTTCTGCAATCTCAGAAGATCCCCTTTATAATGTAGAAGCTCACGATAAAGAGATAAGGTAAAAACTTCAAATAGCCAATATAAGGGCGCAAGAATTTCTTGAGAGACAGAAATTAATACGTAAGAGCAAATATAATAAGACATTCAATCCAGACCACAGAACATTGTTCCTAATGATCTTGTTTTAATTACAAATGAACATAGACACAAATTAGAACCCTTATATAAGAACCATATTCTGTGAAAGAAATACAACGTTCTGACTGTATACTTTTAGATGCAAATAGTAAAGAATTTGTGGTACATAAAAATAAAATAAAGAAATTTGATAGAGAACTTGAAAACAAAAATAAAATATAAACAATGGAAGTTACTTGAGTGAACTAAATATTTTAATTACATTATACCATAGTAATGATAGAAATTATAATTTTAAATATTTTGAATACTATTATACAGGGTGTCCCAGACTAATATGACTATATTTTACCAAATGATTCCTCTCGTCCAAACAAGTAAAAAATTGCACGGAAGCCGGGGGGGGGGGGGGGGGCAAAATGTCACCCTGTCGATTTACAGGGTGATTAGTAAAATATTCTCTTTTTTCATTAAACATCCTATATATTCAAAAGTACACCCCATGCGGTCTCTTTCAAGACGGAATTGTATGCAGAACTTCACGACCTTTCAAACGATTGCTCAACTACCCCCATAACTCTTCCCACCACAGAGTTATGACGCTTCAAAATTAAAATTTCGGTTTTTTTTCTGTTTTCTTTTTAATTCTTCGGTTTTTTTCTTAAATACCCCCACTAACGTACACATTTTTTACAAAATTTCGAAAGCCCAGAGTCTCCTCTTTAATTTAACTTAGTACACTTATGCTGTATCTGTGACGGTTAAAAAAGTTATTAGCTCTTAACCTATTCAGGTCACAGATAATTTGTTCCCTTAGTGACTCAAAACACGTAATTTTATAAAAATTTCGTAACTCGACAGGGTGACATCTATAACGAATAACTAATAAGATAATAATCTAGGGATCCCAGAAGAATTCTATAATTCAACCATTAAATTAAAACTATATATGTATATAAGATAATTGTGGACTTCTCAATAATAATAACAAAAGAAAAAAAATATATATATATGTAGGTATCATATATATATATTGCTATCATACATATATATATATATATAATATATATATAATGTTCATTATATTGACACCGATAAGTTTCGACTCCATGGTGGGGAAGGTATCCAAAGGAATAAATTTTCCAAATTGTTTATAAATTTTATTGTATTAATTCTGTAAAACTTACTTAAAAACTTATCTCATTTTTTGTACGTCTAATCCTTAAGATCACACTCATAAAGAGGGAAGGTGTACAGGAATTCTGTGATTACATTGCATTAGTATATTTAACGTAAAATTACATTAACACTTCTTATGTATAATGTCAATCAACTCAATGACTTAATGCATCAGCATTTCATAGTTAATGCCAATAAACCTTGTACTTATTACATCAGCATTTTATAAATGCCAGTGAACTTATTAAATCGACATGAAATGCGTATATTAATATAATAATGCAATATAAAAAAAATCAACAAAAGGTGAAAACTATAAGTGCAGAAGGTACTTGTAATAAAATTCAGTTTTAATATACATTTTAAACAAGCATGGTGTTTTTTAATCATTGTTATCCGAAATAGTTGTACAGTATGTCTGCAGTTGCCTAATGAATCATTATGGTCTAATAAGTCGTTAGTTAATTAAGCCTAATCATAGTTTTCTCACTACAATAGTTTATTTAATAGGGTCTAATCAAAATTTTATATTGCCTTGTACACTTGTATAGATTATTCTAAAGCAAGAAATTTTACCAGCACAAGTAAAACAGGCAGAATTGGCTTCAAAATACTTCTTACGAAACTCTAGATGAATGCCCGTATATAATTTTGTATGGTCACCTATCTGTGTAAGTTTGATTGTTGAAGTAGTTTTCCGCATGTATTTCTAGAACACTTCGTCGGAGTGTAAAAATGATTGACCAATTTCATAGGATTTCATATTCTGAAAAACTTTTTGGTACCATAAAAATGTCTAGGACTGATTGTTTTCACAATATACGTAAAAAATCTCCTAAATATTTGTATGGCAACACCATAAACGGGTTGTCCGATATAGTTTATTTTTGAATTGTGTTTGCTATTTGTATGAAAACACCGTGTACAAAATTTCAGCTCTCTACGTTGACGAGTTCTCAGGCAGTGTTAAAATATATAGTGAAAAACGAAATTTTTATATGGCAACCCTACGAAGTAGTTTCCCGAGTCCCATTTTCAAATTTCAATTTACCATATTTTTAAAAAGGCCGTGTATCGTGAGGACAGGAAGATGGACAGACGGAAGGACGAACGTGAGTATTCAATCCATTTTGCTCTAGCAACATTAACTCTATGTGTTAAAACGGAGTGACTAGCTTAGTATACACTATAGGTTTCATCTAGGGTATAATAAAAAAAATTATAATAAAACTAGAAAGTACTGAAACTGTTGAAAGCCATTCTTTCTTAAGATACCTTCGCAAACAACAAAATGGGGAAAAATGTCACATTACCAAATTACGGGGTGATAAGTAAAATATGCTCTTTTTTTATTAAACACCCTAGATCTTAGAAAGTACAGGATGTACGGTTTATTTTAACACGGTGTTGTATGCAAAACCTTGGGGTCTTTCCTATGAATGTTAAACTAACTCCGTCTAAATCTCCACTCCAGAGTTATTACGCTTCAAATACAAAATTTCAGTTTTTAAATTCTTTTTTCGTAAATTTTTTAAAATTACCACCACTAACATACATTTTTGTCACAAAATTTCGATAGCCCAGAGTCTCCTCTTTAATTTAACCTATTACACTTTCTGTCTGTGATAGTTCAGGAGCTATTAGCTTTTAACCTGCTCCGATCACAGATAATTTGTTCCCTTAGTAACTGAAAACACGTAATTTTAACAAAATATGAATAGGTTAAGAGCTTATAACTCCTTAAGGTTCTGCATACAATGCCGTCTTAAAATAGATCATACACCCTGTACTTTTCAAGATATAGGGTGTTTAATAAAAACAATCATATTTTACTAATCACCCTATAACTCGGTATGGTGAAAAGACTTTTTTTAAATGATTTCATTTCAGTAGAATAATCACAAAGAAGAGCTTAATTTACAATCATTTTGAGCTAAAAAAAGACTTCCCTTTTTGATCATTTTGAACTAAAAACAAGAGCTTATGCCTGTGTTAAAAGGAGGTCAAATGGATCTAATAACGAGTGCACTTGTCATTCTAAAAGAGAGCTCCCCAATTAGTCGTAGGATGCTTACCTTTCTTACATATATAATACACTAATCCAATGGCATTTCAATGAAAAAGGCATCTACGGTATACTCTATGCCTACTAATACGGACGATATTGCAAGTAAACATACAATACTATATAATAGTCTAGTCAAATTATATTAAAATTATGCAAATAGAAAAATTAACCGGTAAAAAGCTATAAATTAGTGGAAACCTTTATTTTGGCATACCTACTTTTGAACATAACTCTACCTCCGCCATCTTATAAAACGTGGTCCAATCCAGAAAGAGGCTGCGTGCAGGGTGGCGTGCTTTCTGGTGTATGTTGGTTGAATCACATCACGGTGCTGAAAAATGTGGGACTCTCATGTGAAGCGTATGGGGATGACATCCTTCTGTTCATCTCCAGGCACACTATAGCTACTGCCTGTGCCTTCATGCAAAATGGCCTCAATATTTGTTGAGCTCCCGTCATGATATGACAGTGAACCCTACAAAGACCAGCTTGGTGCTCCTCTCCAAAGCTCTTTGGACATACTCTGCATCTCTCGCCCCATGTCAACCACCTACCTTGACTAGAAGCTGACGTGGGGATTACACGTAGAGGAAAAAGTTAATGCTGCTATGAGTGTCTTCCCTGAATGCAAGAGAACCTTTAGCTGCACATAGGGCATAAGATTGAGTATTGTGCACTGGATGTACACCTCGATCGTTAGAATCATGCTCACATATGTCTCCTGTGTATGGAGGCCGAGGATGCTTGTGGGAGCTGCAATCCGGAAGCTGGCGGGCGTGCAAAAGCTTACCTGCGTAGGAATTACGGACTCCATGCGATCTACGGCTTCTGCTGCTTTGAGGTCCTACTTAATCTGCCACCGCTTGATCTTGTCATTTAGGCATATCCCAAAAGGGCTGTATGCAGATTGCACTCATTTGGATGTTGTGAGGACGGCTGGACTGGCTCTTCCTGGAAAACCCTCTAGCCGGCATGCCACTTGATGCTATGGTACCAGAGCTTCGTTTTGAGCATCGCTTCTCTGTGAGTTTTTCTGTAAGGGAATTGTGGACTGAGGGAAGTGCCTTATCGAGCCTTCCCTCGTCCGCTCTAAAAAAAATTAATTTAGGTTTTTTATGTATACTGTCAAAACGATCAGTCCTAGACGTTTTTATTGTGATAAAAAGTTCTTCAGAATATGAAGTCCTATGAAATTGGCTAGAATCATCTTTACTGTCTGACGAACCATTCTAGAAATATATGCGAAAAACCACATCAACAATCAAACTTGCCCAGATGGGTGACCATGCGAAATTGCATACGGGCATACATCTAAGATATTATAACCTTTGATCTTAAACCAATTCTGCCTTTTTTAGTTGTTTACCGTAGCTTCAAAAACTATATATACTTCATTACTAATTATTTTTTATTGGAATCCTTGAAAGTACCCCGCAAGATGTAAGAACACATTTTTCTGAGGGAGCTCAATTCACCCCCATTAAAAATTAAAAAACAATATTTAATAATCTTTGACTGCTGATATATATGCGCGTAATGAAGACGAAGCATTCCGCCAAATTTCCAATTCTTACGTCACGTCTTCTCAAGCAAAATGTTTGTGACAGACAGACGGACGGACTCAGCAGCGATCTTATAATAGTTCCCTTTTTTTCTTTGATTGTACGGAATCCTAAAAATTGTCCAACTTAGAAAAAAAACCAAAAAGGACCATCGCCGAAAGTCCTTTGCCTTAGGCTTAATGTCTTTGTATGTATACTATTATTTATACCCATATAGGTATATGTGAAATGAAGTACTACTTGGTGATATTTTTAGATAAAGCGCCAATTGATGGTGTACTATAGTACCTATAACTGAACTATAAAGTAAAACTATATTACCATAAACGCATCATAAAATTTTCGACTACGCCGAAGACTTTCTTACCGTCTTCATTAACTTTATATTTGTACTTTACCTTTTTTTGAGCAATTTAAATTTTTTGGGTAATGTTCATTTAATATAGCTAGATGAAATCTAAAGGGTATACTAATTTGTCATTCCGTTTGTAACACCTAGAAATAATAATGAGAGAGCAAAATGGATTGGACACCCCCGTCCGTCAACACGATAACTCGAATAACTCGAGAGAGCTAAAATTTTGCATACGGGCTTTTAAAAAAAATAAAATTAAGTTCGAAAATGGGATAAATCGGGTAGCTCCTTCGTAGGGTTGCCATACAAAACTTTCCTTTTTCACTACATATTTGGACACTGCCTGAGAACGCATCAACGTAGAGAGCTGACATTTTGTACATAGTGTTTTCATAAAAATAGTAAGTATGTATAATTTCAAAATGAACTAAATCGGGTAACCAATTTTTGGTGTTGCCATATAAAAAAATTATGATTTTTTGGTATACTGTCCAAACTATAAGTCCTATACGGTTTTAATCTACTGAAAAGTTCTTCATAATATGAAATCCTATAAAATTGGTTGTAGGCATATTTTCTGTCCGACGAACTGTTATAGAAATATATGCGAAAAACCGCTTCAAAAATCAAACTTGCACAGATGGTAGGTGACCTTACGAAATGACATACGAGTATTCATCTAGGGTATCATAAGAATTGGTCTTCGATCAATTCTAGTTTTTTTTACTTGTTTTAAAAATCTTGACTTGATTCATCGTTTTGAGAAGCAAAATATGGGGAAGTATACTCTCAATTGTATTTCGGTCAATGTCCTGTTTGGGAAATAGTCTTACGGATTGGGTGGGATACTCCAATCATAAAACTGTAGCTCTATGTGAAGATAGTCTTAGGATTATTATTATTCCTCGACTAACAATTTTGGGTATTTAAACGCAAAATTTGAACTTAGGTATAGCTTTAATTTCCCTAAGATAAATTATTATAGATACCCTGGTTAGGCGACCATGATAATATCACCCTTTTGAATATCATTTGCTTATCGTTTTTCGCATTTTTATTTTTCATGAGCAATTTCATGGCCTTTTTATCATCAATGACGATTACTTTTCAGAAAAAAGCTATGTCAACCAAAAACTATAAATACCATCTCCACAATACTACTGCAAACAAAATTTCTGCCTATTAACCCATAGAGAGATTTTGGCCTGCAGAGACCCGTGTATATACCTCGAAGACTCGAGAAATCTCTAAACAGACCTAGTATCTAGAGACTTTTTTGGTGTCCGGTCTGCCATCATGTATTTTAAAACAAACAGGTCTCCAGGTTCGGTATTTAGTCTTCGAAGTTTGTTCATTTGTCGTCTTCATGTTTCCGTTCAGTTTAGTGAAAAAAAGCAAAGGAAAAGGAATAAAGTGGAGTGAGTTTGACCAATTGTTACAAACAAAACTAATAAAAAAATTAATAATTAATATAATGGATTTATGGCAAGAAATTTGTGTCGTCAATAGAGTTCTGGTTATTACAAAAAAAAAAAAAATCGCACAAATTTGTTGTGTTTATTATTTGTACACCAAGGATATATTTTTTTAAGCTTTTTCACTTTTCCCATAATATAAAAATATCATTAACTTTTGAGATAACTTTTTCTAACAATAACTTGCTTGACAATTAACAAAGATCTCTGGAGATCTCTAGAGACCAACCTTCAAATTTCGTCTATATACTTCGGAGACCTTTTTATTATGGTCTCCGAAGACCTAATTTTTAGATCTCCACAGAGACAAAAGTCTATTGCCGTGTAAACAATTCGGAGATTTTAGTTTCTGTAAACTGGAGATTGGAGACCAAAAGTATCTCACCGTGCATATTTACCTTTAAAATGCACATGTGGATGCAGTGTACCCAGCAAAATTTATTGTTAAAATATTTCGGTCGAAAACAAAAATAGCGTAGAGAAAAACCCATGTAAATTTATTTTAGAGCTCTACAGATAAGATCATTTGAAGCTTATTTAGGAAATAACAGAAGAAATTTGGATGAGGTGTAGGTACTAAACCCATGTCTTTTAATTATAACAGTTTTTACGCTACAGTTACTGTATAATTTTAATTCATAAAAATGAGACTGCAAAAAGCCAATGCAGCATAGAGCTCAAATATGCGTGAATTTTTTTGAAAAATACAACCGAAAAATGTTGTTCTTGTTAAGCGAAGTTTTCTTCATTTATATATTCATATACATATTATTTCTATGCTTGATATAATTACTTTTATTATTTTTTTTAGAAACATTGCAACAAATGGAGTCGTTTTGTTTAAAACTGAATAAATAGTTATTTCCTTAAATATTTTAACTAAGTTTATTATTTTTTATTTTAAAATGAATTAGATTAACTAAACAATGAGAAAAAAGTATAATATACTCTTTCATTATAACCAAGTTTTTGGAAATTTTAGTGGGTGGATGTCACACACCCAGTTTGCCTTTTAGGTGGGTAAAAAAAAAATGTGCCTACGAAGGGTTAAGTCGCTGAGCTCTCGCTAATTTATCGATATAAACAAACAATTTAAATTTTTGCATGAAAATCTTACGATTAAGTCGCCCGATTTTACCCTTCGTCTATCAATGTATATAATACAATTTTCATGAAATTTCTGTGACCTACATTTAAGGTTGCTAAATCAACACGTTGTCGGCATTCATCTTATATATAAAAACATCATACACTAGAGAATTTTTGAGCTTTAGAACTTAACTTTTTTAGAAATTAAAACAAAGAACAAGTACACGTTCCAGAAAAGTGGGAGACGTGATACTTCAACAATAACGAAAATCTATATAATTTTCGGCATTTCATCATGCATCAAAATACATACACCTGAATAGTGTGGCAGGTGCTTTTTTGAAGTAAGCAGAGGAACAAATTTTCACATACCCTACACGCCCTCATGCTTGAAACTCTCTTGATTAAAGATTATTTTAATGTATACGTAAGTAGAATAATATAGGATTAAAGATTTTTCGTATTCAATTAAAAATACTTTTAATACAATACTTAGGTAAAATCAAAACTTAATTTGTACTCATAAAAGCATTGCCTAACAAAATCTTACCTAACAAGTTGCTCTTTTTATGAAAAACAAAACTGATTCCCAAGGTTGTCTTAAAGCAATATTTATTTGCTGAAATTTTCTCCAACAATTAACTTTCAACTGGCACACTAGTGACGTCAACTTATAATATTTAAAAAATAAAAAAATGCAAAACAGGAAAGTTCATGGCTTTGAAATGTACATTATTTGAAAAACACAAATACTTAAAGAGGTGTGTAAGTTCAGTGCTGTAGATATAACTAGCTATGTACAAACAAATTTATGTTTTATAAAGTACTTTTCTAGAAAAATGTCAGACTTTCGCGACGAATGTTAACTTCGCACAAAACTCTGATGGCTTCAAAATTAATATTAGATCTTGATTATATAGTATTGACATTTTTTTTAACCATTGACTAATCTTCTTACGTCTTCTTAAATCATTACTCTTTGATCAAAGAAAAGGAAAGAGAATACTGTCAATATGAGCAAAAACATAATGAAATTAAATTTAGGTCCGCAAGGTTTGTACATTTTAAACTTTTAAACAAAATAAATATTATTCCGAAATGTATGGTTGTGGATCGAAACACGTAAAGCAGATAGATATTTTCAACGTTATCAAATATGAACATTGAATGCAAACAAGTGGAAATGAACATGATTAATATTATTTAAGGTTTCCGAAAAATAAAATATGGTATTAGTAAAATAAAATACCTTCACAAATGTATCCTTGTCCGATAAGACCCCAGAGTAAATCCGAGCAGTGGTGACAATAGGTTGGCTTATGAAATGTCTTCTTCCCAAACGAATGGCCACCATCCGCCATTTTGTGCCAAATATGTTTGGTGAATAAATTCCACGATTCCGCCGGGTTTCGAGACTTCACGCAACTCGAATCAAGTGCGGACGACTCGATACGGCATCATCATCCATTTTTGTTTCCAAAAGTGGATTTCGTTTTGAAAAATCTGTGTTGCAAAAAATCCAACTTAAAAATGTTTCCGTCCGTGGCCAGATCCGTTGTTACTTCCAGCCCCCCCTTAAAGGCCGTATTCCGAAAAGGTACCAAAGAGAGATTTTTGCTACCTTCACGGCCTTCACTAGCACGGGAATTTTCACGATCCTTAATCCATTTTTATTGTTTATTTCGCTTCTTTTATAAAGAAATTTCGTTTCCTTTTTTAAAATAAATTTTTCTTAATTAACAAAAGTATAATGTCAAGGAAAACTTAAGAAAAACAAGAACATTACGCTATTCACTCACGCACACATTAGAATAATTTTCTTCACTCCATAGGAAAAATCTAAAATAAATTTTCCAACTTTTTCGCGCGTTATTCTTATTATTCGTCACTTATTTTATCGAATTCCTGTATTTTCCAACTTTGTGATCACTTTTTGCGCCTTTATCAACACTTTTTTCAATTTTTTCTAATCTTTTATCCATAAATTTTGTAGTTCACAAATGTTGTGTTGGAAAATCCTTCGCGTACTGAACACCTTTTTACGGATGTTCTATTTCTCTTTTCTGTGTCCACAGTTGTGTGTGGCGGAATACTCACTTGCAAGTTGCCAGTCTATCAATTAAGATCTCCCAAGTATTTTCTTCTTCGCTCGATATAAATGGAATAATTTTCCCCTCCGTCCACGGGACCGAAGTAAATTTTCACTATGTACTCTCTTGGTTATTTGCTTTGTTGTTGGGATTTATTTTCAAATGGAAAATCGTTCTTTCCCGAGTTGTCGCTAGGTCAAATAGAAAAATGCGCATGAACTGTTATTTATCGGTTTCGGGAGTAGAAAACATGCGTGCTTTCATTTCAATCTGTTTTCTTATATTCTCTTGAAAGCTTTCTCTGTGGAGCTCTTTTTGACGGATGTAGAACGAAACATTGGAAAATATCTTTTCTAACTAAGGAAATTCTATGGAAATAATAACTTTATAGTTAGTATTGATTGTTGCCAGAAGATGGAACAGCGGATAATGTGTGAAGTGAGTTTCAAGTCAACAAAGCAGGGTTATACAGGAAAAGATAATGCAAATACGAAATTAAATTCAATTAATTTAATGTTTTTAATCAAATTAGAAAAGGAAAACTAGGAATATTTTATTAATTATAACAAGCAACTGGTTATAAGATCAGACCCTAACGCTTTTTGTAAGAATTTTGTCTTAGACCGCTTATTCGCATTGCAAATTCGAGTGTTCGCTGTTATTTGAGTTTGGTATCTAGTAGCAGTTTGAGCAAAATAAATATGAAAAAGTTAGCTGAAAGTCACTGATTTTTTGGATGACACTAGGTGGAATAAATTAATTAAATGTCTTCTTATAGAGAGAAAACATTTCTTGTTTTTTCCACAACGTGCATATATATTTCTTTACTTATATTACAACCAATGAGTGGCACATCATTAGGGCTCTTGGTGTACTGACCGATTGATAAATTTGAGTTCTAACTAAACTGTAATGATTACTATATAACACATGCGTAATATACTAAATTAGTATTTAATAGTGGATTGTAGTTTTTAAAATCCAGCTGATTTTTTACTATAAAATAGCCATCGTTTTTAGCTTCTTTAATTTCAAAAGCTTCGTATATGTCTAATTAAGAGATATATTATGTAATACTAATAATTCAATGTCATCAGAATGATTATGCCCAGTTAAGCTTAAAGGTGTTTTGCGAAACCAGGATTTCGGTTTCCTATTAATATGCTCCTCAAATCTTGTCCTTATAGATCTTTTGTTTTGTGAAATGTAAATGGCATCACAATCCGGAGATTTAGCCAATAACCGCATTTATCAATTTTATTGATTTTGGATTTCAATTTGTTATTAACTAAACTGTTTTTATGTTTAGGATTCTATTGTTTAAGAAGATTGGTTTAATATTTTTTGTCTAAATAATTTATTTAAAGTTTTGATATCTCGCTAAAGTAGAGTATCCTTTCCCATTTTATTGGATCGCGATCCAAACGTGGTTGTTTGGAAGGAAAACCCATTTCGATTATGTTTGTTATGAGTTTTTGCGCCAATAATCTATAGATAGTTCTATTACTATACGTATTTTTTCCAGCGATCAGTTTTATTGCCATAAGTTCTTTTTATTTAGTTTGATGGAGTTATTTGTATTTCTAGCAATCTATTAAGCATGGAATGAAAAGAAGACATTTTTGTAATAACATTGAATGTGATGCCAGCACACATATTGGATTTGGTTATTCACGCTGACGTGACCTTTGATAACAATGATCTGGTAATTCAGTCTAATTGCTCAAGTTAAATTAATTCAGATATTAGGTATATAAAAAATAATAGAACACAATATGATATATTACAAAAAAAGATTAAATGATAATTGTAGAGAAATATAGTTTAATTTTATTCAAGGCCGATAAAGGCCTACAATTTTAGAGAAAAGTACTTATACCCAAAAATTTACTGATTACTTAAACTCAATGAATTTAATAGAAATTTATTATGGTTCAACAAAGAAATTTAATAGATTACTTAAAGAAACTATGAACAGATCAGACAAAATTTTTGATAGGAAACAAATGCACCTATTTGCTGAAAAATAGCTACCCTTATCAGGGGCGGATTCAGCTAGAGGGCGCCCCCCCCCCCGCCTGAAGACCGCTGAATTTTTTCTAACAAAATGATTCGCATCTATTCTACTGCACCTTTTGTAAAAAAACATAACAATTTCTGGAAGCGTTCAATATGATACATTTAGGAACGCAGGCCCTACTTAGCACCTTGGTCCTCGGTCATGGTTGTTGAAGCCTATAGAGAAAACAGGAAGCGCGGACACCTGTACATGAGCGTCGCTATGTTCGGGGTGTTTGAAGCAAGACAGAGCCTATTCATGTTATCGCGATGGAAGGTTTGTTTTAATTGAAAACAGCTGCCAGAGGGTCTTTGATAAGCCATCCATGTAAAGACGGCTTCTTCGAACATTATCGGCGCGGCGCGGCGTGGCAAAACAAACATTTAAAGAAATAATTATAACTCGTAATAGGAGAGATTCAGCGAAATAAAAACAAAATAAATCTGCAGATTTGGTGGTTCGTTTTGCTTCAAGGGATGTTGATGAATGCACAGTTGAATTTAGTACAACTTTAAGTCTTGGCATGAGTGAATATATTCGGTAGTTACACAGCAGATCTTAACAATAGCAAAATCACTTTTGGTATAACGATAAGTACAATCAAGCAATAAAAGCGAAATAGTCTGCTTGTCGCACCTATCAATTGCATCCATGTCCAGAAATAAAAGACTATGCAAAGAGAACAATTTGTTTTTGACCAGAACTTAAGATTATTGGAAAGACGCAAAGGTAGCAAAGGTTTCTCGTCCCAGGTCAAAAGTATCAGGAGCAACTTCAGTAGTTCCTCTATTCCTTCACTACTTTACAATGAAGTGATTGTTGTCTTCCTGAATAAAACTTATATTTAGGCTGTTAGATTCACTTAAAATTCTCCTTTTTCACCCACTTTACATCTCCCTTGTAGATGTGTACAAGAGCCAATACACATCGATACGAGAGATATGTTCAATGTCCTTAAGGAGATCAACGTCTCCATAGCTGCAGGTCCTGATAGTTTCAAGCCCCCGTTAAATAAAACCTGTGCCTCATTCTTGGATAAAGCTCTCCGAAAACTATTCTACTTATCTTAGTCGACAGGAACATTTCCAACTGCTTGGAAACTAGCTCAAGTTCAGCCTATTCCCAAGAAAGAAAAGGGTAGCGATCCCTCAAATTATCGACCAATTACAATCACTTCGATTCTTAAAAAGGCTTTTGAATCTATCATTAACTCCAATTTAATGAAGTATCTAGAAACTAATCAAACCCTCAATGATCGCCAATATGGCTATTCTTTTTCTGACTTTTCCTAGGGAACGTTGAAGCCTTAGTCTTCTCAATTTTGGTGAGTCCAAAATTGCTACCCTAGATATTTCAAAGGCCTTTCATAGTGTCTGGAGTTCAGCCCTTTTAGCCAAACTCAAAGCACTGGGCCTCTCTCGTCCTCTTCTATTATGAATGTAAAGTGTTTTATCTGGTCGATTAATACGGATTATATTAGATGGCGTTACATTTTAATCTCAGCCAATAAATATCGGGGTGCCTCAGGGCTCTGCTATCTCTCCATCTTTCTTCTTAATCTTCATTAATGATCTGCTTTCCCTTACTTTTAATCCCATCCATTGTTTTGCCGATGACAGTACCCTTGGATGCGCTTACTCCCTTGACACCCTTGGGGACTACAGAGGAAACGTCACATCTGTCAAACTAGGTTGCATGATTAGATCCTTAAATAACCACCGTGATAGTATCCTCACTTGGAGCAAACCGAATCGCATCAAATTCAATACATCTAAATTCCAAAGCTATCCCATCTCTTTAACACAAGATCATAATTTTTTCCATTCTCGTTTCTTTTGGTGGAGCACTGCTTGACGATACACCGTGTTTATGCATTCTTGGCATTAATATTTGCAGTATTTTAAGCTTCTTCTCTGTTGCACATCCTTTTATCCTTCAAAATACTTTCAGTCGTGTGCGAAAGTGGAACAGTCTCCAATCTTTTGTCTTTTCTCCGGCATGCAATCTGCGAAAGTTTAAGGGTGACATACATCAGTTTTTATCACCTTCTGGCCATGCTGTGCTTTGCATCATAGTTCATAGATTATCTCCTGAGCTTGGCTTAATAATATAAAAAACAGAAGAAGTCACATTTTCTTAACTTGTCGACGAACTTATATACGTACAAGGTACATATGTATTGCATCTATTCTGTGACTGCTATTTTAAATAAATGTAAACTTTAATTCCTGCATTTTACAAAGATACAATTTATGATGATTCGTGATTTTGAATAAAGTACGTTTCCCTAGTTTTATTAACTAAAATGCATGATTGAGAAGTTTTACACTTTCACCCAAACCAAAACAAAGTGAATAATCTAACATCCCCTTTGACTTTTCGGAGTGGCAAAGAACCTTGAGCAGCTTTCTTCGTTGCGAGTGGTAGTCACTTGCTAATCTGTTCAACTCGTATCTTTTAAATGATAAATTTTGTGTATTTGGCATTTGCTAGTAGTGGCGAGTGTCTTCAAACTTGTGTTCAGTTTTCAGCATATACCATTTTTAAACCGTAGTTGCGCCCTCCTCACCGGAATCCTGGATCCGCCACTGACCCTTATATACCTTTAGTACCTACATATATGTATGGTCTTCCAAACTTACATAAAAATAATATAACAGTTCGGCCAGTTTCAGCACCTTGTAATGCACCTGTACAGGGTATTTGTAAAGAACTGAATAAATTGTTACCAGGTTTGATTAATATTCTATCAGAAATACTAAAGACTTAGTCATAAGAGTTAAAGATCTCAACTTACCAAAATATTCGCAACTAGTATCGTTTGAGGTTTGCAAGCTTTTCCCCTCGGTCTCTGTCAACATATTAAAATAATTGCTAACTGAGCCAATCAAAAGAAAACTAACTGACATATCACAATTCACACAATTAATAAATTTGTTAAATAACTGCCGAGAGCAAAATAATTTCATGCTTGGCAATAAAAGTTATCAACTAAAAGATGGCTTAGCCTTGGGATCTGTTCTTTCCCCATTTTCAGCTGAAGTTTTTTTATGACTCACCTAGGCAAATGTAATGTTCGATCGTGTTCCACTGTACCAATTCAATTTAATTCAACGAACGGTGTTTAGATCACGGTTGGCTGTAGGCAGAGTATACACATACAGCTGTTACAATTATGGCAAATATAGACTGCTGTTATCTTATGGAAGAGTATGCTGCAGTTTAATGTGAATGGCAGATATGCCGCTGTTTGTTTTATGTCAGAGAATGTCGCAATTTTATATAGATGGCAGATGCGCCGCTCTTTGGTGGTAATTAAAGTCTCTTGGTAAAAGTTTGACTAACTCTTATGTTATTGTCAAGTGTATGGGTTTATATAAAAGAAAATCATTATACAAAATCAATATTCATTATCTACTATGCTAATTATGTTAAAGAAGAGTTATAAATATACAAAAAGCCCAGACTCTGTCTGTAACGCGGATGTTTTTTTTAATGACAAAAATATTTAGAAAAATTAAGAAAAGCCCAAACTGTTGTCATTGGCATAACTGGGTAGGGGCCAAGGTGAGACCGGCCCACCCCATGCGGACTGCCCCCCCACCATTCCTTAGGAAATTATGAAAATTACCAAAAAACATTCGTTACTTCGTACAATCTTAGGCCTAAGTAAATTGAATCCGTTCGGATCGGAATCGAAAAGGCGTTAACGAGTTCTTTTCTTTAAGAAAACCTATTAAAATCTTTAAAAACTATTCTGAGATTGCTGTGATTCCACTGAATTTTGAACAAAAGGCGTGATCCGTAAGAGAAATCATGCAGAACTATTTTGACAGTTTGTGCGGAAATTTTAATTGATAACCTTTGATATCAATGAAATTTTTAAAAACTACGTAAAACTTTGTTTAATTTTCCGAAAAAAAAGTTTTTTCCCAACGGATTCAGTAATAAGGCTGATTATCTTTATAAGGAAGAAATATTTACGCAATTAAAAAATTCAATAATATTCTTATTACGTTATATTATGGAATAAAACTATATTAGCACTCTAGACAATAAATATTTCGGGAAACCAAGAAATTCACAGAAAAACATTAAATTTTTCTAGAACCTAATCGAGTCTCGAAAAGGAGAAAGCAACCACAGAGAGCAAAAGGCTGTCTGATAAAGTCCACTGTAGGTAAAAGTAATTTATTGGACTTTCCATCGGATACAAGGGCAAGGCCATCCGAATATTGGAAGATACATATTTACAATCAAGCGATGAACAAAATTATCACTAACTTCAAAAATAGGTTTGGCACAGTCAGTTGACTCATTTATAAAGTTGTACCTGAAACATGGAGAGGAATTTGTAGAAAATTATAAAAATGTTTTCAATGTAGACATTTCCACCTTACAGGCTGAAACAAAATAAAATCTAATAATAAAATAATATGTTCCAAAACAAGAGCATTGTAGTAAATTTGGAAAGACTGAAAACAGAAATTAATAAAGACTTCTGCCCAAATTTTATACAAGTAACTGCAAGCAGCTCTGAGTCTTCCTGTCAGCTCCACCGACTGTGAACGGAGCTTTTTTTAGGGTTTGAACTTGGTTAAGAGCAACTGGCTTCAGGAGAGACTTTCGAACAAGGCGATAAACATTGAAAATGGGATAATTAAAAACAAACAAATGCGCAACAGGTGCTAAATAGGTTTGCAGAAAAAAACCGTAAACTAAAGCGTATACAGATTTTAATTATCTCTTTATTAGTGCTTAATAAAAGCGTAAATAATTTATATAAAATGTGTATCTAACTTCAGACCTGTAATGTACTTAACGATTAGTACCAGTACCAGGAGCTGGACTTAAATGCTGTTTATAAGTCTCTGTGCTGGTGCTCAAAAAATTCTCAAGTACAAGTCCCGATACTGGTACTTAACGCACTAACTACAAATATCGCCATGACGCGAAGTACTTCAGCTCTTGTAAATTATTTAAATACGCCTTCTAATAATAGAGGTTATCTGCATCTCGACAGTGTCTCAAGAAATCTTACCGCCTTCAGTAAAATAGAAAGAAAATTAGCGCAATATATGAGAACTGTAGGACAGAAATTGACATCCTGAACCAATATCCTTTGTTGAGAAGTTTGACAATCAAACGCCAAAATCCGCTCTCTTCCTCCGCACATGTGCTCCATTTGCAAGGCAATCATTATCTGATGTGACATTTGTTTTGCTAAAGCTAAACTCAAATACTCTATGAACAACTTCACAAATTATGTAGAAATTAAAACAGTAAAAGCTTATACGAAATTTCGTCAATGGAAACATTTAACTGGCTGTAGATTTTTCAAAATTTCTGATTTGAGTTTTCGAAAGCTCTTGAACCTTATAAGTAGTACCAGTACCTGGACTTGTACTTGAAAATTTTTAAGTACCTGTACCGGAACTTATACCTGTACTTAAAACAATTTTAAGTATGGGTCCAAGTACTGGTACTTGGAATAAATATTGGGCATTAGGCAGGGCTTCACTATCATATCAGTTTCGTGTATGGAACTTGAGGATTCTGATTTATTTTCCTTAATACGTGAGAGAATCAAAAGGGGGGATGTGGAAAACAAAAGTCTCTGTTAATTAAACGATACCATGTTCTTTTAATTTTCTTTTAAAATAGTGCATATTTTATTTTTCAATTAAAACTACTTTCTATAATTAAAACAAAAAATTATAAAGCGTTGGACGTTTGGAGTGGACTGTAGGGAATAGATGAGTGTCATTGAGTGTTCATTGAGATTAAAGAAAAGAATGCACTTTCACACAATTCTCCAATTACATTATGTACACTCAGAAAAATAAAAGTTGTATAATTAAAGAAATTAAAGCAAATACTTGTTCAACTTAAAGTCTCTAAAAATTTACTTAATCTACATACTATTTGTTTAAATTATAAAATATTTCATTTGCTTAAATAAAATTACATAAGATTTAAATCTCAACTTGTTCATGAGTTAATGTAAGCGTTTATAAAACTAATCACATAAACATCTTCAAATATTTAAGCATGTTATTCTTTATTTTAAATCCAAAATTCATAGCTCAAATGTATGTTTTCTTCTTTCGTAAGAAATATCTAGTACTTCAAAGTAATGAAATTATATCATTAAATGTATGAAAGATATTAAATTACAAGCATTAAATGTTTTATGATTAATGCTTACTTTACTTAGAAATTAAGAAAAGCAGGAAGGAAATTTAATAAAATTTACGAAAGTATAATTAAATTAATGAAACATATTTTCCAAGTCTAAGAAATTTTCATTAATACGTGGCAACACTCTCATCCTAGTTTCGACGTGAGGCTTCAGCAAACATGAATGGACGCGTATTTAGTTTCTCCACAGATTCCCGGGAAAATAATGTTGTGAAAATAAGTTTATTGAATATTGAAGCATATACTAACTTCTAACTAGTTCATTTAATATTATTTCAACTTTTAGGTTCTTAAAGTAAATGAAGTTTTGAATAATTGTTTCAAATCCCAAAGTGTAATAAAGTATTATAAAATAAACAAAAATTTGAAAGACAATCACCGCCATATTTTGGTCAATACGATAGTTCACATAGAGAAGAAATTCAAGTAAAGCCGCTAGTTTGTAAAAACATCGCAGAACAAATCGTACCAATTTTTTCAACAGAAACAGAAGTATTACTTTGCCAAATATCTAATCCTTAAAAAGAAATAATTTTAAATACTTTCAGAGTGCATATTATTTATACAAAAAGAATAGTAGACCTTATAGCTATCTTTATGCCAAGTACCACAACGTATTAACTTATTTAAGGTCTGAAGGACTAACAAAATATTAAAAAAAATCCTGGAAAATCCAGAAAAAACACGCTTTTTAGAATTTATGTTGATTCTAAATTAATATATATATATATTTATCCAATTTATCCAGAAAACGTTATTATTCAAAAATGGGAGCTTACGTCATATTACAGCAAAGAGCTTATATCAGACAAGAAAATTCCGTCTTTGGAGATACTTAATAAATGGCCTCTCTACACAAAATCTTTTGGTTATAAATTGGTAATAACAAATAAATACTTTTTGTGTTTTGTTACTGTTAATAATACCTTAACAGATTGACATAGACTTTGAAATTTTCGCTGGGAAAAGTTTTGTTCAATTATATGGTATTAATTTAAAAGTAATATCAAAAACCCAGCAAGAGCAATACCTAAACCAATATTATCATATTATCAAAATAGATGAAAGTAGGCTTCACTTTACAAATTTTAGTAAAATATTTCTAAATTCCTTTACTATTTTTTAGGTTCACGCAATGCAATTGTTTTGCTCCTGCTTCATGCCTTAATACCACCAACATCACCTCAATTTATAATTGATAAAAAAACAAGAAAACGAAAAGTTATTAAAAGCTCAATAAAAAACTCCCAGAAATCATCTATGTACTTGATTCATTCAAGGAATGATGTTGAAGTGGAAATTCGGAAAATTGTTGATTTTAGTAATTAACAGAAGAAAACCATTCAACCTTTCATTTTTGTAGTAGGAACTGATTACTTTTCTTTAAGCGAGTATCATATTTTTTTTAATAATAATATTTATAAGCTGCCGTCATTCTTGAAAGCATTAGATATTTCTTACAAGATTATGCACATTGTAATAATTTTCCGTTTTCCTATTTCGTCATTATTAATATAAATATGTTATACCTTTGGCAAATCAAATATGATTACTTGCATCTCGGTAATTATTGATGGCTATAAAGCCGCAGTTATCGCCAGCGAATATTACTTGGGTTTACTTGATTTATTTATTCGATTTCCCCGGCTGTAATCGCCAATTGGGGTTTTATTCCTTTTGCTACTGAAAAGCAGCACGGAATATTTTAGAGAGAAACGCACCTTTTACTGTCTAAAAATCGACTGTATTTTTCATCTTGCATTTGTCATTTAATTTATACAAAAATTTTAATGCATGTCCAAACAAAATTGTCCATTAAAAAATTTTTTAACAGAAATTTACAAATCAATACAAATATCACAAAAAGAATCATCAATCGACAAAGTAAGAAAAACATCGTGCACAATAAATTCTTGCTCGGCCACTTCAAATGGGTCAGTCAGTGAAATGCGTGAACCCATTTGTTATGACACTCAATTGCAGTCAGAGCATGTTGACACGCATTTCTTCGCACTTGCGATTCATTATGTTTGCGGTTATGAAATCTTAATTTGTTTCTCTTTACTTGTTTGGCAATAATTTATGATTTGAAAATTCTTTCACAATTTAGATTCATGTAGGCATGTCAAATTTTGTTTGGACTTGCTTACAACTTAGATTTGTAATATATATGTCTGTATGCTGCTACAGGTATGTTACAGTAGGCTATAGGTATGTTACAACATTTTTAATTTAGAATATCCTAAAGATTCAATACTTGTTTGGACATTTGTGTAAAGATTTTTCTACGATATGATGAGGCTTATGAGTAATTTTTCATAAATATTTTAAAAATGAATTACTGTTTTATATGTAAACGCTCATTTAATGAACTCCAGCTTTTATTTTCCCATTTAAGAAAATTTCCTTTATTACATCGATTTTGTGAATATGATTGTGGAGACATAACCTGCAGGCAAAAATTTAGTACTTACATATAAGTCATTCACAAGACATATGCGCAACCATGTTAGGGAGTTATTATTAAAACGACTTAACTTCACGACAATTTGAATCAAACTGTATTAACTTCTTTCTTATACATGAAATTACATTTATTTCTTAAGTAAAATTATTTCGTAATGGGGTCATTCTTGCATTATTGCTTCTTGTTATTCATTGAAATGATCGACAAATGTTTATTAAGCGCTTTATTGTCTTATTGGAAAATTTGACATAATTTACACAATAAAGCCAAAGTAAGTTTATTACGTTGGTGCTCTAATTGAGCTCTTTCATAATAAATAACTTTTGTCTGATCATTTCGATGAATAACAATTTCTTGTTTCCTAACAACCATGCAATTAACGAAAAATCAAATCTGTCTTTCTCTCCAAGAAATGAAATTTCAATTTATCCGTGTAACTCCTCACAATCATTTAACCGTGAAGAGGAAACCTTGTTCAACCTTAACAATAATGAAATGACATTAAATTTTCAATTGCCTAACACTCAACTGATATTTAAAAAAATACGATTTATTTTTGTCTAAAATATTAAAAACAAAAATATTACGAGAAAAAATGTAGAGGAGATAAAAGAAGATGTTAAAAACATAATTACAGCTAGCATTGGAGAATAATTAGAATCTGTCAAAAACTGCTTTGACTCCAATATTTCTGGAAAACTTGATGAAGTTATATCATTTTGCCGAAATCCATTTCCAAACTGCGAGACGGAATATAAACTTTGTATAAAGACCCTAAAATAATTTTTCTTGATAATACTATAACAAATTTAGGAATAAATTATCAAAACACTTTAGCTCCGCATGAGTTGAAAGGGTGTATTGTTCGAACCAGTTTCGATTCATGCTAAAAATAATTCCTGAAAAAGAAACATTCTAAAAACCGTGCTAAAAAATTGAGTTCTGAAAAGAAAATAACTTAATTTAATTTATGTAATCTAATTACAACTTTCCCACAAATAGGTACAATACCCAACAAAAGCATGTGTTTGTCATTTAAAATGCAAAGCATCGCACAAACATAACCAGATCGAGCAGATCAACTTGAAAACAATCACTCTTATCACAATCATCGAACGGAATTTTTTTTCTTTTTTATCGTTACCACACCACAGCAGCATGTGTTGCTCTAATCTATTGTTGCTATGCATTTTTGGTCGTTGCTATGCATGTTTTGCTCGTACCGTAAGATCACTGCAGCAATGACAATTCTTGTTATCACGCGCCTCTGATACTCCCACTGAATACTCCATCGTTGTTGTCGTGTGCAGGCTGGAGGCAAGCTCGCTTGTCTCGATATCTTTTTGCACTTGACATCGCTTGAAGTAGCTTGGCTAGTTAGGGACTATTACATTATATCAGTTTTCAACTGATAAAACAAACTAACATACATTTTATTTTGGGAGTTGACTGAAATAAAATTTCTTACTTTGGGAGTTGCCTGAAATAAAATTTCTTACTTTGGGAGCTGACTGAAGTTAAGCTAGCACATTAAGCCGGGCGTTGACATTAACACTTTATTTCTGCCCTTAACAGAAATAAAGGATTGTTCTAATCAAATAATCAGAACAAAGGCTATTAACAATATCTTAAAGCCAACCATTCTTAAGTGTCAAGTATTAGATCGGTGAGTACAAGCTACTTGTAACATTTTATTATATCTATATATTTATTCATTATATATATTTAAATTTATTATAATTTTATAAACGGTATTTCAACCGTGACTTCCATATCTTTATATCATTTTCCTGACAATTTAACATCACCGTTTTAGCTACTAAATGTGTTTTTAGCACGTTTTAATCTCTGACCTAATAACATATAGAATTTCATCCTGATCTCACCATTCTTGGAAATATTATAGTACAAATATCTGTGAATAAGTGTGTTGTCTAATGTGTTTGAAACTCTGACCTGGTAACAAATATCTCATTTCATTCTAATATTACCAAATCAAAAATTTCGAATTTTGTCAATGCTGCACTATGGAAAAGCTATGAAGATGAATCAGAAAGTGAAATTACCATGCCCTTTTTTATATTCCGACGATTTTCAAATTAACAACCCTTTAGGAAGCCATCAATCTAGCCTCACTGTTTTTTATTATTCGTTTTTTATTATTGCTTTCCAATAGCTCCTCTACACTTTAAATCTAAGCTGGAACATATTTTCTTGACTGGTATGTTTCTTTCAAAAGACATAAAAAATAATGCAATTTAGGCGAAAAAATTATAAAATTTAAATTAGGTCTTTTGGTAGGAGACAATTTGGGGCAAAATAGTATATTGGGTTTTGTAAAATCATTCAGTTTGCAATACTATAAGTAGTCAAAATCAATCAATATTAGTAGAAGATACTACCAGTTTAAGAACTATAAAAAATTATACAAATTCAATGGGGGAATTCGGAATAGTTGAGAACTTTAATTCTGTATCTTGCTTTCATGTAGTGAACAACTGGGCGGTAGATGTTATGCATGACATCTTTTTCTGTCATATAATAAATAGTTTGCTCGCAAGAAAATATTTTGATTTAGATACATTGAATTCAAGAAAGCAAGGATTTAATTATAATGAAAGTGAAATCGGAAATGTATATCCTCCTACTGATACTAACCATTTAAAAGGCAAAATTTTTAAAATTAATACCAGCGAAATGTGGACTTTTCTACATTTTTTGCCACTCATAATAGGCGATTTAGTTTCTGAGGACGATGTAACAGGGTTATTCTTCCTAAACTTCCTCACCATTGTTGACATATTGTTAAGTGATGATTTTGATGAACAAACTCTAATTAAACTTGAAGTTCTAATTTCAAATCATCACAGATATTGAACTTTTTACCGATACATTGAAGCCAAAACATCATTTCTTAACTCATACAACTATATACATATATAAAAAACAATATTGTTTTGTAACCAAAATGATTCTAAGATACAGATGTATAAAATTATTGAAATTATTCAATCACATAATTCTAATTTTGCGCTTGGACTAGAATTTAAAATTTGTTTTAAAAGCGAAGAGAATAATTGTTTGATTAAAAATTTAGAAGATGTACGGAAACCTCCTATCCATATATGTAACTTACCTACTGGAGAGCGAGCAATCAGGAAAAAGAATTCTTTTTAAAACAAATAAGAACACGTTTAATTTTTAATCTTTTTGTGACTAACTTATGGTATCTAATAAATTTATTTAAAAAATTATGCTTTTATTTATTTATGTAATTACTACTGTTTGTAGTATGCTATAGTATATTTAGGATCCCTTTTTTAAATAATCAACCCTTGAACCGAATTTTTTCAAGGAGCAGTTTTTGTTAGTGAAGTTAATCGACTCGAAAATATATACATATTAGTTTCATTTGAAAATAATATACTTAGATAACAACTTTCAACTGATATGATTTAATAATTCAAGATTATAAATCATTAATTATGAAAATAGTAATATTCATATGGAGGAACTGCAGGTAACAAATAGTGATAAAAGCATATTTTAAATTTTAAAATAATAAATTAAATGATAAAGGACGAAGATTCTATGTAAGTTTTTCCTTTGACCTTTGAAGAAAATTCATCAAATCAATGAAACTTATTTCATTTATTCGATACACGGTGAATATAGTTCAATGAAAAAAAAAATACTACTATGATATGTCGTGTCCCAAAAGCAATCAATTAAGAAAATTCACAAAACCATCAAATAAACAAGAAGCAATTAATTAATCACCGTAAACCTTCTTCAAATAATAACAACGCTCACATTACTTTAAAACATAATTCTTTATTTATCGCGAACTGACCTATCTTAATAATTCTAAAAGTAAAACCAATCCGAACCGAACTGTAATTTAATACCACGATGACTGAACCATTAACGGGCTAAGAACACTACAGGAACTCGCCAGTCCAATCATTGGTCTTTTATGCACCAATACTCGGAAGTTGACTTTACTTAACAACGCGGATGTAATCAAACGACAACATCCTTGCCGTTTATTCTACCGGTTGCAGCACCTGAGTCGCTCAGTAGTAAACAATCGCTTTACATAATAATTACCATGCTAGGTTAATTATTATTGTAATCGTCGATTGCTCCACTAAGCGCTCATCGCAGCCAGCTGTTGAGCTAATCAGCAAAATAACCGACAGTTGCAGAACAGTACAATGCGACGTTACTGTTTAGCAATTGCTAATTATTTCACTAAAATGCGATCTTGGCTGCTGGAAGAATCTTCCGTATATTGGGCCATAACATCCCTCCCCCCTTGGAAAAACTAGTTTCCGTCGGGAACTAGATCCGGAGAGTGCAACAATCTTAATTAAAAACTGAAAATATCTTTATCCTCGTTCGGTTCAGATTCTTTACATTTTTCATTATATACTATCTAAATTATCTTATTTTTTACATCATTTCTCTTTTTATTTTATTTTACATTTAACTTCTTTAAATTCAATATTTCATTTTCACATTTAATTCCTTTCTTTCATTTTTACATCTTTTTACCTCATTTCTTTTTATTATTTTGATTTTACATTTAATTTCTTTAAGTTCAACATTTCATTTTCACATTTAATTTCCTTCTTACTTTTATCTCATTTCTTTTTTATTCTGATTTTACAACATATCTATTTACTTTTTTTTTACTTCACATGTCCTTTCTTGGAAACTTCCTCCACTTCTTAAATACCTTATTATACTAATAATTTCCTACATTTGAATCTTATAATAATTAATCCATTCCTTTCCATTGAACATGATTTAATATTAATAACCATATATACATATTTTTATTTCTATATAAATTTATACGTTAATCTCTAACTATAGGTTGCCCTTAAATTACTTCTTCGTTATACAAGTGCAAAAAATATATATATATACTTAACTAAACCTATGGCGGCTACTCTAGCTGCACAAGTTGTTTCCCCACAATAGTTGGCAGATTGGTGGTTGGCAAGTTCGCTGTCGTGGGCAAGATTGTCTCAATGGTTATGTTTGCATTTTGGGCCTTGGGTTGCTGCTCTGACTTATGAACTATAGGTTGAATCACTCTGTTGGTGCCGGCTTGGGTGTAGTTCCTCTTCCAGCGCTTCAAATGGCATAATACTCCTATCAAGATTACTAAGCTGATGACGACTAAACATGCGGTAGTAGTTGTCGCTGCTAAATGTACTGGATGTAGAATGGTGCGTCTACTTGCCCCCTCCGTGCTGATCTTGTCTTCAACCCTCTTTATAGCGGCATCCTGCTCTCTCCATGCTTGAATAAAGTTGTCACTAGCCAGCAATCGTATTTCGTCCTTTTTGCCTTCTACTACCTCCTCTCTCTGCCTGTTTGTCTGTGTTGCGATGCTGTTCCAGGCTGGTAACTCCATTCGTCTGGGCTGCCATAGAGATATATTTCGTTGTGCGGCATCTTCAGCTTGTATTCGTAGGTCACCGATTTGCAGGTGACAATGTTCTTCGATGAATAATACCCCTGTGTGCTTCAGCTCACCGATGGAAGTTGGTGAATGTTGGCAGTTCACTTCCAGCTTGGTCTTCTCAGACATCACAAATAACCAGTGGTTTCTCGTTACCATTCTCACTAAGCTGCTCCACTTTGCTGTAACTCTTTCCTTACAGGCCTTCGCATTTACGTTGAAGCTCCGGAAAAGGTTCAGCACACAGTTTTCTCCAATAGCAGTAATAATTGAGGCTAATTGTGGGCATAAGATTTGCGGGTAGTCCGATACGGTTAACAACCTCTGGCACTTCTGGTACTGTTGGTAACTCAGCAAGACATACTGTCGTTCATGATTGTTGGCTGCCACAAATTCAGCGTCCAGATCATATACATGATACCCAAATTCATCTATAGCTATCGGGATCGTGTATACCTTATGTAAGTCAAATGCAACTCGTTGGTGCTGTGGGATATCTACCCTGACTAGGATTTCTTGGCCTACCTGGAGTGCTTGTACCTTTGCAATTTGTACCAGCAATTGGAAATTCTGGAATTTTTCATCTAAATCCAGTTTACTAGTGGCATTCTTCATTATCTCGGTCATCTCTCGTGCATGAATTATCAGCGGGTGTAGCTTTCCTACTTAGGGAGATTAATATGCTCATCATTGTTTCTTGCATTTCGCTGATTTCTCTTAAGTGAAGGCTCCTTAGCGTAATTACCTCACTCAATTCTATTCTTAGTTTCAATGACGATAATTCCCGATATTGACCCTGCTGCTCTTTAACGATGGTTGAAAGTTTATTTTGTAGTTCTTCTCTCTCTTCTGCTGCCTGTAGCCTTGAAGCATTAAACAAATCGAACGTAGATTTGACGACTGTAATGTGGTCCTTCAGTAGATTTAATGTTCGGCTCTCCTTCTCATTAATGTCATTTATAGCTGCATGTATTTCTTCCGAGTCGGCATGGTCCATGGTTCCGAACAGTGTCTTGGCCAGAGATCCCACTCCATCAAAAATTGAACGCTTGTTTCTTCGGGGCGCCTCATTTTGGGTATGATGCGAGATTTCCTCATCTTGACGCTTAATTTTTTCCACCCAGCCTCCTATCTCTTTGACTGCTGCCTTACACCTTGCAACGCCTCCAGTATCGGTTACGTCTGCACATAATCCGCTTATCAAACCGCTGCAGTTGCTGACGAATTTTAAGTCTTCAGTGAGATCTGGTATTTGGAACTTATTGTTAGACAGAATAGTCCAATGTTTCGTGTAGAAATTAACTACCCCGAGACGCTCGAACAACACTCCCGACTGTGGTATCGGCTCGATGCTATAACCTGCCTGCTCTGCATGTATCCCAGCTATCAAAGCGAAGATTAAAATTACTACCGCCTTCATCGCGAAGCTAAACCTTCTTTTACAACTATATAAATTTAGGGCAATCCTCGTAATCTTAGACTAAATGAAGTTTGTTTTTTTTTAATATAAACTCCTAATTTATTCTAATAATTTTTTTTTTTTTTACAATCTTTATTTCTCTTACACTTTCTTTCTTTAGCAATTCTCTCTTCTCTTTACACAACTTGTATAAAATCTTATCTTTCCTTTAAATTTCTAAACCCTTTTTTTTTAATCTTTTTATTATTAACCTCTTATTTATGCTTTCTTTCAACAGCTCTTCTTATTTATTTTTCATTATTTCTTTCAAAATCTCTTATCCCTTTTTTTTAAATCTTTATATCTTGTTTACTATTCCTCTTTTCTTTCTCTTTTTTTTTAATTATTATTTCCTTTAAATTCTCTATTTCTTCTTTTTCATTCAATTGATCTTTGTATACTCTACTTTCTTCTCTTTTAAATCTCTATTTTTTCTTTTCTATTTCGTTTTTTTTTTCTTTAAAAAATCTTCAATCATTCTTCTCCCTTTTTTTTTACATATACTTACTTACTTCCCTCCATTGGCAATCTTTTCGCATCTGCCTATTCTTCTTTTTCCTTTCCTCTCAGCCTAAATGCTTTAATGAACCTTGTTCTGGAAGAAAAACAAAAAAACTAAGAAAAAGACTAAATAAAATAAAATATTCAAATTGTAAAACTATTCTCTCGTGCTTAATTCCACTTAGGTTATCGTCCATATATGACGAACAAACTCTAATCTTAAAATTAATCATGATACCTTCTCAAACGATTCGTATGAATCCGCTTGAGCTTTTTCCCTTGAAGTATAGTTACATTCTCAGGACTGTGAACGTAAATTACTTCATATGGACCTTTAAAAATGGATGCTAATTTCCCTGCCCTAGCTAAGTCTTTAACTAGAACCTTATCACCAATATGTATGACTTCCGGCCTAGCTGAATTGTCATGGTACTTCTTTGCCACTAGTATGCTTTTAAGTAGGTTCTCCCTAGCTAGTTGAAACGCCCTCTGCAATTTGAACCGCAATACCGAATGGTACTTATCCATATTGTATACCGGTTCAGGCTGACGCTGTACGCTACTGGGGATTTCCGCTACAAATCCAAACAACGTTTCCATGAATGCTGCCTCTCCACAGCGTTGGACTGGGGATGGTAGGCAGTTGTTTGCAGCTTCTTTATCTTCAACATTTTACAAAGAGCCTTTAAGACTTCTCCAGTGAAGTTTGCTCCCTGATCCGTTACTAGCTGTTTCGGTAGCGAGTACCGGCTGAGGATTTACTCAAATAAGGCCTGGGCTACCGTGTTCGCTTCTTGGTCTGGTATCGCCACGAAATCTACAAATCTAGTCAGATCATCCATCATAGACAAGATGTACTTGTTACCCTTGTGACTGACTGGCAAAGGTCCAACTAAGTCAACATAGACTTTCTCAAAAGGTCTTTCCGCGATTTCCGTTACTACTAATGGCATCTTGATGGCTCTAGCGTGCTTATTTTTTTGGCAAATCGTACAACGTTTAACATACCGAGCTATATCAGCCTTCATTCCCTTCCAACGGTAGAAGCGCTTCACTCTGTTGAACGTTTTGTTCCTTCCAAAGTGTCCTCCAAACCTAGAGTCATGATAATCTCTTAGAATTAGCTCAATCTCTTCTGGATTGGTCACCAGTTTTGGTTCTGGTTTCTTCAGTTTTTCTTCGGTGATTATCTCAGTCCCTTCAATACTGTTACCTTCGTTTTCAGAATCTCGCAACGGTATTTGTTTTGGTTGTTCCCTTTCTTTCTGTTCCCTAGCTTGAGCACGAGTTATTGCAAGGCATGGGTACTCCTTGTTATGATATGACTCAGGCTCTTCAATATGCCTTGGAATTCTGCTTAGGGCATCGGCATTACCATTTTCCTTTCCAGTTTTATATATAATCTCAAATTCATACTCCGATAGTTTTTGGTGAAATCTGAGCATACGTGAAGTAGTGTCCTTCACCTTGAAAACTCCCCGTAGCGGTTGGTGATCCGTTACTATTTTGAAAAGTTTGCCCAGAAGGTAGCACCTATAGTTCCGTACTGCCCACACAATGGCCAACATCTCACGCTCTGTAGTGGAGTAGTTTCTTTCTGCCATGTTCAAAGTACGACTAGCGTAACTAATTGGCTTGCCCTCTTGCTCCAGAACTGCCCCTAAAGATTCCCCACTTGCATCAGTGATTACCGTAAATTCCTTTGTGAAATCCGGATATATCAATAGTGGTGGTGTAGTAAGAATTTCCTTGACACGACTGAAAGCCTTGTCACACTCGAGTCCCCATGTGAACTTAACGCTTTTTTTTAATAAACTATTAATGTGTGCCAATATTTTTGAAAAATTCGGAACAAATTTCCGATAATAATTGGCTAGCCCTAAAAAAGATTGAACCTGACGAACAGTTTTTGGTTTTGGGAAATTTTGCACTACTTCTACTAATCGTTTATCAGGCTTTACCCCTTGTTCTGAACAAATATGGCCCAGATATACTACCTCTTTCCTTAAAAACTGACATTTTGAAGGCTGCAACTGAAGGTTGTGTTCTCTGAAGCGCTGAAAAACTTCTCGTATTTTGCTGTTATGTTCGTCCAAACTCTTAGCAAATATCACGACATCGTCGAGATACACGAAGCATATAATCCCTTGAAGTCCCGTCAGAATTCCCCCGTCAGAATTCCGTTCAGTAGGGATTGAAAAAATGGGGGGGCCGTTTTTAAACCAAATGGTAATCGTTTATAATGGCAATGATTAAAATTGGTATTAACACCGTTTTTTCTCTGTCTTTTGGGTCGATTAATACTTGGTGGTACCCGTTAGCTAAATCTAACGTGGTGAAGTATCTAGAATGACCCAAACGATCTAAGATGTCCTCAATTCGGGGAAGAGGATAAGAAAAGGGGATGCAGACTTTGTTTAGTTCTCTGAAGTCTACACATAGCCGATACTTTCTTTTACCGTTATCATCTACTCCTTTCTTAGGAATTAGAAGTACGGGGATATTAAATGGACTGTCACTAGGTTCGATGATATCGTCCTCGAGTAATTTTTTGAGTTGTTCCTGACACTTTTCTCGATAGGCTTCTGGCATGCGATATTGCTTTTTGTGTATGGGGGCCGTATTAGCCATTAACGGTAACTTAAAGGTCTTCGTCGGGGTGTATGACAATTTATCGCCTGGCAAATGAAAAATATCACTGTATTCGTAGCAAATATGGGTTACTGCTTCCCTTTCTTCGAAGTTAAGGTCTTCTCCCAGCACCAGTGATTCCTTCATTAGCTTGAGCCGTTGTTGGCGATTATCAATCTTACCGTTATCCCGTCCTAGTGGATGCACAGTATACTTACTCAATTTTTCAAGCCTCGGCCTGAAATTCACTAGTTCAACGGGCTCCCTTCCTGCGTTAATAATACCTACCCACGCTTTACTGTTCCTTGGCTTAATTATAGCATTCCCACAATATACCCCTGGCCTAATTTCTTCCGCCATGCACACTAAATCTTCCTCACCTATGACAGGAATTTCCAACAGCCCCTCTGTTCTTGGGTTCAACTTAATTCTTGTCCCCTGAGTGGTTTTACTCTTTCCTAAGTAATACTTTTCCTTTCGCTGTGTAAGATGTACCTTTTCGCTCTGAGCCTCTGCGTAAGCTGTAGCTTTAGAGAGGTCGCGCTGGACTTCCATGCGAGGAATTTCCAGCTCCTTGTCCCTTTTTCCTGCTACACCTTCTTGTTCTCTGCTCCCCATCGGTTTAGTCCTATTGATGGGTGCTTCTTGAGAATCTTTTTGATTCGTTCCCGTGCTAAGGGACTCAACCAATTGTACGAAAGGCCACTCCTCAGCTGTTAGAGCTGGCTGCACATCATCTTCTTTTAGAAAAGTCATCTTTCTTTCTTTTATTTGACCATCTTGGTAAGATTCTACTTCTGAAAGATACTTTGTGAGGCTATCTGATACCACGCCCGCTTTGGATATAATGTCGCGCAAGGCTGCGACTCGATTCTTCATTCGTTGCTGAATCTCTTTTGGGGAAGAATACACTGACTCTTCTTTCTGGATAAACAGGTGATGATTGTCCTGGGTGCTTTCCTTCAACTCTATTAACTCGATTTTCTCCTTTCCAGTGATGCATCCAAAAAGTTGTTTTTCTTCCTTTATTTTCTCCATGCCTTTCACTGACAGTTTCCCATTTATACAATCAATGACTGCTTTGTCCTTCAGGAACTCGATCCCCAGAATACCGTCAGCTGGAATCGAATTAGTGTCATAAATGGTGTTAAACTCGCATGGCTGTTCTACTCCACCCATGCGTAGTGTGGCTTTGCAAGTTCCAATTGAGCTTTCTTGTGCCCCAAACAACCCTCCAATCATTATTTTCTTGAGAGTTTGTATAGGCGTGTTTCCTTTAATACGATTTACCTTAATTATGTTACATGTTGCACCTGTATCTATTAATAATGTTAATTTACCCGTTATACCTATATCTGATTCTACTGAGATAATGCAATTATTTAACAAACTTAACTCTATGACACTGGCTTCTTTCTGTGAGGTCTTCATGGTCTTAAATTCCGTTAATTGAAGGCAGCTGCGGATAATTCTTCCAGCTGCCGCTCCCCGTTTCCCTTCTTTAGAGCTTCTTGTTCCGCTAGATATTTCTTCAAGCAGTTTGCGGTATAATGATCGCAGGTTCTACAAAATTGGCAATAAAGGATTTCTGGTTCTGTTTGCAGCTGTCCTGGAGAACCAATTGAAGTATCCGCGAACCTTATGCTTTGTCTTCGGCAACTAGCAGTATCGTGACCATAGTTTCGGCATTTTACACAGTATGGTGGCTGTTTTCTTGATTGGCATTCCCTAGCAATATGCCCTGTTTGCCCACACTGGAAGTACTGGACGGGCCTAGGCGGCGTTGCCCTAGCCTGTGATCCACGATATATTCCTGCTGCTGCTGGAGATAGGCCCTTCTGTACGGCTTCTCTGAATGGTCTGCTGGTATTATTGTTGAAACGATTTGTCCCCCAGCTATCTCGCATTGTTTCGGAATTCAGTTTTCGCCAACTTCCCCAGACTTCTGGTTCTCTACTCTGGAGCCTGGTTGCATCCTTCTCGAAATAACTAGCTTCTTCTTGTACTTCATCTAGAGATTGGAATCTCCTTCCCGTCAGATGCACTTGCTTTGCCTTATTCCCTACGCCTGCTTTAAAAGTAGCCACTGCGTCAGCTTCCAATTCTGCTATTATTCCCCCTTCCTTATTTGGGTACTTAGCTGTGACTGCTGTTTTAATTTTGTCCAGAAGCTCTTTCATTCTGTCACCGAATTCTCGAATGTCCTCTCCAGGTCGTTGTTTACACTCCAGCATTTCCGTACGTAGCTCACTGAACGATTTTCGTGGCGTATATGCAGTTGTAATAACTTGCTGCAGAGTTTCAAAATCCTTCGGCTCCTGGGAACACACTAGATAATAAGCGTCATCTGTAAGCCGAAATTTCACACATTTGATAAAGATAGCTTTTTCTCCAGTAGTCAATTGATCGTAGAGTTCCTTGCTGCAATTCAGGAAACGGTACAATTCTTTGCCCAGCTTTGGTGACCTTTCCCCAGAAAATAATGGTATATATTTGGATACCATATCCATAACTTTCCCATGTGCTTCCGCCATACTACTCTTGGGCAATCCGTATGATTTACTGGTTCCTGGTTCTTTTGTCTTTCCCTTCGATTAGCTACTCTTAGCTGAAATATCTTGCCTATCTTTCGTTTCTCGTGGTTTATCCCAGAACACTAATTTCCTTGGTGTCCACTTCTTATTGACTTCTTGCCTGTATACTTTCTGTTGCGGCAGTGGACCCTCGGCTCTTAATTCTGTCTCCAGTTCCTCCGCTGCCTCTTCTGCTTCCTTCAGTTGAATTGTTCTGCTTGGATCTCACCCCTTTGGATCACGTCGAGTGTAGCCGTTACCAGCAAGTCTAAAGCTTCGCCTTTCGTACAGGACTTGGCAGCTGTATTCCACTCCTGAATCAATTTTCTCGATTCTTCACTTGATGTTCGTTTTTGCAACTCTGCCGTGAGATGCTCTCCAATATACTGCCAGTCTTGCTCGTAGCTTTCTAACTTCTCCTTACACTCTTTTAGCTCCTCCGATCTTTCCTTTAATTCCTTCTCTTGAGTTTCGAACCGTAACAGTTACTCTCTTGTCAGTACATTACTTCTACCCACCGACATTGAAGTCTGAACCAGAAGATCATCTAATTCTTCTCTCTTTTCCCTCCAATCCAAGCCTAGTTACATATATATATTATATATAACACCTTACCAAGAAAACAATCTCAACCAACAAAACAACTTACACAAAAGTTAATTAATTTTAAACCACATCTAGTAACACTAATTCAAATTTTTCCCAATTTCCTCATTCAATCTCACTTTCTCCTGCCCTTTGTAACCTAATTGCTCCCTAGATTAACACTTTAATCCCAAACGTTACAGTCGACTTGACTTTTTGTGTGAATCACGAAGACATAACCCCAACACTCAGCAGATATCAATATCGAGACTTATAATCTCTGTTTAAAACTTGACGATTCAGACAAATATAGCATGTACTCTATCAATGCTATAACAAACGCGAAGTTGCTTCGAACGAACAGGAGTGAAATCCAACTTTTAAGCGGAATTATAGAAAACAACGCTATACCTAATTACCAAAATTTCCACTCCTTAACTGTTAGTCTATTTAACCTATAGAAAGATTCACAGTTTTTCTTACAGGTACAAATTCATTCATCCGCACAAAAACTGAATAACTTACTACACTTCTCATTTATAATAAAAACATAAAGGCCAACGATACAAAACATTTATTCCCCCATCTTAAACAAAAAATATTGAAAATCGCCGCAAACAAAACAAAAACCAAACATCGATGAATTAACTAATTAACCTATATCTTAAATTCTCAGCCTAAACACACGGAAATGCGACAAAAACTTTCAAACACCTATAATGATTTAACCTCAACCTATCCAAAAACGCACATCACAATCATGAAATCAATATTACTACACTGAAATTACTTCCCAAAATCGCACTCAACACTGAATCTAACACTTTTTAAATTTAACCTGAAAAGTAAATGGAGCAGCTAAAAGAAGCAGAACTCCCACAATTAACAAAAATGGAGCAGCTAAAAAAAGCCTAACTCCCAAAAAATAAAAAAAAAATGGAGCAGCTAAAAAAGCTTAACTCCCAATATATATAAATTTTACAAATACAATACCTTTTTAAACCGGCTGCGCCAAATTGTCGTGTCCCAAAAGCAATCAATTAAGAAAATTCACAAAACTATCAAATAAACAAGAAGCAATTAATTAATCACCGTAAACCTTCTTCAAATAATAACAACGCTCACATTACTTTAAAATATAATTCTTTATATATCGCGAACTGACCTATCTTAATAATTCTAAAAGTAAAACCAATCCGAACCGAACTGTAATTTAATATCACGATGACTGAACCATTAATGGGCTAAGAACACTACAGGCACTCGCCAGTCCAATCATTGGTCTTTTATGCACCAATACTCGGAAGTAGACTTTTCTTAACAACGCGGATGTAAACAAACGACAACATCCTTGCCGTTTGTTCTACCGGTTGCAGCACCTGAGTCGCTCAGTAGTAAACAATCGCTTTACATAATAATTACCATGCTAGGTTAATTATTATTGTAATCGTCGATTGCTCCACTAAGCGCTCATCGCAGCCAGCTGTTGAGCTAATCAGCAAAATAACCGACAGTTGCAGAACAGTACAATGCGACGTTACTGTTTAGCAATTGCTAATTATTTCACTAAAATGCGCCCTTGGCTGCTGGAAGAATCTTCCGTATATTGGGCCATAACAATATACTAAACAGGGTGACTCAGATCAAGATACCTTCCGGTATACCACGCGTTTCCTTGAGGTTAGCTGATCAAAAAATTCCCCCCCCCCCCCAACCCATCCGTAGAAACCTTGCTTTAGGAGTTGTGGCCCGTTGAAGATTTCGCCACGGAACCCTGATGGGAATAAATGAGTATGACTTTGGAACCACCCTATAGATTTTGGTTATTGTTGGCTTATTAAATAGCTAAGGACAGTAGTTATTGAAAAGTGTATTACCCTGTATTTTTTTATTATGCATCTTTAAATTATTCTCAAACATTTGCAAAATTTTTATTTTTTTACACACAAATTTTATAAATACCGTTATTTATTTCAAAAACTTTCTTCCATGTAACCCAAATTTATTGCTTTTTATTAATGCCCCTACTACATTCTATCACTGGGCACGTCTAAGCCAAATTCCCTCCTTCCCTAAAAAGTTCTCGTCTGGGGTGGCCCTAAGAGCACTGTAAATATTTTAGAATGTGAGGACTCGTAACCACCGGAATATAAAAACCATGAACAAAGTCGAAAAAAGAGAGCAACGGGCCGGTCAGCAGGCGACATCCACAGTCTTCTTGCCTTGTCTTACTGCAGAAGTTTTTCATATAAAATTTGCTTGTATTTTGTTCAAACGCTATAATTTCCATAAATTTTTTCAACTCCTCTGCAACCACAATCTGATGGCATGGTGGAGCGCTGCAATAGAACATTGATGGAACATCTAAGGAAGGTAGTTGCCTGTCATCAACGTGATTGGGATCGACCATTGCCGTCTTTATGTTCCAACCCGTGACACAAAACGATTTTGGTACTTGCAAAAGTATTAGAGTGGTACGATTTCGTACTTCTCTTAGCATTTGTTGTTATGGAAAAATGCATTACTTTCAACTTCAACCTTCTGCACAATGTAAATAAGCCTTCGTACTAAAAGTTTTATTCAGGAATTTTGTTATTTAATTCCTTGTGCATTTACCAGCATAAAAATCTAAGTACTTTCATTAAGAAAATTCTTTATATTTTATAACTCAATTCTGTTGCTTTCATACCAGCTTTCATTTCTCTGTGTGTTTTATCAGAGAGAAATGAAAGCTCACTTAAAATTGGGAGCAAATGTTCTTAAATCAGATCTACTTTTGTTTGAAACTGATTTTCTTTTGAAAATGTATAAAAACCTACAGTAATTATACTACCATAAAGGCAACAAATTTGCCTATAAAATAGGCTAATATTTGAATTACATATGAATTATAATTTAAAAGTTATGAAGAGTTGAACACAGAAAACCGTTGCTGTCCGTTCGATTGACAGCGCAGTGAACAAGCGCAGCTTGTGAAAATATGAGGCGAATGTGTACCTCTGCCGATTCATTGATTTAAAAAATACTTTGAGTCATGTTTGAAATGAAAAAACTGAATTATTTGATATAGAATGTTGGAAATATTTTTAAATTGATAGAAGCATTACGGGATAATATAAAAAAATGGTTAACATTGTCTTTTTGTCTTTATTATACTTAAGAAGTTACTGTGTGTTACACATTGAAAGACTTATTTTTTTCATACTATAACTTAATAGGCAAGCACAAAGCTCTGATTACTTTCTAGTGTGATTTGTGGTATGAAGGCAACATAATTCAACGCATTTTCTCATTTTTATGTGTAGTGTTATGTTTGAGTAATAAAATATAAACAATTTTCTTAAAGAAAGTACTTAGATTTTTATGCTGGTAAATGCACAAGGAATTAAATAACAAAATTCCTGAATAAAACTTTTAGTACGGAGGCTTATTTACATTGTGCAGAAAGTTGAAGTTGAAAGTAATACATTTTTCCATAAGAACAAATGCTAAGAGAAGTACGAAATCGTACAACTCTAATACATTCAAAGAATTCGCTGTCACGAACTGGACCATAAAGACGGCAATGGATCGACATATTTCTATATTCCTAATGGCTTAAAATCATCGGTTTACAATACGACCGACAAAACCCAGATTAGGTAATATTCGGAACGAACTTACGTTTACCTAGCGACCTCAAGTTTGGTATACCCAGAGGTAAATGTAAACAAAAGTTGCCAGACGACTACTTATCGAAGCTTAGACAACGATTAACTTGTGTGCACGAGGCCGCGAGACCAAAATTTCCTGTAAATACCGCTCAGATGAAAATCCGTTATGACGTACGTGCCAATTCAGCAGGATTTAATGAAGGTGATCTTGTTTGGCTGTACAACTTGAAACGACGTAAGGGACGTTCTCCAAAATTACAACAACACTGATAAGGACAGTACTCAGGGGTAACTAGAATAAATGACGTAGTATACAGGATTCAGCGTGATAGAAGAGGCAAACGAAAAATCGTTCACCTGGATTCCTTGTGCCAATAGTGCGAGCTTCAAGAAGGGAGCGGTATTACGTGCAATAGAAAAAGGACAAGCGACATCTATATACGTCGCGTGAAATGAGTAATTAAGTACGGTCATAAACAACTTTCGGAGAATCGTATCACAGAAAATTGCAGGCGAGATCTATAAAGTACGGACATAAACAACTTTAGGTTCGGAGAATCATGTTCCGAGAACAGAATATTCGGAAAGGTTCTAGGACAATTGGTAGAGTATAAATACGCCGCTTGTCACCGCCAAGAGGCAGTCTTGTCTCAGACAGTAAAGTGAACGTAGTAAACTATTTGGATTGCGATATTTTGAAATTACAGTACTAGTGTAATATAGTGTAGTAATTTTTGGTGAGTTTGTAACAGTAAGCATCATAGTTAAAGAAATAAAGAGCTTGTGAATTATAATTGAAATATTGTTTTGTAAATAACGAACTAAGGCCACGATCGTAACAGTATGTTTTTTTCTATGCATAACATCAACTGATAGAAAAAAAATCAAAATTCTCATTCAGGCTATGAAGATTTAATTGGATTTGTGTAATTTTGGTGAATAGATCAATGTTCTAATTCATAAACTTCACCAGTTTGCGATTGTGTGTGTTTTTTTTTGTATTTAATTATTATCAGATTAGTACATTGTCTATAGTGAAACTGTATTATTTTTTGATGAATTTTTCTTAGTAAATATGTATGTACATTGTACATATTTAATGTATGTATGTACATATATTAAAAGCGAAATACATTTAATGAATTTATCAAATGAAGAAACTGTTCAGAAAGTTTTTTTCAAATTGAAAACAAAAACAAAAAAATTGTATTTATGTAAATATATCGGTGTATATATATGTTGATATCAGAAAGTTATGACGACAAAGCTTCGCATTTATCTGTGGTATCATTACCGTTGGGTCCAGCAAGCTGTTCGATTAGAGATCGCAAGATTTGCTTTGTTCAGTCAATCGCCTTTTGTTAAGCTGTTCATAGCTAACCTATAAAACTTTAGTTGCGTAAAGTATTAATCTTAATCGAACTCTAATTTATAGTCCTATTTTAAGCTTTTTATTAAAAGTTCCGATAATGACCGTATTAATAAGTGGTGGCCTTTTACTGACTCTTAATACCCCTACATGCATGCATACAAATTTTTATTGAGAGAATAATTGAATAATTAAAATGTTTTTACTGTACTTATCTGTTCTGATGCTTTCTTGCATTTTTTGTTTTTTACCAACATTGATTGTAGAATACCACCTTCCTTGAATTCTGTATCCAACTCGAAGGGCCATGAAATTAAATTCCTCTGATTAATTTTTAGATCCAGGATTCCTGTGTTGGATAGACCTTGCTTGATTTTTTGTACTAAATCAAGTTTGATACTTTTCTGGCCAATATTTATAGAAAATGCATATTGTTTACACAGCTCTTAGGGATTAAGAGGCTTATTCCCAGCACTTAGGGATTGATTAACTAGGTAGATTATATATGCCCAGCAGTTAGGTATTCAATGTAAAGAGAAACTCGGTATTAAATCGTATAACCTATATCTGACTCAACTGGTCTGATTGAACACATGCACAAGAAGAGTGAAGTTTGTAATCTGTTGATAGCACAGCAGGCCTGTTGCCTTAGTTTAATGGATCGTATTGTTATACCAAAATTAAGTAAGCTAGATGCAATTACGACTACTATAACAAGTAATGCAAGAGAGTGTTATTTTGATAGTATCATACAAAACTAAGCTGAAATATCACTGCTAGATTTAATTTACAAGGTTTAAACTATACAAATATTGCAATCGTATGAAGAATTCAAGTTCGTCTAAACAGCCTACTTTCCCTTTTTCTATGTAACTTCTTAGAATATAATTAAAACTGTTGTCCTCTAAGTCTCTTAAATCGATAAAAGTTCCCCTGATTTTAAAAACAATTTCGAGCTTTTTTTTCTTTAGACTCCTTGTAGCATTTTAAATTTGACCGTAATTAACTATAACAATCACATACCAATATGATCTAGGTTATCGACGTTGTTGAGTACGCAGAGTATAGACTTACCAATTTAGCATGCTATAACTTCCGTGGCTGTGCCAAATTCGTACCAGAAAGGTCACCAAAAAAATTGAGTAGGACGGACCAGCTCTCTTCAGTCTGGACTTTCAAAGCAGTAGAAAGCGGCCAATTTTGTATGAAATCAGATTAATTAAAAATTAAAAGAAGAACAAAAAAGTAAATTGCAAAACATTCGGGGTGTTGCACCTAGCTCAAGGGTTTGAGAGCTTATAATATTTTGCTTGCATCCACCTTAGCTATCAAACCCTTGAGCTAGATGCACCAATTATGAAACAACCTGTATATATATAACCTAACGGTACCTTTCGAAACTTTGCAGTATACTTACATGTAGTGACTTCAACACATTACTGTCTAGCAATAGTGTTGACGAAGACGTTTCTAAATTTCACATAATTCTTTTCAATTTATTTACTTCTCACATTCTCTAAAATATCTCCACCATGGTTCAATAAAAAACTGAAGCGTCTTAAAAATAGAAGGAACAAATTGGGGAAAAGTTATACGACGGATAAAGATGTTATGGTCGATCGTGCTGCCAATGTTCCCATGTTGGACGCTGGGCGGCTGACGGCTGGTGATTCGTGAAGAAGCCGGCATTCCTTGGTTACAGTGCTAGACCAGGATGACTAGCTCTTGTTGGTTTTATGCGACAGATGTTCAAAATTTATCTTTCTTGACTGTTTTATTACCTTGTTTTCATCCTTGCTTGCATGCTTCGATGTTAGTATTGGTTGATTGGTAATAGAGAAATCTCAGTAAGTAATTAAGCAGGTACATACCTGTACTGTCGGTATTTCCTTTTATTAAGATGGGACCAACATGTTTCTCCGTTTGTTTTTAAGGGTTCAGTTTTTCTGTTCAGTGTTTTAGTGATCTTGGATAAGGATAATACCATCAAGTACCATGGTGAAAAATAATAAATAAAGTGAAGTAATTGAAGTAATAGAAATTACGTTTTCAATTAAATTAAAGAAATCCCTTTAGGTTATGGGACCAGAATACGCGGTGTATTAATTTAAAATTTAAATAATGGAAAATTGAATGTGAAGCGAAACATTAAAGCTTTTAATGGTGAAAAATATAGTGTGTGGAAATTTAGAATTAGAGCTCTGTTAACTGAACTGGATGTAATTAAAGTTATTGATAATGAAATTCCGGAAAATAAAACTGAAGAATGGAATAAAGCTGAACGAATTGCCAAAAGTGTCATAGTTGAATATTTAGCTGATTCTTTTCTTGGTTTTGCAAAGTCAGAGAGTACCGCAAAAGAAATGTTATGCAACTTAGACAGATTGTATGAACGCAAAAGTCTTGCCACCCAATTGGCTCTGCAAAAGAAATTATTAGGATTAAAATTACAAGGTGATACACCCCTAATAAAACATTTCACAATTTTTGACGATCTAGTCGGAGAATTGTTAGCAGCAGGTGCCAAATTGGAAGAAACTGATAAAGTTTCTCACTTATTACTGACACTACCAACATCTTATGATGGTGTGATAACGGCAATAGAAACATTGTCCGAAGATAATTTAAGTTTAGCTTTTGTGAAGACAAGACTTTTAGATCATGAAGTGAAACTGAAAAATGAATGTTGTGACACAAGTAATAAAGTGCTTCAGGTAGAAATAAGAAGTGATAGTGCAAAAAAAACATAATTTTGAAACTGTGAAAACATCAAGGAACTATCGCCAAGTACACAATAAGTTCAAATTCAAGAGAAGGTCACCTGGTGTAAAGTACCATCATTGTGGTAGAAAAGGGCACATAAAGAAAAATTGCTATTATTATAAAAAAGGACTACAATATCAAAATAATGACAAAAATAGAACAGTTCAAAGTGTGCAGCTAAATCAAGCATCAATATCAAATAACGACGTCGCAGGACTTGCTTTTATGACTGGAGATTATCAATTTGATGAAACAGATAAAAATGATATTACGTTTATTTTAGATTCTGGAGCATCGGATCATCTAATTAATAGAAAGGATTTGATTAATACCTTCACAGAACTTCAGAGACCATTAAAAATTTCGGTAGCAAAGAATGGGGCTTACATAACTGCGACAAAGAAGGGCATGCTTAATGTAATTAGCAACAAATTAATGATAATGGAGGAGAATATATATCAAATGAGATGAAAAATTATTGTATAGAAAAAGGTATTAGTTATCATTTAACAGTTCCACGAACCCCTCAATTATATGGTGTTTCAGAACGTATGGTTAGGACGATAACTGAAAAGGCTCGTGCAATGATAGTTGGTGCTAGATTGGATAAAATTTTTTGGGGTGATGCAGTCCTTACCGCCACATATTTAATTAATTTAACTCCAACTAAAGCCTTAAAACAAATTAAAACACCGTATGAGTTGTGGCATGATACAAGGCCTCAAATAAAATATTTAAAGGTTTTCGGTTCTACTGTTTATGTACATAATAAAACTAGTAAAACAAAATTTGAAGAAAATTCTTGGAAAGGAATACTGGTAGGATACGAACCGAATGGATATAAGGTGTGGGATGTAGGAACTGAAAAATATGTTATAGTTAGAGATGTTGTTGTAGATGAAATCAATTTTGTGATATGCAGGCCTATAATAAAGCCTGAAGGAGTTAATTCTGAAAACTCCAGATATGAAACTGTTGTGCAGCCAAAACCAATAATAAGACCTCAGAAATCTGATAGTAATAGTAAATCAGATAAAATTGAATATGAAAAATGTGACAAAACTGAAGGCTTAGGCGCACCGTCAAAATCAGTAATAAAATATAATAAATCTGATAATGATAAATCAGATACAATAAGTTCTAGTAAAGAATACAGTCCTAATAAAATTGCAAAATTAGATAACAATAGACATAAACATGTAGATAAAGCAGATATGCATACTGATAGATCTTTATCTCAAGAATCTCCAGGTAGTCAAATTGAACAAATATTCTCTGAACTTAGAAAAAGTGATAGGATTAAAAGTCGTCCTCCTGTTTCTTATAATGAAGAAGATAACATATTAGATGATTATCTGATGTGTGCTCAATCTATTCTATGTAAAATTCCTAGTTCATATCAGGAGATTGGATGTAGGGATAACAAAATTTATTGGGAGCAAGCTATCAAAGAAGAAATTGATTCTCTTTTAACTAATAATACCTGGACTTTAGTACCAAGGCCTGAAAATGTAAATATTGTTGATTGTAAATGGGTATTTACTATTAAAAATGATGAATTTGGAAAACCATTAAAATATAAAGCTCGTCTTGTTGCTAGAGGTTTTAGTCAGAATTATTTAATAGATTATGATGAAACTTTTGCACCAGTTGCAAGAATATCAAGTTTTAGAATTATAATAAGTTTTGCAAATCAATTTAATTTATTAATTGATCATACGGATGTTAAAACTGCATTTCTAAATGGCAAATTAAAAGAGGAAATCTATATGAAGGTTCCTGAGGGTGTTAAAAGCAAACATAATCAGGTCTGTAAGTTGAATAAAGCCATATATGGGTTAAAACAGGCAGCAAGATGTTGGTTTGAAGAATTTGAACGAGCACTTAAAGAAAAAGGTTTTCAAAATTCATCAGTTGATCGTTGTATTTATATTTTAGATAAAGGAAATAGATCTAAAAATATTTATGTGGTACTTTATGTCGATGATGTTGTCATTGTTACTTAAAGTATTGATACTATGAATAGTTTCAAAAGCTATTTAATGAATAAATTCTGTATGGTAGATTTAAAAGATATTAAACTTTTTCTAGGAATTAAAATCACACGAAATCCTGATAAAATAACTTTGGATCAAAGTGAATATATAAAAACAGTTTTGAATAAATTTAATATGTATGATTGTAAGGCTGTTAGTACACCTCTTGAAAGTAAATTAGACTATGAAATGTTGAATTCTGATGAGAAATATGATGCACCTTGTCGAAATCTTATCGGATTTTTAATGTATGTAATGATATGCACTCGACCTGTCATTAATATATTAAGTAGATATATGAATAAAAATAATAAAGAATTGTGGAAGTGTCTCAAAAGAGAACTTAGATATTTAAAAGGTTCTATTGATATCAAATTAACTTATATTAGAGGAGATTATAATAATATATTAACTGGTTATGTTGATTTTGATTGGGGAGAAAATGATAAAAGTGATAGAAAAAGTACTACAGGTTATTTATTTAAATTATTTGAGATATGTACAATATGCTGGGGCATAAAAAGACAAGTATCAGTAGCAGCTTCATCTACACAAGCTGAGTATATGGCTCTCTTTGAAGCTGTTAGAGAGGCCATGTGGTTAAGATCATTAACAAGTAGTATCAAAATAAATATCTTAGAACCAATAATAATATACGAAGATAATAACGGTTGTATTAGTATAGCAAACAATCCGGGTAGCCATAAAAGATTAAACCACATTGATATAAAATATCATTTCTCTAGAGAGCAAATTGAGAAAAAGATAATAAAATTAAAATATATTCCTACAGGTAATCAATTGGCAGATGCGTTGAAAAAGCCATTACCGGCAGCCAGATTTATGGAATTCAGATCGGAAATAGGTTTCAAATAACTTGTCATTTAATTAATTTTAGTGAAATGGTCTAATTAGGTTTTTCTAGGTTTTTCCTAACCCTAAGCAACGAAGGTTGGGCCATATGTAACTTACCCCCGAAAGTACTTGGAAGGTATAAAGTATATCTTAGTTTAATTAATTTTTTTTGGTATAAAATATATTCTTGTATTATTATTAAAATTATTATTATATAATAATGTATCTCATTATTTTTATTTTGCTTCACTTAGTTATTTTAAGTTATTTAAATTTTAAAAGATTAATTTTTGAGGGGGCGTATTGGTTTCATGCGACAGATGTTCAAGATTTATCTTTTATGACTGTTTTATTACCTAGTTTTCATCCTTGCTTGCATGCTTCGATGCTAGTATTGGTTGAATGGTAATAGAGAAATTCTCAGTAAGCAGTTAAGCAGGTACATACCTGTACTGTCGGTATTTCCTTTTATTAAGATAGGACCAACATGTTTCTCCGTTTGTTTTTAAGGGTTCAGTTTTTCTGTTCAGACTTTTAGTGATCTTGGATAAGGATAATACCTTCAAGTATCATGGTGAAAAATAATAAATAAAGTGAAGTAATTGAAGTAATAGAAATTGTGTTTTCAATTAAATTAAAGAAATCCCTTTAGTTCTCACCTGCTCTGACAAGGCTACCTAGGTGTGGCTAAAGCAGATAGTGGGTTAGATAACACCATGGGAAAATGCCAAACTAAGGGCTGTAGAGGAATGCGATATTCCTCGTGCAAAGATCCTCGTTGGCTATTTCCCTGAAAGCACAGAGGTGCCTGCTAACGAGTTACTACGTTACGTAGGTGCCCAAAACCATGAGCTGAAAGTAGCTGAGTGGAAGGTCTTAAGGAAAGTGACTGAAGGGGTTGTCTCACAAGTCACTCTCTCAGTGGACAACTGCTCGGCGGAAAGGCTCAAGAAGTTAAACTTTAAGACTAACTTCCTTTTTGGATAGGTGCAGCTTAGACCGAAAGGAGACCTAAAGCTGCAAAAGGAGCAAGGTGGAACAGCAGAGGCCAACCCAAAGGCTGGGACGTCCAAGACTGTGTTACAAATCCAAAGCCACCCACCACCCGAATGCAGAAATGACTTTTCGCCATTAGATGTCAGTATGCGTGCCGTCCCCATAATCACTTGTTAAGTTTCATCGGATTAGTTGTGCCTAAATAATGAAATGTTTAATTTATATTTAAGCCTTACAATGTAATAATCTGTAGCCAAGTCGTGCGCCACGTTAGAGATTTACGTGCTTTCTCCTAACTCGAAGAAAATGTTCCAACCGTCAAAAGTCAGTGCGAACCCAGCGTAAGTTTAATTCTGTGATCGAAACGATACATCTTCGAGAATCGCAACGAAACGAGACGTTGATAACTTCCGATGAACACGAACACTTTGGCAGAGGACACGAAGAGTGACGGGCCGTCAGCTAACCGGAGTTTTGGAGAACAAATTTTTACTTTTTTTGAATCCGTCGGAATCCTACAGACAATGGCAACGATTTTGGTTTGCGGAATCGCATTTTTAAAGTGTCGGATATAGTAAGACCTACTGGACTTAATTTCTGGAGACATAATTAAGGAGTAGGATACAGCTGTGGAAATTGCGGCATTGTGATTTTGGAAGGAACATTTTCTTCGGGGGAGATTTGCATCGGTAGGAATGTACGTTTAGTACAAGTAAGTAAACCCACGAGATATTTTCTTTTGTAAATAATTATTTGCGACCAATTTGTTTAAGCGATCAGGTATTTCGTATGCGGAATAACTGACTTAAACCACATGAAATAGTTGACACTGCATAAGTTTTTTTGTTTGTAGTTTATACAACTGGAATGAATTACATGATTATATATATTTCACCAAACCTCGCATTAGCTTCTCATTTTTAGTTTCTTGGTTGCTCTAGAAAAGCAAGTGGCGCCCAAAATTCCTTCCAGAAGGGACCCAGCCCGTCTCCACTGAGCAGCAAGTATGAAAAGGACGGAGCCCTATTTAATGTGTGACGCAATACAGATTTAGTGACGTAACAACTGCACTTCGGCAATCTGGCCTAGCAGCTGTGGTCACCTCAACCTCGGGCATAAACCTCGAGAGTAATACTGGGGCTCCTGAGAAAATCGAAGTGGCTGAACCAGAGCCACCAAGGGTGATACCCCAAATGGGTACCCCAAAACAGGTTGAGAAAGTAGCCACAACTACCGGTGGACTTAACAGCCCGGCAGTTGTGACCCCCTTAACACCAGAAAGGAGCAACAGGCTGACCAAAACTGCTGGAGAGCATTCAGTGGTTAAATTAAAATCACCGGGCAAACCCACGGTTCTATTTAAAAGGGCCAAAACCATTAAATGAAGACCAAGGGGTGAAAGCCGGGAAGGGCAAAAAAAAGGGAACGAGAAAGAGTCCCAAAAAAGGAGGTCACTCACAATGACTGAAAACAGGAGTGATATTAAGCTACTCCAAGTGAATCTTCATCATACAAACCTGCCTCGGATGTGCTTAGCAGAACATTCATTAGGGGTGGTATAGACACAGCACTCCTGCAAGAGCTCTGGGTTCTTGGAAGTCAAGTGGAAGGGCTTCAGACTAAACAAGGTAAGTTGATCTACAATAGAAATCATGACACCCCACGGGGGCAATGCTTTTTAAACCTAATATTAACTTCCTTCCTATTACAGAACTAATCTCTCGGGACCAATGGCTGCCATAGTGGAGGTGCCAACAGACAAAGGCAAGCATGAGGTGGTAATGGCCTCAGCCTACTTCCCGGGTGATACGGATCCACCTCCTCCAGAGGAAATTACAAAACTTCTGGATTTCTGCCAAAAAGGGAATAAATTCTATATCATTGGGTGTGACGTGAATGCCCACCACATTGTATGGGGAAGCAGTGACACCAACAGACGAGGTGAGTTCCTTTTTGACTATTTAGTTAAAAATAATATAGACATAGCTAATATAGGGAATGAATTAACATTCTGCAACGCCATTCGCCAAGAGGTGCTGGACTTAACACTCATCAGTCCAAATATGGCGGATGACATTGCAAACTGGCATGTCTCAAACGGGGTGTTATGTTTTATTTACGAAAAGGGGTTACTTACAGCTTTCACTCCCCGGCACTGTCACCGATATTCCTTGGCTTATTTGTCCGGAGGAAAACTCCCTTCCTTTTTTTTTAACAACTTTTCTTAAACAACTTTTCTTAAAGAACGTTTCTTAAAACTTTCATTAGAAACAACTTCTCTTTAAACAACTTTTCTTAAAGAACTCTTCTTAAAACTTTTTTTTTAAACAACTTTTCCTTTTTTCATTTTTCAAAACGAGACCGCGCCGCTTTTACGTTCAAAAATCAACTCAACTCTTGATCACATTCATCGTGATCAAGAGCCGTTGTTCAGGATCGAAAATGCTAAATTGCATTTTCTTATCCTGAGAAAATTTTACTTTTTCAATTCTGGACTTGTTCAAACATGTTCAGAATTATTCGCGTTGAACGATGGCTTCAAAAATGTAATCTTACACTTTTTAAAACATCAGCCACCGTTTGAAATCGCGACGCGCATATACATACAATGCATTTATGCTGCGCGCGTTTCTTACGCGAAAGCTTTTTTCGTAATATGTATGTACGTATGTACATACATATTGTATTTTTCGCAACAAATCGTACTGAAGGTACGATTTGCTTTTTGATTTCTTTTTTAATTAAATTGTTGAAATGACAAATTTTGCTGAAGGCAAAATTTGTCGTGGAAATTTTTAAGTAAAACGACTTGGGTTGTAAACTGAAACTTTTGTTTTTCCCAAGTCGTTTTATGAGAAAAATTTATGGTATGTGAGGAAAATTGCTGATGCAATTTTCTTCACCCATTTAAGAGATAAGCTAACCATGTTTAAATCATGATTAGCTTATGTTAAAATTTATTGAATATTATTTTTATGTTTTGCCCTTTTTCATGTTTATGTAAAAATATTATTTATTTTAGGTATATAACAATCCTTCCCCCTGAGAAAAAGAGAATTATTCTTTGAAGAGGAATAATTCTCAGGGGAAGTTGATGTGGGTGCGTTTTTGGTGGCTGGGTCTTTGCCGGTTTTCGGTTGAGTTTTTACATTTTTGTGTTTGTTACAAAATTAAGTTATTCTAGTCTTAGCTTGTATCGTATATATTTTGCTTATTCTATTTTCTATTTTCTATAGTCCTTATGGATTTATCTTATTGTATGTAAAAATTAAAAAAAAAATTTTTGTTTTTAGCGATATTGATTATTCTATCCCAAGAATTTAAAAAAAAAACACAATTCTGTTTGATAACAAAAAGATGTCATTTCATTTGGATATTGCTCGTAATTTAATATCTCGTGCCGCTGATAAGCGAACGAACTTATTTTTCTACCGTAGAGAGAGTGTTTGCACATTGCAAGTGCAATTGTATTTTTTTTTTTTGAAGGGTCGGTTTGAGATATTGAAATGCATCTTGCCTCGGCTTGGAAAGAAATAAGAGAGAAGAGAAAAAAAATGTTTGGAATTTGTGTTTTTGTAGCTACATTCATAATGCACAAATTGCAACTTGTGGAGCATATTTTGTGAAAAAAAACTACCTTTGCTACTGAGGTTGCGTGGGATTCTCCGAGATAAGGGCATGACACATACTAGGTGCATCTTAGCTAATTTTCGTTAACGTTAGCTGTTTTGCCCTTTATATGGGGTGATTTTTGCACTTCCGTTCATAGTTTGTTTCAAAATGGAATTTTGTGAAGTTGTGTCTCCGCGTGCTCCTTACACCAGCCCCGTACCCAATTGCATGAGGGTGCTGGCCATTTTCGTACAAAGTGTGGCCCCCCAGTGGCGTGGACTATTCCGGTTGTTGCTGCGGAGGGATGGTCGTCCAGATGTATGCATCTGGGGTGCTCCGGCGGAGGCTGATGTATTTCATCGGGTGGAGCTGTGCTTGTGGCCCCACGATGGGAGTTCATGGGTGGTCATGGGTGAGTTTTTTTTTTTGTTAATTAATTCTACTGATAATTTTCCTAAATATTCTTTTCTAGGAGCGACTTTGGTGCTATCTGGGGAGGTAAGGTGGTGTGCCTGCCCTGGTTGTCGGATGCATCCCAACTACCTCGTGCATGACGTGACCGCCTGGGCCGAGTCTTCAGAATCCGGATTGGAGTTACCTGGTGCAGCGCCGAGTTTTGCGTCTGAGGAGGACTGGGATCTTCCTGAAGAAGCTTCCGGTCATGTCCAGGAGGACTGGGGATCTTCCTGAATAGACTTCTGGTCCCGCCCAGGGTTAAACCGAGGACGCTCCCTCGTCTCATGGTAACTTATTTTCACTTTCTATTCGAGCCCCTTTTCTAATTATATTTTTTCTTTATTTCAGAATTTTTTTGTTATTTTGGTTCGCGTACCACCACAGTTCTTTAGTTTTCTCTTTCTATTAACTTTTAATCTATTTAAAAAAAAAATTGTACGTTTAGTTTTATAAAAATTTTAGTTTTACTTTTGTATTTCTTATAAAAAAAATAATAAAAAAAATTTCTTGGCTAAATGGTGAAATATTGTCTTTCATTTTTTGAAAAAAAAAAAATTTTTTTTTGTTTTTTCATTTATAGATTTGAGGTAACACAAAAATGGACTTGACAGATTTTGAGCTCGATCGCCAATTTCTCTCTGACGCTGGGTTTTTGTTTAGGTTTGGGTGGCTCTAAGTGTTGTTAAGCGGTTTTAAGCTTGACTGGCTGTTATTAATGCATCCGGTACTCATACTATTGTCTTGGGTAGTGATATGCACAGTTTAGTGCAATTATAGAATAGTGTCAACTTATAGTCCCTGATTATGAGGGTAGTTGCTATCTCGAATAAGCTATCCTATGGGAGTATTTGGGGTTACTGATAGTCGAAATCTTGTAACTCCGAAAGCTTAATTAGGCGGTTTATCAAAGTAGATTCTTGCATCTCTTTTTCTTTTTGGGCCGACCTTTCGTTGTTTTGTGGTCTTGAAGAAGAATGGTTTACGGCAGGGGTGTCAAACTCGCGGCCCGCAACGAAAATTTTTGCGGCCCGGCCAATATATCGGCACACAATAATATATAATAAATAAAAACTGTGAAAGCGCAGATTACATGCAAAGAAACAGAATGGAAAATGACTCATTTCCGTAAATAAATGAAAAGCACAGTTGTCAGATTTTACTCTCATAAAGAGAGCTTAGGTCTGAAAAAACAAAAGCTAATGTTTAGTAAAGTATTGCAAGAAAGTGAAGCGGCGGTACATGCAAACTACGTCTTGTCCGAGTTGATAGCTAAACACTTGAAGCCTTTTACTGAAGGTGATTTCATCAAGAAATGCCTAATTAAAGCTGGAGAAATTGTTTGTCCTGTAAATTTGAAGGCTTTTCAAACAATTTCTTTGTCTCGAAATACAGTTGCGGACTTGGCCGCCAATTTAAGTGATCAGATCAAAGCAAAATCATCTAGTTTCGAAAGTTTTTCCATTACCTGTGACGAGAGTACGGACATTGGTGACATAGCTTAATTAGCTGTGTTTCTTCGTGCTTGCGACACGGATTTGAACATTTTTGAGGAATTATTGGAACCAATACCGATGCGTGGTACTACTACAGGACAAGATATTGTTACATACAACAACCAATTTTGTCATATATAGACAATCAAAAAGGGGTACTCACTGTCACTTAGCGTGTGTAATGGAGGTACGTATCCCGTGGTGTTGTCATTTGATAATACACTTGTTCGTAGTAACTTTTTATTTCTCAACAACTCTTTCTTTAACAATGCTCTTCTTTTTTTTCAGATTTTCGTTAACACAACTTTTTTGTAACAGCCACTTTTGTTGTTATTTAGATTTTCTTTCCTTTGCCAAAAAAAACCGCGCCGCTGCAAGTACCGTTATTCGCTCCTAAAAACCGACTGCCCCGAGACTTAGATTTTTCAATCTTAAGACTCTTCGTTCAGGATAGGAAAATGCTTAATTAGCATTCCTATCCTGAGAAAATTATTTACCGCTGGGCATGTTTAAACATGCCCAGAATTATCGCGACGAACGATGGTTGAAATTGAAATTTGATATTTTCATAAATATCAAACCATCGTCTTGCTATCGTGCATACATTGTTGCGATCACAATGTATGCAGCTCGCAACAATTTGCTGATAAGAGCTTTTTTTTTCGGTGAAGACTTGATCGTTTCAGTCTTCACTGACGTAAAATTTTCATGCGCCCGATATGTACATACATATCGTATATACGACAAATCTTACTGAAGGTAAGATTTATCGTGGGGCTATTTTCTATGAAAACGACTTGGGTTGATATTTAACACTTTTGTTTGTCCCAAGTCATTTTGTGGGAAATACTTTTTGTTTATTGAAAGGAATGCGAGGAAATTGCTGACGGCAATTTCTTCGCCGTTATGAAGATAAGCCGTGCATGTTTTAAGCATGCTTGGCTTATATGTATGAAAATTAAATTAAAATATTTTACATTATTTTAAATTAGAGTATTTTTTAAGTAATTTTTGTATACTTTACGTATACAACAATCCTTCCCTCCGCGAAAAAGAGAGTTATTCTTGGAAGAGGAATAACTCTCGGGGAAGGTGAGGGGACTAAGTAATTTGTGCATGTTAGCACAATCGTATTGTTCCGATGTTTATGTTTAAAAATTTTTTTTTTAGTACTATGAGTCTTATCTCAAGTTGAGAATGATTTGTTTCATAATGGCTTGGATACATTGTAATGTATTTCGAGGTTAATTGAGACTATGCTGAGCCTGGGCCATTCATTTGAAATGTCGTTTCGAGTGGATTTAGATCGCACGCCGTGGTTTCCTCCCGGCATATTTACCGCCAGGCTCACTACCATTTGCGTGTTGCGGGTTGTCCGCGAGTGGGAAGGACCCATTCGCCTACTTCTTCACGAGCGGGGCCAGCGTCCTGCTGTGGTTTGGATGGAGCCCGCGGTGGCCGGGCATTCCTACACTACCAACCTGTTCCTGCTTCCTCATGGAGGTTTGGGATGGTCGGTCTCGGGTGAGTTTCCTCTTATATGTTTTTTTTTTTTTTAACTAACCATTTAATATTTACAAGAGGCACCCTGGTTATCAGCGGGGAATTATCCTTTTGCTTCTGCTGCTTGTTTTCCGGGGATGACCCCGTGGCTGCCCTTTATCAGGCCTTTTTTGGCACTCCTCCCGCCTCACCATCAGGATCCGAGGAACGTGCCAGTCCCTTTGGGCCGCCGCCGGGATACGACGAGGCCGTGGGAGGTCTCATGGCCTCCACAGACTGGGAAGCAGGCGATTATGCGGACCCTGGAGACCGGGAAGACGAGCCCGAAGATTGGGACGCAGACGAACAGTGAATGGTCCAAATAAATTTTTTCTATTATAAGTTCTAAAATTTTTGTATCTATCCTATTTTTCTTCTCTTTCATTATTGGTATAAAAAGTTTCTTTCTATATAAAACATGAGTTTAGTTTAATGTTCCCGTCCCCCTTTCAGGATTTTGTTGTTTGTTTTTCACAGTTTAGTCTTACTTTTGGTCGGCGTGGTCGTTTGGTTTGGCAATGGCTTTTTCTCTTTTTTTTTTACATATTTTCTTATTTCTAAAAAAATTTTTTTTGTTATCTTCCTAATTTCTAAAATTGTTTCTAATTATCTATTCCTATTCTTATCTTTTCTTTACTACCTTATTAATTTCTACTGGGTTTTTTTTTTTTTGTATATACTTATTGGTATTATACGTTTTATAACTTTTTTTTTTGATTGTTATCGTAAATGGTTAATTAGTTTCTAATCTAGTTTAATAATATAATATTTATATTTTATGTTATTTATTATTTTGTAATTATTATTTAACACTAGCGGGGGAGGGTTTTGTTTTTTTTTTCTTTTGTTTTTAGTTTATATTAATATATGTATATATGTTTTTATTAATCTAGTTTTCCTTACATCTATGCTTTAATAATTGTTTATGTATGTCCTCTGCCCTTTTGTTTTTATTATTATTTTATTAGTACTAATTGGTTTTTTGTGGTTTGTAGAAACCACTTACATTTATTTTCTATGTGCTAAACTATTAGTGATAGTGCTCCTTTTTATGTGACCGTTTGAAGTGGTGACATTAGACCACTTGCACTGACCTAGCAGGTGGTAGGGTGCGGGTCCTTTTAAGAGGGGTAGGTTCGATTATTTCGATTTGTTCGATTTGTTCCTCCGCCTCTGGGGTTTTCTCGGAATTGCGTGAACGGTAATTTTTAATGAATGGGACTAGCCATTTGGCGACCAGGTACAGTACCATACATGTGATGGCAGCACCAATTAAGGATACTGATGTTGCTGCTAGGACATGTGTAGGGTGGTGACTGATATGATGAACTATTTTTTGTAATTTTTCGTCCAGTTCTTTTAATGACTGGGTACCTTCTAGGATGATGCTGTTAGTGTCATCTCCTGAATATAGTTCTGTCTGTATTTTTTCAGACTGTACTTTGTTTTTGGTTTCATTGAGATATTTTTCTACCACTTGCTCTAATGGAGCGATATTTGGGAAGTAGTTGGGTTGTTTGAGACTCAATGACTGGATATTCTCTGCCTCATAGTGTAGGATTTGGGATCCTACTTGCAATTGGCAGGGATGGTTGATAGTGATTATTCCTTGACCTTCAATCTTTGAAGTTAAAAATTGTTGGGTACACTGGAGGTGTACAATTGTAAGTTCTATCAACGAGAATATCCACGAATTGGGTTTACTTAATTTGGCGATTATTATGTCGAGTAAGGCTTGCTACCTGTACTCAATCTCGACAATTTGTAAGGTCAGGCTTGAAATTATTTCCTGTCTCAATTGTCTCATCAGTAAATCATCCGTTATGTTTTGCATTCTATTTACCTGGAGATTTATTTGACGTTGTCTTTCCTGCAGAGATGTCAATGGCTTTTGAATTTGCTGTAGTGTAGTTTTGACTACACTGATCTGCTGTCTTTCCAGCCCGGCTAGTGCTTTTGTATTTGTTTCGAGCTCCTCGAGTTGACTGTATACTTCCCGTTCATTAGTGCTGTCCATGGTCCCGAATAGGTAGTGCATTGCATTCCCTATTCCATCAAAGATAGATCTTGTTGATCTTGATTTTGGGACCACTTCTCGAATGACACTTGTTCTTCTCTTGATATTTTCCAAGAGAGAATGAACGTGTTTTTGTTGAACCAGGCATAGCTCATCCGTTTGAGAGCGATTTGAACATAGTCGGTGAACTAAGTGTTCCGCCTGTTCTGCCATAAGTGTTTGGTTGTCCAGTTCCCTTAGATTGATCTCAGTTAAGATGTTCCATGTACTATGGTAGACTTGTAATTTTCCTAGATCCTCATACAGTATTCCTGTATTGTTCAGGGGACTTATGGTGTAGGCTTCCGTTTGTATTTGTCCCATTGCCAGATGGAAACAGCATATTAACACCAATATGTGCTTCATGTTCTGTAGAAAATGAAGGATAGGCTTCGTTAGTCAATTAGTCATACTGGAAGCTTTTTGTGGTAATCCTAATAGCACTTAATTTAATTGTAGAATTTAGTATGGACCTAACCTATTTGCTAAAGATATATGTACCAGTATACTACTCATAATAGGGCTTCAAACGGTTGTTGTGGACGACAACCTGCCGCTTGCCTATTTTTATGGTAGTGTTTGTTGGACTGGGTACATTGATTACCAGATATGGGCCAACCCAGATTTGAGACAGTTTTGTTTGCGGCTTTCACTTTTGAGGAGGACTTTGTCTCCTAGGTGGAAAGTGAGAGGCCGGACTGTTTTGTCGTAATATGCCTTTGGGCGTTGTTTGCTGGCTAAGAGATTTTTCGAGCCGTGGCATACGATTTTTGTAATCTGTATTTTAGCATATGGTAATAACTTTCGTGGTTATAAACCGGTTCAGGATCCCGTTTTAAATTAGTTGGGACATCCGCTGTGAAGCCGTAAAGGCAATCCATCGGGGTTAATTTAGTACCCTCGTGTACACTGTTATTGTACACGAATGCAGCGGTTCGTAGGAATTGATCCCATGTTTTAGGATTTTCATCTACAATTCTACGCAGATATTCGATTAATGGTCTATGGGCACGCTCTAGTGCTCCATTAGACTGTGGATGGTATGCGGAAGTCTGTAACTTCTTTACTTTTAGGAGTTTGCAGACCTTCTTGAATAGCTCACTCAGAAAATTAGTTCCCTGATCGGTGACTATTCTCTTTGGAATGCGATAACGCGTGACAATCTCATTGAAAAAGATTTGCGCCACCGTTACTGCTTCTCCATTAGGTATGGCATACCAATCGACAAATTTGGTAAGGTTATCTTGAAAAGTTAAGATATATTTATTACCTGATATGGTCTCTTCTAGTGGACCTACTATATCGAGGTAAACCTTGTCGAAAGGTTGTTCTGCGATGTCCGTTATTACCATGGGCATCTTGAATTGTGGAGATGCTTTCATTGTTTGGCACTTAGGGCATTTCTTTATGTACCTTTTTATATCGCTAAGCATGTGTCTCCACCAATACTTGCGTCTAATGCGTTTATAGGTCTTAATGACACCCTGATGGCCGCCGAAAGGAGAGTCGTGATAATCCTTTAGGATTGTTTGGACTTCCTTGGGGGTCGTGATTATCTCAGGTGCCTTGACTGGACATATTTCTTATTCAAGCGTAGCCGGGGGTTGTATTTCTGCCTCTGGGGTTCATTTTCTTTATGTTCCGCTGCCGTGGGCTGTGTTTCAGCGCTGGGCCTCGTACTGGCCTCTTGGGCTTTCTGTTTTTGAGCTCTAGTCACAGCGAAGCAATGAGCGGGTTTCTTTGTTTTCCTTTTATTTGGGGGATTATTTTCCTCCACATCAGAGTCCATTGTGTGGTGGACTTGGGCTTGTACCGTTAAGGTATTGCCTGTATAGTCTTCGTTTAATACTTGTGGAATGCGGCTTAATGCATCCGCATTGGTATTATACTTCCCTGGTTTGTATTCGATGGTGTAATCGAACTCTGACAATTTGTGGTGAAATCTCACCAAACGGGAAGTTGGGTTTTAACATTAAAGACTCCTTTGAGAGGCTTGTGGTCAGTGTAGACCGTGAATTTCCTTCCTTGGAGATAGCATCGGAAATTTCTAGTTGCCCAGACTATAGCCAATAACTCCTTTTCAATAGTGGAGTAGTTTTTCTCGGCTGTGTTTAGCGTTCGGCTTGCATAGGCGATAGGCTGGTCTTTTCCCACTTCTCCTTGGGAAAGTACAGCTCCTAAAGCCTCGTTACTGGCGTCCGTTGTGAGATTAAATGGCTTTGTAAAATCTGGATAGATTAAAAGCGGTGGAGAAATTAAAGCATTTTTAATGCTTTGGAATGCCTCTTGGCATTTCTCGGTCCAAGTGAATTTTACATCCATTCGGAGCAAATTCGTTATTGGACGAACGATTTTAGAGAAGTCCGGAATGAACTTCCTGTAATAATTGGCAAGTCCCAAAAAGGACTGTACTTGCCTTACTGTTCTTGGAACAGGGAATGTCTGGACGCAGGCCGTTTTGCTGGGGTCTGGTAATGCACCTTCGCTAGAGCATTTGTGCCCTAGGTAAACAACTTCTCGTCTCAAGAACTGGCACTTCTCTGGCTGCAGTTTGAGGTTGTTTTCTCTCAATTTGTTGAAGACTTTGCGAAGCTTATTATTGTGGTCATTTAGGTTCTTACCATAAATGACGATGTCGTCAAGATAAACGAAACATTCGAGGCCTTGTAGGCCTGTCAGGACGAAGTTCATGTGGCGTTGGAATGTAGCGGGAGCTCCTTTGAGTCCGAATGGCATACGCTTAAATTCGTAGTGCCCGTAATTAGTGCTAAAGGCGGTCTTATGTCGATCCTTTTTGTCGACTAAGACTTGGTGATAGCCGTTGGCCAAATCGAGAGTGGTAAAGTACCAGGCATGACCTAGTTGGTCAAGAATATCCTCGATTCGTGGTAGCGGAAATGCATCGCCAATTGTCTTTTCGTTCAATTTACGAAAATCGACAACGACGCGCCACCTTTTTTCACCATCGGGTCCCGCCTTTTTGGGGACTACTAATAAGGGTGAATTCCAAGGGCTTTTGCTAGTTTGGACTATCCCGTTGTCTAGCATTTCTCTTAATTGCTCGTTGATTACTTGTCTCTGGGTTTCTGGTAATCGATAGGACTTTTGGTTTATTGGGGCCTGATCTTGTATTAATGGAATGTTATGGGTGATAGCGTTTGTATATGTAAGCTTATCACCTTTAAGGTAAAAGATATCTTTGTACTCATAACAGAGTTCGGATATCGAAGCTTTTTCTTCCGCATTTAGATTTGGGTCTAGGCTGAGCTCTTGGTCTAGCCTGTTGACTCGCGGAGTATGTGTGGGATCTTCCTGATCCGGAAATAAGTATCTTACGTGTTGTAAGACAGCTGTGTTTTCCGAAAAGCTTACGTTTCTTTTCTCACTTTGTGTAGCTGTGTACTTACTATCTGTTTTACTTACATTACTAGATGGCAGGGAATGGGCTTCCTGCAGTTTTAATGGTGGAGTACCATGTTTTATGGGTACTTTTGATTGGTCCGAGTACTCGCACGCATTCGTTTTTTGGCTTATGGGCCTTGAAGAATTGGTTTTCTTAATACTATTTGACGGTGGAGCCAACTTTGCCTTCAATGAGGTCTTACGGATCTCGCACGCGTCTTTTATCGGGCTCATTGGCCACTTTTTATTCTTAATACTAATCTTATTAAGTGGTGAAGTCGACTTTGCCTTTAAATAGGTCTTACTGAGTTCGCACGCACGGTTGATGGGGCTCTTGGGCCACTGTTGTTTCTTAACACTAACTTTGTTGGGTGGTGGAGTCGTCTTTGCCAGAGAATAGGTCTTACTGAGCTCACACGCACCTGTTGTTGGGCTTCTTATCCTTGTGGTTATCTTACATCTAGGTATATTGGATGGAGGAGTCAGCTGCATTTTGCTTGTCGGCTTCTGGAGCTCGCTCGCATCTTTAATTTGGCTATGGGGCCATGTAAAATTTTTGTAACTTATTTTCTTGGACGGTGGAGTTATTTTTGCCTCTACTCGGGTCTTACTGAGCTCGCACGCGTCTTGTATGGGGCTCTTGGGCCTCGTTAGTAGCTTATGTCTAGGTATTCTGGAAAAAGACGTTTTGCCTGACTTCTGTTCCGCCTTGGGAAGCTCACCGATGTTCGTGTTACTCGCTTGCGATTTATTCGGCTTGAGAACGTGTTGTGTATCAGTGGTTTCTCCTATTGGGATGACGGCGTAATCATATATAGGGAGCAGTTGTAACAATAAACTGTTGATGACTACGTGAAAATTGTTAATGTTGAGTATGGCAACTAGCACTGTTTCTTTCCCAGTAGGGAGTAAACTGTTGGCCAGGAAGACTCCATCGTCTATCTCTTTCGATAGACAGAGCATTTCTTCCTTCACTTGCAACGGGACTGTGGTGATCATTTGTGACCTAGCAGGTATGCATATTGGTTCCTCTAAAGTAACCAGATGCTGCCTCATTTCGCAGGTTTCTTGATCACCCAGACAGCTATTTTCGCATTCCGTCGGCTCTTGTTGAACCTGGCAGCCAGCATTACTCTTTTGAGATGCCTTGGAGACACTGCATGTAGATAGCTTAACCTGTTTAGGTTCCATCTTTTCTGCAAGTGACCTCACTTCGACTGCTTTTCTGGAATACAGCTTGTCCGTTTTGCATGACAAGGGCACAGTAAACTCTTCGGGAGTTTCCTCCCGGCATATTTACCGCCAGGCTCACTACCATTTGCGTGTTGCGGGTTGTCCGCGAGTGGGAAGGACCCATTCGCCTACTTCTTCACGAGCGGGGCCAGCGTCCTGCTGTGGTTTGGATGGAGCCCGCGGTGGCCGGGCATTCCTACACTACCAACCTGTTCCTGCTTCCTCATGGAGGTTTGGGATGGTCGGTCTCGGGTGAGTTTCCTCTTATATGTTTTTTTTTTTTTTTAACTAACCATTTAATATTTACAAGAGGCACCCTGGTTATCAGCGGGGAATTATCCTTTTGCTTCTGCTGCTTGTTTTCCGGGGATGACCCCGTGGCTGCCCTTTATCAGGCCTTTTTTGGCACTCCTCCCGCCTCACCATCAGGATCCGAGGAACGTGCCAGTCCCTTTGGGCCGCCGCCGGGATACGACGAGGCCGTGGGAGGTCTCATGGCCTCCACAGACTGGGAAGCAGGCGATTATGCGGACCCTGGAGACCGGGAAGACGAGCCCGAAGATTGGGACGCAGACGAACAGTGAATGGTCCAAATAAATTTTTTCTATTATAAGTTCTAAAATTTTTGTATCTATCCTATTTTTCTTCTCTTTCATTATTGGTATAAAAAGTTTCTTTCTATATAAAACATGAGTTTAGTTTAATGTTCCCGTCCCCCTTTCAGGATTTTGTTGTTTGTTTTTCACAGTTTAGTCTTACTTTTGGTCGGCGTGGTCGTTTGGTTTGGCAATGGCTTTTTCTCTTTTTTTTTTACATATTTTCTTATTTCTAAAAAAATTTTTTTTGTTATCTTCCTAATTTCTAAAATTGTTTCTAATTATCTATTCCTATTCTTATCTTTTCTTTACTACCTTATTAATTTCTACTGGGTTTTTTTTTTTGTATATACTTATTGGTATTATACGTTTTATAACTTTTTTTTTTGATTGTTATCGTAAATGGTTAATTAGTTTCTAATCTAGTTTAATAATATAATATTTATATTTTATGTTATTTATTATTTTGTAATTATTATTTAACACTAGCGGGGGAGGGTTCTGTTTTTTTTTCTTTTGTTTTTAGTTTATATTAATATATGTATATATGTTTTTATTAATCTAGTTTTCCTTACATCTATGCTTTAATAATTGTTTATGTATGTCCTCTCCCCTTTTGTTTTTATTATTATTTTATTAGTACTAATTGGTTTTTTGTGGTTTGTAGAAACCACTTACATTTATTTTCTATGTGCTAAACTATTAGTGATAGTGCTCCTTTTTATGTGACCGTTTGAAGTGGTGACATTAGACCACTTGCACTGACCTAGCAGGTGGTAGGGTGCGGGTCCTTTTAAGAGGGGTAGGTTCGATTATTTCGATTTGTTCGATTTGTTCCTCCGCCTCTGGGGTTTTCTCGGAATTGCGTGAACGGTAATTTTTAATGAATGGGACTAGCCATTTGGCGACCAGGTACAGTACCATACATGTGATGGCAGCACCAATTAAGGATACTGATGTTGCTGCTAGGACATGTGTAGGGTGGTGACTGATATGATGAACTATTTTTTGTAATTTTTCGTCCAGTTCTTTTAATGACTGGGTACCTTCTAGGATGATGCTGTTAGTGTCATCTCCTGAATATAGTTCTGTCTGTATTTTTTCAGACTGTACTTTGTTTTTGGTTTCATTGAGATATTTTTCTACCACTTGCTCTAATGGAGCGATATTTGGGAAGTAGTTGGGTTGTTTGAGACTCAATGACTGGATATTCTCTGCCTCATAGTGTAGGATTTGGGATCCTACTTGCAATTGGCAGGGATGGTTGATAGTGATTATTCCTTGACCTTCAATCTTTGAAGTTAAAAATTGTTGGGTACACTGGAGGTGTACAATTGTAAGTTCTATCAACGAGAATATCCACGAATTGGGTTTACTTAATTTGGCGATTATTATGTCGAGTAAGGCTTGCTACCTGTACTCAATCTCGACAATTTGTAAGGTCAGGCTTGAAATTATTTCCTGTCTCAATTGTCTCATCAGTAAATCATCCGTTATGTTTTGCATTCTATTTACCTGGAGATTTATTTGACGTTGTCTTTCCTGCAGAGATGTCAATGGCTTTTGAATTTGCTGTAGTGTAGTTTTGACTACACTGATCTGCTGTCTTTCCAGGCCGGCTAGTGCTTTTGTATTTGTTTCGAGCTCCTCGAGTTGACTGTATACTTCCCGTTCATTAGTGCTGTCCATGGTCCCGAATAGGTAGTGCATTGCATTCCCTATTCCATCAAAGATAGATCTTGTTGATCTTGATTTTGGGACCACTTCTCGAATGACACTTGTTCTTCTCTTGATATTTTCCAAGAGAGAATGAACGTGTTTTTGTTGAACCAGGCATAGCTCATCCGTTTGCGAGCGATTTGAACATAGTCGGTGAACTAAGTGTTCCGCCTGTTCTGCCATAAGTGTTTGGTTGTCCAGTTCCCTTAGATTGATCTCAGTTAAGATGTTCCATGTACTATGGTAGACTTGTAATTTTCCTAGATCCTCATACAGTATTCCTGTATTGTTCAGGGGACTTATGGTGTAGGCTTCCGTTTGTATTTGTCCCATTGCCAGATGGAAACAGCATATTAACACCAATATGTGCTTCATGTTCTGTAGAAAATGAAGGATAGGCTTCGTTAGTCAATTAGTCATACTGGAAGCTTTTTGTGGTAATCCTAATAGCACTTAATTTAATTGTAGAATTTAGTATGGACCTAACTTATTTGCTAAAGATATATGTACCAGTATACTACTCATAATAGGGCTTCAAACGGTTGTTGTGGACGACAACCTGCCGCTTGCCTATTTTTATGGTAGTGTTTGTTGGACTGGGTACATTGATTACCAGATATGGGCCAACCCAGATTTGAGACAGTTTTGTTTGCGGCTTTCACTTTTGAGGAGGACTTTGTCTCCTAGGTGGAAAGTGAGAGGCCGGACTGTTTTGTCGTAATATGCCTTTGGGCGTTGTTTGCTGGCTAAGAGATTTTTACGAGCCGTGGCATACGATTTTTGTAATCTGTATTTTAGCATATGGTAATAACTTTCGTGGTTATAAACCGGTTCAGGATCCCGTTTTAAATTAGTTGGGACATCCGCTGTGAAGCCGTAAAGGCAATCCATCGGGGTTAATTTAGTACCCTCGTGTACACTGTTATTGTACACGAATGCAGCGGTTCGTAGGAATTGATCCCATGTTTTAGGATTTTCATCTACAATTCTACGCAGATATTCGATTAATGGTCTATGGGCACGCTCTAGTGCTCCATTAGACTGTGGATGGTATGCGGAAGTCTGTAACTTCTTTACTTTTAGGAGTTTGCAGACCTTCTTGAATAGCTCACTCAGAAAATTAGTTCCCTGATCGGTGACTATTCTCTTTGGAATGCGATAACGCGTGACAATCTCATTGAAAAAGATTTGCGCCACCGTTACTGCTTCTCCATTAGGTATGGCATACCAATCGACAAATTTGGTAAGGTTATCTTGAAAAGTTAAGATATATTTATTACCTGATATGGTCTCTTCTAGTGGACCTACTATATCGAGGTAAACCTTGTCGAAAGGTTGTTCTGCGATGTCCGTTATTACCATGGGCATCTTGAATTGTGGAGATGCTTTCATTGTTTGGCACTTAGGGCATTTCTTTATGTACCTTTTTATATCGCTAAGCATGTGTCTCCACCAATACTTGCGTCTAATGCGTTTATAGGTCTTAATGACACCCTGATGGCCGCCGAAAGGAGAGTCGTGATAATCCTTTAGGATTGTTTGGACTTCCTTGGGGGTCGTGATTATCTCAGGTGCCTTGACTGGACATATTTCTTATTCAAGCGTAGCCGGGGGTTGTATTTCTGCCTCTGGGGGTTCATTTTCTTTATGTTCCGCTGCCGTGGGCTGTGTTTCAGCGCTGGGCCTCGTACTGGCCTCTTGGGCTTTCTGTTTTTGAGCTCTAGTCACAGCGAAGCAATGAGCGGGTTTCTTTGTTTTCCTTTTATTTGGGGGATTATTTTCCTCCACATCAGAGTCCATTGTGTGGTGGACTTGGGCTTGTACCGTTAAGGTATTGCCTGTATAGTCTTCGTTTAATACTTGTGGAATGCGGCTTAATGCATCCGCATTGGTATTATACTTCCCTGGTTTGTATTCGATGGTGTAATCGAACTCTGACAATTTGTGGTGAAATCTCACCAAACGGGAAGTTGGGTCTTTAACATTAAAGACTCCTTTGAGAGGCTTGTGGTCAGTGTAGACCGTGAATTTCCTGCCTTGGAGATAGCATCGGAAATTTCTAGTTGCCCAGACTATAGCCAATAACTCCTTTTCAATAGTGGAGTAGTTTTTCTCGGCTGTGTTTAGCGTTCGGCTTGCATAGGCGATAGGCTGGTCTTTTCCCACTTCTCCTTGGGAAAGTACAGCTCCTAAAGCCTCGTTACTGGCGTCCGTTGTGAGATTAAATGGCTTTGTAAAATCTGGATAGATTAAAAGCGGTGGAGAAATTAAAGCATTTTTAATGCTTTGGAATGCCTCTTGGCATTTCTCGGTCCAAGTGAATTTTACATCCTTTCGGAGCAAATTCGTTATTGGACGAACGATTTTAGAGAAGTCCGGAATGAACTTCCTGTAATAATTGGCAAGTCCCAAAAAGGACAGTACTTGCCTTACTGTTCTTGGAACAGGGAATGTCTGGACGCAGGCCGTTTTGCTGGGGTCTGGTAATGCACCTTCGCTAGAGCATTTGTGCCCTAGGTAAACAACTTCTCGTCTCAAGAACTGGCACTTCTCTGGCTGCAGTTTGAGGTTGTTTTCTCTCAATTTGTTGAAGACTTTGCGAAGCTTATTATTGTGGTCATTTAGGTTCTTACCATAAATGACGATGTCGTCAAGATAAACGAAACATTCGAGGCCTTGTAGGCCTGTCAGGACGAAGTTCATGAGGCGTTGGAATGTAGCGGGAGCTCCTTTGAGTCCGAATGGCATACGCTTAAATTCGTAGTGCCCGTAATTAGTGCTAAAGGCGGTCTTATGTCGATCCTTTTTGTCGACTAAGACTTGGTGATAGCCGTTGGCCAAATCGAGAGTGGTAAAGTACCAGGCATGACCTAGTTGGTCAAGAATATCCTCGATTCGTGGTAGCGGAAATGCATCGCCAATTGTCTTTTCGTTCAATTTACGAAAATCGACAACGACGCGCCACCTTTTTTCACCATCGGGTCCCACCTTTTTGGGGACTACTAATAAGGGTGAATTCCAAGGGCTTTTGCTAGTTTGGACTATCCCGTTGTCTAGCATTTCTCTTAATTGCTCGTTGATTACTTGTCTCTGGGTTTCTGGTAATCGATAGGACTTTTGGTTTATTGGGGCCTGATCTTGTATTAATGGAATGTTATGGGTGATAGCGTTTGTATATGTAAGCTTATCACCTTTAAGGTAAAAGATATCTTTGTACTCATAACAGAGTTCGGATATCGAAGCTTTTTCTTCCGCATTTAGATTTGGGTCTAGGCTGAGCTCTTGGTCTAGCCTGTTGACTCGCGGAGTATGTGTGGGATCTTCCTGATCCGGAAATAAGTATCTTACGTGTTGTAAGACAGCTGTGTTTTCCGAAAAGCTTACGTTTCTTTTCTCACTTTGTGTAGCTGTGTACTTACTATCTGTTTTACTTACATTACTAGATGGCAGGGAATGGGCTTCCTGCAGTTTTAATGGTGGAGTACCATGTTTTATGGGTACTTTTGATTGGTCCGAGTACTCGCACGCATTCGTTTTTTGGCTTATGGGCCTTGAAGAATTGGTTTTCTTAATACTATTTGACGGTGGAGCCAACTTTGCCTTCAATGAGGTCTTACGGATCTCGCACGCGTCTTTTATCGGGCTCATTGGCCACTTTTTATTCTTAATACTAATCTTATTAAGTGGTGAAGTCGACTTTGCCTTTAAATAGGTCTTACTGAGTTCGCACGCACGGTTGATGGGGCTCTTGGGCCACTGTTGTTTCTTAACACTAACTTTGTTGGGTGGTGGAGTCGTCTTTGCCTGAGAATAGGTCTTACTGAGCTCACACGCACCTGTTGTTGGGCTTCTTATCCTTGTGGTTATCTTACATCTAGGTATATTGGATGGAGGAGTCAGCTGCATTTTGCTTGTCGGCTTCTGGAGCTCGCTCGCATCTTTAATTTGGCTATGGGGCCATGTAAAATTTTTGTAACTTATTTTCTTGGACGGTGGAGTCATTTTTGCCTCTACTCGGGTCTTACTGAGCTCGCACGCGTCTTGTATGGGGCTCTTGGGCCTCGTTAGTAGCTTATGTCTAGGTATTCTGGAAAAAGACGTCTTGCCTGACTTCTGTTCCGCCTTGGGAAGCTCACCGATGTTCGTGTTACTCGCTTGCGATTTATTCGGCTTGAGAACGTGTTGTGTATCAGTGGTTTCTCCTATTGGGATGACGGCGTAATCATATATAGGGAGGAGTTGTAACAATAAACTGTTGATGACTACGTGAAAATTGTTAATGTTGAGTATGGCAACTAGCACTGTTTCTTTCCCAGTAGGGAGTAAACTGTTGGCCAGGAAGACTCCATCGTCTATCTCTTTCGATAGACAGAGCATTTCTTCCTTCACTTGCAACGGGACTGTGGTGATCATTTGTGACCTAGCAGGTATGCATATTGGTTCCTCTAAAGTAACCAGATGCTGCCTCATTTCGCAGGTTTCTTGATCACCCAGACAGCTATTTTCGCATTCCGTCGGCTCTTGTTGAACCTGGCAGCCAGCATTACTCTTTTGAGATGCCTTGGAGACACTGCATGTAGATAGCTTAACCTGTTTAGGTTCCATCTTTTCTGCAAGTGACCTCACTTCGACTGCTTTTCTGGAATACAGCTTGTCCGTTTTGCATGACAAGGGCACAGTAAACTCTTCGGGATTTGTTTCCGTACAAGGAAACTTGAGTGCTTTATTTGGCCCTTCAACATTACAATTGTTTGATAGGAAATCGTTTCCTAATAGGCCGTCATCGGAAAGACCTGGCAGGTTTTGTACCACCTGAAACTTGCAGGGAATTTTATTTTTAAAATTGAAGTTGCCCTTGCAATTTCCCAATGTCTTTCCGGCTCCAAAAGGGGTCTGTAAAGTGCATGCCTCATTGGAATTAATTATATTGAGGTCTTTAATTGCTCTTTTCTTAATAATACTAACCTCAGCGCCAGTGTTCACTACTAGTTTTGTATGGCCGTTAAGGCTTATGTCCAGTGGAAGTTTCACTGTAGGGACACCGGGTTCGGGCGCTTGAGGTGACCCTTTTAATTTGCGTTGTGGGTTTAAAGTCGAGCCGGGGAGTTTTGGGTCGACTGCATGTCGTTTCCCTGACTCCGGGCTTCCCATTTTTTCTTTTGGCGGCAATCTTCGTCTGCGTGTCCTCGGCGACCACAAAAGGTGCATTTGAGTCTTATGTTGAAGACTTGAGGACTTTTTGTGTTGTGTTGCTCTTGTGTAGATCTATTGGAGAGGCGTGGAGGAACAATTTGTTGCGTCTGTTGTGTTTTTCTGCAATCACGGACGTCATGTCCATAGATTTTGCAGTTTGAGCAGAAAGGGGTGTTCTTGCGCTTAAGGCAATCTGAATACGTATGACCCTTTCGCTGGCAGAAATTACACGTGATGTTACGGACCAGTGCATCTGTATCCGAGTTTCTGGCATCATTGTTTGTAAATGGCCTTTGCCGTGACTGTGATGAACCTGGATTATTCACATTGCGTGAAAACTGATTTGGGTTTGGAGCTCGAGGTGATGCGAACATAGGTGTGGATGGCATTTGACAGTAAGGAGCTCTGTAGTAAGCTCTCACTCGTAAATCTTGGTCTGCTGGAGCCAATGGAGGAGCTTGTACCAGAGGAGTCTGGATGAATGTAGCACTTTGTTGTAGTTTCTCCATGTCCAGGGCCTTTTGGATTAATGCTTCTAAATCACCTTCTCCCTGCGTGAGCAAATATTGACACAGGTGTGTGTTAGTTACTCCACTTTTCAAAGCGTTCTTGGCAAAATCCATCAGCTGTGTTTTCACAGCAGGGACTGACTGCCTCAACTCCATACTTCTGTGTCGCTGCCTCGTTGCAAATCGTCAACAACTGTTTCAATCTTGTAATGAACACAGTGAGAGATTCTAACGGGTTTTGCCTAGTAGTGATTAACTTATTCACTAACTCTTGGTATGTCTCACGGGGAAGGTATGTTCTATTTAGACGTTCCTCTACCTCACTAAATGAAGCAGGGACGTCTGAAGCGAATAATTGGTATGCGTCACCTCTGAGTCTTGTGGGAAGGACCTGAATGAAAGCCACTTTTTCTTCATTATTTAGGCACTGCATAGTTTGTTTGCAGCAGCCAATGAAGGTTTGTAGCTCTCGTCCCAATTGTGGGGTACTTTCACCCGAAAATAAGGGGACGAGTTGAGCTGTGAGCTTAGCTACATTAGCGTAGTCCACCATTGTGTTTAGTCTATTGACTGGAAATTTAAATTTGGGTGGACTAACTGGGCTTGTTTCTGGGCTGACTTCCGTTAAGGATTCTTCGAGCAAATCGATCAGCAGGTCTTCGGGAGTTGGTTCAGCTACTTCACCGTCACTGTCACTATCACTATCACTGTCACTTAACCTAACACTCTTATTCTTTTCTAGATCTAAACTGAGTGAGCGTCGAGATTCGGAAAACTGTTCTAGTTCCTCTCGGAACTTTATTGTTTTTTCCTTTAAGGTATTTAACTCGGCGAGTCTGGTCTCACGCTCTGTTTTTAATTTGTGATCTAAGGCGTCACAATGGGTAATCGTCAGTTTATCCGATTCCCTCGCTCTCTCGTATAATTTATTTAAAAATTTAGCTAAACTTACTTGACTATTCGGACCTGGCAGAACGGTTCCGCTTCGGAGTCGAGGTCCTGTTGAGCAAGATTCGGCAGCAGATGCTGTACCTTCACCGGGGTGCTGTGTTTTTGCACCGGGGGCTGATCCCGCGTCGGTTAAAGATGGAGAATTTTCCCTCGCTGCTGTTTCTGTTTCCTGCTGAGGTAGAGCAGGATTGTCGGCTGGCATATGATGCGTTGTTTGGTGAAAGGGGGGCTCCTTGCCTGCTTAAGTCCCTTTGCTGTGACTGAGAGGGGGGTTTCTTTAACCGCCTTCGAGTTCCCTCTGAATCCTTTGTCGGTTGATTTCGGTTTGTTTTGCAGCTGGGGGGCCTTTGGGCCATCTTAACTTCCCCTGGATCTAATTGAAAAGGGGGCTTACGAGCCGTCTTCGATTTCCTCTTCAACTCAGGATCGTTGACTGCTAGTGTTTGGTTATCTGCTTGGCTGGAACTTCAGGCTGCTTATCGAGCTGTGTCCTGGCTGATCTGTATTCGTCCTTCTGGGGGAGTTCGAGATATTTCCTTCTGTGGACTGTTCACTGGTATCCCTCGGTGGTGCCTGTGCACTAATTGGGGTGAACGCTTGCCCGCCTGGAGCAGAGGCGCCTAGAGATGGTATCTACCCGAGTGTTGGGGGTGACTTGGCCTGAGTGGCTTAGTCAATGGGACCCCTTAGGTTCGAAGGATTAAGGCTTTTCAAGCTTTTACGATCGTTTTGACTAGATCAAGCTTCCTCAATCCTACCGGCTGCGCCAATTTAGTTACATACAACAACCAATTTTGTCATATATAGACAATCAAAAAGGGGTACTCACTGTCACTTAGCGTGTGTAATGGAGGTACGTATCCCATGGTGTTGTCATTTGATAATACACTTGTTCGTAGTAACTTTTTATTTCTCAACAACTCTTTCTTTAACAATGCTCTTCTTTTTTTTCAGATTTTCGTTAACACAAATTTTCTGCAACAACCACTTTTCTTATTATTTAGATTTTATACTTTTCTTTGCCAAAAACTTTTCTTCCTTTTCACATTTTCTTTTACACAACTTTTTTGTAACAGCCACTTTTGTTGTTATTTAGATTTTCTTTCCTTTGCCAAAAAAAACTACCGTGACCGCGCCGCTGCAAGTACCGTTATTCGCTCCTAAAAACCGACTGCCCCGAGACTTAGATTTTTCAATCGTAAGTCTCTTCGTTCAGGATAGGAAAATGCTTAATTAGCATTCCTATCCTGAGAAAATTATTTACCACTGGGCATGTTTAAACATGCCCAGAATTATCGCGACGAACGATGGTTGAAATTGAAATTTGATATTTTCATAAATATCGACCATCGTCTTGCTACCGTGCATACATTGTTGCGATCACAATGTATGCAGCTCGCGACAATTTGCTGATAAGGACTTTTTTTTCGGTGAAGACTTGATCGTTTCAGTCTTCACTGACGTAAAATTTTCAGGCGCATGATATGTATGTATGTATATATGTACATACATATCGTATTTACGACAAATCTTACTGAAGGTAGGATTTGTCGTGGGGCTTTTTTTTTATCGAAACGACTTGGGTTGAAATTTAAAACATTTATTTTTCCCAAGTCGTTTTGTGGGAAAAATATGTTGATTATATGCGAAGGAATTTGAAGAAATTGCTGATGGCAATTTCTTCGCCTTTTTAGGAGATAAGCTAACCATGTTTTAAGCATGATTAGCTTATTTCTATTTATGAAAATTAAATATTTTCCACTGATTTTTCCAACGAGAATTATTAATTATAATTATCATTTTTAACCCTTTTTAGGTATATAACAAATGGTTAAATTTGAAGAAGACTAAATTCCCTACATATTTTGTAATGGGTGGCGCAAAAGTAATGACCCTATTTGGTTCAGCTACAACTTCTTTTCTAAATTAGAAAACTAGAATTAGTTTTTTTTATATATATATATTTGTGCCATGAAATTTCGTCGCATTAAGATTTGAAGATGAATGATGTCGCTTAAATGCTGACCTTCTGAGTTGATGCACAATTCAGCCCTGTTTATCACATTTTCCATAACTTGCCGTAACACTTCCTGCGATATGTTCATTATTTCTTGATGAATTATTCCGTAAAAACATTGACACGATTATTCCACGTGAGTATAACGGTACATGTTTATTTTTAGTAATTTTACATTTGTTTACTACACAATTTTCAATATCAGAATGGCAGGAGATGTCACATAAAAAAAATATAAGTAATTTCTATAGTGCCAGTACTTTTGAGCCACCAGTTACAAACACTTTTTTTTAAAACTAATGTGTAACGAGTTAGAGCGGCGGAAACGTGAACATTCTTCCAAAAAAATGTATACCCTTATACAGGGTGTTTCGCCCATTGTGGTCCAAATGACAGGAGGTGATACAGTCACCTAGTCAAACAAAACATTGCATGGCAAAGGGGGAGCAGCATGTCAACCGTTTCGAAGTTACAGGGTGATGAAGAAAATTTACTAGTCTTTCACAAAATACGTACTCTTCTGGTAACTTTTGCTCACCTCTGGGGGTCGGTAAACGCATCTCCCTTCCGAATATGAGCTTGGCTGGGGTCTCCGGTCGTATTGTGAACAGCTGCTCGATAAGCCATTAGAACTATAGGATTATGTCGATCCCAATGACTTTGATGACAGTCGACTACCTTCCTTAGATGTTCGATCAATGTTCTATTGACGCGCTACACCACGCCATCAAATTGTGGGTGTAGAAGAGTTGTTCTGGTTTTTCTTATTCACTGCATTTTACACATCTCCTTGAAAGTCCGTAATTCGTAGTTTCGGTCTTGGTCCGAAGTTCATGAGGCACACTACTGACCCAATTCGTTATTATTTGTTCCGCAACTGTGGTTGCCCCATGATTAGGGATTGCATAAGTTTCAGGCTATTTATTGACATAGTCATAGCAATTAATATATAACGGTTATCGCTATCCGTTTCTGGAAAAAGTTCAGTGATGTCTACAGCTATCCTTTCAAATCGGGACATTATACTTATGCATTTCTCCTCTGCTTATGTGTGGCGGCCCTTTGAAAGAAGTACAGACAGTTGCTCTGCGGCACCACTCCTCCACATCTTCTCACATATGTAGCCAATAAAACCTTTCTCGTAATTTGGAAATTGTTTTATTCATTCCCAAATGTCCTCCAGAGTTTCACTGCGCATTTCTTCTAGAGCATCGTTGACCTTTGCTGCTGGCATAACTATCTGCATTTGGAAGATGGTTCCACGGTTACAAACTGTATAGTTGCTGTTGTTTTTTCTTCCACCCGGACTCAATATTTGTACTCAAGTTTGCATGGACGTCGAGAAAGGGCGTCTGTATTTCCATGTATATAACCTCTTAGGTGTTGGATTTCGAAGTCATAAGCTTGGAGTCGCTCTGTCCATCTGGCCACTTGTCCCTCAGGATTCTTAAACTGCAAAAGCCATTTAAGCGCTACGGTCAGTGCGAAGGATAAAGTTTTCCCCGTAGAAATATTTATGAAAATTCTATATGGAGTTTACAATGGTAAGTAGCTCTTTTCTTGCAGCACATTAATTTTTTCTGGTTTTGAAAATGCTGGCATCCCTGTCCAATGTATACATATGTATGTTTTTCCCAGCTTCGGATAGTGAAGTACTGGAGTTTCACAGAGCTGTTGCTTCAAGTTTTCGAAACTTTCATTAAATTTGTCCTACCATATGGACGGCTTTTCTTTTTCTGTAAGTTCATGTAGGTTTCTTCCTATATCTGTAAAACCTTTAACGAATCGTTTGTAATAGATAGCTATACCGAAAAAAGCTCCGTAATTGATGTTTGTCCTATGGAACTGGCCAATTTTTCATGGCTCTATGTTTTCGGGATCGGTTCTTATTCCTTGTGATAAAACTATATGCCCCAAATTATTCACTTCATTTTTTAATAGAGCACATTTATTTGCGCTGAGCTATAGTTTCGCATCTCTCAATCTTTGAAGTACGTCTCGTAAATTGCTTGTATGTTCCTCGAATGTCCTTCTGATTATTATTATGTCGTCTAAGTAAACGAAGCATGTTTTCCAGGCTCATCCACGCAGAACACAATCAATGAGTCGTTCGAATGTGGTTCGAGCATTACCTAATCCAAATAGCATAACTTTGATTTGCCAAAAGCCACTGCCAACCCAGAAAGCAGCCGTCTCTTGGTACTCGGGATGTATTTCCACTTGCCAGTTGCCACCCTTCAAATTCAGTATGCAAAACCATTGCGCTCCGGAAAGGGTATCCAATGTGTCATCAATCTTTGAAACGGATGTCCTTCTGATTATTATTATGTCGTCTAAGTAAACGAAGCATGTTTTCCAGGCTCATCCAAGCAGAACACAATCAATGAGTCGTTCGAATGTGGTTCGAGCATTACCTAATCCAAATAGCATAACTTTGATTTGCCAAAAGCCACTGCCAACCCAGAAAGCAGCCGTCTCTTGGTACTCGGGATGTATTTCCACTTGCCAGTTGCCACCCTTCAAATTCAGTATGCAAAACCATTGCGCTCCGGAAAGGGTATCCAATGTGTCATCAATCTTTGAAACGGATAGCTATACTTTCTCGTTACAGTATTTAGTTGGCGGTAGTCTACATAGAATCGGGTGCTGCTATCCTTTTTCCTGACCAGAACATCTGGCGATATCAGGGCTGTTAGATTCGTATATTATGCCTTGTTTCTTCATGGAGTTCATCATACCTGCAACTTCTGGTTGTTTGGATAATGGCAATCGTCGTAGTGTCTGTCGAATGGGCCTGGAATCTCCTGTATTGATCCGATGCTGGACAAAATGTTGTCGTGTCCTCAGTAAAACACTCGCGTAATTTAAAGATAAAATTTTATTTACTTACTCAAATTAGTTTTATTACAAACACCAGTTACTTGCGATCGAAGTCCCGAATTTAAACTAATTAATTGGACACCAAACAGTTATCTCCAAATAAAATCCAACTTCTCACTGAACAACCGAATCGACCGTGCTCACCTCTATTCAACTAGGCGAAAGCGACTTTGACCCAGTGACCAGCGCAATACCTTGCAGTCATAATTACAAAGTATTACATCTATCACTGCCGACAGGTGGAGCCCCCTATACTGCATGTAAACAAACAGTGAGCCCAGCTGAGTATTTCACTATGCGAAGTGAATTACTTAACCATGACTCAATGCCCAGTTACATACAGCAGTGGATGCGACAGTTTTTAAGTAAACAGTTCGCAATCCCCAGGCATTTCACTGTGCGAAGTAAAATGCTTAGTTGTTGCAAATCGTTTAATTACCTGTACACCTGCTGCTAGCTCGAGTCGTGATGTCACAATTTCACCAATTGAATATTGGGTCACGACATTCCTCCCCCTGAGAAAAACTTATTCCTCAGAGGAATCAGGTCGGGGTGCTCAGTTAGGTCACAATACCTAACTTAACTAACTTACACAACAACTAAGGTACAATATTCACTATCATTTAAAAAAAAATTATAACTATGGTTCGGTTTACATACAATTTCTGTTCTATTCTTCTATATTTTTTCTCTTATTATTTTTTTTTATCATACATCATTTTTTCCATTGTCTTAACAAAAATTATTTTTCTTTTTATTTATATACCTACTTATTTCTCTTTTGATTTCTTCCTGTTTTCCGTTTACCAAAAAATATTCTTTAGTTCCAATTCTCACTAATCGTTATTTATTATACATATATTTAATTTACATGCTATATTATAATTTTCACATAAAAATTTCTCTCCTATGTAATGGTAATAATAATCGTTTACACCTTAAACAGAAGATAAGTCTTATTTTAATGCCAACAAGTAATTTCCTATGGCTAGTTCTACGTTATTTTATCTATTCTATTATCCTTATAAAAATATCATACTTGTTTTTTTACATGAATTTTACCTAATCATACTGCATACATAACTACATAAACAGAAACATTATAATATTAATATACTACTATAACATTGTACATATACACATGAAGTTTACATTTATTACAATTTTATCGAAATGAATTAATTATGAAAATATTCTTATTAGCCATAATACCCTCTTCTCCTTATCTATCGGTTGCCCGTGCCTACCCAGGTACCAATTAAATCAAGTGAATTAAAATACATTATAGCTATTCTAACCGGACGAGATGTTTTCCCACGACGGCAGGCAAGCTTCCAGTTTGCAAGTTTGCTGCTGTTGGCATGATTAACTCTATACTGTCGGCGACTTCCTTGTTCGCCTCTGTTGAGGTGGGTCTGCGATATTTAATGGATGTCGGGACAGTAGGTAGTATCGATACGCTGCCAGTACTTCGTCGTCCTTGCTGACGTTTCTAGCGTCTTACATGGAACATCATTACTGCTACTAAAGTCAAGCTGACGATGCTTATCAGCTCGGTCAAAAACGTGGCTGCTAAATAGAAACTGGTGCGGGTGATTCTGCTGCCTGTGAACTTCCTCGCTCTTGATGGCAGTCTGAACATTGGCTATCTTCTCAGCATGATCTTTCCAGGCTTGATTGAAATTACTTGCTGCTAGAAGTTGTAGTTCTCCTGTTTGAATCTTAGGATGTTCCGGGTTTCTTGGACCTGTTGGTGTCACGATGTTTTCCCATTTAGGTAGTTCCGAGTGGGCTAGCTGCCAGAGAGTTGCATTTCTGTGGGCGTCATCTTAGTAAGTTATGAGCAACTCTCGAATCTGCAGATGACAGCGTTCCTTTACGTCCAAAACTCCTATCGATGAGAGCTCTCCTATTTTGGTCGGGGAATTGCGGCAGTTGACCTCCAGCTTTGTTTTTTCGGCCATCACAAACAGCCAGTGATTTCTGGTCACCATTCGCGTTAGAGAGCTCCATTTCGGGATGACTTTCTCCTTACAACCTTAGTCTTGACATTAAAACTGCGAAACAGGTTGAACACGCAGTTATCGCCAATGGCCGTAATGACCGTAATGGCTCAACTGTGGGCACAGTAAATGGGTATGATCCGCCATGGTGATCAGCTGCTGACACTTCTGGTACTGGTGGTCATCTAGTAAGACATATTGCCTGTCGTGGTTGTTGGCTGAAATAAATTCCGCGCCTAAGTCATACACATGGTAGCCGGCTTCTTCTACTGCTGCAAGGATGGTGTAGATCTTGTGGGTCTCGAATGAAGTTCTCTGGGGTTGGGGAATGTCTACTCTGATGCGTTGATCAGTCAAGATGGCCTTCGCTTTAGCAATCTGAACTAATAACTGGAAATCCTGAAACTCCTCGATTAAGTCCAGTTCTTTGGTGGCATTGCTCATAATCTCAGTCAATTCCCGAGCATGGACTACTAGAGGATGTAACTTCCCGACGCTCAGCTGTCGCTTATCTCGCGTAGCTGGAGGGTCAGTAGTATTAGAACCTCATTTAATTCAACTCTGCGCTGCACTACTGCTAGCTCTCCATCAGTGGTTCTTTGCGCGGTGATAAGCCCAGAGATTCGGGTCCAAATTTGCTTTCGCTCTGCCCTTACCCATGATGAATTAAACACGTCGAACGTTGACTTCACAAGGGTAATCTGGTCTTCTCGAAGGCTGAAGGTACGATTCTCTTTCTCATTGAGATCATCTAGTGCAACGTAGATTTTTTTTTGGAATCCTCATGATCCATCGTTCCAAAAAGTGTTTTGGATACCCCATCAAAAAAGGATCGTTTTCTTCTTGAGGAAGCTCCAGCATGGGTGTGCTGTAATAATTCCTCTTCTTGCTGCTTAATTTGACTGACCCAACCGTCAATTTCCCTTACTGCTACCGTACATTTTGTTTCTACTCCAGTATGTATAATTTCGGTACAAAGACCGGCCACCAGGCTGTTGCAATTGACGGCGAACTTCAAATCATCTGATACATCTGGCATCTGCAACGTAGACAGGATAGTCCAATGCCGGGTGTAGAAGTGTGTCTTTGCCAGGTATTCATAGTAGTAAATTCATAGTAGACAGTATTTCAAATCCATTTAAATTATTCAATAGCTTTAAAAAAGATTCTAAAGACATTCATAACGATTTCCACAGTTTTCATAACAAGCTTCTGAACTAAAAATTAAAGAGAAATGTATAGAAATTAAAACTCTTCGAAATACACAAACCAAAATAAAGCGAGAGATTTATCAAAAATCTCTCAGAGACTGTGCAGATGAGTTTATGTTAACTCAGCATGCTGCATTCACAAAATTTAGCAATACATTAAGAGCTAAACACGAAAATAAGATCGAGCGCCTGAGGAGTAAGGCGATACTTGATCTTGGTATTAATGTCGGTACAAGGTGGTTTGAAAATCGCACTAATGTACATTTCCCAGACGATGTATGTTTGCTGCTTTCATTGGGGAAAAAATTCGGTCTACCATACAGTATCAATGATTTACCTCTCCTAACAATCAATGCTGATGGAGAACATATTTTGCAAGCGATCGATGATGACCATAGTAGGGATATTGCCAGAGTGAATTTTTGTAAATTGGTTAATGAGCAAAGATTCAAATCAAAATAAAATTAATTTGAAAAATTTATTTTAGAAGTATATGACAATACTATGAAATTTCTAGCTAAAAATAAAGAAATCTTAATTATCAGTGCGGATAAAGGAAATGTTACTGTTGCCACGCTGAAAAGCGAATACCTGGGAAAAATTAACTGTATACTTTTAGAAAAATCCACATACCGACCAATGAGAACTGACCCGACACAACGACTACAGACAAAAAATAATGAATACATAAAACAGTTGCAAAAAACCTTAGCCATTGACATTGACGACAAAATTAAACTCAAAATGACAACTTACAAGTCGGTCCCTCCAAGATTATATGGACTCCCAAAAATCCATAAACAAAACTGTCCCATTAGACCAATTGTGTCTTCAATTAATAGCCCAGCATACCAGTTATCGAAATATCTTGCAGACATTTTAAAGAATTTAACATCACAGTCAGAGTACAATGTTGTAAATTCCATAGTTTTCAAAGAAATAATTTCTAAGACTCAAATTGAGCCTAACGAATCTATGGTATCGTTTGACGTTGTATCTTTGCTTACCAGCTTTCCAACGAGACTGTGTTTGGAAATAATAAAAGAAAAATGGAATACCGTTGAGCCATTTACTAATTTAACAAAGAAAAAGTTCCTTGAAATGTTGGAATTTTGCATTATAGAAGCCAATTATTTCGTGTTTAATAAAGATATTTATAAACAAATCTCTGGTTTACCCATTGGAAGTCTACTTTCACCGATATTAGCAGATGTTGTTATGGAGGAACTACTCAATAACACTGTAAGCAAAGTTGAAAGAAGACCCAGATTATTAAAGAAATATGTGGATGATCTATTTTCAATTGTACCACACGACAACATTAACAATTTTCTCAATGAATTAAACAATTTTCACCCCAAACTACAGTTCACAGTAGAAATGGAAGTGAATGGTTGCTTACCTTTCCTGGACGTCAAAATCATAAGAAAAAACAAAGAGCTAATCACTGATTGGTATCAAAAACCCACATCATCGGGTAGGTTATTACATTTCAAATCCAATCATCCACATTATCAAAAAATAAAAACTGCTAGAAATTTCATAGGTAGAGTATCAAACATATCATCCAGAGTTCCACCACAAAAATATCCCTAGTATACATGCAATTCTTTCGCAAAATGGATTTCCAAAAAAGATAATTAATTCCCTGGTGTTCCAATACATACATAAACTACGGCAATCAAACTTTAACTGCCAAACCAATTCCTCAAATAATATCCCTCCCAAAACTTACAGATCAGCAACCTATATCCCGGTCCTTTCAGAAAAACTTAATAGAATAGTTCAATCCAGTAATCGACATACAAGAATAGCGCTAAAATCCTTAAAATCAGTAAGAAACTGCTTTAGCAAAATAAAAGATAAAATTCCAAAGGAATTGGTTTCTAATGTGGTATATACATATATAAAATTCCCTGTGGGGACAGTACATGCAACATGTCCTATGTTGGAATAACAGGGCAGTATCTTAAAAATAGAATAATGAACCGCAAATCGGATATAAAGTCAAAAAACAAAGGGAAAACGGCTTTGTCAAACCACTGTTTATGCAATGATCATCAACCAGATTATACTAATGTAAAAATTGTATGCACTGAGCATAACTACAGTAAACGCCTTACTCTTGAGGCCTTGCACTTTCAAAACACAAAAAATACAATTAACAGACGAACAGACACAGACAGCATACACACCATTTACTGCAGTCTCTTAGAGAATCCCATGAACTCTTAAATACATAGAAAAATGAAAAGGGCACTGGCCGTTATGAATCTCTTTCGATCAGATATTTACGTACTAGTTGAATTTTGAAACTTGACTAGGGCAATTCACTAAGCCTCATATTTCTTGTTAATTTATTAGTAGTGTTATGTTTTGTGATTTATATTTATCTTGGTGTTAAAAACATGAATGTTTCGACAGATGTAAGCTAAAACAGCCCGTAAGTAAACAATAGACGCAGCATTTTTATTGTAATAGCAAAGCTAATATACTTGAATAGATTTATGACGGTGCTTCTGAGGACGGCACCGATATTTGCCGAAACGTTAGGCCAATAAAAGGACTACACATGATTAATTAGTTTTTTATTAATCGTTGACTGCTACACCCGAGAATATAAAACAGATCAGTTTATTCGAAAAGAACTCCAGTCTCTGCTATCTCCTTAATACTATAGCCGCTCTGTTCTACGCCAATCGCCGACCCTACTACCAGGACTACCAGCACTATCGCGATCGCCTTCATTCTGTTGCATTTCCGTACACTTAACTAACCTATTTTAAACGAGCAACCTTCCTATGCTTATAGTATATGTATTTAAAACACTTACTGGCTTCTCAAATTAACCTATACTCTTTATTATCTTCCTTCTATCTTTAAATTCTTTTTGCTAATACTCTTTATTATCTTCCTTCTACCTTTTTTTTTACCTGTACTCTTTATTTTCTTCCTCCTATTCTTCTTTTAATTCTTCTCGTTTCTTTTTTTTACCTATATTCTTTATTACCTTTTTATCTTACGCTTTCCACAAAAAATAAAAACTTTATCTTTCCTTCCTTCTTTCTTTCCAGTGAGCCTCTTCCTCGGCCCACGGTTTTCTGCGTCCTTCTTCTGGTTTTGGTATCTTTTTCTGAAATGCAAAAACGATTAGTACATCGACTTGGCAAGAAAGTGTAAGGTCTGAACAGTTTGCAAAGAATTTTACGCGTGCAGTTGGTCATTGGGAAATTCGAACAGATCAGTATCAATGTAACTAGTAACTACACGCCCGAACTGTGCATCAATCATTGTTCAAACTTCTTCAGCCTATTAACATGAATTCTCTTTAACTTCCGCCCTTGGAATGTTGTTAGGTTTTCAGGGTTGTGTATGTGTATGACTAAGAAGGGTCCCTTAAAAATAGCTGACAATTCCCCCCCCTAGCTAAGTCCCTAACCAGAATCATATCTCCCACATGAAAAAGTTGACCTCTGGCCGACTTATCGTAGTACTTTCTCGACTTCTTATTTTGCCGTAAATTATTGCGTGCTAATTCAAAAGACTTCTGTAACTTGAATCGCAGCACAGAATGATATCTATCGGCGTTATAAAGTGGTTCTGGTTTACGCATTAAATTGCTTGGGAATTCGGACACAAACCCAAACAGGGTTTCCATGGGCGTAAGCTTAGAACCCGTATGTACGGCGTTGTGTAGTGAAACGCGATTCCCACGAACACAAACCATTTGCTTTTTTTATATACACAAATCATTTTAATCATTTTTAAAGTCGAACGTAGTCATTTCATTAAGTTCCAATTTTAAACCCAACTCGGGTCAACCACTTGAAACTCAATTTTTATCGCTGAGTTTGTATTTTCAATGTCCAAGACGATAACGTCGAGCAATTTATGACCTCGAGTATCGCATTACAAGGAAAGTGTGTGGGAACCGTGCTTCGCCCAAACTATGAAATTATTTTCTAAAATCAAATCAGTGTGCTTTTATCGTTTAACTCGGCGGACGTCAATGTCAGTAACTTGAATTAGTAAGGAGAATTACTTATAATTAATTAGTCTTTTTCTTATACGCGGTGAATAAAAGTTTTGTTATACACAGTGGAGCGTTTTTATTTATTACACCGATAACACAAAAAAAGTAAAAGTGCACTCCCCGACTCCACGCGCAGTGTAAAGCCGCGATCTTAATTTCGTAAATAATCAATCAAGATCTAATTGATCAAATGCAATCCGCGCGCAGTGTAAAGCCGTGGTTTTAATGTTTTTTTTATCTAATTAATCAAGATCCAATTAAGCATTCTACTAACGAAGACAAATAAAAGGAAGACGAAATTGATAATTTGGGTTGCTCAACACGGGATCCCATAATATAAGAAAAATCCAGCCAAACCAACGGCTCCAGAATTAAGGGAAAAATCTACTTGAAAATTCCAGGATGTGGATAAACCAGTAAGACGAAGTTTTTTTCCTCTATACTGAGAGATTGATTCGAAATTATTTAATTCAATTTTAGTATAATTTCTGTAATTTTTTTTTGGTAGTTGATTCAACTTTAATTATATTTATGGTATTTGATTCAATTTTAATGCTATTTCTATTATTACGGTATTACTATATAAATGAAATATATAGGTACATAAGTCCAGAAAGATTATTGCAAGTTTAAGGGCACAAAGTGAATTTTTTTTTCGTATGTCACAATTTAAATAAAATTTGTAGATTTACCGTAGCTACTAATGTATGCTATGCATGCGAGTCTTGCCTCATTCATTCTAAAGTGAAGTGATGTGGAGGAAAATATTGTAATTTTTGGGTCAAAAGTGTTAAATGAAAGTGGTAGAAGTCATCCTCCCCTAGTGAATTTCAATCTAATTTCTATTTTCGGGCATTAGTGCCATACATGTAGTATCCTATCAAGATACATCGCACATCGCAAATAAGCCGCATAGTTCTCTCACGCTGAGTGGGATATTGCCAAAGTTTCAAATCTCTATTACGAAGAGTACCTACATCAAGTAATGTTTAGGTGTTCAGTGTAATTACCTAGTTTATGAAACCACTTTCCTGAAGCAGATGCTAGAGGACTGGATTTCCTGTACAATACCGGAGATTTCAGTTGTTCTTCTTTTCTCCTGCTCTGCCCTAGCAATGAATTCAACTCAAACAGTAAAATATCTGAAATTGTTCCAAATTGGTTACTGTTCTATTAAACAAAGTCAAATATTCACCCGCGAAATATGAAACAACCTGACTCCGTCTTATAGAATTCGTGTGCGCAAACCTTAGTTTTGTTATATTAGAAGCATCCAATTAGTAGCCCGTTTCAACGAATTTTATTGCATTTGATTTATTAAAAAAAAACTAATCACAGAAACTTTTGATTAAAGTGTAAAAAAAAAGAAACGTGACTAAAGAATAATAGTACATGTCTGTAAACCCGAATATTTCTCTAAGAGGTGGAAAAGAGGTAAAGCGTGAAGAAAGAAAGTGGCGAGTCATTCTCTGATTCTGATCAATATAGTTCTGCTGACGAAGAACAGAACAATAGTAAAAAAATTACCTCCTTCAATATATCCCATGCTATCAAATTAATACCGGAATTTGATGGTAGTAACGAGACTCTTTCAAGATTTCTGCAAGTTGCAAAAATATTTCTGGACCTGATTAAGTCAAAACTGATCGGAAGGGCATACAATGTCCTTCTACGGTATAACGATTATCAAACTTGGCCCGAAATTGAGACTGCCATAAATAAGCAGTTTTTGAAATTTCGATCTACACAAGTGGTCCAAGCTGAGCTCTTTTCCATTAAACAAGGAATGCAAGAGTCTGTGTCACACTATGCAGAAAGAATCGAAAAACTACTAGACGAACTTAATATATCCAGTACTCAAGGTGAAGAAGACGCAGGCAGCAAGGCTATTAGAGCACTTAAGGAAAAAAGCGCGATTAATAACTTTAAACGAGGTTTAAGGCCTCCCTTAAAACTGATTATCAAGTCCACAAAACACGATTCCTTAACTACCGCCGTGGATTATGCAGTAGAGGAGGAACACGTATCACAAAGCGATTTCAAGAATTGAGAAGTAAAGAGGTGCAACTATTGCAGATTTTCAGGCCATAGCACTAACGAGTGCAGGAAGCTGCAAAACAGGCCTAAACCCATTTTTCAGAATAAAACACACTCTCTAGGCCTCCCCAATTCAATAACAGTCAACGGGTTAACGCTATCCAAAACGTACAAATATGCCGGTACTGTAAAAAGACCGGACATTTAATTAACGAGTGTCGGAAACGCCAGTATAATAATGCCCACAGAGTAAGTTCGACCCCTAAAGACATACCTCCAGATCGAGTTAGATCAAATGATAGATCGTCCCGTTATGCCAATGAAAATTCACGACAATCTTATCCGGGAAACGCTGCAACGCCTGGTACCAGCGGCACAATGGTCCGGGTTTAAAATCTACACTAAGGTGCCAAAGTCATTATTCCCACAAAGGAAATGTAACAAAATCTCGAATTACAACCAACAATATTAATCATCGAAAAGCGAATCCTTTTACAGGTACACCTTCTGAACAATTTTCTCCCATCCTAAATCTTGATAGTAACAAAACTTTTCAAAGTGAAATTATCCTAAATATTGTCGAAACCACTTCCGTCCAGAATAGTATTTTACTTGACACCGGCGCTTCAATAAGTCTGATCAAGATCGGCGCTCTCAAGGGCGAGGTTGAAGTATACACAGATTGGTCCACACCAGTTAAAGGCATCTCCATGCAACCCATATTCACTAAGGGCATTTGCTATTTAAATATTAAGTTATCACAAGCAACTACACTGATTCATCCCTTCCATATAGTCCCATCTGACTTCCCTATCAATTGTGATGGAATTATAGGTGAAGATTTTTTCGCCAAGACCAACTCCATACTCAGTTATAAGACACAAACGCTAGCCGTTCACACCAAAGTTGGAGATATTGAGCTACCATTTAAATAGAAACAAAGAGTATCAAAATTCCTCCCAGAGCTGAGAAAGTTCTAAAACTACCAACAGAAATAGCACCCCAAGTTTATACAGCCGGATGTGTAGTTAAACCCGAAGATGGTTATATTGTAGTCCATATCTTAAACGCATCTCAGGAGGAAATTGAGGTTACAAATCAAATACAGCTGAAGCATGAACAGCTGCAAAATTATGCAATATATATTCTCTACAGTGTTAGGAATGAAGACAGAATAGAACAGCGATTGGCGAATCTTACCTCTCTTCTGGATTTGAATCATCTTAATTCCGAAGAAAATGCTTCTATTATTGATATTTGTAGAGAATTCAACGACATTTTTCACCTTGCAGGCGACAAGTTAACCTTCACTCCAACAATCTCACATCATATTCCGATCGCCCCAAACCAATCCCCAGTAAATATACGCCCATACCCATACATAGTCCGACATAGTTCCAGTCCCTGGAATACTCCATTGTTAGTGGTACCCAAAAAGCCTGATGCCCAGGGCAACAAAAAATGGAGAGTAGTAGTGGATTTCCGAAGGCTGAACGAGCTAACGTTAGCAGATGCACATCCGCTACCCAACATTGGAGATATCCTCAATCAACTAGGGGATTCTAAATATTTCACTACGTTGGATCTAGTGAACGGATATCACCAAATCCAAGTCGCTGAAGGTGATAAGTTCAAAACGGCATTCAGCACCCCCTACGGACATTTTGAATTTAATCGAATGCCTTTTGGTTTGCGAAATGCACCTCCAACTTTCGAATGCCTTTTAAATAAGGTACTTACTGGCTTACAGGGCATACGCTGTTTTGTGTACCTCGACCTTAATAAACACAACCTCAAGCTTTAGCCCAATAAATGTAGATTCCTCGGTAGAGAAGTAACATACTTCCATCATGTTATTACGGAGAAGGGAATAATGCCAGATCTTTGTAAAATTGTAGCCATAAAGTCTATCTTACCCCCAAAGAATGTCAAACAACTTAAATCCTACTTAGGACTCGTGGGATACTACAGAAAATTCATCCCGCAGTTCTCCAAGATCGCCAACCCTCTAAACAAGTTGCTGAAGAAATATATACCCTTTAATTGGGACGCTCATTGCGATGAGTCTTTTAATAAACTAAAAGAAACAATTATACAATCGCCCATCCTGCAGTACCCTAACTTCGAGAAACGATTTTTTGTTACCACTGATGCTAGCAATACGGCGATAGGCGCGGTGCTGTCTCAGCGGGATGATTCCGGCAATGTTGATCTGCCAATCGCATTTGCGAGTAGAGTTTTAAACAAAGCAGAACGGAATTATGCAATTATAGAAAAGAAGCACTTGCGGTCGTATGCGTTACCAAGCAGTTTAGACCGTATGTCTACTGTAGGCAATTTACGGTAGTAACAGATCATAAACCTCTCGTATGGATTTTTAACCTTAAGGATCCATCTTCTAGAATTATGCGATGGAGAATAAAGTTAGAGGAGTACGATTTCAATGTAATCCACAAATCGGGGCATTTGAACACTAATGCAGATGCGCTATCCCGATTGGAGGCAGTTGAGGTAAATGCTATAACTCGATCTCAGGGAAAGGCAGAGCAGACTATTGCTGATGAAATCATATCAAATTCGGATATAGATGCAACTTCAAGCTCAGAATCTCAGTCGAGCTGTCGGCTAAGCCAAGAAGAAAATTCAAACAAAAATGATAATTCACACACTAGTCCGTGTGCACAGCTAAATCAGGATGCAGACGTAACTCTAAGTCCTAACCCAGCACATACTCTAAACCCAACAAGGCATTCTAACATGCTCAAAACTAACAGGTTAAACTCAGATCAAAAGCCCATAGCGATCGTTGATCAAAAAGAGATTCTACGCGTACTTCACGACTATCCTAAAAGCCCTACTGGTGGCCATCAAGGTGTAACTCGCACCTTTAAGCGAATCAGGCCCAAAATTGGTTGGATAAATATGTACAAGGATATCAAAAGGTGCATATCCTCTTGTGAAACATGCCAGAAAAGCAAGATCTCACGCAAAACCAAAATCCCTATGGAGGTCACTACAACCTCCACAAAGCCCTTTGAGCGCGTGTCTTTGGATATAGTCGGGCCATTACCCGTCTCAGAGAGCGGAAACAAATATATCCTCACATTCCAGGACGATCTGACCAAATTTATACAGGCAACGCCTATTCCTAATCAAGAATCTAGTACCGTGGCCGAAAACTATGTTCGCAAAATAATCTCCCACTTCGGCACCCCACAGTCTCTATTAACAGACCAGGGATCCAACTTCCTAAGTGATTTATTTAAGAGAATTTATAAAATCTTGAACATACGCAAGATACAAACGACCCCGTATCACCCACAATCCAACGGATCACTCGAAAGATGCCACAGAGCCCTGGGGGATTATTTAAGGAGTTACGCAACCAAGGATCCAAATAACTGGGACACCTGGATAGATTATGCTATTTTTTGTTACAGCACAACTCCGCATACTGCTACAGACTATTCACCGTTCGAAATCTTATTCGGGGAGAAACCGGAGATTCCATCCTCTGTCACTAGGGCCGTGGAGCCTGTGTATAATTACGATGACTACGTAATAGAACTGAAAGCAAGACTTCAGAACGGTTATCGAATAGCTCGCGATAATCAGATTAAAGCGAAAGAACGATCCAAAATCTATTACGATCGTTGTTCCAAAGAGGTTCTATTTCATGTTGGGGATAGAGTTTTACTCGAGAGTAAAGTTAGAAAGAACAAAAAATTGACGATGATTTACGAAGGTCCTTATGAAATAATAGAAATCCGTTCTCCTGAAACTTCTCTGATCCAAATAGGGAGAAAAGCGAAGCTGATTCATAATAACTTGCTTAAACCGTACATTTCTACTTCATATTAAATTTCCCTTTTTCTCAAATTAATCTATTCCTTGCAGGATTCTTTTAATTCTGGTGCTCAAATCTACGACCATATTAACCGAGAAGCACCACGTCAACGCACCCATCACTAACACGAATCTATTTCGAAGAATTGGGGACTCTGAGCAAGACTACGTCATATTGGAAACTAATTGTTCACTACGATTTCACCAAGTACGAAAAGGAGGAGCAAGCACTTCAACAAAGGTATACCACGCTCTCTTCCTTCTGTGACAAACTGAAGGGTCTCCTCATACTTGATCCCTGTAAAATTACAACGAGAATGGTGAATTTAACGTTAACTGAGATTGTCGAAAATAATAATATTCTAAGGCAATTGTTCAATCGGCCCTATTCGTTGAGAGAGAAAAGAGGAGTTATCAACGGTATCGGTAGAATATCTAAGTTTTTATTCGGAACTATGGACGACGAAGACGCCGAAAGAATCGAGGCTACAATCGACAAACTCAAGGCCAATGAAAAGCACCTACAATACTCCATCTCAGCTCAAACCTCTATTATAGTGAATGTGGTGGAGGCACTTAACAAATCTGATGAGATGGTTAATAAAAGATTCCAAGAAGTTCAAGTGATATTACAAACCTTAAACCACAATTTAAATAATCGCACTGAAATCGAAAAAAACCTATATCTCTTCGATGAACTATCAAACCTGATTACACTCTCAATGGAAGAGTTTCTTCGAAAGGAAAGTGAACTAACGGAAATAGTGCACGAATCTAGATTGGGCAAATTAGACAAACATTTATCGAGCATCCCTTATTTTTAAATGATATAAGAGAAGTACAACTAGAACTACCCAATGAATTGAGGTTTCCCCTTAAACCAACCGTGGAAAACTTACCAATAATAAATAAGATATTAACGGTTGAGCCTCTTTATGCACAAAACTATCTTCTACTGCGATGTGTTTAAATTTTACAAATTAACCAGTATCCCCGTTAAGTATACAGATGACTTCTATTACTTCATCAGACCTGGCTCAGAATATGTAGCCATAAATGAAAGGCTTAGACAATATGTTTTCTTGAAACAAAGTGAATTCGATAAATGTCTAGAGATAAATTCAAACTCCTACATATGTAATCAAAATTACCTATCATTCAATGAAAATGGGAATAATTGTATTATGCAGGTAAGGTTAGGTTATCAAAACGCATCGAATTGTGAAATACGCATTTTTAAAGTCACACAAGAAATTTGGCAGGCGTTATCGAAGGTAAATACTTGGTTGTACGTCTTACCTGAGCAAACCAATTTGAGAATAACTTGTAACGATACGACATACCTGATTCAACTCCTTCAGAGTGGAATCTTAGAGCTTGCCTCTGGTTGTAAAGCTTCAACAAGTCAAATGAATCTGGAAACCAGAAATGAAGTAAGTACCGCTAAGCCAATGCTATACCGTTTTGATAATGTAATCTTAGATGATTTGACAAATATTACTGTCAGTTTCAATAAAATTTTCCCTAAAATTGTTTTACCGCCTAGGATGGAAAATGTAGATTTCGAGAAAATTAGTGTAGACTTATATGAGCTAAGAAATGTTAATAAAGATACTGACTTTAGTATAGATATAGATAATTCCGACCCCCAGACAACTAGTAATAGTTTTACTGTTCTCCTAGGCATAGTTGTCGTTGTTGTAACTACTATTATAATATACATTATTGTTAGGAAAATCGTAAAATATAAAATTACAACTAATCGATACGAAAACCCATAAAAAAAAAATAAGGAAGAGAAAACAAAAAAAAACCGAGAAGGGTAATTTTGAGAATAATAATAATAACCAACTTTTTTGTAGTACTTACTTTCATTTTCTTTATACGAGTACATATATACATATAATTATTGAATTTTATATTAGAGTAAAAACATATAAGTACAATTCACTAATAAGTTTTTCTTTAAGGGGGGGGGGGGATGTAGTTAAGCGCGATTCCCACGAACACAAACCATTTGCTTTTTTTATATACACAAATCATTTTACTCATTTTAAAAAACGTAGTCATTTCATGAAGTTCCAATTTCAAACCCAACTCGGGTCAACCACTTGAAACTCAATTTTTATCGCTGAGTTTGTATTTTCAATGTCCAAGACGATAACGTCGAGCAATTTATGACCTCGAGTATCGCATTACAAGTAAAGTGTGTGGGAACCGTGCTTCGCCCAAACTATGAAATTATTTTCTAAAATCAAATCAGTGTGCTTTTATCGTTTAACTTGGCGGACGCCAATGTCAGTACCTTAAATTACTAAGGAGAATTACTTATAATTAATTAGTCTTTTTCTTATACGCGGTGAATAAAAGTTTTGTTATACACAGTGGAGCGTTTATAATTATTTCACCGATAACACAAAAAAAGTAAAAGTGCACTCCCCGATCCACAACAGTTGTTGTGCCGCAATTCTTAGAAATTCATCCGAGCTCCTGGGCTCTGCATCCACAAAACTCCTTAGATAATTAACCAAGGTCGAATGCTGTCGCTCTACTGCGTTTGACTGCGGGTGGTAGGCGGTAGTCTGCGATTTCTTGATCTTTAACAATTTGCATAAGGATTTCATGACTTAACCCGTAAAGTTAGTACCTTGATCAGTCACTAATTGCTTGGGAATCGTATATCAGCTCAGTATTTGGTCAAATAATGCCCGGGCTACCGTGTTTGCTTCTTGATCGGGTACTGCCACAAAATCCACGAACCGCGTCAGGTCATCCATCATAGACAGTATATATTTGTTGCTATTATGGCTTGTAGGTAATGGCCAGACGAGGTCAACGTATACTTTATCGAACGGTTTTTCCGAAACTTCTGTTATGACCAATGGCATTTTAATGGCTCTAGAATGCTTATTTCTTTGACATGTCCTACATTTGCGGATATATTTCACTATAGCATTCTTCATTCTTTTCCAGCGATAGAAATGTCCTCCAAATCGGGAATCATGATAATCCTTCAATATTACCTGAATATCCTCGGGGTCGGTCACATGTTGGGGTGTTGGACTGTCTAGCGCTCTTCCTACCATACTCTTGGCCTCCTAGATATCTTCACATTCACTCTCGGGCTCTGGGTTTTTTTTTCTCTTCAGCCTCTGACTCCTGCTTCTTGGCTTGTGTTCGTGTAACCGCAAGACAACGAGATTCTTTCTCTTTACTGGTGCCTTCTACTACACGTTCAGGCTGAAGTATCCTGCTCAGGGCATCCGCATTACAGTTCTCCTTTCCCTTCTGGTAGATAATCTCGAAATCGTACTCAGATAATTTCTGATGGAATCGTACCATGCGTGATGTGGTATCACTTACCTTAAAAATCCCTCGGAGCGGCTGATGATCTGTTTTAATTTTAAAATGCCTGCCCACAAGGTAACATTTATAATTTCGTACCGCCCAAACAATAGCAAGCATTTTCCATTCCGTGGTGGAAAAATTTCTCTCAGCAGGATTGGGCGTTCGGCTGGCATAACTAAAAGGCCTCCCATCCTGTTCTAATACGGCACCTAATGATTCTCCGCTAGCATCTGTAATAAGCGTGAGTTCCTTATTGAAGTCTGGATAACCTAGCACGGGAGAGGAAGTGAGCGACTCTTTAATGGTTTTGAAAGAGTCCTCACATGCTGGCCCCAATTGAATTTCACCTTTTTCCTCAAAAGGTTGTTAATTGGAGCCAATATCCTAGAAAAATTGGGAATGGATTTACGGTAGTAATTTGCAAGACCCAGAAACGATTTCACCTGCCGAACCGTTTTAGGTCGAGAATAGCTCTGAACTGCCTGCAGTAACCGTTGGTCCGGGGTTACTCCTTTCTCTGAACATACATGCTCTAAGTATACTACCTTCTTCTGTAAAAACTTCGCGGGTTGTAGTTTTAAATTATTTTCTCTAAAACGCTGAAATACCTCCCTTAGCTTTATATTATGCTCGCCCAGATTCTTCGCGAATGTTACCACATCATCTAGGTATACAAAGCATTTGATACCTTGAAGCCCTGCTAATATTCCATTTAGTAGAGACTGAAGAAATGGAGGTGTGGTTTTCAATCCAAAGGGTAATCGTTTATATTGGAAATGGTTGAAGTTCGTACTAAAAGCCGTATTTTTCCTGTCGGTGATAACCATTAGCTAAATCCAAGTTAGAGAAATATCTAGAGTGACCTAATTGATCTAAGGTGACGCAGACTTTATTTAAGTCTCGAAAATCTACATATAACCTATACTTCCGATTTCCTGCTTCATCCTTTCCTTTCTTTGGTATTAATAATACCAGAAAATTAAAAGGACTATCACTATGCTTTATAATGTCATCTTCTAGAAACTTTTCTAGTTGTTTCTGACATTCTTCTCGGTGAACCTCCGGCAGACGATATTGTTTCCTGTGGATGGGCCCTATATTTGACAGTAATGGAAGCATAAAAGTCCTAGTTGGAGTATATGTTAACTTGTCACCTGGCAAGTAAAAAATGTCATTATACTCACTGCAAATTTCAGACACCACTTCTCTTTCTTCGCAATTTAAGTCTTCCGACAGTACTAGTGTTTTTTTCAGTAATTCGAGAACGACTTACCGCCTTTTTCATATCTCTCAGCGGCTGCACTGAATATCTATCCAACCTCTCAAGCTTGGGTTGGAAGTTCGTTATCTCAACTGGCTCGGTTCTAGCGTTGACAATACCCACAACCGCCTGTCCATTCCCTGGCCTAATTATGGCATTAACACAGTACACACCTTGGATAATCTCTTCCGCCACGCACACCAGCTCATCTTCGTTCTCGACACAGATTCTTACCAATTGCTCCGTTCTTGGTTCCAGCTGTACTATGGATTCCCTCCCATTTCTGGAGTTGAGGAGGGGTTTGGTTATATTGCCCTGTTTAGGAGTTGAAGCTTTTTCGCATATTCGAACCTCCGCCAAGACTGCAGTTTCGGAAATGTCTGGTTCGATTTCTGTGCGAGGATAATCTGACCCATTCCAATTAACAACTGCCTCCCGAAATTGCTTTTGCCCCCTTTCTTTATGCAAACTTTCCAAAATCTCCTCTGTGTAGAGAAGACTTTCTTGCTTCGCCTCTGTACAAAGAGCCGACTTCCAAGTATTTCCTCTTTGCGAGCTTCCACGTGATTTATCCTTGGTACACTGTTGAGTGTTTGCCTTTTTTCGACTCTAACTCGTCACTGATGTAGCTAGCATTGCTAAAATACTTGGTTATACTCTCAGAGGCAGCTCGAGCTTTATATATTACATCTCTCAGGTCGGAGATTCGATTTCTCATTCGTTCTCTTAGAGCTTCCGCAGAAACTGTCCGAACTTCTTCCCTACTGGGGAGTCGTTGCCCTTCTACATTATAACCCTGCAAGGTTATATGTTCAATTTTTTCGGATCCTGTTACGTTCCTGAAAATTGGCTGTGCTTCTTTGTACACTTGTCTGTGATGTATTGACAATTTTCTATTGATACAATCGATAACAGCTATATCCTTGGGAAATTCCATTCCTAATATTCCATCAACCGGTATTGAATCTGGGTTGTGTATTACCTTGAACTCGCATTCCTGGTTACCCATTCCTACGTGAAAATGCGCCTTGCAGGTTCCAATTAAACGTTGCTGAGCTCCAAACAGCCCTCCAATCGTGATACATTTATGTTTTTGTATCAATGTATCCCTCCTTATTTTATTTAGCTTAACTAAATTGCAGGTGGATCCCGTATCCACCAATAATGTGAGCTTACCTTCTAGTCCAATGCCGGCTTCTATTGTGATGATGCAATTATTAACTAGCTTTAATTCCATGTCTATGCCCTCCTCTTTACCCGAATATCTAGTTTCTAATTTGTTTAGTAGAGGGCAGCTGCGGGATTGTTCGCGAGCTGCCACCTCCCATTTCCCTCTTGCTGAATATTATTCTCTGCTAAAAAAATGTTTAAAAAAATTGCGGTGTAGTGGTAAGATGTTCTGCAAAATTGGCAGTATATAACTTGCGCTTCCGGTTGCACATCTACCGAAATGCTAGGTAGTGCCTCAGCAAACCTGACTTGTTGCCCCCTGCATCCAGTTGCCTCATGTCCATATATTCGGCATTTTGTGCAGTAAGACGTCTGTTTCCTTTTTCTACATTCCTTCGCAAAATGTCCCCATTGTCCGCACTGAAAACACTGGATAGGTCTTGGCTGCTTTGTTTGACTAGGGGGACCCCTGTGCATCATTCCCGATAATGCTGGCCTCAATTGCGGTCCCGTCCCTTTAGGTTCCGCCTTGCTGAACCTGCCAGCACCCCAGCTGCCTGCTGCAACTCCTCTGTTCTCTTCCTTCGTATAATTCCGCCACCCTGGTTCCTTCATTTTAAGTCTCCTAGCATCCATCTCAAAGTAGTCTGCCTCCTCACTTGCCTCATTCAGTTATTGAAATTTGCGTCCCGTCAAATATAGCTGAGTAGTCTGCTGCATAACACCCGCCTTGAACGTTGCCACCGCGTCTGCCTCAATTTCCGCTATCAATCCCCCGTCTTTGCCTGGATACTTAGCCGAAACTGACTCATATAGGCAGCTTGAATTGTCTGCTGCAACGCCTCAAAATCCTTCGGCTCCTCTGAACTTACTAGATAATATGCGTCATCTAACAACCGATATCTTACACATTTCATGAAGATTGGCTGTTCCTCAGCCTTTAAACGATTGTAAAGATATTTGCAGCAGCTCAAGAAACGGTGAACTTCCTTTGACAGTTTTGGCGTTATTTCACCCGAAAACGTTGGTATATATCTGGACACCAAGTCCATGACTTTATCATAAACATTGGCCATTGTTTTCCTTACTGGTTTCTCTGAGTTTCTCGTGTTATCTTTCGCCACTTGTCCTTCACTCGTCTTTGCTAAGGTCTGCTTTTTAGCTTAGCTTTCAATTCAAATGACTCCTCGTACCCGCTTACGATTACGTTCAACGCGATTACGACCAATGTGGCGTTAAGAAACTTTTTACAATCAAATCACGAATTAAAATTATTAATTTATTACTATATACCTCTGAACTTTCACACTTTCACCCTTTTTCGCACGCAAAGAAAATCAAACAATAATTATTAATTTCATAATCATAATAATAAAAAATATTTTAGACCAGTTAACGCAAAAACTAATCTCATTCAACCACAAAATTCCACATATATTCCTCTTCTGACCGTTTCTTGTATTTTCTTGAATATTTTTATATTTTCACCTAGCCAATTTCAATTTTAATTCCCAAAAACCATATATAAAATATAAAAATCACAATAATCCCACAAGCTAATTAATTTTCCCTCCTGTAAAACTAAACAACTTACTACCTCACCCCAAGCATACCCCTGAAGATAACCCAATACTAATTTCCACTCACTCAACAGAAAATAGTCATAGTCAATCTTTGAAGTACGTCTCGTAAATTACTTGTATGTTCCTTGAATGTCCTTCCGATTATTATTATGTCGTCTAAGTAAACGAAGCATGTTTTCCAGGTTCATCCACGCAGAACACAATCAATGAGTCTTTCGAATGTGGTTCGAGCATTACATAATCCAAATAGCATAACTTCGAATTGCCAAAAGCCACTGCCAACAGAGAAAGCAGCCGTCTCTTGGTACTCGGGATGTGCCAGTAGCCACCCTTCAAATTCAGTATGGAAAACCATTGCGCTCCGGAAAGGGTATCCAATGTGTCATCAATCTTTGAAACGGATAGCTATACTTTCTCGTTACATTATTTAGTTGGCGGTAGTCTACATAGAATCGGGTGCTGCTATCCTTTTTCCTGACCAGAACAACTGGCGATGTCATCATACCTGCAACTTCTGGTTGTTTGGATAATGGCAATCGTCGTAGTGTCTGTCGAATGGGCCTGGAATCTCCTGTATTGGTCCGATGCTGGACAAAATTTTGTCGTATCCTCAGTAAAACACTCGCGTAATTTAAAGATAAAACTTTATTTACTTACTCAAATTAGTTTTATTACAAACACCAGTTACTTGCGATCGAAGTCCCGAATTTAAACTAATTAATTGGACACCGAACCGTTATCTCCAAATAAAATCCAACTTCTCACTGAGCAACCGAATCGACCGTACTCACCTCTATTCAACTAAGCGGAAGCGACTTTGACCCAGTGGCCAGCGCAATACCTTGCAGTCATAATTACAAAGTATTACATCAATCACTGCCGACAGCTGGAGCCCCCTATACTCCATGTAAACACACAGTGATCCCAGCTGAGTATTTCACTATGCGAAGTGAATTACTTGACCATGACTCAATGCCCAGTTACATACAGCATTGGATGCTACTGTGCGAAGTAAAATGCTTAGTTGTTGCAAATCGTTTAATTACCTGTACACCTGCTGCTAGCTCGAGTCGTGATGTCACAATTTCACCAATTGAATATTGGGTCACGACAATTTGTTTTACCGCAATCATCATCATTCATTGCAAATAATTCTGAAAATTCATTGATCACCTCTTTGACCTCGTTGTATTGTTGTTCAGTTAAGGCACTGGACGAAAAAAACTTCTGAACCTGTTGACTAGTACCTAAATAGTAGCACATCTAAACTATGGCAACTGGCTAGGCCTTGCCAACTACTACGCAAGAACTTGTTCCTAGTAACCATTTTGAAGGCCAGCTGATGAGGGAGTTTGGGAGAAAGATAAGACATCTAGTTCTTATGCCATCTATGGTATTATGTAGTAGGTTCAAAGGTTAATGATAATGTACCACTTATGTATATTACTCGTCACAAGAAAATTAATTAACCAAAAGAAATTAACTCTACTCAATAGTGGAGCAAATGGCGGGCAAAACGGTGATTATTATACTAGTATGCTCAAAAGTTTTTAGCGAATTACTACATAAAATTATGCAAAAAAAAACCAATGAATGAAAAATTAAAAAAACATGTATATAATTAAAAATGGGATTGCGCTGCTGTAGTGGGTGCTGATGGTTACTGCTAAGAATTGCGGCTGTATGATTCCGTTTGATTCCGTTAATAATTGTATCGGTTGTTCACTATCCCGTAGGAAATGCGGGGTGGTCCCAACATACCGACTACGATTGCCACGGGATTTTCCTCCAACAGATCCTTTGTACATAGAAGAAGATAATTAATATTAGGTTCTATTCCAAGGATCACTAATCACAATTACCAGAGCAATTATAGCACTTTAACTAATTGTTGCTCTGTTTTGGTTTCCTTTCTTTAGGTTAGCTTGGACAGGTGAGGAATGATTATCACTCACATGGGCACTGATTTGCATACAAAAAAAAGATCACTGCGTTTTGTATTATTTTTCACAGTGCAATACAAACTTCTTTTTTACACCTGAGCTCTGAAAGGCTCGGTTCTAGAAATTTATTATGTAGCAGAATGCACATTATATATAAAATTTTTTTTTTAAATAATTAAACTCGCACTTGCTTGTCCCGAATATATGTTCTCGCTATGAAGACTTCTAAAACAGTGACCCCACTGTGTTTCGCAAATTCAACAGAGTTTACCTATTGTCTCTGATCGACCGTTTGCTTATCTGATTGGTAGCGTTGAGCAGCCAGGTAACAGCATTGGATGCAGCTAATCTCTAAGTCTATGCATTTGAGCTCTGATTTAAATTTTATATATATGTATGTATAAATTCTTTTTAATTTTTTTCCCATTCGCTTTGCAAGAATCGAATCTTTTCGGACTGACCAGTGATAAGAGCATGGCCGCTTAATCGCTGGGATATTTTTTTCCTGGTTTTGTTCTATTTCGAAAATTAGGGTAGAGTTAAAGCTCGTTCGTTACCTTGTGGTCGTTACAGGGCAGCTTCAGCTTGTTGCCGAAGTTTGCTTATAAGATGAAGCTAAGGACAAAACTGTGGTCTTAAGCTTCCTTGAGATCATTTATATTCTATGTGGGGATGCCCCACACCCTGAGATTTAGACTCTCATGCTCTATCGAATGAGCTAGCCTGGCTAAGGAATTCCTGTACTAGTGATAGTAGGTAAGGCTTGTTGTCTTCCTAACAGCTGGTGAGAAAGTACGTAGATACCCATGACCAAGGGGCTAACTATTAAGTGCGCAAGTCTTTTCCATGATATGTTCCAAGTAACTTCCCTTTCAGATCTTCGATCTCACACAGGCAATTGCCCACCCTACGACGTATGCGAGCTTCCCTAAATTTCTCTGCTAGTTTGCTACTAAAAATGTTTAATTGCATCGCTTTGGGCGAAGTTGCGCAAAAATATGGGTTGACCTGACTGGTATGAATGGGTCTGGCTTGCAAATTGTATCTTTTAGCATTTTTGTTGTGTGCTTCTTTCAAGTACTTCTGTATCTTATCATGTACAATAGAGAGTCGAGTATCGGGGGTAAAGGACTCGATATTATCTTCTCATACACAGTTCAAGGCTCTTAACGTTTCATAGATACTCCCATGTGTTATCATGTGATACCCAAATACCAGAAAATAGGGACTATATCTAGTGGTTTCGTGAACGGAATTCCACAAGGCACAACATATCTCGTCGATGTGTTGATCCCATGATCGATGATCTTTCTTTAAGTATGCTCTGATTGCACTTAATATCGACCGGTTTACGCGTTCAGACGCATTTGCCTGAGTCGAATAGAACGCAGTTTGCATATGTTTCACCCCAAGATGAACTAAGAATTCTTGGAAATCGCGTGATAAAAATTGTTTACCGTTATCGCGTACCACAGTTTCAGGAATACCAAACACCGAGAAAATTGACTCTCTAAGAAACTGAATAGCCTGCCTAACCTTTGCCTCCCGTACAGCTTTCAAGAACACAAATTTAGTAAAGTGATCGAGCACTACAATAATTGTCGTATTACCAGCTTTTGAACGCGGGTAAGGACCTGGAAAATCAATGAAAATACGCTGGAAGGGCCTTTCCGAAGATATATGTTGTCCCATTAAAGGTCGCTGAATGCGGTTAGGAGCTTTTACTGATTTGCAGACTTTGCAAGCAAGGACGTAATCTCTAATTTGTTGAGTATCTACGTATTCTCTCTATAGTTTTCTTTACACCTCCGTGTCCGACCGATGCACTATCATGTTCCTGATGAAGGATTTCAGGTACCATTGAGTTTGGTGTCCACAATTTCCAAGAGGGTATATCGGTAAGCGAGTCACTTTCCGAAGCCTCTTTGCGTATATACACTTCATTCACATGAACCTTCTTGTTGGGGTACTTTGCTGGAGCGGTGGTGAGGGTTTGCATCCAATTGAGGTATTCTTTATCCTTGAAATGCAGACTGAACCGGGCAACAGTTGGAGCTAAGGCGGTGGATTCATCTACCAGCTCTTCAATAATGTTACAATAAGCCCGCGACAAGGCATCTGGAACAATGTTTTGACTTCCTTTCTGGTGCTCAATATTAAAATTGCAAGCTTGCAATTTCAGGCTCCACCGGGGTATGTCGGCCAAAAAGATCCTTCCGGCTCATCAGCCATTTGAAGCTTGCATGGTCAGTGGTGATTGTGAATTTGAATCCTTCGATATAAGCACGGAATTTTTTTACACTTAGCACCGCAGCAAAGCACTCTAGCTCAGTAATGCTATAATTTTTCTGGGCCGGGTATGCTATAATTTTTCTGGGCCGGGTTGAGTTTTTGACTCATAAAGGATATTGGTTGCCCGTGTCCATCTTCAGTTTTCTGAAATAGCACGCCGCCAACTCCAGCAGAGCTTGCATCACAGCGAATATAAAAGGGACGCTTGTAGTCGGGATTTGCAAGAAGGGGGGTCGTAGTAAGGAGACATTTCAACTCTTTAAAGGCCTGTTGCGCTTCTTCAGTCCACTGAAATTTAACATTCTTGCGTAGGAGGTCTGTAATTGGGGCGGTAATACCGGCATAATTTGGTATGAATCGCCTGTACCATCCGGCCATGCCAAGCAGACGACGCACTTGACGAACTGTGGAGGGTACAGGGAAATCTACAATCGCAGAAACTTTTGCAGGATCGATTTGAAGACCAACTTCACCAATTATATATCCGAGATATCTTACCTTTCGCATTATAAATTTACTCTTCTCAACGTTTATTGTCAGTCCTGCCTTTCGCAACAACTGCGCAATTTTCCTCAGCAATTCTAAATGCTCTTCCAAGGTAGATGAAGTGACTAGAAGGTCATCTAAATAGACAAAAACTTGATCGTGTAACTGATGGGGAATGACTCGGTCCATAAGACGACACATCGTTTGAGGAGCATTACACAACCCAAAGGCATAACCTTAAATTGGTACAAAGGTCTACCGCTTTTTCCTTCGAATTTTCTGACAAAGGTATCTGCCAGAAGGCATCCTTTAGGTCTAAGCTGGAAATATATCGAGTCTCGTTTAGTCGACCCAACAGTCCATCAATTAATGGGAGAGGATATGCGTCTCTTCTTGTGACTTCATTTAGCTCTCGCGAATCCAAAGACGGATATTGCGATTGATTTTCTTAACTAATACAAAGGGTGAACTCCACGCGCTTTGGCTTTCTTCCAATACGTCGAGCGATAACATTCTATCTAATTCTGCATAGTTTCCCGCGTATAGCTGGTGATACTAGTGTCTTTGTTTAATGGCTTGATGATCGCTAACCTCGATGACATGTTCAATGAGTAGTTCGCCCCAATCCATTTTTTGTGAATGATGGGAGCTCCGCCTTTATCATCTCAACCTGATTTTCTTGGTCGGATGACAGGGCATGAAAATCTTGTTTAGGATTGTCTGTGTCTGCCGAGTTTTTCAATAGTTCGTTAATACAGAGAGGTATGATCCCAAAAGTATCCCAGTGTTATGAATCCCTAAAATAACCCAAATAATATGATCAAGCAATAACCACTTCAATTGCCTCTGATTCATAACGCATTACCTAAAAAAATCAAGCAAGCATCTCCCGTCCATAAATCAGGGTTATCTGATCCCACAATGAGAATCAAAACAATAAACAAATAACTATGCGCACACGACTGTGGTTAAGTTGCAGCACATAATGAGTAACCGTTAGATGTACCCATGTCCACGGTAATAATTCTTAGGTAGACAAGGCCTGTCACCTTTCTACACTTAAATAAGAACCTTTGGACTTCTTGCTTGAGAACAATCAGCCAAACGTATAATGGAACCACCTATTGGAAAAAATGCTTGATAGGTGATTTTGGGTTGTTTTTCACATGAAAAATGCTCAATAGGTAATTTTTGATTGGTTACCACAAAAATTGCTAAATAATCAATCTGCAAGTGGAAGGGAGTATTAACCACTGCAGATTGATTTTAAATAAATAGAGAGTTCTGATGCAAGGAAAATCAGAAATATTCTAAACCCGAAGCTAGAGAGTCCCCCTACCCAAGGTAAGGCCTCTAGTGAAAGTAAAAAGTAAAAGTGTTATCTATTAAGAAAAAGGTGAAATTGTAAAGTAAAAATCAAAGTCAAGTAAAATTAAAAGTATAGAATTGTACAAAAAGTGTTAAATAAAAACTCAAGCGAAATACACAGTCTTCTTCTTGGGAAACCAACCAACACATTCCTTGTACGTTACATACGGTTGATTGACCCTTGTTGCCGGCGCGCAACAACAAAATAAAACGAAAATCCTTGTTGCCGGCGTGCAACATAAATAAACTGGTGGCAGCGGTGCAGATTTTAGTCATACGGTTAGTATGACCCACGACTAGACCCACAAACTAATGTGTTGGCCAAGAGAGGAAGAGCTCATCAGTCCACTGGGACTTTCTGAAGAAGAGCTGGACTTCGAGCCAGAAGCAGACTCAGAGGCAGACGCTTACTCAGAAGAAGACTCATACTCAGAGGAAGAGACATCATTCTCAGATCTCGAGGAAAGCATCACGGATTGGTACTATAACCCCGGATCAGAAGACAGCAACACGTCATTCAACGAAGAAGATACCACAGGACCCATCTATAATCCCTGAGACATTCGCTTTCGAACAAGAACCGGAAATTGAAGAAGAGCCTACAATGAACATAGAATAGCCTTTAAGTACTTTAATGAGCAAAATGGAAGCCTGTTTTGATGAACAAAAGAATTCTCTAGAGGAACACAAGAAATCTATGGAAACCCGTTTGGACGAACAAAAGAATTCTCTCCAGGAACAAAAGAATTCTCTCCACGAATAAAATAATTCTCTCCAGGAACAAAAGAATTCTCTCGAGGAACACAAGAAATCTATGGAAAACCGTTTGGATGAACAAAAGAACTATATGGAATCCCGTTTAGATGAGCAGAAGAATGCTTTGGATGAACAAAAGAATTCCATGGAATCCCGTTTAGATGAACAGAAGAAATCACTGGAAACCCGTTTGGACGAACAAAAGAGTTCTCTGGAGAATTGTCTAGAAACTCGCTTGGAGGAACAGAAGAATTTCCTGAAAAACTCGTTAGACGAACAAAATTTAAAAATTTAAGGAATCGACCAGGAAGTGGCGGAAGTTCAACAAAAACGAACAGCTTGACAACTTTAAAGCAGATTTGGAGAAGATGAAGCATCAACAACCACGGCACGAAGGAATTGAAATATCCAATGCAGGCAGAATGAAATCTCCAATATTTGGTGACTTTAAACTACTTACATGCAAAGGCGTTTTCCCATACGACTTCGTTGACGATTGGACAAAATTGGATTTAACAAATTCACCGCAAAACGTTGTAGAAACTTTAATATTAAAATAATGTTTTAAGGTATTTTTAACACGACGCGTAAATAATTTGGCAGCGTCTTGCATAAATAGTTTCGGCTCGATATGTTTTAAATTTGCAATAACACCTTGTCGAATTCTGTCTGCGAACGCTGTCTTTACTTCCTCCCACTTTACAAAATCACTTCTTCTTACGCGAGTAATTCCTCTACCTCGTCGGGGAGTTCTCAACAGTGCTCTCAATGCTTTAATTTGCTCGAGACAGCTCTCGATATGTCGTTTCCTAGCACTCCTATTGCACTTCCGAAATGCAACTTGAAATTTATGCATGTTTCTATTGCACTGTTGAACAATATAGTCTTTATTCACTGAATTTTTTAAACACTCTATCACATCTTTTCGCTAATTTTCAATTATTGAAAAACTTTTATTTACTAACACCGAAGACATATTTATTTTTTATGTACTATCACGGAGACTCACTAAAACTGACTGATGGCTCTTAAGAGTTTGCTTGGGTTTTTATAGCAACAGTTTGTAAACATGAATGATCCGGCTGCTGCACCTTTTGCCCGTTTAACATAAGATCACTGCAAATATTTTAGAATGTTAGGACTCCGCTGGGGCTCCCATGTAGTAGTGAGGGAGTCTGTTTCATGGCTTGTGAAGTATTTTTGAGGGTTTTGCTCATACCAATCATGAAAGCTTTTATTTTAATTTACAATATTCTTATTAATACACCTCAGCTGCACACATACATATCCAACCAAAGATCTACACCTATTATCAGTAAAGTGACCCCACCCCGCCGCTAAAGATCTTAGCCAACAAGTTATATAGCCCCGTTCAACAACAATCCTGATAATTCCAGGCAACCATTGTTGTGATTCCAACATCACAACCGTTTCATTTACATTTACGTACCTCCTGTGGATTTCTAAAAATCCATGAGCATTCAAATTGTGGTCCCATAATACCACACAGTGCACGTTCTATAAATTTCCCTGCACAAACACTTAAAATTACAGCAACATGCATAAATACTTACCTTCATAAATTTTCCTAATATGTCCTAAAATGCATAATTATTCTTATTACTTACTCTCGTAAAATTCTTAACTTCGCATAAATAGCCCATCAGTCCACTTATATAAAATACTTACTCGACATTTTTGTAAACATAATTCGCGGAGTTAATGTACTCCACATTGCATATCGCTCAAAAATATCAAGAGCAAGATCAAATTACTGCAAGACCCAAGCCAACAAATATCGTCTTATCTTTTCATTTTTTTGCTTATTTTCGTTCCATTTTTACTGCTTTTCGTCTGATTGGTCAGTTGAACGCACCAATGACGAAAATTCTTCATACTTTTTGCTGACGCTAGGGCGTTAGTTGTTTTTGGTGATAAAAATATACAACAATCCAAAGAAAGTGGAAGTTCAGGACAAGTACTCATCAAGTGCACACGCGCGGTTGGTGTTCGAGGTAGTCAAGAGTTTAAATCATCTTAGGGTAAAATTTCTATAAAGTACTAGATAAGCGCTGATAAAATTTCGGGCACGAAAATAAATAAAATTTGTAGCATGTATAAAAATAAAGGAAAGTGAAACTAATCATGTAATTTACCCTAAAAAATTGTGTTAAATAAAAATTATAGTCTACAATAGTATAAAGAGAGCGTGTGTTCAATCATCATCCTATTCTGAATCTTCCCCCTGTGCCGCTCTTCTCCCCCAAGAAAGCACGGCGGTAAACGGGGAACACCATACTATACTCATAGTATATAAAGCAGACAAGCAAGCTCCAAACTGGCATGTATATGATCAAGTCCACCTCAAACATGTGTGCTAGAGAGAGAAAGATGTTTTGAGAGAGCGAGATGGTTTCAAAGTACGGTATTCACTAAAGCTTCCTAATGTGTTAGAGCGAGACATATTACAGCACTCCACTGCTCATCCAAAACTAAATTAATATAATCATACCATCTTCTTTCATCAAAACTTTTAATTTAATCCACACCAACCAACCTAATGCTTTCATGGCAAGATTTAAAAATAAGTAAATAACACTAACCACTCTCAACCATCGCCACGGTCTTCACCAAAGCTTCTATATCCTACTAGAATTATGTGATGCTAAATACCATCCACCAAAGCTTTTAACTTATAGTACCACGGTCTTCACTATTGCACTATTGATACAACACCATTTCGGATGATGATACTTTAGAGGATATAAATATGAAGCGACATTGCTGATAAGATTTTTACTGAGTGGAAGACTTTCCAATAGACACAAAAAAATCGCTCAACTTGTTTACTTTTCTCGGCTGTGCGAGTTTGTTTGATATAAAATTACCAGTCATGCCATTACACTTGAAGACTAAAAATTTTCTAACAAGGTTGCACCTATACAATTTTCATTACTCATCTAAGTCGCCACATCATCCTACATTAATATTATAGCTCATCAAAGATTTTAATTTAACCAATGTTCAACTTAATGCTTACTAAAATAGCCTAGACTTGAATTATTAGTAATATGAATAACATCAGAAAAGGTATGATCGCAAATATCACGAAAACTATAGCCCGTAGAGGATTTCTGATAAGACTTTTCAGTACACGCACACCCCTACACCGAAAATTTTCTAGGCTTTAATTTCCATTCATACCATCCCAAGCAGCCGTGATTTCTTCTTAGATATCGAATATCATGATCACTCCTGTTTATAAAAGATACATACAGACCACAACTTATGTTATAGTTGTTGTTGATTTTTTATCAGCAAAAGAAATTTTCAATTATAACTTCCACTACTCATCTAAGACAACTTATCAGTTGTTGTTTTTTTCCAGCTAAAGAAATTGGGAATCGTTCAATTTGTTTACTTTACTCGGGTCTGTGCGAACTTTGTTTACGTTATTCGACTGCGATTTTGTTTACATTATTCAGCTGTACGAATTGTTTATGGAATGAATCAAATTAGAAGCTATTTCTTATCTAAGCCAACATATCTACCTACGTTAGTTGTTGTTATTGCTAATTTAATAACATGGTGCAATACAGAATATCGCCTGGTAGAAAACCTTTTAGTATGACGTAGGGGTGTGTGTGTGTGTGTGTCTGACTAGCCTCGCAAAAGTGTCCTGATGCCTCTGTGCCACAACTCTAAGCGTATATAGCAAGTTTAAAGAGCATTCACACAACACCTCCATGGTCTGATGGTAGAGCGCCTCGGATTTTACAAAACCAAGCAAAAGCCAGCATTATTCTATTAAAAATCAGCTTAGACAGAGCTTGATCAGCTGCCGGGGATCAGTCAACCAGATGACGTCATCCCCTGGTCAGCCAGACGGTAGGAAAGGAATTTCCCCAGGCATACCCACCCTGTGGCGTATACCACTAGACGGAATCCCCTCAGTGGTTCAAAACTATCAAAATAGTTGGAATCTACCTTGCACTTTTTGTATGGAAAAAGTGGTCCAGAACCTGTATAGCATAACTACTTCGGGGTACTCAAATCTTTTAACCTCCTCTTGAACTGCCGGCTATAACTCATCGGACGGCGTAGGTATAGGATTCTGTACCCGAATTGACCGGAAGCCAAGCGTATAGCACAATTGTCATTGCATCGCCACCTCATCACAGGGATTGTATCAATTCAACGTAACTAGTCTATTACCCGAACAAACCTTAGGTTTCCATGGGACTAGCAGCTGTTCGGTTCCGGCCGGAAAAACCCCAAAAACAAATGGGTGAAAGGGGGTTTTGCACGCGGATCGTACTTCTCGGCGAGGACCAAGGACGGTGCACATACTACCTACTACACACTTTATTCCATTCCAAATATCTCTTTATTTCACAGCGTAATTCTTAAATGATTCTACTTAACACCTTGACACAAAAAAAATCTCTAAACAATTTTAACTAAATCCCATTTCCACTACTCATTAATTACACATTTAAATGGGAACCCCTTTCGTTAGTGCAGGGCCTCTTAAACGCAACACTTCAACGTCCAACTACTATTACTCATAATTCTAAAAAAAACCACAACCATTGTTGACTCTCGCCTGTAAGGACGTGGGCTCGACTAGAGCCCTTGAGGCCACACGGCACATATATCCATACATAATTCCAACGGCTAAATTTAAAATTGTAATTGCTTTCTTGTCACCGGGTCTCATCAAATATTTACATTCAGCACTTTATGACTTTATAGTTTGAATGACAAAGAGCGTGCTTCGGCGTAAATGAGTAAGCTAGCCAAAGTTAGTTATAAATTTCATGATAAGTTACCGAAGGTCGAGAATGTATATATGCACCAATAATAGCAACACCTTACTTGTCTAATTAGCAGCCGATATTATCTTAAATTTTACAATGAAAAAAAAATTAGAAAAAAATGTACGTGCTATGTACTCACCGGCAATCCAAATGCGCATTTGTGGTGCCTGTGGGTTTGCTGAAACTTGGTAAATTGCTTATGTATCTATGTTAGCTACATATATATATATATATAAATGTTGCTAGCTGGCTGGCTCTTATGATCAATGTTAGAACTGGTGACACTGCTTCTGGTGATAGGTACATCAAAAATCTACGATTTCCACGATATGATCGACGAACCGTCAATGTCTGGAGGTATATGTATCGTGTGTATGCAACTTGTTCTCGGGCTCTTCCGCTAATCTCTAGATAATTCTTGGTTATGTTGACTCGTCATGGGCCCCTCGAGTGCCTCTTCTTCACTCCACTCACGAGGACTAAGGTCGTAGGCGTGCATTGCTGACTAGGTCTACGCCTCCAAAACCTACAATACAATAATACCTGTATTACTTACATTCGCCCCTCTAAGGAATTCCTTCTTTTTGGTTATTTACACGGAAAATTACTCACCTTTCCTCCTATTTTTCGAGATTACCTACAGCCCCGATTTTGCCTGGTATTCCTTGTGCTCGGAGATTGCACGTTCCCCAACCTTAAAGCTGCATCTATGTAAAGAATACTAGGTAATTAACACCTTACGCGACCGTAGTTTAATTTTACCCTCGATTTATTTTTCCTTTTCCTTTTTTTTTATTTGTGCGGACACCGCCACACTCAATTCTTAGATATATTCAAAGGTACGTTTATTCGTTACACAATTCTGGCTACATATATGGCTTAGTACTATAGGCGTGCGTGCTCTTACTTTTACGCGCCACTGGGGATCGAGTATTCTCCAAAGAATGATTGCGGGACTTGAAATTCCAACCAGTCCTCCCGTTAGGTAGTATAATAGCATGTTCGGTGCCGTTCTCGTTGACTTGACAGAACTTGTTGCCAAGGCGTCGACACAGTACTACTCAGGAGATTAATTCCCAGCTAGGGATCACTAGATGGCTTCGTACTTTTGGTCCAGTCGGCTATCAAGCCCCAATTTGGTGATTATGTAGTTCTTATTAAATTCTCATCTCCTACCACCTACGTTGTCTTTGCTGCGACGAATACCGGATTGAATTATAGCTAATGGTGATGCCAAGTACTCTTGAATTTTCCCCGACAGGTGTATATTTTGACTTATTTTAAACTTTTACCTTAATGTGTCAAATCAGTAGTTACGCTATAAGAGCACCAGATCACCGTTTTAGCTTCCAGGATTTCACCACAGATGGCGCCAGCGTCGATAGGTGGTTTGAGTCCATACTAAATGCAGGTTTGTGTCGTGCACCATTGGGTCTTGACTGGTTTATGTCTTGGATGCACCATTGAGTCTTGACTGGCTTATGTCTTGGATACACGATTGAGCCTTGACTGGCTTATGTCTTGGATGTGTCATTTGGTTTTGACTGCGTCCTAGCGGCATTAGCCGGTACTACCAGCATGCTCCGGTGCTACTGTTTACTTGGATATATGTGTGTGTGTGTGTGTGTGTCATTTGGTCTTGACAGCACCCTAACGGCATTAGCCGATACTACCAGCATGCTCCGGTACTACGGCTTGCTTGGATGTGTGGTACGGTTCTCTTGGATGCGTGAAGTTTTTTGCTACACTTTTGTCCCACACGTAGCAGGATGCTACGGTTTTTTTGTATGTGTGAAGTTTTTTGCTTCACTTGTGCCCACACGTAGCAGCAAAATACTACGGTTTTCTTGGATGTGTGGTGCGCCGAAATGTAGGCTTTTGTTGTTTTCAAGTGTTGCGCCTGGTTTTGAATTAATATTAGTAATAATTAAAGTTAATAGTTGGAAATTTTTGTTCATGCAAATGGATTCTATATGGTGGGTGGGTGAGGGGAATAATAAGGATAGGGGGGGGGGGGGTAATGAAATTTTCATCAGAAATCCTCTACGGGCTTTGGTTTTCGAGATATTAGCGAATTAATAATTCAATTTATTTTTGTTCATGGCAATGGATTCTCGGCGGTGTGGGGTGGGAGGGGGAACGAAATTTTGATCAGAAATCCTCTACGGGCTTTGGTTTTTGAGCTATTAGCGACATTTGTTCAAACAATTAGCTAATTGGCAATTATATAATTACTAATTGGCAATTAATAATGTGGTGTGGCGAAATCTTTATAAGTCGAAGTTGTAACTCAGCCGAAAGCACACCGAATCCAATGGACCTGCTGAGTAGATTAAAGCTGTTCACCTGTTATCAGACCTGTTTGAAAACCTGTTCACCTGTTATCAGACCTGTTTCAAAAGCTGTTAAGCTGTTATCAGGACTGTTTTAAAAGCTGTTAAGCTGTTATCAGAGCTGTTTAAAAGCTGTTATAAGAGCTGTTTGAAAAGCTGTTAAGCTGTTATCACAGCTGTTTGGAAGCTGTTAAGCTGTTATCGGAGCTGTGTGGAAAGCTGTTTACCTGTTATCAGAGCTGTTTAAAAGCTGTTAAGCTGTTATCAGAGCTGTTTGAAAAGCTGTTAAGCTGTTATCATGTAAAAAGTCTATGTACTAAAGAGGATTTAACTAATTAAGGATCTATTTTGAGAGATACCCATGCATTTGAACGTGCCCATGCTGAAGATGGACAAATAAAAGGTACTAGAGCGGCTAAGTATAAAGCTATAATCAGTAAACTTATACAGCATAAAGGCATGGGACTAATGCGTCTGCGTAAGGAAAACATTGATCACTTTACTGGGATGATCCAAATGAATTAGTGGATAGACTGCGCCTTCATCAAAACAGGCTGGAAACACCAGTCACAGCAATGAAATTGTATCTATCCTGGAGGAGTTGCGAGAAGCAGATATTATAGTTTAAATACTACTCCATTACTATACTTCTACATAATCTACAGATGAGCGTTGACAAGTTTGGACGTTTCTCTAAGCGGGGATATCTTGGCAAAGCAGGTCCACGTGGACCAACAGGAGCTCAGGGGCCAGCCGGTGAACAAGGAACTCAGGTACCAGCTGGTAAACAAGGAGCTCAGGGTCCAGCTGGTGGATAAGGAGAGCGGGGTATTGGATTTAATTTAACGATAAACGGGGACTACGATCTAAACTCAAAGTGTATAAAACGACTTGGTGAACCCCTTGCAAATGATGATGCTACTAACAAAGACTATATTGACAAGCAAATTAAAATAAGTGTTGAAGAAATAAGAAAATCTATTAAAATATAGGTGACAAATTTAACGCTACGTATCAATGATGAGATCGCGAAGATTGAAAGCTATCTGTTTACTTCAGTAATAAATAAGAAGGACTTGACACCAAAAGATGGTGTATATGAGTAAAAACTCTTGAGAAATCTGCTTCATTTATAATTACGATGAGTAAGCGACAAGTGGTAAATGAGCTGCATAAACCACAGAGAAAAAATTCTAAACGACGTCGAGTGATTATCAAAGGACTAGATGACTTGTGGCAGGCAGACTTGGTTGAAATGGATCCCTGCAAGTATGTGAACAAGGGTTACCGCTATCTACTGACAGTAATTGATACCTTCTCCAAATATGCATGGGCTATTCCAATTAAAAGAAAAACTGGTGTAGAAGTAAGAGATGCCATGCAGTCTATATTAAGCGAGGGACAAATACCTATAAACCTGGAGTCTGATGATAGAAAGGAATTCTACAACAGCCTCTTTAAAAATCTAATGATGAAGCAGGCAATTAATCATTACTCTACGTACAGTTTCCTCAAAGCATCAATAGTGGAACGATTTAACCGAGCTCTGAAGGATATGATGTGGAAGGAATTCAGCTTTAATGGAACTTATCAGTGGATTGGTATGGTAAAGAAACTGCTCACTGAATACATCGAACTACGAAAATGAGACCACATGATATCAACACGTCCAATGAGAAGCAACTGCTTTCAACTGTATACAATCATATAAAAATGGTTGTTCCTGCAAAGTATAAAGTTGGAGATTTTGTACGCATCAGCAAATAGAAGCATATATTTGAAAAAGGCTATACACCAAACTGGACAGCTGAGATTTTTAAAATTATTAAAGTTCAAAACACAAATCCCATCACATATCTGCTGGAAGATTATCAAGGAAATCCAATCACAGGAGGTTTTTACGAATTGGAGCTGCTGAAAGTTAAACCCCCAAACCTATATGAGATGCACGGGTTTTTACGGTTTTTAAATGACGTTGTAGGGTGCCCGCATGTGTGTATGTATGTAGATAATGTGATACATATATACATGATACCAATTGATTGATTGATACCCTTAGAAAAAGAAAGTTCCGGTAAGGAAGTGAGAGGAACTTTCTGCAAAGGTGAGTATTATGAAAATCTTTGTTTTTAGCCGACGATTCGAGGTACTTTACATTGCTTTTTGTTTTTATTAATATGTAATAATTTTGTCGTTAATGTCTAATAATAATATCTTTTATCGTTAACATATGTATAAGAAAAAATAAATAAAGGTTTATCCTATGACTTTAAGATTCCTAGGTTAGGTTATACTAAGAGGAGCGAAAAAATTAATTTGCTCTCTTAAATCAAATTACCTTACTACTCGTATGTGTAAAAATTTATCGCTTATAGTTACATTGATTCCTAGATTAGTACATATAAGATGTTTTTAGCCTATGCCCTATTTACAAAGTATAGTATTATAATGTAGCATGCTTTAAGAGTCTTTCAATTTTACATTGGTTGGTTTTGGTTTGCATAATTCTAAGCCGATATTAGGCTTTTATCTAGTGACTTGATTCTATATATATGTATATCCCTTTGTTTTCTCTTTACATCTTTTTTGGTGTAATAAGAAAATTTCTCCTCTCCTTTTTTTTTTGTATATATTTTTTTTGCAAATTTTATTTATATATTTTTTGCTAGTGGTTAGTAAGGTGTGTAAATGGTTTTGCTTTCGTGTATAAAAGTTTAATGATTAAGGTAACATTGTCCATTGATAAGATGACTTTGGGTTTTCGCTTTCCTGGTTTTGCTGTATTTGTGTGCTTTTAGTATTGAGCTTTTTAGCTTTAACATTTTTGCATATTTGGGCGATAATAACCATTAAAATTATTGCAAATACATAAGATATGACGTAATGGTGGATGTTGTGTGTGTTCAATGTAGGGTAACTTAAACTTTCACTATGCTTAAGCCGAACTAGAGCTTTGCTTATTGATTCTAATTCCTCGTTGTCATGAAATTTAATTAGATCTTGGGTACGGAGATGACATCCCGTGGAAAGGTTGATAGTTCCTGTGTTTTCCAAACTATATGTAGTAATATTATTTCCGCAAATGACATCGACTACTGTGATTTTTTGTATAGAAAAGAGCCACCTATCGGGTTGAGATAATTGTATCCAAAAATCCATTTGGGGAACGGCTTTGATATTACAAGAGGATGGTATTTCTTGGCTGTGTTTGAGGAGTTGTACTTCGCATTGGTTATTTACAGATTGGGTGTTAAATATGGGGTGTATAATACGACACAAGAAATGTACTTGATCTTGCGTTTGGCAGTTTTGTAATTCGAATTTGTTTACGGTGTAATAATGTTCTCTATTATAATCGATTACTAAATATTCGAGTGAAGGTTTTATAAAAATTAATTTGTTTTGATGATTTCTTGGCAAGGAATGTATTTTTAAAAGCTGGTATTCTTCCTTAAATGGGAGTGGGAGTTTGAGGTGGAAAATTATTCTATTGTCGAGAATTGTACTTCTCACGTTACCAATTTGATAGAGTTGTAGGAGGTTATTCTCATTCTTGTCTAGTGGTAAAGTGAGCGTATTGGGTAATTCTTTTTGGATATTTTCTATGATGTATTTCATTTGAGGTGGGGTCATAATTGCTGAATGGGGTTTGCCGTGTCTAACATCTGTTATTAGATCTAGTAAGAGGTTTTGGGTGGTCTGATATCGTACCATCATTAACGCCGTTAGGGAAACCATCATCTCGAGTTCAGTGGTAAAACTTTTCGACAGTTTGTCAGTTTGCACTCGATTAGCTAGGTTACCTAAGGCACTAAGCTTTTTCTCTATGAGCAGGAACTGCTCTTTTATTGTCATGCGTGCTTTGTTGAAAACATTTACTGTAGAATCAACGATAACGGTTTGATTCTTGATTAATTGCAACAGGTAATCTTGGTTGTCCTTCAGTTTATCTATATGTATGTTAAAAATCTTAGCGTCATCCGCGTCGAGAGTGCCGAATAAGGTCTTGCTTAGGGTTCCTACAGCGTTAATTAATTCTTTTGAATCGAGTAGTTTCGGGCTTTAGCAGTAGTGAATTTTGTTTAAGGATTCCGATTATAGTGTACAATTGATGGGTTATGTCTTTACACAAGGGTATCCTATTGTGGTAATTTTCTATGTAATTACATAACTTACTCGTTTGATCTGATTACACAGCTTGTCGAGTTCAAAGTTGAATTCCTCTAGGTCATAGTATGTTATTACTTGCCATTCGTTGCTTTTTAGACTTACTCTTCCTACTTCTTCGAAATAAATTCCTGGATTGTTCTTCAGGTTCGTAACTTGCAATGGTTCGTTTTGTATTATCGCGTCTGCGCTGGGGGTCAGGAGGATGAATGCGAGAATCCAAAATATCCTAAGGTAAATAAAAGAATTACTTTCGTATTCCACGAATAACTTGAGGTTATTATTGTGTATGGTTCTGTTTCTATTCCCTATCTTAATAGTAGTATTTTCCGTAGAATTAATTTCTACGATATCATTGGGTCCTGTCCACAATGGGGATAATTTCTTTTTTCTTATGTGGTTCTTTTAAAAGACCTTATCTCCTAAGTTAAAAGTGCTCGCTTTCGAGTTTTTGTCGTACGATTGTTTGGATTTTTCCTTTTTGTTTAGGATGGATTCTCTTGCTATCCGGTGACTATGTTGCAATCTTGCTTTTAGCTTGTTGCTGTAATTATCGTAATTGTAATTTACCGTTGGGTTTGCCTTTATTATAGATGGGATATTGGGTGGAAAACCGTATATCAACTATAATTTGTACTGAAGTGTGTACTTGTATTGTACGTGAACATAGTATATGGTATCCAAGTATCCCATGTTTGCGGATCTCGGTTCACATACTGCCGTAAATATTCAGCGAGAGTTATATGACTCCTTTCTAGAGCTCCATTGATCTGTGGATGGTATGGGGTTGTTTGCAGTTTCTTGATTTTTAGTAACTTACACATTTGTGCAAACACTTTGCTCAGAAAGCTAGAACCCTGGTCTGTCAGTATTGATTTCGGTATACCGTGCCTACAGACTATATTTAGGACGAAAGCTTCAGCAATGATGTGGGCTTCCGCATTTTGTAGGGGTATTTTGTGAGGTCGTCGTGGAAGAAGAGAAGGAACTTGTTACCATTGTAACTTATCGGCAACGGCCCGACTATGTCCAATGCTATTCTCTCGAATGGCCTTGTACTAGTTGAGGTAATTTTCATAGGCACTCTAGGATTTCTGACAAATTTATTCATCTGACAGGATTGGCACTTCTTCACAAAGTTCTCCACATCTTTGTTTAATCCGGGCCAACTATGTATATGCAGTTTGGATTCTTTTAATAGTTCGCGTTATACTTTGGTGCCCACCTAACGGTGTTTCGTGAAAAGATTCTATTATGTGTTCTTGTTCCTTTTGATCAGACACTATCAGCACTTGGGTTGTATAAATTTTTACTCCGCTACTTATGTTATTTAAAGAGAACGTTATCATATTTTTCAATTCTGCTTGGGCTACTATGTCCAATTTAGGGATAGAAATGTGGATTTCTGTGAGATCTTTTTCTTTACCATAATCTTTTATATTTGCTAGTGTATGTAATACTTGTTTGTAATCGCTTACTGTTTTCATGGGTAAAGGTGCTACCTTGACGTCCTGTTAGGGCGGTATTCATTAGTCGCTGAAAGATAGCTGGGGCTCCTTTCAGTCCAAAGGGCATTCTATTATAGTGATAATGTCCAAATGGAGTGCTGAATGCAGTTTTTTCTTTGTCCTCCTGTGACATCGGGATTTGGTGGAAACCATTGGCCAATTCCAAGGTTGTGAAGTACCTTGATCGACCTAACTCATCCAAGATATCTGTTATATTTGGTAAAGGGTAAGCGTCTCCAAGAGTGACCTCGTTTAAGCGTCTGAAATCCACTACGACTCGCCAACGTTTTTGTCCTGTTTCATCTGGCTTCTTAGGTACCAGTAACAAGGGAGAATTCCATGGACTCTTACTAGGGCTTATGATATTCTGATCTATCATGTCGTTAATCTGCCTATTAATCTCATTCCGCTGGGATTCCGGTAGTCGGTATAGTTTGACATAAATGGGTGTCGTATCTATCTTAACTGGAATTGTGTGAGCCGTAGCTTCTGTATATGTTAATACATCTCCTTCCATGTAGAACAAGTCATTGTATTTCCTACAGATATTCATAAGCGATGCCTTCTCTTCCTGATTACAATGATCTAGTTTTAAGTTATTTTCCAATAATTTGTGGCGGATTTCTATTGGGCTGTATCACCTTGTAGTTCTGTACGTAATCCCAGGAGGGCTGTATTTCGTTAGTGGAAATTTCTACGTTATTTTCATTGGTATTCATCATTAACACCTTTACCATTTTGTTATTTGTTCGTGAAAAGTGTTTGCTATATATATACCTGGCCTTACCTCCTTGTAGTTAAATAATATTTCACCCTCTTTTCCTTGAGATGGGAGTGAGACGATTACCTCCGAGCATGCGGGTAATACAACTTTATTGGCCTTTATTTCAACTGTATTAGGATTTTCTTCAGTTTTATCTGGCTTAGATATCGATTGCAAATTTTTCCCCCGATTCTACTTGGTTCATCTACTCTACTAGTTGTATACAGATCACAGTTGTAGCGTCGTGAATCAGTATCAATTTTTTGATTAGGTGAACCCGCTGGCTCCTTTAATATGAATATCATAAAATAATAGTGTATTTGAAAGAGGGTTATTATTATATTTGGGTTATTGGGTTGCCCTTTCTTTATTTTTGCAGAGTTTTTTGTCTCGGGATTTTCCGCTATTACTGAAATTACTAGGGCACTATTTTGCACCTTCATTGGAGTATCAACTAGGTTTATTTGTGGAGCTGATGAACAACGGCTTGCGTATTCTCCTCGCGGGAAGTTTCGCCGTCTGAATACACCCGCGTGTAATCGTTTCCCAAAGAAACGTTTTCTGGAGTTGTCCATCGCACATGTTTCATGTGACGAGGTTGACCTCTGTCACTATTTCCAATGTTGGAATAACCTTGCTGCTGGTATGGCCTTGGTTGAGCTCCGAATTGAGTATGCCTGTTTGGATACTGAATTCGGCGCTCGTCAAATTGTCTTTGCCTGCAGTCTCGAGCATTGTGGTTTGGCTTAAGGCAGTAATCGCACGTAATCCTATTTATTTCCCGTTTAATATTCGGGTAAGAATGCATTAAGGGTAACTGTTTCCTTTTGAAGCAGTTCTCCTTGGTATGGCCTCTGTTAGTACAGAACTCGCACACTGGTACATTTAGTGTGGTTTTCTGATTGTTGGGTTGCGACTCCTCGATGCGTTGAGCATGTTCGGAAGCGAAGGTTATAAGCTTCCTTAGTGAGGTTTCTGATCGTGCCTTTATGATAACCTTAAGTTGCTCACTCTTAAGGCCATCTTCAAATGCTCTAATGGCATTTTTCTCATTCTCTGAAATGAGGTATGCCCGCGCTGAAGTGGCTTCATTGACTGTGGCGCTATTCAAATCAGCTAGGTGTTTTGAAATACGCGAAGCAAAATCGTAGATACTTTCTCGCGGAAATTGCTTAAGTCGCAGTAGTTCTCCTTGTATCGCTACGCGTGGTCTATGCTCCTGAAACTGGTCGACAAGTTCAGTTTTCAATTCTCCCCAGCTTGAGACTTCTTTGTATTTAAAGATGTCGTAAGCTGGACCAGTTAGTTTGGTTTTCAGGATGCTAAGCAATATTTTTTTGTCGGCATCACTTTTAGCAGTCGAAAACAGCATTTCGCAACAAGCGAGATACCGATGCAGATCTCCTGAGTTTCCATCGAACTCTGGGATCATATTTCGTGCATCAGTTAAAGTTATTTTGAGGTCAGATGACCCTGAAACGGTACCCGTAGGCTGAGTCATTCTGTTTTGGTTTGAGGCTCGTAGATAGGTAGTGGCGCGACCCAATCGGGCAGCCGTATATCTGTGGATATTACAAGCTCGACCTGAATAATCACGAAATCGTGTAGCAACTATTTTGTTGAGGTATACACACTTTTCAGAAGGAAAGCAAATATGTCGAAGGGACCCAGCAAAAATTGCCTCTTGAGCACCACGGGATTCCGGTAGGTATTAGTCAAACGAAATTTATTTAATTGAATAACTTGACGCGACACGAAAGGAAAAAAATATCACTGTTGCATATATGTATGTATATATAGTTTTGTTTCTGAAAAAATTTTGTGTATTTATTCATATGTGTAATATAATATAATTAATCAAAAGAACTTAGCTTATTTCCGAAGGCTTTTGATGCGTTGGAGTCTTGTGATGATTTCTTGAAATTCCTCAAAATCCATAGTGTCCTCGTCGGATTCCGCTGGTCTGGTGTACTCCATGATTTGTTCCTGGATTTTGTTGGTCATATTTTCTCTTCTAGGGCCTGCTTGTTCCATTGTTGTTTGTTGCTGATTTTTTCTCTTATTCTCTTATTTATATATTTCACAATCCCTGAGCGCCTGGCTGGGATTGGGTTGTGCAACCACAACGTTGGGTACACCTTTAGCGCCTGGCTTAGGTTACCTTTTGTAGACACTGGTAGCTATTTGGATTTCGTGATCGATACGTAGCGCTGCCACAAAAATTGTTACGGGTTGTTGAGGTTTCGTCCGTAACTGGACTGAGAGTGCTTTTTCAAGAAGAAGTTCACCAGCTCAATAACACTTTTTTATTTTAATAAGAAAACACTCTTTTATTAATACTTGTCTTTATTCAACTTTTAGGCTTTTCACTTTAAAGATTTCTAAGCTACTTTTTGGCTTATTCTTATTAGGAATAGGTTGCCTTACCACTGGTGGGCGTTCAACCTTATTCTCTGATTTTAGCAAAACTGGCTGCCCAGTACCTTCGGAGCATCGGCCTTTTATTTTGGAGTCCCTCTTCATTTCCTACCAGATCAGCAAAAATAACTATTATTTCGCAGTGGGGGAAAAGTGAAAATGGTATATAGGAATTACTAGAATATGAATATCGGGAACGCCTTCCCAATATATGGGTAATAGCCAATATTGCCTATAAAAGCAATATTCGAACATTTCATCAGATCACTTCCCCTGCTTTAAAAGAAATTCTCTTTGGCCATTGGCTCATTTCTAAGTACATAAAAATAAGCAAACCCAAAGAAGTGACGTATGCATTCTTCGTTCTAGTGCGGTGTATTGCCGCAAAAATGTTGAGACAGCAATTTGATTTATTTATTAATTGCCGGCTAGCTATGAAAAGACAACAGAGAAAGTTGTTCTAAAAATAAGAATTGGTTAGCCGTATGAATGTAATTTAAGATGCATGGGTTTTTAGGGTTTTTAAATGACGTTGTTAGGGTGAAAGCGTGAAATTGATCTTTCAAAAATAGATGCGCGTATTGTTGCGCATGTATGTATGCATGTAGATAATGTGATACATACATGATACCAATTTATTTGCATATCAATTACTATGATTGATTACATATTGCATATCAATTAATATGATTGAATATATTAAGTGGTGAATTAGGTAATGAATGGCGCTTCATTACATCTTAGATACTGTCTGCGGTTGCCACTTGTTGATCTGATGAAATGGAGTGGTGCCCCCATGGTAGAGTATCTGTCGTTCCGCTCATAATATGTCGCTTATTATCCTAAGGACTCAATGCGATCTTCTTTTGACTGCCAGTGTACGCGCTATGGTTTAATCTGATTAGCAGTTAATATTCGCTTGTTATTCAAACAGTCGACGTAGTCTTCGAAATTGATATGCCTCTGGACTACATTAGCCTTAACTCCTTTTGCTTTCTTTACAGTTTTACAATCGTTTATACGCAGACTGTACATTTTTGAGCGCAAGCGAACAAATTCTCTCATGATTTTCCCATTCTGCTCATCTTTCATTAGACCAGGCATCTTTTTATTCATGAGCGGTAAATCTTCTGGGTAGTCACTTGTATCAAATTTGTTTATATTTTCGGCCTAAACTCATATGCATTTTTCTCTTCAAGTTCATATATTAGAGAATCTCTATCTGTATACATGACTTTACATTTATCTCCAAATTCACGCTGCATAAAACTGTAGTGGAAATCGTAGAGGCATATCTTTGAAATTTTCATAACTGCCATTCCAAAACAGAGAGGCTTATTGAATAAGATTTTGAGCCGCCTTAATTCCACAGCAACTAAATTCTCATCAAATATCGTTGCACTGTGAAAGTTGGGTGCCGCAATCCGAGCTTTTGCACCATAGCGACCTTTTCACTTTACGCAAAGCTTGAAATCGCTATACATACTTCCGTACATTTTCCATGGTCTTACCAAAAGCTGCATTATTCATCTTCTTAGAGCTGTCCTTCTCATGATCGCTTGTCGCCTGCATCCGTTTGGTAGTATTTAAGTCAATATAGGGTTTAAGCCGAGTTGATTGGTCGAATTGAAGAACCCGGTGCACTTTTTTCAGGATGAGTCCATGTGATAAGCATTGCTTCAAGTTTCAGTAGTGTATAATATATTTTAATTTGAGGATGTAATGTTGTCAAAAGCTTTTCTAATTTTGCTCCAGGTGGTGCTGCATGCTCAGAGCATAACGGTAAGTCCTTATGCTTATCATGTAGATGTTGAGGATAATCCAAGTCGACTTCGAATATGTATCCAGTTGGAGAATCATCAGGAATTTCGGAAACGTCAATATCGGGAACATCAACCCATTTGAATCCTCCGGTTGGTAAATTCTGTGACATGGCCCATCCATAAAGATAATTCTCATCATAATACATCAATTATTTCTCTTTCTCCTCAGGCTCAAAATCAAAACAAGCTTAATCCTGCTTATAGCAAATTTGCAATATCAGCACAGTAAGCTGAATGATTCAATGGATTGATACCACACTTCCTGTAAGCAGCCCAATTCCAAGAATTTTACTGATCGAAACGTTTCATTGGAATTCGTAAACAAATTTTCACATCCTGTTGTAAATAAATTTAAGCAGTATCAGCACATTTATTCTTTTCATGTAATTTGATACCACACTTACTGTAAGCAGCCCAATTCCAAGAATTTTACTGATCGAAACTTTTAATTGCAATGCGTAAACAAATTTTCACATCCTGCTGTAAACAAATTTGAGCAATATCAGCAAATGATTCATGTTATTCTTTTCATATAATTTGATACCACACTTCCTGTAAGCAGCCAAAAATTGTATTGTTCCAAGAATTTTACCGATCGAAACGTTTCATTGGAATTCATATAAAGTATGGAAATAAAAGCAAATGTTTATAAAACGTAATACTTTTCAATACACATACCCTAGACCCAATAATAATTTGCTAGCAAAATATAAAGCCAAAGTGTTATGAAATTCGAATGATGCTGATATCTACAACTTCTGTTTTAAGAACTGCTGGTATGCTGGTAGTTCTCGCTAATGCCGCTAGGTAACCTTACTCAAAAAATGGCTAGCCCGTCGAGGCCTTCTGATGAAAATTTCATCCCCCCTCCCACCCCACACCACCTAGAATCCATTGACATGAACAAAAAATAACTTGAATTATTAATACGCTAATATCTCGAAAACCAAAGCCCGTAGAGGATTTCTGATGACAATTTCATTACCCCACTTACCATTGGCATGAACAAAAATGTCCTACTGTTAACTTTAATTATTACTAGTATTAAATCAAAACCAAAGCCTAAATTTAGGCGCAACACTTGAAAACAGCAAAATCATAATAAAAAGCCTAGATTTAGGCACACCACACACCCAAGAAAACCGTAGTACCGGAGCATGCTGGTAGTACCGGCTAATGCCGCTAGGACGCAGTCAAAACCAAATGACACATCCAAGACATAAGCCAGTCAAGAGTCAATTGTACATCCAAGACATAAGCCAGCCAAGACCCATTGGTCCATCCAAGGCATAAACCAATACAGCCAAGACAAAAACCACATTATGGTCTCAAACCACCTAGCGACGGTGGCGCCATCTGTGGTGAAATCCTGGAAGCTAAAACGGTGATCTGGTGCTCTTGTAGCGTAACTACTCAAATCTGATAGGGTTTTATGCTAAGAATATGCTACATAGAAATGTCGAGCTAATATCCCCCCAGAGGGTGCATACATACTGTACAAGCGACGGCATGTAATCCATTTAAACTGAAATTATTAAGGCGATCTCCTAACCGCGCTTAAGCACACTTTTTTTTTTCTTTTCTGAGCTACTGTTACAATTGGGTACCTGACTCACAACATCGTGCGGACGGACGGGCATGCAAAAATCAAAACAAATTTTAATATCCATTTTGCTCTAGCATCATTATTTCTAGGTATTACCACCGGAATGACAAACTTAGTATACCCTATAGATTTCATCTAGGGTATAAAAAAAGTTCCCTTGGTCTGCACTGTGTTTTTAATTCGGATTTCACTTGTTGTCAGCTCAAATATCCTCCAAGTCGTTGTATGTACCGCTTGGCTCACCTTGACTTTTCTCCTTAAGCACTATCTGCAAACCGTTACCAACAACACTATATCTACATATATCTATACATCTATACACCGTAAACGTAACTTAGCACTTCATCAAGATAAGAATACAAGGATTTCCTATTAAAATGCTGGCACATATTTTGTGACGTCAGTTCGTGACTAATGTATATACATTTTCACGATATTTCGTCACTAATGGCGGAACGTGGGTCGTAATGGGAGTAACTTGTATTCTATATACCTTGGCACTTCATGAAAAGTCTAGGCATTTGGTGAAATGTGGACAGATAGTGTAACGTTTGCGCTTAATGACATTTTACACCCAGTGTTTGAAATTTTTAGTCACTTCATGAAATGCTACAAGCCTTTACACCGATAGTGTAATATTAACCGATATAACCGAATACTAGGAGAGGGAGATGAGCGTGAAGGGGAGGTGGCGAACAGACCTGCGAGTCACCCATACACACACGCATACATACAGAAACACACACGCTGGCGTGCGTGCAAAATAAGAAATAAAGCTCTTACCTAACGTAGTTATATTATAGAAAAGGTTCTATATCAGGATTACTTCTGTGTGCTGCATGCTCTTGAAATGATAATTATACAATTCTGAATATTTGAATCCCAAAGCAGAGTTAGTAGATTGACGGAATTCAAACATGTTATGAGAATTTTCACCCCCAAAAAATTGTAAAAGGGAATAATCGCGCCTCCGAGAACAAAATCGTGGGAAAAATTATACACAAAAAATTGAATTTTTCTGCATAATTAAGACAACATTGAGTATGGAATATTACTAAAATTGAGAAAATTTATAGCTACATATTTCTTGAAATAGCCCGTTCAAAAACATGAAATTAAAATATCAAGCACTTCTGAAATAAAAGTTTTGAGAACTTGAATGGGTATAAGCGACAAGACGAGAAAACAGCGTGGTTTTTTAAAGAAGTACAACTTAAGCGCTTTGGAGGTATAATTTGGAACTCTACCCAGAAAAATTAGTAAGTATAGAAGTCACTTGAAAGTTCTATAGAATATTAGTCTACTGAAGCGCTTCTTCGGAAGCATGCACCGCTGCCTTTCTCTATACCCATCTCTTTGTCTGATAGGGATGCTTACGGTTGCAAGCGCTTTTCAAAAGACATCTTCAAAAATCTTCTTCGCCCATCATAGCATACCTCCTGGGGCCGGATTCACAACACGGAGAATTTGGGAATTTGGGGGATGAGAATTTCGTTTTCTTAGAATTCTTAATTCTCTAATTCTCCATTCCCAATTCACTAACATTGTTGGAGAATTAGCGAAAACGTAAGAAATGTGAAAAGTGCGAATCGCCTGGGACGATTAAGGGTATCACTTTTAGTTGTAGAGGGTTGGAGTTTTTTTCATATTTGAGGTACATCTAGGGCTGCCATCCGTCTGGGTTTCCCCGGATTTGTCCTAGTTTGGAGGGCGTCCGGGGAGAGTCCTTGCGGGGTTTTCTATACTGTCCGGGTTTTAAAGTTTTGGAAACCAATTTTAAAAAAATTTAATTTTTTGTGTATGTACGGTGTAGTTGATAATGCCGACAGTCAGACCGACTCGACTCTCACTCAAGTTCTCTCTTCTGGTCCCAGCCAGTCTTAGCTCAGTAACGAAGCTAGCTAGTGTTGTTTTGTGTACATTGTTAGAAAGAAAGTGAACCAGTTTTAAAAATATTTTTGCAAAAATTTTACGGGATAAAGGACAACACAACGAAAAAATTCTCTTCTTTAAAGCCATTACTATCCCAACTTGAGACTTCCGTTTGTTCGTCTGTCCGGCCGTCCGCGAGTCCGTCCGCACGATAGCTTGGGAGCGCGTATATTTAAAGAGCTGAAAATTTGCACACGGGCTTTAAAAAATAAATAAATTTAAGTTCGAAAATGGGACAAATCGGGTTCCTAGGGTTTCCATACACAAATTTCGTTTTTTACTGTATATTTGCACACTGCCTGAGAGCGCGTCAACGTAGAGAACTGAAATTTTGTATACAGTATTTTCAAGAAAATAGTAGTTGCCATATAAAAATTTAAGATTTGTACGTATACTGTGAAAACGATCAATCCTAGACGTTTTAATTGCACTGAAAAGTTCTTCAGAGTATGAGATCCTATGAAATTTGTCATCATCATTTATACTTTCCAACGAAAAACCACTTCAAAAATCAAACTTGTGCAGATAGGTGACCATATGAAATTACGTACGGGTATTCATCTGGGGTGTATTTGCGAAGCGCACAAGCCATATAAAAACACTTCTCCTAGCGCACAAGCAGGAGTTTGTGAAGCGCACACCTATTGTTAAGGAATTACGCATTGTTTTGCAAACGCGCGGCTATGGCTAAAGTCAACACGTTATTATAGCACGTATCTTTTCCTGATCTATGTAAGTTAAATTAAGTTTTTTAAACCACTAATATCAATATGCGGAGTACGCTCCGCGCCAAGTGCAAAGAAACACACACACAGGCAGGCAGGCAGGCACACACACACACACACAGACAGGCTGGCAGAAGCACACACACGCGGAGCGCCTGTGTGTGTGTTTCTTTGCGCTTGGCAAATACACCCTATTTTTGACTAGATTAATTTTGAATTGTGCGCTTCGTAAATATACCCATTCATCTGCAGCATCATTAGAATTGGTCTTAGTTATCATTTCTTTAATATAACTTTCAGGTATGTGTAGCAACTACTCATACCAAAAATTGGAAAATTTTAAGGGTTTCAAAGTTAGTTTAAATTTAGTATAATTCAGGCAGTATTCATCGCACGACAAAAAAACTTAACTTACAGCAAAAGAAGAACGTTGGAAAAGTGTAAATTTTGTTCGATTTTCGATGGAATTACCCTATGATAAATTAAATAAAAATTAACAAAAAACCTTGCCAAACTCACTCCACTGTTAACTTAACAGCAGAACACAGAATAGTATCCGGAAATCTAGAGACGAAAAATGAGCAAACTTCGAAGACTAGAGACCGAGCATGGTAACCCGATTGATTTGAAACACACGACAGGAAACCGGAACTGGAGAACAAAAAAATGTCTAGTAATTTGGTATCTTTAGAGACTTTTTTGCATATCTAAAGTGTATGCATGGGTCTCTGGGTGTCTAGAGATCGAGAAAGTGGTCTCTTGAAGTTAAAGTCTCTCGCCATGTAGCTTCACCTTTCCCGAGAAATGAAGCTATTGTGAAAGCACACTAAATGTAAATGCAAAATTTTATTTCTAATTTTTAGATGATTTATTTATGTTTCTAAATGTAAGAGAGATTTAATTTAGTTCATCCACATCGTTTTATTTTAGTGTTTTTTGTAAACTGACTAATTTTATAATAAATCAATAAAAAGAGACACTATGCATAACAATTTCAACCTATTTCATTAGTAAATAAAACAGAAAATTATTTGGCAACAATGTCCGGATTTCAAGCTAAAATATCCGGGACTTTCGAACTTGTTGTCCTAGTTAATGATTTTACAGATGGCAGCCCTAGGTACATATGCCTATTACCTTCCACTGTCGAAATAAATTGAAATTTCTTTTTTGTAGAGGTAGTTTTTGAGGGATGTAGGAGGGTAGGTTTTCTCGAGTTTTTTCGGAATATCGAGAATGGAGAGGAGGAGAATGTATGAAGTATAAAAAAAAATGGGAGCTCAGGGCGAACAAGATAGGTGGAAGAAATGGGGCGGGGAGAGTGCGGGGTAGAAATGGCGCGGGGAGAGTGCGGGGTAGAAATGGGAGCTGATTAACGGAAATTTAAAACAAAATTATAGACAATATCAGGAGCTGCAATAATTCGCAGGAGTAAGCTCAGGATCTGTAAGCCCAATAAAAAAAATAAGAACTCACTTTGGTAATTAGGTATACATGGGTATTAGAAGCTATATTTTTTTCGATTAACGGTAATTTGCAGATTTGAGCGGCCTCGGCGGTAAATTTTGTTGTCGCAATATTCACGGGCGCCTAACTCTGTGTGATAGGGCTGTAGAGTATTGTGGTTTTTTCTGGTAGATTAAGGGTTTAGAGTACAAAAATATAGGTGAACAATTTTGGGGGGGAGGGTGTTTTGGCGGTTGGTGGTTGTACCACCCCTCATAGGGGGTTGTCCAAACTACATCATGTTTGGTACCAAATTAAAGATGGAGGAGAGGGTAATCGGGTGGAGTAGTTTCTATTTGATCATTTTAACGTGATAGCTGACTTTTGACCGCCGAAAAACGATTTTTTTGCACTAGGGTTCTTTGTTTCACATCCATTAGTACTCCGTTGTGAACATTTTTGTCACGGGAATTAAATTTCCAGGACTTACCAGTTCTTCGCAATGATGAGATGAAAATATGTCAATTTTTGTACCAAAAACGGCCTATTTTTCACCTTACAAAGGACTGCTACACTTCTTTTAGTTATTTCCAAAACGGTTTATCGGATTCAAAAATTTATTACATATTTAATTAGGGGACAAAATATAGATGCGATTTCATCCTACACACAAACTTTACCGTGTATATTTAAAAATTTTACAGCATCTCTTCTGTACTGGACGGACGACCAAATTGATCATTTTCGCGTGATTTATAATTTTTAGCGGGTACCTTGAGAGACAAATTTATGTTCCTCTGTAAGTATTGCATGGATTTCCATAATTTTTACAATATAGCCAGGATACGCAGTGAATACCTAACTCAATTTGAAACCCCTAGGTACCTAGATACCTTCACAAAACGCAACAAAAGCAGACAATACAATTTTTCCACTTACTTTTCCACTTGCAAAACACCGGAGAATTCACAAGTGGAATGGAGAATTCGGGAATTCTCAACTTACTTCAAAGCCTTCTTCTCATGAGTGAGCTTTTTGCTTAACTGTTAGATATGTAGTTTATTTGAAATTGTTATCAGTAAAAATGAATTTGTTTTGAAATATTACTCTAGTTGTTCCTTCTGGTGTATTTATATAGCTTTTCGTCCCAGCAAAAAATGTGGGAAACTGCATCATAATCTGTGGGAAAAGAGCCCAGAAATTCCCATTTTGAAGGGAATTTTCATCACAACCACCTCCCAACATTGTCACCCAAAGCCTTAATACGAAACAACGAAACAAAAGAAAATCATCTATTATATTCAGTTTGCAATCAACCGTAAATAAAATACACCTGAAATATTCTGCGGCCAACTACATATTAAAACATAATAGTCCGGGAGGTAGCATTGCATTTCAGGTAGTTTTTATGTCGATCGATTTTATCTTTTTCGATAAATTTTGTATGAGTAATAAGTGGGTGTGGGAGGCTGCGGAAGTTATAAAAAGATTTTTTTTTTAAATAATAGTATGCCGGCTGAAAGTTTTTTTATAAACAGTTGACATCATAGTGAGTTGAAAAAAAATCATCAGCTGCATCGCGGAGGGTGGATCATGCGTCAGCTGCTCGCATGAACTTGTAAAAATAAAACACGTAAAATAAAGTAATAGCAAAAATAATATAACATATGTATATTTCGTGTGGATTTGCGGTCATAGTGATTTTCTGTGACATTTTAATATACATAATTTAGATTATTTGTATTAATTCACTCAGTAAATTTTATTATGGATTCAGGCTGTGTTATTACGAGCTTATTAAAAACGCCTTTTTCAAGGCGCACAACTGAAGAAAAAACGTCAATAATTAAAGACGGGCGACTTAAACCCGATATGAAAAGTTTAACGTCAGAGGTCAAAATGGGGAAGTCGGTAGTTGTTCGTCGCTTTCCTGTAGCAATTTATGATACAAGTGAATGGATTACAGGTTGCGAACAACTTAAAAAACTCTTTTGTTGGCCTTGTTTGCCTTTAGCCTCAGATAATGATAAGTCGGTTTAGTCGTAAGGTGGCTATACTGATTTAAATAATTTGAGTGCTAGTGTTACGAAACATGAAAAGAGCTTGGCGCATATGAATTATATGCTAGCTTTTAAAGTATTTGGTCAAATTAGAAAATTTCTATAAATCGTCACAACAAGGACGTGGCGAAAAATAGAAAAAAATTAAAACGCCATGATGAGTCAGTGCAGTCTGTAAATCGTGGAAATTATATTGAATTATTGAATATTATTTCCACATACGATGAGACTCTGTATAATCATTTGCGTAGTGATTCCCTATTTAAAGGTATCACGTCCGATATTCAAAATTATTTTATTTTATCCATTAATCAAGTAATATTGGATCATATTAAAAGTGAAATAATATAATATAAAATGTTATATTATTTTTGGTAATAGCCTGGGAACGCGTCGACGTAGAGAACTCAAATTCGGTAGTTGGTGTTTTCATAGCAATAGTAAATGAAATTTCGAAAATGGACTAAATCGGGTAACCCTTTCTTGATGTTGCCATATACAAATTTTAGTTTTTTACGTTTACTGTGGCAATCTGGCCTAGACGTTTTTATTGTACTGAAAAGTTCGTCAAATCCTATGGAATTTTTTATATTCATTTCTGCTGTCCGACGAACGGTTCTAGAAATATATGCGAAAAACCACTTCAACAATCAAACTTGCTTGGTAGGTAACCATACGAAATTACATACGGGCATTCTAGGGTATCATAAGAATTGACCAGACACGGATATTTTTATCATAATGCTCGCAATATGAGTGTTCCTTAGAACGATTTAAAAATTATAATGCACATTGGTTCCGGGAATTCCCACAGATTCTTCAATATTACAATGTTATATGAAGTAAAAAAGCTAGAATTGGTCTTAGATCAATTCTTACCATACCCTACTTACTAGCTACCATACTGTAATTTCGTATGGTCATATCTCTGTGCAAGTTTGAATGTTGAATTGGTTTTTCGCATATATTTCTAGAACGATTCGTCGGACAGTAAAAACGATTACCAGCAATTTCATAGAATTTCATATTCTGAAGAACTTTTCAGTACAATAAAAACGTCTAGGACTGTTTTTACAGTATGCATAAAAAACCAAAAAATTTTATCGCAACACCAAGATGCCCGATTTAGTCCATTTTCAAAATTGCATGTACTCTTGCTATGAAAACACCATGTACCAAATTTCAGCTCCCTGTCGACGCATTCTCATGCTATTGCTATTACTTTATTTTACGTATTTTTATTTACAAGTTCATGCGAGACGCTGACGCATCAACTTACTATATGTCAACTGTTTATAAAAAAAAGTTTCAGCCGGCATACTATTACTTAAAAAAGATTTTTTTACCTCTTTCGCAGTCTCCCACACCCACCACTACTTGAGCAGCTGACGGTCGGTTGACTGATTAGTTGTACGCACACTATCACTTTTTCATTTCCAACGCTACCTTCCGGACTATGAGTTGTATTACACTTATACTCACCAGCTTTTCAACACATTATACAGAAAACAAAGAAATGTGTATTTGCTGAGCCGATCGTTAGTTTTTTACCCAAAAATTAGCTGTTGGAACTATCACCTTTTCTTCCATTGCGTCACCTAAATGGTCTGGACTTCCTATAAAGCTAAAATGGTTATAAAAATTTTCAATACATCAATGTTTTTAGGGAAAACAGTAAAAATGATTATAACCAATTTCATAAGATTTTATATTCTGAAGAACTTTTCAGTACAATAAAACGTCTCAGACTGATCGTTTTCACAGTATAGGTAAAAAACCACCAAGCACCAAGGGGTTGCCCGATTTAGTAAATTTTTGAAATTGTTTTTACTAATTTTATAAAAACGGCGTGTACGTCGCCGCGTTCTCAGGTAGTGCCAAATATATAATGAAAAAATTAATTTTTGTATGACAACGAAAGAGTTACCTGATTTGTTCCACTTGCGAACTTAAATCTAAATTTTTTTCAAAAGGCCGTGTAAAATTTAGCTCTCTACGTAAACGCGCTCTCGAATTATCGTGAGGACTGATAGACGGACAAACGGACAAGCAAAATTTAAAATAACTTTTAATATTATGCCTGGGTGTTCAATCCAATTTGCTCTACCAGCATTAATTCCGTGAGGCGTTACAAATGGAATGAAAAACTTTTAGGATGTGTGCCAAACGAGCTAAATGCTGGCTAAATCTATTACTTTTTCATTTAGTAAATTTTCGAGCTTGCTAATTCTTCTTCTTTTTAAATGGCAAAAGTATTTCTTGTGCATATTTGCACAATGTGTAATTTTTAAATTTGTCCCCCAATTTTTATTGAAAATGATTTAAAAATGAAAATTCAAAATATTTTTTAATTTCTCTGGTTTGCGGAGCGGCACTGCCACAAATTTGAACTAAATTAAATAAATTTTTAATATATGCTTTTTGAAGTTAATAAGCAGAAAATAACGTTTTCCAATTTTTAAAATTCTACTTATTTTTATGAAAATTTGATGCAATAGATTGCTTCTTAATGGGTAAAATGCAGGTAAAACAATCTATTACGTCAAATTGTTGTAGATATAAGTGGATTTTTAAAAATCGGAAAACGTTTTTTTCTGCTCATTAACTTCAAAAAGCTTATGTTAAAAATTTATTTAATTTAGTTCAAATCTGTGGCAGCCCGCTCCTCAAACCAGAGAAATTTAAAAAAGATCGTTGAATTTTCATTTTTAAATCATTTTCAATAAAAATTGGGGGACAAATTTAAAAATTAGAAAACGTTATTTTTTTGCCTTAGTTGTTTAGATAAATATTCCATTAATCAATTTGCGATTTATTCAAAAATCTTAATGCCCCGCCCCATCTTGAGAATTGTGCACCGAGCAGCCCAATTCATGACAGAGACCCAGCCTTAATAGAAATGAAAGTGACAGCTGGACAATTGGCTAAAATCCACTTTAGTTTGGCACAGCCCTGGAAATAGCTGGCTAAATTTCCAATGCAAACTGGAATTTAGCTAGCACTTAGCTCGTTTGACAACATCCTTAGTATACTCTATGGGAATTCAATTAGGGTGTAAAAAGAAACAACATTAATAAAGGAAATGTAATACATATTTATCTAACTGATATATTTATTTAAGCAAAATATTGGAAAGCTGTACAATACAGTATTACCCTAAATGAATGTGACCACAGAATTTAATCTTAAATATGTATATGTATAATTATATAAATGAGCCACACTTATGTATAACGTTTTAAGCAAGACACAATAGTAAAATATTTGATTTGATATGTTCGTCACATTAACTATATTCAGTGACAACCATCTTAACCCAGACCATGGTCTTCAAAAAATCCTTGTGGTGTTTCGTCCTGCAATTAATAAAATATAAAAATTAATGCATTATCTTAAACATGCTGTCAGGAGAAAGCTTGTTATATGAACCGAAACAAGATACTGTTTTATCAAAATGTGATACTAATAAATGTACATTATAAGTTTTACATACCTTGTTTTGGTTTCTGGAATTTAGTAGTAAATAGCAACATAGAGTAAACATTGTGCAGCACTACTCACTATTGACATAAACTTCCCAATACAAAGGATAGAAAACAAATAGAAAAATTATGTTCAAGTATGGCGTGTGTTATTAATGATATTTGTTTGTACTCATTGAAATTACTAGCTACATGCTTGCACGAAATTAGTCTGCAAAAAAGATGTTGAGTAGAATCCACGTACCTTTTTATATTGAAAAATTGCTACTGTTATTAATAATGAAAAAGATTTTGTTTAGAAGTTGGACATTTTGAAAAGGTATTTGAAGAAAAACATTTGTTTGTTCAAATTATAACATTCGTTTATTATTTGTTTTGTGACAAAAAACTTTTAAAAAGTTTCCTAATCTATTTATGTATATTATAGAGATTTTATATCTATCCAATAAAACATTTCTGCATTTTATAGGAATAATAATTATTAAATCTATCTGATCTCAGCTTGGAATGTTTCTTTTATTTCATATAAAATCCCACGAGTGGCACAAAATTAATAATGAAGTTGGGAGTTATCAGTATTTCTCTTAAATACGTTTATATATAAATATATGTATAAGTAATTTGTAAATACAACACAATATATAGGCAACAATAATGAGGAAAATAAACAAAAGTACAAAAAATAAACAAGGAATAGAAGAGCTTTTTGTGTTTTTTGTTAAAATTAGTCACAAACACATAGAATCACTACAGAAGTCCAATATCTCTTAAAGCCCCCTCAACAGCTTCATCCTATTTAAAAAAAAGACAAAAAAAAAAGAAAATTTCGAAATTTCAGTGTTAACATTATTAAGTGCAAAAATATATTTCCAATTGTGTTATTAACTAGCATAAACCCAAGATCAACGTAACATAAGGTAAGGGTTTATACTACATCTATACGAACATCAATTACAACAAAATGTTAAGGAAATAAGGAGCTTCCCAGTATGCTTAAACTGTTGAAATTGGTTAGTTCTAGATATACACAAGGATTAAACATCTATTACAAAGCATTAAATTAATGGATGGCTTAAGGCGAAATGAAGAGTTAGTTGTTATTACCGAAATCATCTTATATTTCCAATTATGGCTCTAAAATTAAATAAAACGTATTAATTTAAAAAAAAACTGAAAACGTAATTCCTAATATTCAGGAGAATAAATTTATAAAATTAAAACCTACGCTCTTCTTGGGCGATTCCATAGGAATCAATTGGATTTCAACCCGTTCACCACTAATTTCATTTTCCTTTTGCAGAAAGTTAAGTAGTTATGAGAAATAATACCTTCTTTTTTTTGCCTGGGATGCGTATACTGCCTAAATTAAAGTACTTTATTTATTTTTATCTTGTCCCATATGGGGCTCGAACTTTTTAGAATCGGTCATATATAGAATAAAAAAAATTTTGAGAAATTTTATTTTTAACGATTATAAATTAAATTATAAAAACAAGAGAGGAAAACAACCAACTGAGCTAACGAGAAAGATGACAGATTTCCTCTTGTGTTTCTTAATTTATCTAACTTATTAAGCCATAATTGCTTTCAGCTGGCAATAACCAGTAACGATGAAAGCGCAAAAATAAATTATCAACTTTTTGCAATTTTATTTATTTATGAACTCGAAATTTTATTTATTTTTATCTTGTCATATACATACATATGAGACTCGAGCTCACAATTTTTTAGAATCATAGCTGCAATAGAAAAATAAAATTCTTCTATAAATACTTCAATATCTATTTCCGTTCAAAAGTTATTAAAATTGTTATATTATACGAAAATTGAAAAGTTCAATTTATAGAGAACAAGTTCCGTTACCCTCATCTTGCAAAATGGACATAAGAAAAAAAATTAGAATGCATTTTAAGATATTTAAGGATAAAGAATATATTTATTATCCTTAATATTTTTCTTTTCCTTTTTATAATTTTCTCTGAAAGAATTAACTAAAATAACTAAAGCAAAGTTATGATGTTTGGAACATAACCAAAATCGGCTAATTTTAAGGATTTTAAAGGCCTTTAATTAATTTAGGCAGCATGCATCGGCCTACAACAAAATTAGTTGTATTCTTATCTCATAACTACTTAACTTTCAGCAAAAGAACAACGAAATTGGTGATGGTCGGGTTGGGATAGTTCGACTTTTCATCGATTTCCTACGACGTCTTACTGCCGGCCTCCCGTCAACAGTCAACATTACTGAGGTATTCACGAAGGAATTCCAAAGTCCGATAAATGACTTAAGACTTAAAGAGAGTTTATACCGTTTTTGAAAAATATTATGATATCAGACTTGTTTTCCTTAGATGGTCCAAAGCATGTGGACTGACAAACAACAAAGCTTATGGTGTCGAACACAGCGGCCTATTGCTTGACAGATAGTGCAAGCGTCCATTTCATGACTTTAAATCATTTTACTTCCTCAGTATATCATCTAAACTCGTAGAACAATGTCATAAGTACGCCTCTCTAGAGGAAGTCGATACAAGATTACTCTTCCTAGGTTTCGTATTATACGAATATTCCAGGGAATGAATCGGCTGACGATCTGGGTACGCTGCTCGCATGCGGTAGATATTTAGGTTCAGTTGGTGATATGACTAGGGCATTTTCACACATTTCAGACATTCTCTTCAAATCTTCGGCACTTGCCAGGAGACATTGGGCCCTAGGTAACTTCTTCTTTGATGATATTTAAGTAATCTCTAAGAAGAAGGTAAAGGGGATACTCCACTTTTTTAAACTGTTGGATTGAATTTAGATATTTCAATTAATACTTTCAGCTTGCGTTCACAGCGGAATTCGATTCAGAAAATAACCTAAAGCTACACAATCCTATAGTTCTGCGAGTCGTGATATTAATATGTTGCTTCTCAGTGCCACTGGGAGCTAACCCTTTGAATCTCACAGCCAACCCATCGATCAGGTCCTTAGCGATAAATGGCGTAGAGAAACACATCAATGAAACCTAAATATGAAACTCTATCGAGTAAGTCAATTCTATTGTACAGTTGTGAAACATTCACAGTTTACAAACATTTGTGAATATGAAAGTGGAAGTTAATTGACACTACGTCGCGGCAACATAGTACCATGCAGACTTTTTCTGGGCTCCACTATGAACCTGACAAATAGAGAGTTATAGAAGTAGGCCTAACTGAAGACCACATAACTGGACAATCAGCAAAAAGTAGAAGGTAATCAAGCAGAACATAGTCTAATGAATCTCCACCAATTCCGACCCATGAATGCTCCTTTGGATATCCAAAAAATGCATAGTGTGGTAGCCGCCATCACTACATTGCCTCTTCCTTGTTCGAACCCGTACATATTTCCTCAACAACCTCAACATTCGAGGGTCACTCGTTCTCTAGACGGTGCCTTATTCGCGGCTACTACGAATTAAAATTCATCTCTTACCTCCAATCTTTGCAGATAGTGTGGGGGAAAAAATTTGCACAAACTTTAGCGTTTGCTTATCTCGCTTCATAGAATATGTAACGGAACTTTTTTACTATTTCTGCATTGTCAGCACTTCCCTTTAGTTTATGCATAAAGGTTTTGGCTGTGCGATGATCAGTGCTAACAAAATGTCTGAAAAAGAAGAAGTGCGCCGCAATTTAATATGTGAATTTTATTACCAAAATCGCGACTACAGAAAGGCAGACATAGTGAAACATTTCGTTGCTATGAATTATAAGCGTAGAAACGTGTACAATATTCTTAATAAGATAGAAAATAATATTAGTGTTGAAAGAAGAAGTGGTAGTGGTAGAAAGTGTGTTTTAAATGACCCTAAGGAGAGACTGAAATTAAAGGCTGCAACCGCGGGACGGGTTGCTAAGTCATACCGCGAATTGGGAAGAAAGTTCAAATGTGACCATAAAACAATAAAAAAATGCTTAAATAATATGGGTGTACAGAAAAAAGCCAGAAAAGTTAAATCAAAAGTGTCAAGCGAACAAGAGAAAGTGCAAAGGCAGCGCTTACAAAAACTTGTAAAGAATACTTTTTATGCTAGGAACAAGATCGCTTGCATCATGGACGATGAAACTTATTTCACCTTCGATGGTAACGAGTGGCAAGCAAAACACTTTTATGATCATCCTCAGGTCAATCCAGATGAAAAAATTAAATATATTGAGAAATCAAAATTTCCAAAAAAGATATTGCTTTGGATTGCCGTTAGTGAGCATGGAATTTCGCAGCCACAATTTTTTGAATCCGGTTTAGGCATCACTGGCGAACGGTATAAAACCCTTTGTCTACCAAAAGATGCGGACTTCATCCCAAGGAAACATCGTGGTGATAAAGTTGTATTTTGGCCATAATAATAAAAAATTTTGTTTCTTAAAACAACAGTTTTTTTTTTATACGTATTATAATTTTGTGCAAATTTTTATCCCCATACGTTATCTATTTTATACTCCAAGTCAAAAGTGTACTGATCTTATAATTTTTAGATGTTTATTTTGATTTAATTGAAATTACCGTTTAACTTTAAATTTATAAGATAATTTTCTATAAAGACTTATGAAATTATTATGAAGTTTAAAGCCTTAATTGGCAACGTATGTGGATCAATTATATCTTTCCCCCTTTTTCATGGGCTTATTTCTGAATATCTTATTTTGTAAATAACAGTAACAATTGACCTAATTCAGGAGCCTTTTGGGCATCGAGGGGGTTTTTGACATAGGCACCCCGATTCGCTCTGCGAAGCAGATGGGTACTCTTTTCCAGGAGACGTAAGCTTGGGCACTTTGTTACTCCAAAGCCTACCTAGACTTGAACCTGTGCGGGATGCATGTAAAGGAAAAAGTTAACGTGGCTATGAGGACATTCGCTAAATGCTGGAGAAACTTTAGCTGCACGTGGAGCATGGAACTAAGTGTTTCGCACTGGAAGTACATCTCAATAGTAAGACTCACGCTCATGTATGCGTCTTGTTGCGTATGGTGGCTGAGGACGACTTGGAATTCCGGGCTGCATGCAATTCACTGCTACTGCTGCCGTTGAGGTATAACTTAACCTGCCACCCCTGGATCTTGTCATTCAGGCAGATGCCGAAAGAGCTGTAAGTAGAGGATGTTGGGACGGCTGGGTTGGTTCTTAGCATTGCTCATAGGGTGTGGGCTGGAATGGGAAACACTGTGGTTCGAATTCCATTTGATGCGATACGATGGTACCATAACTTCGTTTTGGACGTCGCATCACTGTTGGTTTACCTGAAAGAGTTCGTGGGCTAAGGGGAGAGCCTTATGGAGCATTCCCCGGACCTGTCTAAAAATGGATGGATCTCTCACTAATGAGGGAGCTGGTGCCAATGAAAAGGACATTGCTAGCTTTTCGGATAGTCAGGCAGCCTTGAGGGCTCTGAGTGGCCCTGGGATAAGATCTAAGTTACTGGGGGACTGCATGACGTCTCTGAATAAGCTGTGTATCCACAACAAGGTGTGCCTATAGTGGGTACCCGGCTCTCCCTTCCTTGAACCGAAGCCCGCTGTAGGGGTTGCCACCTCGATGATCAGGTCTCTCTTCAAACCGGATGTTTGCATGAAGCAATGAGCGAACCTGAGTACCTGCCGGTTTACAAAACATTTTCTTGGTGAGCGTAATACGAATTCTTATGACTTTCTCTTGGGAGTCGGAAGAAAAAATTGCAGAACTGTGGTTAGTATTATCACCGGCCACAGCTCGCTTCACGCTGATCTAACAAAGATGGGAGTTGTTGACAGGCTTGCGTGTCTGTCCTGCGTGGAAGAATAGCCTGAGACAACCGAACATTTTCTGTGCGCTGCCCGGCCTTTGCCCAGAACAGGCTGGATACGCATGGGTCTGTCCTCCTATCTGTGGATGAGCTAAAAACCTTTCCTCACTAAGACCTGATGCGCTTCATTAAGAGGACGGGAAGGTTTTGGCGAGAATTCTTTTCTTATTTTTAGCAGGTTAGCACAATGGACCGCCTTGGCCTCCATACTTGGAATCTTTCGTCCCCTTGCCACTAAAATAAGAAATAAAATTAAAAAAATCACTTTGACACCTAGTCGATTAAAATAATAAGAACATCATGTAAACTAACGAAGCGATTAATTGAATAAATTAAATCTTAATTAAACTTCCATAATCTGCAGATACAATTATTTAATTTTAAATTAATAAAATACATTAGGAAAAAAGTAGATACATTAGAAACAACAATGTGGTTAACAAATACAGCTCATCCTCATGGAATGAAAGAGCATATAAGTTCCCAACGTCTTTCATTGCTCTCTGCTCGGATTGGTTTTTTTTATTTCAAAATTATAGATTGAATTTGAATTTTAAACAAAAACGGTAAATTCCAAATTTAAGTATTTCATGGAAATATTGTATTAAATTTATTGTAAAAACAAAGTGCCAAAATTTATTGCGACAAGCTTTTTAAAAACGATGAATATAAATCTATCTTGTTTGTAAACACGAACAGTCGTCAAATGTGATGATTTTACAAACTAGACACACATATGGTATATATGCTATGTCTTTCTCAGTATGGCATATATTTTTCCTGGGGCCAATTCACGCAAATCGACATCGAACGGCGGAAATAAATCCCATTGACTAATTTTTATTAAGCAACAATTTAACTTTTAACTACGTAGGTACATATATAAATTTTTCCTAAAGTCATACGTTTTCTTTTTTTTTGACACAAGAACGAAAGAAACCCAAATTTCAAAAGTGATATTACTAGGAACTTACACATAAAATACGAGTATCATATACCAGAATCAACAGTTTCAAAATCCCTTAAGCAAAATATGCAAAGTAATTATTCATCTAAATTGTTTTTTCCTTGCTCAATTTCCCAAAACTTTGGGTTTCTTTTGTTTAAATTTTGTGTAAAACAAAAGGAAGCGCACGAATTTAGGAAACATTTAAATGCATAGCTTAAAAGTTAATTTGTTGGCTTAAAAAAATTAGTCGATGCGATTTATATCCATAAAATAATTACCGAGCTATTACGGTGAACTGTACGTTACGGAGCGCGTTTTAAGAATAATCAGTTTTCTTGTAATAACTCCAAAAATACGCTAGATAGGATACATACCCTGAACTTTTTTATTCTTTTTGTATTAAGTTTCTACTGATACAGTATGGCGATACTCTTCCGGCATGCATATGTATCATAGTGGATAGGTTAGCCGGCCGAAATTACATTGGTAACCATTGAAAGGAACTTTAACAAATTAAAGGTCGGTATGGTCCCGTTCAATAATGTCAAAAAGTGTAAAGTAAAAGAAATTTACGAAAACTATTGAATTTTCAGAAAAAATAACAGGATAAACCAGATTTCTTGTCTGGATTCTCTGCTTGTGGTTTTATATAAAAATAGCTTAGATATCGTTGAAACATAATAATTTCGAAATTTCTGTTCCATATTTTTTTTACATCAAGAAAAAGAAAACATTTTGGACTGAAATTTGTTAATGCTTAGTGCCAGTACCCACCTCGAAAGATGACGCGTAATTTTGACATCTCGGTTCGTAAAGACATTATATAAAAGGCCTGGCCGTCTTATGAAAATATGCTTTAAAATTCTAGCAATATGGGTGCAGCAGGGTGGCATGCATCTTCTATTAAATGTGACGTTTAATATCGCCGCCAGTTGTCCCCAAAATCTTCCGGTTAACGACAAAACTTCTGCCTGCCTGAACGGATATATGCATATTTGCAATGCATGAGCATGAATTTACTAAAAAGCTAGAGAACAGTATGAGCTTATTTCTTTTGAATTTCCTAGACAATTTCCTTTGACAATTGTTATGTATAATTGGTACGCTAAAACAGAACAAAAGAGTTACATTTATTATTCATTAGCATAGATACAATTTTTTTTTCTTCAGGCTGACAATCCAAAAAAGCTATTTATTACATACAAAATTTCTTTTTTCAATTTCATAATATTGTTTTAATTGACAATATTATGAAATAGAAGATCTTAAAATTACAAACAAATGCAGTCAATTGCAACATCTTATTGCGCAAATTACGTGGCAGAAAATAATTTTTGATTCGATCAAGGCTGCACTTTAACAAATCGATTTAGAGAATGGAAGCAATGTTTAAAATAATGACTATTGAAGCTCTTTATAATTCAAAAACTAGCAATTAAAAAATACACATTTAGAACATTGGACCGAGACGAAAAGATAAACTGTGTTGTATTCTTCTAATTTTTTTTTTTTTTTGTATAAGTGCTGTCAAAGTGTTCGTTTGAACCTGAAATGACGTCACAGGTCCGATCTGAATCCAACCTAATTCACCTTAGATTGGAACTGAATATTTTCTCGAGTGAAATTCAGGTTCATCTATACACATAAAAGCTATTTGTCCATCTTTTAAAATATCATATTCTGACAAATTTGAACTTAAGCTTGATATAGATTTAAAATTTATTACGTGGACAATAATCCAATGTTACACATCACAATTATCAATTCATTCTGATACTTCTACACAAACATAATTAAACAAATCAAATCAATTCTAAAAGCGTTTGTTTGAACGGGGTCCAATCCAGTTCCAACCAAAAGTTCAAACGAAAACGACATAACACAATTTTGAAATAGGCATGTTATTCTGACGTATGATAATGTTCTTTACTCATAGATTTTTTTTTAAATAACAATGTAATACTGATTCGCTTCATATTTACCAGACTTGAAATGTATAGAAATACTTACACGAAACATCATAAATATAATTAAATACACTTTTTGAATTTTGGCCTAGAGCTTGGCATTAATTTCACGAGTCATTGAATTATATTTGTATATAACATTTATATATATGTATATAACAACGCTAAACTAATACCGTTTTATGAATATAACATTTTTATTGAAAAACGAAAAGAAGCGAGCAAAACTAAAAGGTACATATGTATATATTTAATGTCAATGTGAGTTCGAACTAAGACCCAGTAAAGAGTATGATTCTTAAGTTCAACCCGTTCGGGTTGAATCATTTCTTTTACATGAATGTAATTATGTAACTATTATTAATCCAATTAAACTACGGGTTACTCCTAGATGATAGGTTCTTTTTGTGTTAGTGAAATAATTTAAAACATAAACAGAGCTTAAGATACGTTACAAATATTAATGAATCGTGAAATAATTTTATTAACATTTGAAATAAGAAAGAATTTGCTTTTAATGTAAATAATATGTGTTAAGTGAAATGTAACCATCAGATGTAGGTACGTTAAAAATGCTTTTTTCTACGAATACTCTTAACAAATAAGTATGCGTATAAATATTTATTGTCCTAAGAACGATTTAGTATGATATTTATGAATTCTGTAACCATCACCTATAAGATCTACCTCAAACCGTACTGATACACATTTCCTTGTGAAAAGCTAAATATATAGCTAAAATTATTACATTTTGTATTTGAAATTTATAAACATATAATGACATATAATGATGTATATTTAAGAATTTAATTGAGGTATTCATTGAAGTCCTGTTAAGTGAATGCATTAAAAAATACAATTATTTAAGTACGATTGGAATATTGTCTGGTAAACATGCAAATTCATGCAACGCTATAGCTTAATGTAATAAATATATTGCATAAATATTAAATAAATTCATATTACTATTAACGAATATAAAAAATGTTATGATTGCTTTCGAAGAAAAAAAAATATTCGCAGTGTGGGAAAACCTATATTAAATGGTAAAAAAAAACAATTTAAATCAAAACTTCATAAAAATTTAAAAAAGAGGCCTTGTAACTTTTACCATAACTTTGGACTTCTTGGCACCGGTCTGCCATAACTGCATAAAAAACTGCTACTTTTCGGAAAAGTGGAAAATTTCACGTATCTTCCTTATTCCCAAGAAAACTTTGTCTAAATACATTACAGAGTACAGACCCATCTCCCTGATCTCAAACTTGGATAACCTCTTAGAAAAGGTCATCAAGCAAAAAGCTCTCAAAACTTGTGAAGAGAGATGCATCCACCAGGATTCTTAATTCGGCTTCAAGCCAAAACACTCCACCCACTACTCAAGTTCCATACTGATGCCACCAGAGCTCTGAAAAGAAACGAGTGCATTTTAGGCTGCTTCCTTGGCTTATCTACAAACTATACCAATTCGGTTTCTAACAACTCGAAAGCTCGACGCGTACCACAAAAAATTGGGGATCAAAAGAAATGTTTAGAAAGCCGAACTCATCTGCATTCGGAAACCCTGCACGGGTCGAAACTGGCAACCCTAAAAACCTAAGCAAATAGAGGCCATTTATAATGGGGGAATAATTCAACCCACAGATAATACCTAGTAACTTGGTGTAAATTTTAATACATTGCTACGTTTCAATCGCCGTGCCAAAGCAGTCATTAACAAAGCTAACTACGTATACAACCTGCTGAGCCTTATAATACATTTCAGGGAAGGATTCTCCACAAAAACAAAACTATAGTTTTATAAGAAACTAATTAGGCCACTAATTACATACTGTTTCACCATATGACACACCATCTCTCCCACCTACATGGATTTTCTCAGCATACTCGAAAGGAAAATCCTAATAGCTTGAACAGGGCCCCGTAGAACAGCCAACGGAAAGCACTTCCCAAACAGAGTAGTCTACGAAGCAGCCAACATCACCCCCAATAAAGGAATACTTGTTCGAACTTGCGAACAAACAAGTTGATAAAATTCTTAACCACACACACCTAGTTATAAACAACCTGCGGGACCTTTTCATACCGAGAGACTTTAAATACCTTTCACCCATGCTCTTAACAAACCCCGAGACTACAAACATCTATCATCTACATGTGGTAGAATAACTTTCTACGACCACAAAGGTGATTTCTACCGGGGGTAATTATATTTAAGCCACAATTACTCAGAGAATGTCTCTGAACGAAGCCAATTCCTTAGGAGCCAGCGATTCCTAAACTCTCCTCACATGCACATCCTATCCTCTACTATCCCCTTCCTCCGCCCTCCCACTAACAACTGCCTCCAAAAGGAGAATGGCATACATGGCTGATATGGCTTATCATCCGTAAAGAAACAGACGACAGCGAAACGCAAAGTTTAAAAGAGGATCAAAAGACAACTAACAATAACGACCACAGATGACCAAAGAAGACGAAGAGATCATCGAGGGAAACAACGCCAATCTAAAGAGAAGAAATAACGCATATTTGACTTGACTTCACCTCGTAACATTTACATTCATCCCATTTTTATCAATATATAATAATATTAGGAGAAAAAAGTTACGGCCACTACTTATTTTTATTGTTTTTCAGAGATGTGTGCAGATAGAAAAAATCCTTTTGGAAGTTTTTACGAGACTCATAATGGTTATCAATCAAACGGGCATTTGCAATCGTCTGCCTTCTTATTTTTTTAAATTCTTTATAACAAAAATTTGTGTATTATTTAAGGTGAGCTCCTGATTACTGACTCTAATCGTTTTATGAGGGTTTCATTGTGTTCAAATAACTCTTGAAGTGAAAAAACTAAAATAATTACAGTTTAAGTCAAGGCCGCCCAACCCCAGGCCCGCCAACGCATTTGAATTTGCCCGCCAACTCACACGGTTCTGTTGCACCAATAGCCTGCGAGCGCAGAATGAGACAGAATTATACGTAATTACTTTCTATCCCTTCGCCTTAACGAGGTAATAGCTAAAGAAGATGAAAATGAGCAAATATCATGTTTATATTTCTAACACATTGACACTGATATTGTTTGTACATAAGCGCCGCAAAACTTGTAATTTGTAAAAAAAATTATAATTAGGAAAAAAATTTCAGTGGTACAAAGTTTGTTAGTAAAATTTGTTTCGCTCCCTTCGGTTATTGCAAGGTTTTTCCTGCGTCAATGCGTCAAATCCAAAACAAACCAAAACCTTCAACACTATGAATTTGAAAAGGAAGAACAAAAATGATGGAATGAAACATATACAAAGTCACAAATTCAGGGCATTTTGACTACACTTATCTACACGGATCGTGTACATGATTGCATCTCCTTTAGTTATTCCTCGTTGCTTCGCCTGCTTCTTCGCTAACATGTCAATAGTGTGAGTGGGTGAACTATTGCGTTGACAAACAGATTCAAAAATTGAAAATCATGTTTGGTTCGTTTCGTGTAAGCTTTTTACCTTTATTTGAGTGCAGTTACCTATCATTTGGAGTGGTTGGCTGGTACATTAACAGTTATCTTTTGAAGGACCTAATACTGAAATTGGTGTTTTAGTAAAAACAAAAAGCAACTAGGTAAGTCCTTCATACGAATTTACAGTTTCGTAATTTTATACCCGTATTGAAACTAGGACCTACGATTTCCTAACCTATCTACCTTCTTACTATGTTACTCGAAAAGCTTATGCTAGGTAAATTGTGCCTTAGTGCGTGTTAAGGTAGGTATGCAGGTTAGTGATGTGACCTATGGACAGTTACATGTACCTAGCTAGATGGCAGGTAGGCACGTCTTTAATTAATTGTAACAAGCTTCTACTGAGCATGTCTTGTAGGCAGTAGGTAATAAGTTGGTTTGTACGTTGACATTCTTGCAAGGTTCTGGCACAGCTTTTGTTGACTTGAAACTAAGCATGCCAGCCAGTTGTTGCTTATTTATTGATTATTTTAATCAATTTGTGGGTACCATCAATTACAGAGTTTATATAGGCAAGTAAAATTATTTTGATTCAGGTAGGTATGTAGATTAGGTACCTATAGGTATGTACTTAAGAATGAGTCTTGGTTATGTGATCTTGCATTTTTAGTTGATATTACCAATTATCTCAATATGCTTAACCTAAAGCTGCAGGGTAAGGACTGCTCGTTTCCAACAATGGTTGATTTGGTTAACGGATTCAAATCGAAATTAGTACTGTTTTCTACGAATTTAGACAGAAACAATATGGACCATTTTCCTACGCTCGTGAATATGAGAGGACAGCTAGAAACAACATCCATTGAAACCGTAAAATACAGGTCAAAAATACAATCACTGTATGAATCTTTTCAGAATTTCGAACTTGACAAAAAAAGTCTTTTGCTATTTATGAACCCCTTTTCAATTACTTTCAACGAAATAATTGAGTACCCAGCAAACTTAGAACTAGAATTAATTGAGATTCAAAACAGCACATCTCTTAAGCAGCGGTTTTTGGAATCGGTGACTTCACAACCTCAACCGTCGTCAAACGACTATGAACAATTTTGGAAATTGGTATCAAAAGATTACTACACAGACATGCGCGACCTAGCTTTGCAAATTATATGCAGGTTTAGCTCAACGTACGTATGTGAAAAAGCTTTTTCAACACTTACATATTTGAAAAATAAATATCGCAACTCACTGTCAGCAAGTCATATTTCTGATTTGATGCTGTTATCGACCTCCGATTTGAAACAACTCAAGAAGCAAGAAACCAAATATTGAAAAATTATTAGCTCAGAAGCCTGTTCAGAAATCCCATTAGTTTTTTTATTTGAAATAAATACCTATGTAGATATGTACTTAACAGCGTGACTGTTTTATTATTTCACACACTCAGCCTTTCACGTGTTAATAAAATTAGGATAGGATAGTTCCGTAGTGAACGTGGTTTTGACTGTTCCTATACATCTTTAAAATATCTTGATTGCCAAGATATGAGAGAACCTACCTACCACTTACCTATAATGCTTAGAGTTACAGTCGTGAGCTTGATTGGTTGTTTTTTGTTTTTGGCCCGTCAATTGGTATTGAATTGAAAATATGGCCCACGTGGAAAACTAGTTGGGCGGCCTTGGTTTAAGTAATCAAAATGGCAGTCACTTCAACCAGTGTGTGGACTATTAATACAACAATTTCCTCGCTTAAAATTATTCAAATAAAAACAAAAGCAAAGTTAACAGCGATACATAAAGATAGTCACAAAAAATTTGCAGTGGATCATATTTAGGAGATTGGCGGAGGAACATATTTTTCTCGGATCCGATAGATACGCCTTTTATTACCATGAGAAAGGCACCACAGCTTGAAAAGTGCTCTTATGTTCTGGGAACGATAAATTATTGTGAACCACTCGAACTCAAAATGCTGATTGGAAGGCAAACCGGTGGAACTTGCATTTTCTTATTGAAACGTGCTACTGCCGATATATATGAAATTATTGATACCACAAATTGAATATTCCAATAAGATAGAACGCAGCTATTTATACCGTGCGACAAATTTCTCACAGTCTTTTAGCAGGAAACAACGACTTTTTACTATGGCTTGCGCTATTCCCAGATCTTAACATTGTCCAGAAGCTGTAGCAATGGCTTACTTGGAAGTTTGAAGATTGAAGAAAAATTACCGACAATTCGAGACAGTAAGAAACTAGTAGAACAGTAAGACAACCTAAATATTAACTTAAAAATAATAATAAATTGAATAAAATGCAGGACTTTTTATTAATCCGTATTCCTAAAAATCTGTGGTAACTTACGTGTCAATAATCAGTTGCTCACATTAAAATACATATATTTTCATTAAACAAGAATTTAAACAAACAGAGGCGAACGAGTGAAAATAGGTTGGTAAGCAGTACACGAAGTCTCGTATATGCAAGTTTAAAAACAACAACAAAACAAAACAAGGAAAAAGCTAACATCGGTTAAGACAAATTCTTACGATATCCTAGATGAATATATTATTTTCTATTATTTTATTATATTCTGAAGAATTTTTCAGTGCAATAATAACATCGTTTTCGTAAAAAAAACTAAATTTGTGTATGGCAACACCAAGAAGGGGTTACCCGATTTCATCCATTTTTGAATTTGTATTTAATATTTTTATGAAAACGCTTTGTACAAATTTGAAAGTTTCTACGTCGACGCGTTTTCAGGCAGTGTCAACATAATAGTGAACAAGAGAAAAGGACATCCTTTCGACGAGCTGCTCAGGGTTTTTACAGAATAGATGTGCTAATCGCACCCGTTACGGCCTACTCCGATCAGTCCTAACCATTCCAGCGTCCCTTAGAATTTTCCCCTTCTCTCCGCATACCCTTAATCCGGTGGAAGAAGTTCCGCCTTGGAAAGTGCCCTTCAATCGTATCATCTGCAATGAACAAAAATATGAGCATCTGGACAAGCCGAGTAAAATCAGACTGCACACTGAAACACACTATAGACTGAATGCAGACAGAAGCATTTACACGGACGCGTCCAAAAAGGACGATGCAGTTGCACTTGCCTTTTGTTCCGCCAGCGACCAAGACTCAATCCAACTGAGACTTAAACTGCCAGCGTGGTCTGACGTTTTCACGGCGGAGTTGACGGCTGTCTGGGAAGCGGCCAGGTGGGCCACCGGACAGGTAGGAAACACCGTCATCTTCACAGACAGCCTGTCCTCATTAAAAGCAATTGCAAACAGAAGGAACCGGAACCCACTGGCGGTCAATTTAAGAAACACTCTCGCAAAAAAAAAATATTCCTTGTGTGGTGTCCAGCTCATGTTGGCATTTCCGGAAACGAGACAGCTGACATATTAGCCAAAGAAATGTTAAATGAGCAAGGCGAAACGGTCATCGCTCCATCTTACAAGGCAATAAGAAGGCAAGCCAGAAGGCAGGCTTATGATGCAAGACTCCTGGAATGGCTCAGCTCCAGCTCTTTCCTAGCTAGTCACCATAAATCCCTAGATAAACCTAGCATGCCAGATATGAACAGGCAAAAAATGGTGTCCGTGGCAAGACTGAGGCTGCGCCATTTCATAGCAGTAAAAAAACACATATTTCTAAAGCAGCCGTGTCGCACATGCGCCTTTTGCACGGGTTGGTCACTAACTGCAGCACATATACTACAGCATTGCGGCGAACTTAAAAAACTACTGAACGTACAAGGAACTACCAGGACGCCGACAGAACTCCTCACTTACACTGAAGAGGATACAGACTTACTCCTCGCCGCACTCAGACTTTACTTGACAAATAGCAACATTGACTATAGACTATAACGAACGCCATACCATTTTATTTGAACTCAATATGCGTAGATCTGGAAATCATAGTTTTATAGAAATGAATCAATGAATTATAAGCTTAAAATAATTATATTTACACAAGGAATTACTTAGTCTTACTGCAATTTTAAAGGACTTAGTCTACAATTAGTTAAACAGAACACAACTGCTATGAACTCCTGTTTTAGCTCTTTCAATATATAGTATATACCTATATTTTTAATTTAAGACTATCGCGTACTTTTAAAGTTCCCACAAAAAAATGTAAACTCTAACGCTAAAACTAACTACTACTAATCTTACATTTTCACCCGGTTGCTGAAACATAAAACAAAACAAAACAATAACAAATGTAATATACACCTCAAAAATACAAGCAGCCTTCAGCTCAGCATATACGATAGACAGGAAAAAAAACCTATTTTATAATGGTAATATAGACCACAGCTTTTTACATATGAAACGTACAACCAAAATGTAATACACAAAAAAGCAGTCACACCTGTCAAAAGGAATAACATGCTCAATATTGTCTTAAGTTGCCCAGATGGCCAAGTAGCCGTGGGCCATATACATTAGGATACAATAGGCTTAGGCTTAGCGCTAAGAAATGTATTCGAATGTGAAAATAATAATAATAATAACAATGGTCTAAGACTAATAATATTATACCCTAGATGAAAATAAAAGTTAAATAAAGTGAAAACCAACACCAAGAAGGGGTTGCCCCGCATAGTTCATTTTTTAAATTTTATTTACTATTTTTATAAAAACGCTGTGTAGAAAATTTCAGCTCATGTCGATGCGTTCTCAGTCAGTATTCAAATATATAGCGAAAAACTTAAGTTTTGTATAGCACCACCAAGAAAGAGTTGCCCGATTTAGTCCATTTTTGAACTTGTATTTGCAACTTTTTATAAAAACGCCGTATACCAAATTTGAGCTCTCTGACTTTTATATAGCAACACCACAAGGAGTTGGCCTATTTAGTCCATCCTTGAAATTTCATTTACTATTGCTATGAAAGCATCATGTACCAAATTTCAGTTCTCTACGTCGAAGCGCTCTGAAGCAGTGCCAAAATAAATATTGAAAACTGAAATTTTTGTATGGCAACCCTACGAAGGAGTTCCCCATTTGATCCTATTTTCGAACTAAAACATATTTTTTTTAAAAGAAAAAGCTCGTGTGCAAAAATTCAACACTCTAAGTGAATGCGTTGTCGATTTATCCAGAGGACGGATGGAAAGGCAAGAGTGTTTTGCATTTTCCTCGGGAATTACTCTTTTGAAAAATATTTTATATATATGATACCTACAATATTTGTATGGCAAACCTACAAAAGAGTTACCCGATTTGTCCCATTTTCAAACTCAAATTTACACTTTGTTTTAACAAAAAACGTGTGCAAAATTTCCGTTCTCTAAGTACACGCGTTCTCAAGTTATCGTGCGGACAGGCAAACAGACGGATAGACGGACATGCCACAAGCAAAGCAACTTTTAATATTATGCGTGGGTGTTGTTTGATCCAATTTGCTCTTGCAGCATTACTATGCGTTACAAACGGAATGACAAACATGACATATGGCCACACCAAGAAGGGGTTGCCCGATTTAACCCATTTTTTAAATTATTTTAACTATATCTATGAAAACACCGTGAACAAAATTACAGCTCTTTACGTCGACACGTAGTCAGGCAATGTCCGAATACAGCAATTCCATACCAAAACTATCAAAATTTTCAATTTTCAGACCCGACCCCCTCCGATTTCGATGAAACTTTCAGAATTAGTTAAGTATTAAGAAATATTGGACTCGTATTTTTTTGTTTAGCCTGCCGACTTCAGGTCTTGGTACAAGGTAACTCAAATTTTAATGTTTTCACTGTGGACGTGTTTTTTAATTTGCTGATAACATGGGATCGTGTTACTCGCTTCTTTTGTATTTGTATTTGAAATTAATGGTATTAAAAGTTACTTTCGAAGAAATTAAAAAAAAAGCACAATTTTTATTAATTTTGGATTTTTGACCCCGCCGGAAGAGAAACACAGCCCCAAAACTATTATTTTTGAAATGTTGTAACATTCAGTAATACATAACATATCAAAAATTTGCGGATGTTCAACTCTTATGAAATTTATAGAAATTACTAAAAAAAAAAGATTTTTTATTATTGGTTTTCGATACTTAATAAAATATATGTTCACGAAATATTATAATAATAGTTCTGTTTTATTATTTCATAAATTTTATAATTTTAGTTTTATTACAAAACGAGTATTCTTTAACATTTACAGATATAGACCTGTGGTAATATTATGTCATATGTGTTATATTTTGAAAATCTTAACACCTTTATATAACTTTTAGCTTTCCAATCTACGCACTTTAACAGAACAGAATTAGAGCTGGCTGGATCTGGATTTGCTAATATCATAAAGTTCGCGACATGTAACTGATGTCACATGAATATTGAGCCTCAATTTTTTTTTTTTTTTTCAAAAACTAAGTATGTACAAGTTGTTTTAAGAAGGAAGTATAAATTAACTTTTAAGAAAGTATAGATTAACTTATCTTTAGACATTATGTATGTTGTTATTGAAAGATAGAGTACTTAGTAGAGCCGTTTCGCTCTAAGCAGTTCAAAAAAATCTTTTATTTATAACAAATAATTTTTTTCCATATAACAAACTAATATTCCTAGCATCTGCAATTTCCACTGTATTTCAACTATTATTTCATATTCGAGGCCCATTGTACTATTGACCCAGTTTAGACGAGTCAGCATGCTGCCTCTGCAGCACGAAAACTTGTAGATGGTTGGGGGCAGAAATGTGTAGGTTTTTCTGAAAGCAAAAAAGCTCTTCCATCGCCTAGTGAAAACAAAATATTCCCTTTATATTTATCATTAAAACCTCTATTTAAGTAACAGTATTTTAAAATTAATACAGCTTCTTTTTTTTTGTTCCTTCGTGAATAAAAGTAAATACTTCAGATTAGAGCAATAGAAAGATTCAGATAATCGAAAATAATTTTATTAATTTATAATTTTCGTGTAGGTTGACCATTCGATCGAAACTTTACAACAATCTCTTTTTTTTCTTTAATAGTCGATGAATTTGTTTATGCTAGATAATAGTCCAATCAATAGAGACTAAATAAGGCCTTTGCCCTACAAAAGATGGATGGGGCGCATCCCAACCGCGTCGGAGTTACAGGGTGATTAAGAAAATATACTAGTCTTTCACAAAATATCCTGTATCTTAAAAAGTACAAGGTATATGGTCACTTACAGAGCTCATTGTATGCAGAACTTCATGGCATTTCCAAAGACTACCCGACCAGCCCCGTACTCCTATCCCCTCAGGAGTTATGGTGATCTAAACTAGGAATTTCGGATTTTCTTACCTTTTTATTGACTTTGACCTCATTATTTTTACAAAAAGGTGCTTAAGTACCTTTTTTTATAAAAACTGTAAACTGAGGGCTCTCCTCTTTAATTATACCTATGTGTTTACTGTAGCCGTTAAACCGTTATTAGCTCATAACCTATTCAGGTCATACCGAAATTAGACTACATTTTTTTAAATGACTTGTTTTCAGTCACCAAGGGAACAATTATCTTTAGTTTAGACTACCATAACTACTGAGGGGAGAGGAGTACGGGGCTGGTCGGGCAGTCGTTGGAAAGTGCATGAAGCTCTGCATACAATGAGCTCTGTAAGTGACCATATACCTTGTACTTTTTAATATACAGGGTATTTTGTGAAAGACTAGCAAGGGAATTCAGTTTTCTTCAAATTTGTATCGGCCATTTTTGTCGTAGGATCAACCATTGAGGAATTATTTTGAAAAAACACATTTTTTTTTTACCTTTAATCCAAGATTACGGACCGCGCAGAACCCTCCAAGGGTGAAAACTTGGATTTTTCATCGGGACCCGGAACTAAGTAACACATATAAAAATCGCAAACTACCCCACATTTTGTAGGGCAAAAACCCCTATTGACTGGACTGTAAACAAAATTAACGTGGAAATTATAATCGATAAAACGCGTTTTTTTTCGTTTTTTCATTGAAAATGTCTATTAAGAGGAAAGCATATTACCATCATTTCAGCATTGAGTTATGCAAATTCCACCTTAAAAATATCTTTGTATAATTAAGACAAATAAAAATTTAAGTAAAAAATACTATGTCGATGTGTACTGATTTGAAGAAATGAATTGGAGAAATGGAAAACGAAGATCAAAGGTATGAACCTAACTATCGTTAAATCAGAAGATAAAACACGGTGCGATAGCAATAAACTGTGTAATTGAAGAGTGGCAGATTGTGATTATAGTGTAAGAAACCTTAAAGCTTCAATACACTGACGCGGTAGCTGTGATTTTAATTATGACGGTACATATGTTATTTTGTGATTTTATAATAATGAATGTAGCCATGGTCACCGCATCAGTGTATGGCAGCCTTGATGATATGGGGTATCTTAAATGTAGGTTTTCTCAATATAAGACTAAACAGTGAAGAATACCAAAATATATTATTGGTCCATGTTGGAGAATATATAGGGGAACATCCCTAATCTATTAGCAAGACTACCAATGCGTAATTAAAAAAAAAATGCAATGAATTGGAAAGCGAGCTCTTCAGACTGTAATTGCAGTTTTAGTTTATGCCAAGGCAATCACAAACTGACCACAGATAGAGCTCGAACATCAGCAATCTAATATTTAAAAAAAATCACTAACGTTATTTAAGCATAGAGAAGTAATATCCAGAAATGGAATCGCCTCAGAAAAAAACGAAACGAAAAATTTCAGTTATTGTAAGAAGGATATTATTTGAGAGATGTATATCTAAGAAATGTTGGTTAATCTAAGTTCGATTAAATAATAAAATGTTAGATATACCCTCCAGTGCATACAATAGAAGAAATTATCTTTTAATAACTTACTTTTATAGCTTTTTGTATACAGCCTCAAGCTATACTTAACATTATTCATTCCATTTTTATACCCTTGCCATTCCTTCTGTAACATATAGAAATAATCATGGTAGAGCCAAAAGCGAAGCATAATATTAAAAGTTATTTTGTTTTTTGCATGCCCGTCTGTCCGTCCGTCCGTCGGTCCTCTCGATAACTCGAGAACGCGTTTAACTAGAGAACTGAAATTGTGCACACGAGCTTTTAAAAAAACAAGTAAAAAAGCTAGAATTGGTCTAAGACCAATTCTTATGATACCCTAGATGAATGCCCGTATTAAATTTCGTATGGTCACCGATCTATTCAAGTTTGATTTTGAAGTTGTTTTTAGCATATATTTCTAGAACGGTTTGTTGCACAGAAAAAATGATTATTACCAATTTTATAGGATTTCGTATTCTGCAGAAGTTTTTAGTACAATAAAAATGTCTTGGACTGATCGTTTTGAAAGTATGCGTAAAAATCCTAAATTTTTATATGGCAACACCAAGAAGGAGTTACCCGATTTAGTCCATTTTTAACATTTTATTTGCGAATATAGTAAAAACATCATGTACGAAATTTCAGCTCTCTACGTCAACGCGTTTTCAGGCAGTGTCCAAATATATAGCGGAAAACGAAATTTTTATATGGCAACCCCACGAAGGAGTTGCCCGATTTGTCCCATTTTCGAACTTAATTTTACTTTTTTTTTAAAGTCCGTGTACAAAATTTCAGCTCTCTAAGTATACGCGTTCTCGAGTTATCGTGCGCACGGACGGACGGACGGACAGACGGACGGACATGCAAAAATGAAAATAACTTTTAATATTATGAATGAGTGTCCAATCCATTTTGCTCTACCATCATTATTTCGAGGTGTTACAAACGGAATGACAAACTTAGTATACCCCTATAGATTTCATCTAGGGTATAAAAAGTAAATTTAAGTGATGGGAAAAATCGGGGAACTCTCTTGTGGGGTTGCCATACAACAATTTTGTTTTTCACTATATATTTGGACACTGCCTGAGAATGCGTCGTTATAGAGCTGAAATTTTGTACACGGCCTTTTCATAGAAATAGTTCAGAATAATTTCTAAAATGGACTAAATCGGACAACCCGTTCTTGGTGTTCCCATATAAAAATTTAGTATTTTTACGTATACTGTGAAAATAATCAGTCCTAGACGTTTTTATTGTACTGAAAAATTCTTCAGAATAAGAAATCCTATGAAACTGGTTATTTTTACTTTTCGACGAACCGTTCTAGAAATATATGCGAAAAACGACTTCAAAAACAATACGAAATTACATACGGGCATTCATCTACGACATAAAAAAGAATTAGTCTTAGCCCATTCTAGCTTTTTTGCTTGTTTTTAAGGCTATTCGATTATTGGATATTACCTGACTGTAATTTTAATATTATGCTCATGTTATTTATACAATATACATACATATGTATATGCAAGAAATAGAATACCACTTAATTGCACTCAGAATCATCAAGTATTGCCAGCGATTCACACATATGCCGAAATTACAAAGCGAAGAGAACAGTGCAATAGATATACGAGTGTTTGGATTAAATACGTTAAAATGATTAAATGTTAAGTAAATAATATTTTTTAATTTTTATTTTGGATAATGCAAGTTATATAGGTATGTAATTGTCAATCGTATATGCCCCGAAATAATAAATTAAGACTTTCGGTTTTTATATAAAACATTGCTGAGAATTTAATTATTTATAAATGTTTTGTTTAATGAATTGACAAATGAAGAGCTAAAAAAACTATTTATATTAATATATTTAAGTTATTTAAACATAACATATTGAACAAATTTTTTAAATTTGCAATTGTTGAGTTATGTAGATATATGAAATTGTAGAGTATAAATAACAATCAACGTTAAATAAACAGCATAAAATGAAATGCTATTGTATTTTATTTTCTATTATTTTATCGAGTTTTAAAGACCCGTCATATGAATACCATATGACAACACACCATAAAAGATGAAATTTAATAGTAACTAACCTTCTTTCCCGAATATCTACTTGAATTAAATAAAACAAAAATTTAAACTGATTACTATTATACAAATATTCTCCCACATTTTCTATCATCATAAAAGAAAAAACATTTAGATTTTCCCACAATCTCATGACACTTTATTCTACATACCTTGTTAGTGTAAAATAATTAAAAAACTAAGAACATGCTTATAAAATGAGAAAAAATGCATAAGATAAAATAAATCAATTGTAATTATTCAATGCAATACAAGATAATTCTAACTTTAACCTTAAAAGCATTTTTTAATAGTGTTAAATTTAGATTTTATATAAAGAAGTTAAACGGATGCCTTTGCGTCTATGTATACCAACACACAAACAAACACATCACACAAAAAACGGAAGTAATAATTACAAAACAGGAGCTAAATCAAGATGAAACTAATAAAACTAAATTCCTTATATTTCCAAACATGCTTAGAATTCCGATGAATATTCTTAAAAGTATGTATGTCAGAGTTTGCGCAATAAAAAGATTTTCATTTAAAGACATACCATTCAAGTAAAAAATAATATTAAATAATATTTCAACAATTAACAGTAAAAAGAAAAACACAACAAGAAATTGATAACTTTACAAATCATATGTATCATCTGGAGTACTGACCTCTTGTAGAAGATCCTGGGAAGCTATCGCTTTAAGTACATTCTTCTTAGATGTTTCCTGCATTTCCCCACCAATAAGTAGTTCATCCAGAATAAAATAAGCCTTCTCAAAATTGAAAATGATATCCAATTCACAAACCTAAATTCAAAAAAAAAATTATTTTAAAAAAAGCAACAATAAAATGTGAATGTAGGAAGTAAATTGTGCTATAAATTTTGATATATTTATGAGGCTGTAAGTGAGGATCTTCTAGCAAGAGGAAGGTAATTCAATTTCAAATAAACATCAAAAGCCTGGACTAAAAGCTCCAAAGGTGCTATTAGAGTGTATGATTAATCTATATCTTGTTTAACAGATAAAAAAAAGATATAGCTGAGAAGATACTCTTTTTTTCACTTCATTGATCAATTCTGTTTCATTTCGCTTTCGTTTTACATATTTGAAATACGAAAAAATATCTTTTGGTGCAAAGATACTTCGAATTGAGGAATGGTAACTTCTTTTATTTTTAAACATAGACTAAACAAGTAAAAAAGATACCCTAGATGAATGCCCTTACAAAATTTCGAATTGGAACCCTTCTGTGCAAGTTTGATTTTTGAAGTGGTTTTTCGCATATATTTCTAAAACGGTTTGTCGGACAGAAAAAATTATTATAACCAATTTTATGGGATTTCGTATTCTGAAGAAGTTTTTAGTACAATAAAAATGTCTGACTGATCGTTTTCACTGTATACGTAAAAAACTTAAATTTTTATATGGCAACACTAAGAAGGAGTTGCCCGATTTAGTCCATTTTTAAAATTTTATTTGCTAGTACAATAAAAACACTATGTAACAAATTTCAGTTCTCTATATCGATGCGCTCTCAGGCAGTGTCCAAATATATAGTGGAAAAAGAAAGTTTTGTATGGCAACCCCACGAAGGAGTTCGCCGATTTGTCTCATTTTCGAACTTAATTTTACTTTTTTTCTAACAACTACTGCTGTGACCAAAATAAATTACTCGAGAGTACCCTGGGTTATATAAGAAGTTGTTGAAAACATTGTTTCTTTTTTTTTCATAAATTGATTCCTAGACATGTGTAGAAATATACTGGTAAAATAATTTTCCAATATTCGAAGTCGTTGGAAGGTTACAGCAATTAGAAGACCAGGGGTTCAGAGCGCTTGGTCGAGCGCTCGGCGGATCACGGCACCGGGCCTTTTGTGCCACTTCGGTTTCTTGAGACCTTTCAATACACATGTACACTCATATATATACAGGGTGTCCCATACGTACCGCATTTCCTTTTTACCCCGGATTCCTCACTCAATTTCGAGAAATAAATTGTATAGGAGGAGAGCCGAAAAATGCACGGTGTGGGCGGTAGGTGGATTTTGAGATTTTGGGTGCTTTTTATCCTAATACCATTTAACTTTCTTGTTATACACCCTATGAAGGTGACTTGGATCTGAGGTGATAGTAAACCATCTACGGTTTCCAACAAATGCCCAACCACCTCTCTACTCCCTTTCCGCCGGCAGGTATAGGACATCAAAGCCTAAAAATTGGAAAATTTTGCAATTTCTTTATCAATTTTAACGATTTTTCCGCTAAAAGGCAAGATGTGGATAGCCTTTCTTGCAAGATTTCGAGACCTCCGAATGTTACCTTTCATTTGATCCTGATCATGTACCTACCTAAATGCTACCGTTTTTGAGATATTCCTGTTTTTATGATGCATAATTTCATGAGGGGTAAGACGCGTTGTTTCGGCAGTGGGGGTTTAAGATTTTTAGTACTTCTTCCACTTTACACCCTATAACTTTCTTGACATACATCCTATCAAGGTGGGATTCAAAATGCCAAAATGCTTAATAACTATGCAGTTTTATTTACAAGATTTAGAAACCCCGGAATGTTACCTTTAATTTCACTAGGCACATGTACCTACCCAAATGCTACCGTTTTTTAGATATTCCTGTTTTTATGATGCATAATTTCATAAATTTTGATAATAACAAGAGAAATCGCGCCTAATTTTATGTAATTCCACACAAATTAGCAAAATTAATGATATTATGAATCATAGATACGGGCATATCTCAAAAACGGTTGCATTTAGGCAGGCACATAGGGTGTATAGCAAGAAAGTTACATGGTATTAGGATAAAAAACACCCAACATCACAAAACCCCCCTACCGCCCACACCGTGCATTTTCCGGCACTCCTCCCATACAATTCATTTCTCGAAATTCAGTGAGGAATCCGAGGTATAAAGAAAATGCGGTACGTATGGGATACCCTGTATATTATTTGAGACTGTCGATAGGAAAATTTTACTAGACAAATTAGACAAATAAGGAATACGAGGAATAGAAAAGAAATGGTTTGAAACGTATTTGAGTAACAGGACACAATGTACAAAAATTAACGAAACCTTATCTAAAGAAATACCAATAGATCAGGGAGTTCCTCAAGGAACAATGTTGGATGCAATATTGTTCCTATTGTATATAAATGATATTTCTTTGGTGTTGAAACATTCAAAAATTGTGCAATTCGCAGATGTCACATTGATATATATAACCGGTGAGAATGATTTATTATGTTTTAATGAACTCCAAGAAGATTTAGATCGATTGAATGAATGGTTGAGTATTAACAGACTGAAATTAAATGTATTAAAAACGAAAGGAATGATAGTAAATGAAGCGAATACGAGGCAATTGGTGATAGAAAATGATCAAATTGAATTTGTAAACGAAATGAAATATCTCAGTGTTGTAATAGGCAATAATTTGAACTTTAAGTGTAATATAGACTATGTGTGTAAAAAAAATTCGTTTTTTAAACGTATTAGAAACAAACTATCTTCATTAACGGCTATAAGTGTTTATAATACAATGATTAAGCCTCATTTTGAATACTGCTCTACAGTGTTATTCATGTGTAGTAATGAAATGATGAATCGGTTACAAAAACTACAAAACAAGGCAATGAGATCGATAATAAGGTGCAATATATACACTCCTATTACACATATGTTAGACACTCTATGTTGGTTGAGTGTGAAACAGAGGACGTTTTTTTAATGTATTATTCTTCGTATATAAATTAAAAAGGAATATGCTACCTAAATATTTATGTCAAATGGCAATATATGTTAATGATGTACAACCCTATCAATTGAGAGACGGTGGAGACTTCAGGCTGAATATGTATAAAACAAAGAGGGCCCAGAACATAGTGACATACCGAGGCTTACAAATGTACAATAACGTACCAATGAGTATTAAAAATGAATTGAATATAAAAGCATTCAAAAAAAAAATCTTTTAAATTATGTGAAATGTAAATTTTAACATATAATCAAAATTTTGCTAGAAATTTGAATTATTTTATAATTAGTTACATTTTATAAATAGTATTAATGAAAGTACTAATAAATCAATACAATACAAAAAAAAAATACAAAAAAGGAAATCTTGGTTATGCGAAAAAGATTGTTATCACAATTGTACAATTTTATATTGAAATAAACAATGTTAAATTTATTTGAGCCAAGATTATATAGCAAAACAGATGAGAAGAAAAACTTAAACATTTCTCTTCATGTAGTAGAACCGTGTCAATATTTTCGTTTTAGTCAGAAAGTAGTAAACTACGATATATTTAGTGGTTTAAAGTATATTAAGTATTGAAGAAATTTAATAGTAAATTAATTTTTAAATTTAATTTTATAATTATTGTATAACTTTTTAATCTTTAAGAATTTTCTGATAATATTTCTTGGCGTTGCCTTTGTATAGCAGAAATGTCGAACTGACACAAAATAAGTGCGAAGCCCTCTTGACATTTCCCTCGTGTCTACAATTTCGTATTTATTACGTATTATTAATTTATTTAATCATAAAAAAAAGATTTCAGCGAAATCCCACACATTCTTACACGAGCTGAATACCTTACCTAATCCAGCCTCGGTATCAAAAATCAGGTTTTGATAAATATCTCTTTTATTATGAATTCAAATTCAAAATATGCTGTATTGCTTAACCTTAAGCCCAACTAAACCTTAATACCCCAGCGTCAAGGCCAACTCTAATTCTAATAATTTTAATTCATGTATACAAATTTAATGCTAATTATAGTTAGTTAGTTACGATTTAAGAAGAGAAGAGATAATTTCAGAATCACAGCATTCAACTAACCTTCAACCTAGCTTCAAATAATTTGTTTGATGAGTACACAAAACCCTTGGTAAATAGCAGCAATATTTATAGGGGGAAATTTACATGCTGTTTTCATCAAACACACCTAGTGTAAGTTCGGGGTAACCCCGTTTAGCCCCAGGTTTTTCAAAAAACAAGATAGTATAGATAACACTAGGGTGCCCTAGGTTTACCAGGTGTTTTCATCGAACAACATAAGTCTGAAAGCCCGATAACTTGAGATGCTTAGAAAAGATTCATAAAAACACTTGATTAAAAAGCCTGGTCAAGGCCAAGTCTATGAAAATACTGGCTAGAACCAGCAAATGCAACTATCCTGTGATTAGATAACTGGAAGAGTTTCCAAATAATGTAAGTTACTTATTGTATGGGTCGAGCTCAGAAACTTTCTTGTAGAGTGCTGAAGGTTGAAACCACGCATGCATATTTCAATTTGAACAAAAACATTGGCAAGAGGTATATTATATAGCTTCCAGCAAAAAATGATATTGGGAATGAATATGAATATAGATATTAATATTAATAGTGGCGATTATTTCAATGAAGTGCTTAAATTTGATATACTCACACTTCCAAAATACTTGTCCAAAAGCTCCACGTATCTATGAATTATTTCCAATGTAAGTAACTCGTTATCATTCTGTTCAATGGCACAGCAAAAGTACAAGCTAGCATATCTGAAAAGCAGTATATAGATTTAAAACTATGGATTATGCACACTCATTTTACCTTTTGTAAACGATTTTACAGTCTTTCCATTCAAGAAATGAGCACATCTTCGGCTTTCTTGCAAGAATTGTTGTGATTAGTTCTCTCGTTATTTTTTTCTTTACTTTATCCGGGTGGGCGACGTACCATTTTTGGAGTCTCAATTTGCCTTGACGGCTAAATAATAACATAAATAGCATCTGAAATCATGAATCAAACATTCTGAATGAAGTCACATGAGATTGATTTGTAAATTAATCAACTTATTATACTGCATTAAGTTTGGAAAGTATGTACTATATAGTTTGCACCATTTTATACATTTAATTAAAAACAATTACCATTTTTTTAAGTAAACTGCCCTTGCCAAATTAGCTGATAACAAACCTCTGCAAAAATTTATAATCCACGGACGGTGTTGTGTCAAACCCTTCTACATGAGATGCTTCAAGCAGGAAACTAATGTCGATTTCGATGGGACTTTGGTGCAACACCAGTATTGCACTTTTTCCAGCAGTTCAACACTGAAAATTTTCGATGGGACAATTTTTATAGCAGAAGTACAACACAAGTTTTACACACACTTCCCCTACTTTGCACCGATATTTTCTCGGTGTTACAAATACATAATGAGGTCGAATTGTCATCTGCTCTGTCAAAGTGCACTGTCGCGATTATTTGTGAAATTTTGGAGTTGAATGAATTAAATATTTTTATTTGGGTAATTGGCTTTAAGTTAAAAAAAATTGTTTCTATATATCAATAAAGAACATTTATTACGTTTGACAGTTCCGTGTATATAATACGTGTGCCCACAAATACAAGGAATATGACAAAAATATGTTCGATGGACTTCAGTTCTGCCAGTTCTCCGCTGCCAGAAAAAGTGCAAAACTGAAATGGTCCCATCGAAATCGACATAATGTCGATTTCGATGGTACTTCGGTGCAACACCGGTATTGCACTTTTTCCAGCAGTGCAACACTGAAAATGTTCGATGGGACAATTTTTATAGCAGAAGTGCAACACGAGTTTTGCACTCACTTCCCCTACTTTGCACCGGATATTTTGTCGGTGTTACAAATGCAGATTCAAGTTGAATTGTCATCTGCTCTGTCAAAGTATACCGTCGCGATTATTTGTGAAATTTTGGAGTTAAATGAATTGAACATTTTTATTTCGATAATTGGCTTTCAGTTAAGAAAAAAATTGTTTCTATAAAATGAAAAATTTAATTTAAATTATAAATAAATTAATTAATTAAATTATAAATTTAATAAATTTAATTTATTTATAAAATAGGTGAAATAATTAAAAATTTAAGAATAAATAAATATTAAAATGCACAAAAAATATTTCTCAGTTTTTTCTTAATTACATATTCTTTTATTAGCTTTTTTACATCGATATTATCGCCTTTTCTGTAACTTTACTTTGAAAAAATGACAATTGGTTCATCTGTGACCAGATATAGCTTTATCATTTCTGCAAGAAGCAGTTGTGCTGCACTATTTTCACTTTTATCATAAGATGTTTTGACACTAGGTATAAAAATAAGTTTGGATGATCAAAATCTACAGAAATGATTTTCTCTATCCCGTTGGCTTCTTCTCGAGCCACTATTAAACCCTTTCCTGACATCTCATTTAAGAATTTAGAGAATTTCTTATATGTTGTTTGCTTCAAATCTATTTGCTTGGTAGCTGCAGGGATAACGTGAAGTCTATAAAAATTATTTGTTTAATAATGTCAACGAAACATTTTACTATCAAATTTCGGAACTCGTTACCATCCGCGGCTATCCACCGATTTTCGTCAAATTTTGCTCACTCATTCTAATCAACTCACAAATGACGAATATTAAAATAATTTTGATCGTAAACTTATATTTTATGAGATATTTAACTTTAAAATTCCCGAACTTTACACTACACACTTCACAACATATTTGACATTTAAACATAAACATTTATTTATTTGAGCACCCGTGCCAAAAGCACGCTGAGCGTTGGGCACATCTTAGCGAGTTACATAGTAGATACAAACATATATATGATATTACATATTGCCAGAAAATAGATATATAAAAATAGAAAGACGACAAGTAACAGCGGGTCCTGGCGACTAACTAGTATATCTAGTATAAGCAGCTAGTTAACACTGAGCACAAATAATTTACTATTCTTCTTCTTTTAAGTGCACAACAAGCATGAAATTCATCTTATAATGGGTATATTTCATACCTTCCGAATATTCCGGTTACCAGCATTGCTTTTTTTATTTATTGAAGAAGCACACAAACTGCCTGCCGGTCCAGGCAGGACACACACACACACACACACACACACACATGCAGACGCACGCACACCGGCAGGCAGTATGTTTGGTTCTTTAATAAATAAAAAAAAGCAATGCTGGTAACCCGAATATTCGGAAGGTATGAAATATACCCATTATAAGATGAATTTCATGCTTGTTGTGCACTTCAAAGAAGAAGAATAGTAAATTATTTGTGAAAATGTCAAATGTGTTGCGAAGTGTGTAGTGTAAAGTTCGGGAATTTTAAAATTAAATATCTCATAAAATATAAGTTTACGATCAAAATTATTTTGATATTTGTCATTTGTGAGTTGATTAGAATGAGTGAGCAAAGTTTGACGAAAATCGGAGGATAGCCGCGGATGGTAACAGAAGCCTAAATTTCTTACTAACTAGAAAGGCAGATCTTAAGATTTCATCCATGTTCTTCGACTTTAATCGCCTCCTCAAATATCTCCTTATAATTTTCATTCGAGTTTCCTATGTGCATATTATCGAGTTTAGGAACAGGTCCAGATTTTGAAACGGCACCGAATTTCTTTAAACTTTCAACACGAGTTCCCTTTTACTCACAAATCAAAATTGCGCGGAAAGTTATAGTTTCAGAGATAATCGACTTTAAAATTCCCGAACTTTGTACTGCAATTCACAACTAATGTACTCTTCTTCTTCTTTTAGGTAGCAGCAAGAAGGCAATTCAACTTATTAGTGCGTGTACACATACTCTTCTTCTTCTTTTAAGTAGAAACAAGAAGGCGATACATACCTTCCGAACATTCGGGTTACCAGCAATGCGTTTTTTATACATTACAAATATTTAATTGATGTGTAGTAGCAGCATTTAGTTGGAATGGAATAGAAAAACGTTTATTAAAGAAACACACACACACACACAGGCAGGCTGGCAGGGGCACACACACACACGCATTGCTGGTAACTGCAAAGTTTGAAGAAATTCGGTGCCGTTTCAAAATTTGGTCTTATGCCAAAGTTTAGGAAGAAATTTATGTCGGTACATGAGAGGAATCAACCATTAATTCAACTTATTGGTGCGTGTACACATACTCTTCTTCTTCTTCTAAGTAGAAACATGAATGAAATACATACCTTCCGAATATTTGGGTTACCAGCATTTTGTTTTTTTATTCATTACGAATATTCAATTGATGTGTAGTAACAGCATTTATTTAGAATGGAATAGAAAAACTTTTATTAAAGAAACACACACACACACACACACTCGCGCGGAGCGAAGCGTAATGAATAAAAAAACGCAATGCTGGTAACCCAAATATGCGGAAGGTGTGACGAAGTCACAAATAGAATTTTAAATCTATAAACATCCGTTAATACATACCGCATAACAAGCAAGTAGTGCTTAACCAAGTTGACTAAGTGATGTGTTTACAATGACATAAAATTTAAATGTTCATATGTAAACCAACCCTCTTGATGTTCCATGAATGATGGTAACTCAGGATGTCTGAGAAGTCAAATGTGGAATGGAAACATCAAGACGGCCACACTTTCAGGTCTATAAAAGGCGAGTAATCACCGAGAAAAATCAGTCGATCATCAAGCTTCGACTAGCTAAGAACTTCTCAGTTTCTAGCTAACAGAAGAAGTAATCGACTCAATTTCCTACCGAATGTGAGGTTTCCGCATTTGAGACTTACCTATCATCCCGTATCTAGTAATATTTCCGCTCCTACCGAATGTGAGGTTTCCGCATTTGAGACCTACCTATCATCCCGTATCTAGTAATATTTCCGCTCCTACCGAATGTGAGGTTTCCGCATTTGAGACTTACCTATCATCCCGTATATCTAATAATATTTCCGCTCCTACCGAATGTGAGGTTTCCGCATTTGAGACTTACCTATCATCCCGTATATCTAATAATATTTCCGCTCCTACCGAATGTGAGGTTTCCGCATTTGAGACTTACCTATCATCCCGTGTATCTAATAATATTTCCGCTCCTACCGAATGTGAGGTTTCCGCACTTGAGACTTACCCCGTTTTCCTATATTTACCCATATAAAAGAGTAAAAAAAGGTTGAGATGTAAAAAAAAACTAAAGCGGATTTAACCAACATAAAAGTGGAAAACAATACAAAATGTATTAGGTTAAGTTTGTGAAACCTTCTGACAGAAAGGTTATTAATAATTGTGTTAGTTAAGTTCCTAAGGTTGTGTAAGTGTCATAAACAATAAAGTGACAAGTTTACCTTATGGAAAAGGGGTAAACATAGCTTGTGAATAGTATTAAGATCCTAAGGTTGTGTAAGTGTCATAAACAATAAAGTGACAAGTTTACCTTATGGAAAAGGGGTAAACATAGCTTGTGAATAGTATTAAGATCCTAAGGTTGTGTAAAGTGTCATAAACAATAAAGTGACAAGTTTACCTTATGGAAAAGGGGTAAACATAGCTTGTGTATAATATTAAGATTTTTAAGATTGTGTAAAGTGTCATAGACAATAAAGTGACAAGTTTACTTTATGGAAAAGGAGTAAACATAGCTTATGTAATAGTGTTAAGTTTGTAGAATTAAAAAACCAACACATGTGTGAAATAATTTTTAATTTTTAAATAAAAATATTGTTCAGTATCCCATTAAAAAGTGTTCACCTCTAAACGTCAAAACCTGGTAACTTATTTCTTCTTCTTCCTCGTCGTTGAACGCATTGACCCTGGCGTAACTCCAAAGCTGACCCGCAACGTTCAACTCAAATATCAACGATTACAAAATGGCGCCCGAGCAGGGACTCTCTTTTCTGCCACTGAGGAGACGTCAGTGAATGAAGTAGAGTAGTCACCGTATATATCCAGAAAACCAGACCGAGAAGAAGATAAATACCAGTGTATAAAATAAACAATTCCCGTAAACAAAAATTATATCTGTGTGATCCGTGTATAAAAATATTAAATAAAATAATCATGACCGATAAAAATGAAATAACCGTCAGTGCCATCTACCAACTGAAAAAGGATGACCTAGTCATTGAATTAGACCAAAGGGGTTTAAAAACTAGTGGAACCGTGGATGAACTGCGAAAACGTCTTGCAGACAGTGTAAAACGTGAACAAGCTCTTCAAGAGGAGGAACAAAATCAATTAAAAATGGTGTCAACCGAAACTAAGACCGATAAAATGACACATCCGATTACAAATACATCCGAAACCCAGACCGATATATTGATAACTTCGATCATCAATACCGAAACACAAACCGATAAGCAAAGATTGCAGCCGAATATACCGCCAACACGCCTGAGTGTTACCGACAAGGAGACATCTTGTAACAATATTCCAAATATTCCGTACCCGATAGAAATCCGAGACCGACCACTTTCAGACGCTGACATTATGGATAAAGTCAGAAAATGGAATGTGAGATTTGACCAAGGTCAAGATCCGTTAAATTTCCTCGAGAGAATTGAGGAAATGGCACAATGTTACAGTATACCAACCGACCGAATGTTAAATACATTACCCGAGCTGCTGACAAAGACAGCACTAGCATGGTATCGTAACAACCGAGAACAATGGACAACATGGGATGAATTCATAAGTGACTTCAAATTGTTTTTCCTACCACCACGTTTCAATATTAAACTAGCCGATGAGATCCGAACTAGGTTACAGAAACCTAGAGAAAGGGCCAAAGATTATATCACGGCCATCCAGTCACTCATGCGCTGGCAAACAAACGTGTCAACCGAAGAGAAACTTGAACGAATTTATGAAAACATGTTACCAGAATACCGCCTATACATCCGAAGGAAAGATTTCCGTAAACTGTCTGAACTTATTCAACTCGCAGAAGAGTATGAATATATTCAAGTTCAACAAAAATCCCGCAACACCGAAACACAACCGATCCGTCAGATGAATAGACCACCACAAAACACCCCAGCCTTGCCAATAAACGTTTCACATATAAGGCGAGAGAGCTGTTGGAGATGTGGACAACTGGGACATCGTAGACACGAATGTCAAAATCCGGCAAAAATATTTTGTTCACAGTGTGGGAAACTAGGTGTACTGACTAGAGACTGTCATGGTATGAACAGACCGTTAAAAGACCAAGGCATACCGGAGAGACAACGCAGCCGAGTATCCCAGAACCAGAACCAGATGCCTTAAAAACCAGTCTACCCGATACAACTATGATAGATGTACACTATGAGGACGACCGATACTTCATCACCATGTCAATATTTGAAACACCGTGTATAGCACTCATAGATACTGGAGATGCTAAATCATTTATTGGTGATGAAGTCAAAACACTGCTGGAATTACATAATATTCCTCCGATATCATGTTCTTTGAGAACTGGAATGGCGAACAGTAGTGAATTTAAAATCCACCAGTCATATATGGTGGACACACAGTGGAATAATCATAAAATTTCACATTTATTCTACTACATGCCAAATCTAGCCGAAACCATCATACTGGGTGTAGACTTTCTTCGGAAAGCTGACATATCAGTAAAAATATGGAACCAGGAAATTCCACCAGGAATCATGAACATTGAAGAGGAAATATCCGAACCAGCAACATGTACAGTGGTAATACCCGACGAGATAGATAACATACAGGAAAACCAAATAACCGAATTCCTGTCCACTCAAATTCAAAGATTTGACAAAATCTCCGGACCCACTCCGATTTCACATCACCATATCCGAATGAAACATGACAGTCCAATAAAACAACGTTACTTTCCGAGGAACCCCGCTATGCAGGAAATTATAAACTTGCAAATAGATGAACTACTTGCCGAAGACCAGATAGAACCATCAAAAAGTCCATACAGTTCACCCATCGTACTGATACGTAAAAAACAGGGCGGATGGAGGTTATGTATTGACTACCGACAAATAAATGAACATTCCGTTAAAGACGCCTATCCGTTACCTCAAATCAACCATATACTGGATAAATTGAGAGGCGCAAAATATATCTCCACCCTTGATTTAAAACAAGGTTACTGGCAAATTCCTCTGACAGTAGAATGCCGACCATATACAGCATTTACCATTCCCGGTCGAGGTTTGTTTCAATGGAAAGTTATGCCATTCGGACTTCATTCCACACCCGCTACATTTCAGCGAGCTCTAGACCAAGTAATCGGTCCGGAAATGGAACCATATGCTTTTGCATATCTGGATGACATTATTGTTATTGGTCGTACTCTGGAGGAACACTTGGAAAAATTAAAAGAAGTGTTTGACAGACTCATAGCTGCAAATCTAAAAATTAATCCCGACAAATGTGATTTTCTGAAAGAAAAAATCCGATATCTGGGACACGTTGTCAGTTCACAAGGTATACATACCGACCCGTCAAAAGTTGAAGCCATAAGTGCACTTTCCGCACCGACAACTGTCAAAGAAGTTAGACAATTTTTGGGTATTGCATCATGGTACCGAAGATTTGTGGCGTCCTTTTCTACCACAGTAGCACCAATAACTAAACTACTGCAGAAAAAACATAAATGGAACTGGGGACCAGAGCAACAACAGGCATTTGAAGTATTAAAACAAAAATTAACCGAGTCACCAATACTAACCTGCCCAGACTTCACACAACCATTTATACTTCAAACTGATGCTAGCCAAGAAGGACTAGGAGCCGTACTCTGTCAAGAACTAGATGGTGCAGAGCATGTTATAGCCTACGCTAGCCGTATGTTGAATAATGCCGAACAAAAATATTCCGTGACAGAGAAAGAATGTCTAGCCGTTGTATGGGGCATTAGGAAAATGAGACCGTACTTTTTAAGATTTCCGTAAACTGTCTGAACTTATTCAACTCGCAGAAGAGTATGAATATATTCAAGTTCAACAAAAATCCCGCAACACCGAAACACAACCGATCCGTCAGATGAATAGACCACCACAAAACACCCCAGCCTTGCCAATAAACGTTTCACATATAAGGCGAGAGAGCTGTTGGAGATGTGGACAACTGGGACATCGTAGACACGAATGTCAAAATCCGGCAAAAATATTTTGTTCACAGTGTGGGAAACTAGGTGTACTGACTAGAGACTGTCATGGTATGAACAGACCGTTAAAAGACCAAGGCATACCGGAGAGACAACGCAGCCGAGTATCCCAGAACCAGAACCAGATGCCTTAAAAACCAGTCTACCCGATACAACTATGATAGATGTACACTATGAGGACGACCGATACTTCATCACCATGTCAATATTTGAAACACCGTGTATAGCACTCATAGATACTGGAGATGCTAAATCATTTATTGGTGATGAAGTCAAAACACTGCTGGAATTACATAATATTCCTCCGATATCATGTTCTTTGAGAACTGGAATGGCGAACAGTAGTGAATTTAAAATCCACCAGTCATATATGGTGGACACACAGTGGAATAATCATAAAATTTCACATTTATTCTACTACATGCCAAATCTAGCCGAAACCATCATACTGGGTGTAGACTTTCTTCGGAAAGCTGACATATCAGTAAAAATATGGAACCAGGAAATTCCACCAGGAATCATGAACATTGAAGAGGAAATATCCGAACCAGCAACATGTACAGTGGTAATACCCGACGAGATAGATAACATACAGGAAAACCAAATAACCGAATTCCTGTCCACTCAAATTCAAAGATTTGACAAAATCTCCGGACCCACTCCGATTTCACATCACCATATCCGAATGAAACATGACAGTCCAATAAAACAACGTTACTTTCCGAGGAACCCCGCTATGCAGGAAATTATAAACTTGCAAATAGATGAACTACTTGCCGAAGACCAGATAGAACCATCAAAAAGTCCATACAGTTCACCCATCGTACTGATACGTAAAAAACAGGGCGGATGGAGGTTATGTATTGACTACCGACAAATAAATGAACATTCCGTTAAAGACGCCTATCCGTTACCTCAAATCAACCATATACTGGATAAATTGAGAGGCGCAAAATATATCTCCACCCTTGATTTAAAACAAGGTTACTGGCAAATTCCTCTGACAGTAGAATGCCGACCATATACAGCATTTACCATTCCCGGTCGAGGTTTGTTTCAATGGAAAGTTATGCCATTCGGACTTCATTCCACACCCGCTACATTTCAGCGAGCTCTAGACCAAGTAATCGGTCCGGAAATGGAACCATATGCTTTTGCATATCTGGATGACATTATTGTTATTGGTCGTACTCTGGAGGAACACTTGGAAAAATTAAAAGAAGTGTTTGACAGACTCATAGCTGCAAATCTAAAAATTAATCCCGACAAATGTGATTTTCTGAAAGAAAAAATCCGATATCTGGGACACGTTGTCAGTTCACAAGGTATACATACCGACCCGTCAAAAGTTGAAGCCATAAGTGCACTTTCCGCACCGACAACTGTCAAAGAAGTTAGACAATTTTTGGGTATTGCATCATGGTACCGAAGATTTGTGGCGTCCTTTTCTACCACAGTAGCACCAATAACTAAACTACTGCAGAAAAAACATAAATGGAACTGGGGACCAGAGCAACAACAGGCATTTGAAGTATTAAAACAAAAATTAACCGAGTCACCAATACTAACCTGCCCAGACTTCACACAACCATTTATACTTCAAACTGATGCTAGCCAAGAAGGACTAGGAGCCGTACTCTGTCAAGAACTAGATGGTGCAGAGCATGTTATAGCCTACGCTAGCCGTATGTTGAATAATGCCGAACAAAAATATTCCGTGACAGAGAAAGAATGTCTAGCCGTTGTATGGGGCATTAGGAAAATGAGACCGTACTTTTTAAGATTTCCGTAAACTGTCTGAACTTATTCAACTCGCAGAAGAGTATGAATATATTCAAGTTCAACAAAAATCCCGCAACACCGAAACACAACCGATCCGTCAGATGAATAGACCACCACAAAACACCCCAGCCTTGCCAATAAACGTTTCACATATAAGGCGAGAGAGCTGTTGGAGATGTGGACAACTGGGACATCGTAGACACGAATGTCAAAATCCGGCAAAAATATTTTGTTCACAGTGTGGGAAACTAGGTGTACTGACTAGAGACTGTCATGGTATGAACAGACCGTTAAAAGACCAAGGCATACCGGAGAGACAACGCAGCCGAGTATCCCAGAACCAGAACCAGATGCCTTAAAAACCAGTCTACCCGATACAACTATGATAGATGTACACTATGAGGACGACCGATACTTCATCACCATGTCAATATTTGAAACACCGTGTATAGCACTCATAGATACTGGAGATGCTAAATCATTTATTGGTGATGAAGTCAAAACACTGCTGGAATTACATAATATTCCTCCGATATCATGTTCTTTGAGAACTGGAATGGCGAACAGTAGTGAATTTAAAATCCACCAGTCATATATGGTGGACACACAGTGGAATAATCATAAAATTTCACATTTATTCTACTACATGCCAAATCTAGCCGAAACCATCATACTGGGTGTAGACTTTCTTCGGAAAGCTGACATATCAGTAAAAATATGGAACCAGGAAATTCCACCAGGAATCATGAACATTGAAGAGGAAATATCCGAACCAGCAACATGTACAGTGGTAATACCCGACGAGATAGATAACATACAGGAAAACCAAATAACCGAATTCCTGTCCACTCAAATTCAAAGATTTGACAAAATCTCCGGACCCACTCCGATTTCACATCACCATATCCGAATGAAACATGACAGTCCAATAAAACAACGTTACTTTCCGAGGAACCCCGCTATGCAGGAAATTATAAACTTGCAAATAGATGAACTACTTGCCGAAGACCAGATAGAACCATCAAAAAGTCCATACAGTTCACCCATCGTACTGATACGTAAAAAACAGGGCGGATGGAGGTTATGTATTGACTACCGACAAATAAATGAACATTCCGTTAAAGACGCCTATCCGTTACCTCAAATCAACCATATACTGGATAAATTGAGAGGCGCAAAATATATCTCCACCCTTGATTTAAAACAAGGTTACTGGCAAATTCCTCTGACAGTAGAATGCCGACCATATACAGCATTTACCATTCCCGGTCGAGGTTTGTTTCAATGGAAAGTTATGCCATTCGGACTTCATTCCACACCCGCTACATTTCAGCGAGCTCTAGACCAAGTAATCGGTCCGGAAATGGAACCATATGCTTTTGCATATCTGGATGACATTATTGTTATTGGTCGTACTCTGGAGGAACACTTGGAAAAATTAAAAGAAGTGTTTGACAGACTCATAGCTGCAAATCTAAAAATTAATCCCGACAAATGTGATTTTCTGAAAGAAAAAATCCGATATCTGGGACACGTTGTCAGTTCACAAGGTATACATACCGACCCGTCAAAAGTTGAAGCCATAAGTGCACTTTCCGCACCGACAACTGTCAAAGAAGTTAGACAATTTTTGGGTATTGCATCATGGTACCGAAGATTTGTGGCGTCCTTTTCTACCACAGTAGCACCAATAACTAAACTACTGCAGAAAAAACATAAATGGAACTGGGGACCAGAGCAACAACAGGCATTTGAAGTATTAAAACAAAAATTAACCGAGTCACCAATACTAACCTGCCCAGACTTCACACAACCATTTATACTTCAAACTGATGCTAGCCAAGAAGGACTAGGAGCCGTACTCTGTCAAGAACTAGATGGTGCAGAGCATGTTATAGCCTACGCTAGCCGTATGTTGAATAATGCCGAACAAAAATATTCCGTGACAGAGAAAGAATGTCTAGCCGTTGTATGGGGCATTAGGAAAATGAGACCGTACTTTTTAAGATTTCCGTAAACTGTCTGAACTTATTCAACTCGCAGAAGAGTATGAATATATTCAAGTTCAACAAAAATCCCGCAACACCGAAACACAACCGATCCGTCAGATGAATAGACCACCACAAAACACCCCAGCCTTGCCAATAAACGTTTCACATATAAGGCGAGAGAGCTGTTGGAGATGTGGACAACTGGGACATCGTAGACACGAATGTCAAAATCCGGCAAAAATATTTTGTTCACAGTGTGGGAAACTAGGTGTACTGACTAGAGACTGTCATGGTATGAACAGACCGTTAAAAGACCAAGGCATACCGGAGAGACAACGCAGCCGAGTATCCCAGAACCAGAACCAGATGCCTTAAAAACCAGTCTACCCGATACAACTATGATAGATGTACACTATGAGGACGACCGATACTTCATCACCATGTCAATATTTGAAACACCGTGTATAGCACTCATAGATACTGGAGATGCTAAATCATTTATTGGTGATGAAGTCAAAACACTGCTGGAATTACATAATATTCCTCCGATATCATGTTCTTTGAGAACTGGAATGGCGAACAGTAGTGAATTTAAAATCCACCAGTCATATATGGTGGACACACAGTGGAATAATCATAAAATTTCACATTTATTCTACTACATGCCAAATCTAGCCGAAACCATCATACTGGGTGTAGACTTTCTTCGGAAAGCTGACATATCAGTAAAAATATGGAACCAGGAAATTCCACCAGGAATCATGAACATTGAAGAGGAAATATCCGAACCAGCAACATGTACAGTGGTAATACCCGACGAGATAGATAACATACAGGAAAACCAAATAACCGAATTCCTGTCCACTCAAATTCAAAGATTTGACAAAATCTCCGGACCCACTCCGATTTCACATCACCATATCCGAATGAAACATGACAGTCCAATAAAACAACGTTACTTTCCGAGGAACCCCGCTATGCAGGAAATTATAAACTTGCAAATAGATGAACTACTTGCCGAAGACCAGATAGAACCATCAAAAAGTCCATACAGTTCACCCATCGTACTGATACGTAAAAAACAGGGCGGATGGAGGTTATGTATTGACTACCGACAAATAAATGAACATTCCGTTAAAGACGCCTATCCGTTACCTCAAATCAACCATATACTGGATAAATTGAGAGGCGCAAAATATATCTCCACCCTTGATTTAAAACAAGGTTACTGGCAAATTCCTCTGACAGTAGAATGCCGACCATATACAGCATTTACCATTCCCGGTCGAGGTTTGTTTCAATGGAAAGTTATGCCATTCGGACTTCATTCCACACCCGCTACATTTCAGCGAGCTCTAGACCAAGTAATCGGTCCGGAAATGGAACCATATGCTTTTGCATATCTGGATGACATTATTGTTATTGGTCGTACTCTGGAGGAACACTTGGAAAAATTAAAAGAAGTGTTTGACAGACTCATAGCTGCAAATCTAAAAATTAATCCCGACAAATGTGATTTTCTGAAAGAAAAAATCCGATATCTGGGACACGTTGTCAGTTCACAAGGTATACATACCGACCCGTCAAAAGTTGAAGCCATAAGTGCACTTTCCGCACCGACAACTGTCAAAGAAGTTAGACAATTTTTGGGTATTGCATCATGGTACCGAAGATTTGTGGCGTCCTTTTCTACCACAGTAGCACCAATAACTAAACTACTGCAGAAAAAACATAAATGGAACTGGGGACCAGAGCAACAACAGGCATTTGAAGTATTAAAACAAAAATTAACCGAGTCACCAATACTAACCTGCCCAGACTTCACACAACCATTTATACTTCAAACTGATGCTAGCCAAGAAGGACTAGGAGCCGTACTCTGTCAAGAACTAGATGGTGCAGAGCATGTTATAGCCTACGCTAGCCGTATGTTGAATAATGCCGAACAAAAATATTCCGTGACAGAGAAAGAATGTCTAGCCGTTGTATGGGGCATTAGGAAAATGAGACCGTACTTTTTAAGATTTCCGTAAACTGTCTGAACTTATTCAACTCGCAGAAGAGTATGAATATATTCAAGTTCAACAAAAATCCCGCAACACCGAAACACAACCGATCCGTCAGATGAATAGACCACCACAAAACACCCCAGCCTTGCCAATAAACGTTTCACATATAAGGCGAGAGAGCTGTTGGAGATGTGGACAACTGGGACATCGTAGACACGAATGTCAAAATCCGGCAAAAATATTTTGTTCACAGTGTGGGAAACTAGGTGTACTGACTAGAGACTGTCATGGTATGAACAGACCGTTAAAAGACCAAGGCATACCGGAGAGACAACGCAGCCGAGTATCCCAGAACCAGAACCAGATGCCTTAAAAACCAGTCTACCCGATACAACTATGATAGATGTACACTATGAGGACGACCGATACTTCATCACCATGTCAATATTTGAAACACCGTGTATAGCACTCATAGATACTGGAGATGCTAAATCATTTATTGGTGATGAAGTCAAAACACTGCTGGAATTACATAATATTCCTCCGATATCATGTTCTTTGAGAACTGGAATGGCGAACAGTAGTGAATTTAAAATCCACCAGTCATATATGGTGGACACACAGTGGAATAATCATAAAATTTCACATTTATTCTACTACATGCCAAATCTAGCCGAAACCATCATACTGGGTGTAGACTTTCTTCGGAAAGCTGACATATCAGTAAAAATATGGAACCAGGAAATTCCACCAGGAATCATGAACATTGAAGAGGAAATATCCGAACCAGCAACATGTACAGTGGTAATACCCGACGAGATAGATAACATACAGGAAAACCAAATAACCGAATTCCTGTCCACTCAAATTCAAAGATTTGACAAAATCTCCGGACCCACTCCGATTTCACATCACCATATCCGAATGAAACATGACAGTCCAATAAAACAACGTTACTTTCCGAGGAACCCCGCTATGCAGGAAATTATAAACTTGCAAATAGATGAACTACTTGCCGAAGACCAGATAGAACCATCAAAAAGTCCATACAGTTCACCCATCGTACTGATACGTAAAAAACAGGGCGGATGGAGGTTATGTATTGACTACCGACAAATAAATGAACATTCCGTTAAAGACGCCTATCCGTTACCTCAAATCAACCATATACTGGATAAATTGAGAGGCGCAAAATATATCTCCACCCTTGATTTAAAACAAGGTTACTGGCAAATTCCTCTGACAGTAGAATGCCGACCATATACAGCATTTACCATTCCCGGTCGAGGTTTGTTTCAATGGAAAGTTATGCCATTCGGACTTCATTCCACACCCGCTACATTTCAGCGAGCTCTAGACCAAGTAATCGGTCCGGAAATGGAACCATATGCTTTTGCATATCTGGATGACATTATTGTTATTGGTCGTACTCTGGAGGAACACTTGGAAAAATTAAAAGAAGTGTTTGACAGACTCATAGCTGCAAATCTAAAAATTAATCCCGACAAATGTGATTTTCTGAAAGAAAAAATCCGATATCTGGGACACGTTGTCAGTTCACAAGGTATACATACCGACCCGTCAAAAGTTGAAGCCATAAGTGCACTTTCCGCACCGACAACTGTCAAAGAAGTTAGACAATTTTTGGGTATTGCATCATGGTACCGAAGATTTGTGGCGTCCTTTTCTACTACAGTAGCACCAATAACTAAACTACTGCAGAAAAAACATAAATGGAACTGGGGACCAGAGCAACAACAGGCATTTGAAGTATTAAAACAAAAATTAACCGAGTCACCAATACTAACCTGCCCAGACTTCACACAACCATTTATACTTCAAACTGATGCTAGCCAAGAAGGACTAGGAGCCGTACTCTGTCAAGAACTAGATGGTGCAGAGCATGTTATAGCCTACGCTAGCCGTATGTTGAATAATGCCGAACAAAAATATTCCGTGACAGAGAAAGAATGTCTAGCCGTTGTATGGGGCATTAGGAAAATGAGACCGTACTTAGAAGGCTATAAATTTACAGTCATCACCGACCATCAAGCGTTAAAATGGCTTCATTCGCTTGAAAATCTATCTGGCCGACTCGCAAGATGGGCTATCGAAGTTCAGTCTTACGACTTTGATGTTAAATACCGACGAGGAAAATTAAATGTAGTAGCTGATGCACTGTCCCGTCAACCGTTAAAGAATACAGAGTCACAAACCTCTCTATTCACCTTGCTTTCGTCTATTGAAATAAACTCCGAATGTCCATGGTATCACAACAAACGTTACCAAATTCAGAAACAACCCGAATTATGCCCAGATTACAAAATTGAAAATGGACAGATGTATCGTCGATTCTTTGATTCAACAACTTACACCGAGGACGCTGTACCGTGGAAGCTTTGTGTGCCAAAACCACTTCGAAACAGGGTATTACGAGAAAATCATGACATTCCTACTGCCGGCCATCTTGGAATCAACAAAACTATAGCTCGCATCGCTAAATACTACTACTGGCCTGGAATGTTCCGAGATACTGCGAAATATGTACGAAGTTGTGACATATGTCTACGTTACAAAGCCGAACAACAAAAAACTGCTGGTTTAATGCATGGATTCTCCGCTAATCGACCATGGGAAATCGTTAGCACAGATTTCATTGGACCTCTCCCTCGTACAACAAAAGGTCACACCACAATACTAGTGTTCCAGGATAAATTCACAAAATGGGTAGAATTTATGCCTCTCCGACAAGCCACCACCGCTAGACTAATACGTGGTTTCAGAGAAAGAGTAATCTCTCGTTTTGGTTACCCCGAAGTATTAATATCCGATAATGGCACTCAGTATACAAGTAGAAAATTTAAAACTCTGCTGAAAGATTCAAAAATAAAACACCGATTTACACCACCATATACGCCGCAAGCTAATCCGACTGAAAGAGCAAACCGTGTAATAAAGACAATGATTGCTCAATACGTGGACCAGGACCATCGGAAGTGGGACGAACATTTACCAGAATTAATGTTGGCTATAAATACTAGCAAACATGAGTCTACTGGATATTCTCCACACTATCTAAATTTTGGCCGAGAAATAATATCACCGAATAGTTTGTATGGAGAATTAGGAGAGAAAATTCCTACAACCGAAATCACCGAAAAATCCAAAATTTTGCAGGAAATATACGAAATCGTCCGAGTCAACTTGAATAAAGCATTTACTGACCAACGTCGTTACTATAATAGCCGTCGACGTGATTGGTGTCCAAAAGTTGGAGAACAAGTTCTACGAAAAGAACGAATATTGTCATCCACCGCTAAAAATTATACTGCTAAATTAGGGCCACGATATAATGGACCATGTACTGTAGCTAAAATAATTTCTCCTGTCATAGTTAAACTCGTAACACAAGAAGGTAAAAAGGCCGGTATAACCCACGTAAAAGATTTGAAAAAATATTACGAATCAGAACCCGAACGCGGTAACACTAAAAATTTGTATATAAGTTCAATACATAAACCACAAATAGTCAGTCGGAAATCAGACATCATGGCGACACCACGACGTGTCACTTTCGCTCCGGCATCCACACAGGATGCAAAAATTAAGATAACCATCCAGAAGACACCACGTCAGGTCAAATTAGTTCCACCTTCGCTACAAAACCCGTGCATACGAAAAAGAATGCAACCACTAAAGCCGAGTAACACATATAAACCCAGGGGTCAGGTTGCCGAAATTATAAAAAAAATAGAGGAAATCACGACCAGTCAAGCCATACAATCCGCAGCTAAATCACCGGCAGTCCAAAATCCAAAAACACCACCGAAGAAAATTAAAGAGAAACAGCAGCTACCAGGGTCTTCTCAGAATAAGTCACCCACCGAGCAAGAAGTATTCAATAATATCGAGACGCTATTACAACCGTTCAGGAGAGTAAAGAAGTTTATAATTCAAGGAAAACATGGACCAATACGAGTCCGTACATTGGTAAATGGCTGTCGCGTTCTTCGCTGCCAGGGACAACGAAAAGTGTTGCCACCAGTAAAAAGCCAACAATAAAAAAAAGAAATCCATCAAAAACATTATTATTTTTTTATTTAAAATGTGAATATTTCTGTTAATTGTGAAGTATATTAAGTTTATAAAAGTTTTTTTTAATAAATATTTTCAAGGTTTTCCACTATAAAATTGTTTCCACTATAAATAAAAATGTTCAGTATCCTAAAAAAAAAAAAAAAAAATCAAAAAAAAAACTGAAATTAAACCAGTGTAACAGTTTTTTTTTGGGAAAGAAAGAGGGGGATGTGACGAAGTCACAAATAGAATTTTAAATCTATAAACATCCGTTAATACATACCGCATAACAAGCAAGTAGTGCTTAACCAAGTTGACTAAGTGATGTGTTTACAATGACGTAAAATTTAAATGTTCATATGTGAACCAACCCTCTTGATGTTCCATGAATGATGGTAACTCAGGATGTCTGAGAAGTCAAATGTGGAATGGAAACATCAAGACGGCCACACTTTCAGGTCTATAAAAGGCGAGTAATCACCGAGAAAAATCAGTCGATCATCAAGCTTCGACTAGCTAAGAACTTCTCAGTTTCTAGCTAACAGAAGAAGTAATCGACTCAATTTCCTACCGAATGTGAGGTTTCCGCATTTGAGACTTACCTATCATCCCGTATCTAGTAATATTTCCGCTCCTACCGAATGTGAGGTTTCCGCATTTGAGACTTACCTATCATCCCGTATCTAGTAATATTTCCGCTCCTACCGAATGTGAGGTTTCCGCATTTGAGACTTACCTATCATCCCGTATATCTAATAATATTTCCGCTCCTACCGAATGTGAGGTTTCCGCATTTGAGACTTACCTATCATCCCGTATATCTAATAATATTTCCGCTCCTACCGAATGTGAGGTTTCCGCATTTGAGACTTACCCCGTTTTCCTATATTTACCCATATAAAAGAGTAAAAAAAGGTTGAGATGTAAAAAAAAACTAAAGCGGATTTAACCAACATAAAAGTGGAAAACAATACAAAATGTATTAGGTTAAGTTTGTGAAACCTTCTGACAAAAAGGTTATTAATAATTGTGTTAGTTAAGTTCCTAAGGTTGTGTAAGTGTCATAAACAATAAAGTGACAAGTTTACCTTATGGAAAAGGGGTAAACATAGCTTGTGAATAGTATTAAGATCCTAAGGTTGTGTAAGTGTCATAAACAATAAAGTGACAAGTTTACCTTATGGAAAAGGGGTAAACATAGCTTGTGTATAATATTAAGATTTTTAAGATTGTGTAAAGTGTCATAGACAATAAAGTGACAAGTTTACTTTATGGAAAAGGAGTAAACATAGCTTATGTAATAGTGTTAAGTTTGTAGAATTAAAAAACCAACACATGTGTGAAATAATTTTTAATTTTTAAATAAAAATATTGTTCAGTATCCCATTAAAAAGTGTTCACCTCTAAACGTCAAAACCTGGTAATTTATTTCTTCTTCTTCCCCGTCGTTGAACGCATTGACCCTGGCGTAACTCCAAAGCTGACCCGCAACGTTCAACTCAAATATCAACGATTACAAAGGTATGTATTTCATTCATGTTTCTACTTAAAAGAAGAAGAGTATGTGTACACGCACCAATAAGTTGAATTGCCTTCTTGCTGCTACCTAAAAGAAGAAGAAGAGTAAATTAGTTGTGAATTGCAGTGACTTTCAGTACAAAGTTCGGGAATTTTAAAGTCGATTATCTCAGAAACTATAACTTTCCGCACAATTTTGTTTTCATATTTGTGATTTGTGAGTAAAAAGGGAGTAGTGTGCAAAGTTTGAAGAAAACCAGTGCCGTTTCATACACTGGTCTTAAGCCCAATTTTGGTGTAACACTACAAGAAAAGTGTAACACTTCTGCTAGAAAACCTGATCAATGGAAATTGGTATTAAGCTGGTTCTGACAGTCAAATTCGAAATAATATTTTGAATTTGTAATGCGAAGTGTCATTTTCAGTTCATTCTATGTAATGCAAGGCTTGCTAAGGTGGATAAAAACACGAAAAAATCAGTAGGGTGATCTTTTGTCGTACTTGAATGTCAAAATATGCGCCTAAATGAAATGAGCTTTTATACTAATTTTTTCGTGTTTTTATTCAGGTCAGCAACCCTTGCATGACGTATAATGAACTGAAAATGACACTTCACATTACAAATTCGAAATAATATTTCGAATTTAAGCACTTGTAATGCTCTAATTAGGTGTAGAATTTCCATATACTAGTGTAAAATTTTTGTCACAACCTCTGGGAGCAGTTGACTATTTTGTCGTATATTTAGGCGTGTTTTTTTACGTTTGTTCACCGAAAATTCATTATAGTTCATTTTGTGGTAGATAATTATTGGCAGAGTAAATAGCAGTTCAATAAAGCAAATGAAAAACCGTTGAATTGTTTAACAAATATGACTATATATTAACATAAGTTTTACTATGATAAGATACAATGAAAAAGAACAGCGTGCAACCAAACTTTTACGTGAACAAAGAGTGCGTTCCTAAATTCAAAATGATTTAATACAAGCAATGCTACAAACTTAACAGTAATACATTCCAAGTTTGGCGCGTTATTCAAAATAACTTAAATTGTACATGCCATATTCCAACACTCTTCTTCAATTTAATTATTATGAAAAATTAACAAACAAAAAATAAATTCATATTTGTGCTTACTTTCCATTCATTCATTTGAACTTTTTTATGCTCTGACACCACTGTTGTGTCTTTAGGAAGGATTTAATGTTTATAACACAGTTTGTTCTATGAATACAAAATACTTTATTTAGTTTCTAATTTACATATATAAGTTGATTGGCTTGAAACAAGTAGAAGAGTGACACTCCCCCTTTACAGTTGAGAGGTCCTACGGTGAGTATCGATTGGGAAGTCTTCTTGGTCGGGTTGATCTGCGTGGAGTTGAAGGCTGTAAAGCTTGTTCAACTTATAGTGGTTCCTCAGGTTGACCTGCCGGAGGAGAAGAGGTAGTCGGCTCCGTCGGAAGGTTTGCCTGATTTTCCTGCTGATCTATTCCAGGTTCCAGTGACGATTCCGAAAACCATATTCTTCGTTGGTGCTGTGGTTTAACTCCTTGTTTGTTTGTTGGTTCCCCTGTGTTTTCCTCATAACCTCTTATTTGGTCCACGTGACGCCTCATCTTATTTCCTCGATGGTGAATCTCATAATGAAGATCACCTAACCTTGCTGCTATTGTACCGGAAATCCATTTATCCATTCTTGGATTGTGTGACTGAAAATATACTGGTTGGTTTGTTTTAAATTGCCGAGAGGTACGGTCAAATTTAACTTTTTGTTTTTCAGCTATTCTTTTTTGTGTGCTGTCTGGTCTTACTAGGTCGATTCGGGTTCGGATGTTTCTTCCCAGGAAAAGTTGTGCAGGTGGTTGACCCGTTGTTGCGTGCGGTGCTTTCCTGTATTGTCTCAGGAATTCGTTTAAATCCTTTTGTAGAGTAGATGGAGTGGTTTTCATCTTGCATAGAGAGTCGTTTGTTGTTTGCACGTACCTCTCTGCCTGGCCATTTGTAGATGGATGATACGGGGCCGAAAGATTTTGGTATTTCACTCCACTCATCCGTGAATATCAAATTTGGCTGGAGCATGCGCATGTTTAGCGCATTCGCTACACGATCTAGCTACCTTCTCTATGTCTGCATCGATGCCTGGCCAATAAACGAACGAACGAGCTATTCCTTTCATTGTTCATAGTTAACTATGCCTATGTGAGCGATATGAAGATCTTTCAAAATGTGTTGGCGAAGTGAGGGTGGTACAATGACACGATGTTCAAACATTAAACAATTGCCTGCTAGGGTATAGTTGACTTCTGGTGCTTTATACCCGTTCCGGGAAAGACTTTGACCCGCTTCCAGTAGTTGTACAGTAGTTAAACTATGGGGCTACCAGACCACTTTTTTAAGCCTCCAGGATTTCGCCACAGATGGCGCCACCGCCGCTAGGTGGGTTGAGCCCGTGATAAATGTAGGGTTGTGTCTTGGTTGTATTGGTTTGTGTCTTGGATACACAATTGCGCCTTGGATGCACCATGTGTTGCGCCTAAATGTAGGCTTTTGGTTTCATTGAGTCTCGACTGCGCCCTAGCGGGATTAACCGGTACTACCGGGATATGTCATTTGGTCTTGACTGCACCCTAGCGGCATTAGCCGGTACTACCAGCATGCTCCCGTACTACGGTTGTCTCAGATAGATATGTGTTGCGCCTAAATGTAGGCTTTTGGTTTCATTGAGTCTCGACTGCGCCCTAGCGGGATTAATCGGTACTACGGGGATGTATGGTTTGTGCCCTGGATACACCATTGGACCTTGGATGCACCACTGTGTCTTGGGTGCACCATTGTGTCTTGGATGTTGGGGATACGAGATCACTTTGGGGATACGAGATCACTTTCAGCACTCTCTAGCATAGGGAAATAGCATAGGATTTCGATCTTGTTGCTTTATTTTTCATCTCGGACTCGTAGCCTCTAAGTTGACATTAAGTTTCTCATCTCGAGTTTTGGGGGATACGAGATCAATTTGGGGATACGAGATCACTCTTAGCACTCTCCAGCATAGGAAAATAGCATAGGTCTTTGATTTTGTTTCTGGAGCTCGCTTATTTTTCATCTCAGAGATCGTAGCTATAAATATTTGTGAAGTGGTGGGAATCTTTATTGGTGGAGGTTGCTGGTTAAGTTTTATCTGGTCTTGGAGGCTACAATTTGACCTTGAGGTGCCCCCTCCTGTGTCTGGGTGCTGGGGGTTGGCTAAGAGCTTTAGAGGCATTATATAATACTATGACTAGGACTGCCTGAGGTGTCTTGGACTGGGCTATGTTACCTGTACCAAGGCTTGGGTAGAATGTGTATTAAGTAATGATGTGAAATACCCTAACAGAATTTATATCGGGGCTGTATACTTGTCAGCTTGAGTTTGGTTTTAGCTGTTTACTTTAGTATGAGTGCCTGTGGTATGTTGGACTGGGCTACTTGGTGGCTGAGGAAACGTTATCTAAGGCGTGGGTGGATGTGTGCAGCTGTGTATTTATGCAGATTGTTCTCCCACAGCTAATGTCAATTCGACTGATTGACAAATACAAATAGACTGCGTTCGAAAAATACAGTTTAATGAAATCTGTCAATTCCTATAATTGACTTTCGAAAGAAAACTGCAACTGCAAACGAGAATTCACGTATACTGAAAGAAAATATCACGGTGGAGTGTAGCGGTTAAATAAAAAAGGATAATTTGTCACTCTATTATTCAATTAATTGTTTATTGCCACAAATAATACTAATAACTAAACAAATGTTAAGTTTATGAGAAATTAATTACTTGCAAAATTCTATCACTATGACAAATTATTTCCCTCAACTTAGACGTACAAGCTTGGAAACTTCACTTAAAATTCACTGATTCACTGTACGTTTTATGTATTTAGTAATTAAAGAAAATTCAAATGTACAAAGAAATTATATTTTTACTCGAATCTATCTCTTTCTTTTCAATAATAATAACTCAAAAAAAAAATTATGCTACTTCACAATTGCATATCTAAATAAGATTTTCTTTCTGATTCTTAACTAATTTACTAGTAGCTGAAAGAAAATAATTATTAGAACTCAAGGTAGATCCAATTTCTGAATTATTATGTTGTGCAAAAACTGACCAAATGGCATATGTTTCACACGATAAATAATTATTAGAAATGTCGATTTACTTGAGTAAATTAGTTAAAATGGCTGAAAGGACAAGATTAAGAACAAAATTTTCAATCGTTCTTGTTAAATTCATACATGTGTGTATAACCAACACCTGGCATGCAAACACAATGAAATTTAACCCAAATTGAAAATAATAACTAATATGCAAATTTACCTTTAATTTAATTTAAATTTGTCACTACTAAATTTAACCAATAAATTCACTTGAACTCTTGCTGCTGCTGCTTTTCCTTGAACAGACTTTGACAATTCGATTGTTGAAACAAATTACTAAATTTTTGCTGAACTTTTTATTTCCCTTTTCCTGATGACGATTTGAACTGTTTGAATTATTTGCAAATTGTGGGAGGAATGCTATTGCATGTTCTCGCACTTTGACAACTTTGAAAATAAGAAGACAGAATGAAGAATGAACCCCCTTTTTATAGAGAATTTCGTTCCGATTTCATATCCATAAAAATGAATTATGCGAATTTTAGGCTTAATTTGACTATAATGTGTAAATTTGTTGTAGTCATTTGATGTCAAATTACAAATTGCATTTTTTGACATCTTTCCCATAGAAATCCCTTTTAATTTCACGTAATTATGATAAGTTTTCCGAATCTGTGCTATAACTTATCGATACGCCATCTTTTAGTTCGATTTACAAAATTCCTCTCATAATTCATTTTCGTTCATCTTTATTCGTGTCCCTTTCACACCGTTGTGTCTCTTTCGCACTTATTGGTGCAAAGGTAAATTCGAAAATTCGCGATTATCCCGCAATCCGTGAAAAATTACGCGACGCGAACGCGCCCATTCGATTCTGCGTCTCTTTTTACCCCGGGGTGACATTTCAAACGTCGCGAAAATATGGAGTTCGCCGGTCTATTTATATTCGTGAAATGTCACCGCGCGCGAGTTATAATATTGTTAAATTTGTAGTGAATTATGTGTGTTGTGCTGATTGGAAGTATTCAACGTGGGATTTATACATTAATGCAGGTATTTATACGTTTTTTTATTAATCCCTCTTCGTGGTGTTACGTAAAATTGCAACTTTTCCTCATACTGTATATACCTGTCAAGATGAGTTTATTTTACAAATTCTTATCTTAGGTATCTACAAATGTGTTGAAAAGTTATTTTTTTGTGTTTTATTACATATATATTTTATGTTTTGAAGTGTTTTCTGCTGAGAAAACATGAAATATATATGTTTAGGCATTGTTATTGTTTGTGTGCCTTATGTGGTGGCTTACCTACCACCATACAAACAGAATGTTGTTGTGGTTTTTGTATGTTTGTTTACAAAATACAAAAAAACTAATTCGTAGATAATTAATTTCTTTATTTTTATTTAGTTCAATTTTTTAATTCATTTTTGTTTATTTCAGGTCGTCGAGGGACCTTTGCACCTGTTGACACGCCAGGTGCTGGTAAGATTTTTTGGTTTATTTTATTTTGATTTTTCTTTTCTTTTTAGGTTGGTCGAACACAGATAATAAATGTGAAATTCCCTTAGAAAATTAGTGTAATAAATATTAATACTAATTCATATTTTTGTTCATGTCAATAGTATTAGTACTAGGGGTAAAATTTTCATCAGAAATCCTCTACGCGAGATATGAGCGATCTTACCTTCTCAGGTGTAATTAATATTAGTAGCTGAACAACAAAAAACAATAACAACAACTGTAATTGAAGTTGTGGATTAAAGATTTGATGATATATCTAAAAATAGATCTGGCAAAGCTGATTGGAGCGAATGTTGGTAGATATGTTCACTTAGATAAGTAATGGAAATTAGTAAATGCCTAATTTTGCTCTTCAGGTGGAATGCTTCTAATTTGAATCCTTGCATAAACAAATTCGCACAGTCCAGTAAAGTAAACAAATTCGCGCTCGAATAATGTAAACAAATTCGCACAGCAGCCGAGTAAAGAAAACAAATTGAGCGATTTATATTTTTTAATGTAAGATTCCCAATTACTTTAGCTGAAAACAACAACTGATATTAATCTGTAGGATATGATGTCTTGGATGAGTAGTGGAAGTTATAATTGAAAATTTCTTTTGCTGAAAAAAACAACAACAACAACTATAACGTCAGTTGTGGTCTGTAGGTGTCTTTTATATGATCATGTTATGATATTCGATGTGTAAAAATAAATGACGGCTGCTTGGGATGGTACGACACATGAAATCATTAGAAGTAATGGAAATTAAAGCATTAGAAAAGGTGGCCAGGCGGCTGGTAATTTGATATCTTGCGTAAACAAATACGTCCGAGTAAAGCAGACAAATTGAGCGATTAATGTATTTTTTGTATCTAGGAGTTTGTATTGAAAAGTCTTACATTTTATGACGAATTGTTTTTTATTATCAATAAAATTTCTCAATCAGTCACGCTGTTATGAGATTTGATTGACCCCGATATCATAGTTCACATGAAGCTGATAAGAATATGATAATTTTATCTTCATACTATTGAAGTGATCACATTATTTTCTTACCATTAGGTTGAGAGTGGGTTTAATTAAATGTTTTGATGAAAGAAGGTGGTGTTAGGATATCAATGTAGTATGATATCTTGTCTTAGATGAGTAATGGAAGTTGTTTGGGAGCTGTGATCACAGTCAAATAATGTAAACAAATTCGCACAGCAGCCGAGTAAAGTAAACAAATTGAGTGATTTATGTTTTTTAATGTAAGATTCCCAATATCTTTAGCTGAAAACAACAACAACAACAACTGATATTAATCTATAGGATATGATGTCTTAGATGAGTAGTGGAACTTATAATTGAAAAATTTCTTTTGCTGAAAAAAGCAACAACAAAAACTATAACGTAAGTTGTGGATTAAAAATCTTTTATAAACAAGAGTGATCATGCTATGATATTCGATATCTAAAAATAGATCACGGCTGCTTGGCATGTTAAGAAACATGAAGTAATGGAAATTAAAGTCTTATCAGAAAATTTTCGATGTAGGGATGTGTGTATTGCAAAGTCTTAGGTTTTATGAAAAAATTGTTTTTTTATTTTCAATAAAATTTCTTTTTGGGTGGGTTAAATTTAAAACTTTGATGACCATGATATCAATGTGAGGTGATGCTAATATAGTATGATATGTTTGCTTAGATGAGTAGTGAAAGTTGTATGGGTACAGTAAAAGACTTCTCATCAAATTTTTGGTGATAAGTTGTAATGGCATGACCAGTGTTGCCACACGAAATCTTTCTAGAGTACCTTGTTAGCCTAGCCTGAAAGTGTCCATAGTGAAGATCGTAGTAGGGGGCTTAGAGTAGGTACTGTAAGTTATGTATTAAGTTAAAAGTTTTGATGTATGGTATTTGGTATTTATCTCCTCGAAATGGTGTTGTACGAGTATCAGGAAGGTCGGAAAAAGTTGATAATGCTTCAAGTTCAATAGTGAAGACCTCGATGTTGAGAGTGGGTATTTGGAATGATATAATTCTAGTAGGATATGGAAGTATTATTTATTCATCTTTAAATCTTACCATGAAAGTAGGTTGGGAGTTGATTAAATTAAAATTTTAATGAAAGAAGGTTGAGTTATTATATTAATATAGTATAATATGTTGCCTTAGATGAGTACTTGATAGCTGTGAGTAATATGTGGAATATGTTGTAGATGAGTAGTGAAACTTGAAAATATAAGATTTCCAATTTCTCTACTGAAAAACAACAACAACTGTAAATAATATATACCAAATAAATTTTTCACACAATATTTATCCACATCAAATTCATTATCTATTTTTATATCTTAAGCTATAAACTTTTTTCTCTGTCTTTCACATCCAAAAAGCGATCCAGAGCAAATGTCTGTGTTAGGCAATGAGAGTTCGGCAGCAAAATCCCATGATATTTCTTATCATCTGTCTTGCTCTAACACATTAGGAAGCTTTAGTGAACATCTCACTCGGGACTTGGTGATATACTTCCTAGCTGTGGATATGTATGTATGTAACACTGAGATGAATTAATGTAATGTTGTGTAGTGTAAAAGAGAAACTTTCATGGGTGATATGGGGATTGAATCGATGTATGTTATGCACTAGATTGGTGGTATATGTCCTTATTTGATTGAAGCAAAATAGTTTCACGACTACCTTACCAAGATTTAAATATAGTTGAAATTCATAAAAATGTTGAATCGATGTCAAGAACATGTTAATACTTGTTTTGAGCACGAGCAGTGGAAATCGTGATCATTGCAGCACGTTATGAAATTCAATATCTAAAAATTGACCACATGAAGGTTATTGGAGTGGAGAAGTGTTAGATATCAGCATGACGTCATCTTGGTTTTGCTGTTTTCAAGTGCTGCACCTAAATAAGTTTTCTTAGCAGGGAAGTTGTAGATATCAGCATCAATCGAATTTCACAACTTAACATCACCATGAACAGATTCTAGAAGATGTCAGTGGGGGCTCTTGGTTACAAAGCTTTTACAGGATTCGAGTACAAACGCGATTTCTTGAGTAAAGTTCCCTAGCGACATTAGCCGGTACTACCAGCATGCCTTGCTTTTGCTGTTTTTCTTTTATTAGCGGAGAAGTTGTAGATATCAGCATGCGCCTAGGCTTTTACAGGATTCGAGTGCAAACACCATTTCCTGGGTAAGGTTCCCTAGTGGCATTAGTCGGTACTACCAACTGCCTTGGTTTTGCTGTTTGCTTTTATTAGCGAGGAAGTTGTAGATATCAAGTGTGACGTCATCTTGGCTCTTGCTGTTTACAGGTGCTGCACCTAAATTAGTTTTATTAGCGGGGAAGTTGTAGATATCAACATCATTCGAATTTCTCAACATGAAATCAGCTTGGTTTGATGTTTTCTTAGCATTATTATTATTATTGGGCTTAGGGGTGTGTGTATTGATCTTTCGAGTGTAAACTCCATTTCTTGAGTAAGGTTCCCTAGCAGCATTAGCCGGTACTACATATGTTGTTCATCTCGGACTTGGGGATACGAGATCCCTTTGGGGATATGAGATCACTTTCAGCACTCTCTAGCAAAGGGAAATAGCATAGGTCTTTGATTTTGTCTCTGGAGCTCGCTTATTTTTCATCTCGAGTCTTGGGAATACGAGATCACTTTTAGCACTCTCCAGCATAGGCAAGTAGCATAAGTTTCCGATTTTCTTTCTGGAGCTCGTTTATTTTTCATATTGAGTCTTGAGGATACGAGATCACTTTGGGGATACGCATGATATAGATCAAAAGTGATACCTATGGATTACATAAGGAAAGTAGGTTCACTTAATCTGCAAACAACAAAATTTGCTTGAAAGCGATACCCGATGTGAGCAATAATCATTCTTGCTTCAATTATCACTCTTAAGCGACGTGTGCCGGAGAAAATATATTAAGTATAGTCTAAAATATTCATTGTAAATAAACATTGTATTATGGTTATAATGCCATTTATTGAAATAATTTGTTTTAATTACATTATAGTTTAAATCGATAGTCTTTTTTTCATTAGTTCAGGAAAACCAAGATTTCAAAGATATAGACTGATCCTTATGCCTTTAGACCAAGATGGCTTTAGAAAATTCCTTGTGCACCATTTTCATAAATAACATCTCTCCGTCTTTATTTTTTGCGATCTTTGTTGGAATATCCTGATTTTTCGAGCTGTTGGTAGGGGACAGTCGACTCGTTTTTGGATGAAAAACTTTCTTCTTTATTTCTAGAAAGCATCGATTTCATAGATGTAGACTGAGCCTTATATGAGTATTCTTTACGACTTTCGTCCGTAGGCTTTAGAAGGTTTGTAGTATCCTTAGAACTCATGTTGAAATTATTACGTAATTAGCTTGCCAAAAAGGTAAAGAGCAAAACATCAAATGAAAAACAAGTTATGAAACTATTATTAATATGTATTTGACACGTGGTCTTGGAGGCAGCAATTTATCCTTGACCTCTAACGTCACCTTAACCTTTGAAACCGAAAGTGTCCGCTCTTGGGTAACCTTTTGAAACCAACAGTGTCGAATCTTGGAGGCTACAATTTGATCATGATTCAGCTTCGATAAGAATATGGTAATTTTATCTTCGTAATATTGGTGTGGTTGGCCTAATTTTTCTTGCTGCTAAGCTGTTATCAGACCTGTTTGAAAGCTGTTAAGCTGTCATCAGACCCGTTTGAAAAGCTGTTAAGCTGTTATCAGAGCTGTTTCAAAAGCTGTTAAGCTGCTATCAGACCTGTTTGAAAAGCTGTTAAGCTGTTATCAGAACTGTTTAAAAGCTGTTAAGCTATTAACAGAGCTGTTTGAAAAGCTGTTAAGCTGTTATCAGAGCTGTTTCAAAAGCTGTTAAGCTGTTATCAGAGCTGTTTGAAAAGCTGTTAAGCTGTTATCAGACCTGTTTGAAAAGCTGTTAAGCTGTTATCAGAGCTGTTTAAAAGCTGTTAAGCTCTTATCAGAACTGTTTGAAAAGCTGTTAAGCAGTTATCAGAGCTGTTTAAAAGGTGTTAAACTGTTATCAGAGCTGTTTGAAAAGCTGTTAAGATGTTATCAGAGCTGTTCGGAAAGCTGTTTATCTGTTATCAGATCTGTTTTGAAAAGTTGTACAGAATCCCCCTGCGGCGTAGTTGATTATAGGAAAGTAAGGTTGTAGCCTCCAAGACACACACTTCCGGATCAAGGTCAAGGACAAAATGCCCTTCTGGGTTCAAAGGTAATGACAGAGGTCAAGATCAAGCCCACATGTCAACGTATTTTCTCACACTCACGCTCAACCTAGCATTCTAGGTAAAAGTCTCAATCGCCCAAGAGCCCTCTGTAGTAGGCAAATATTATTAAAGAATACCTTCAGGAGTTCTGGAATTAGCAGGGAAATTGAATAATAAAGAATAACATATATAAAATATCATTATTGATTTAATATAAATTAAAAAAATATTAGCATTTAATTCTTAGTGTATCATTCTATTGTTGGGCTTCCTGATTTCAATATATCTATAACATATTCTTTATTTTCCAATAATGTATATCTTAGGCTTAAGACTTGGACTATAATACAATTAAAACAAATTACTTCAATAAATGGAATTATAACTATATGTAATACATTTTTTTATTTACAATACACTAGACTTAGATCATATGTTTTCTGCGGCTGCTCCCTGTTACTCTGATGGAATTAAGTAATGTTTCCCAAGGGTAGAGTATCCGTTGTGCTATTAACATTTAATTCTATGGTTGGGCTTCCTTAATTCAATATTAATTTTTTCTTTCTCACATTCAGAAATATGTGATGCTAATTCTTTAGCAGAATAAAAATAGAACAAACATCTATCGCATATATACAATCTAGCCTTATGTTTTGAAGTTTGTTTCCATGCAAGCCGTGAAAGATTTTTAATCCAGCAGAAATGAAACCTGTTATTACTTTCATCATAATCATCATCATCATCATCATCATCATCATCATCCTGCTCATAATTATTTTGTATCATTAATAGATTCACATGTCGCTTCATCTTGTGTTTCGTTGGTCTAACTAGAACAGTGGTGAAGGAACGCTTTTTCTTTAGGAGGAACACGTTTATTGATATATCGTTCTGGTCCTCAAATTGTTTAATCTGTTCAAGCGTCATAGGAAATGTTATTCCAGTTAAATTTAGCACAGTCGAATAATGTGGATATGATGATGTCCTGGAGGAGTTAATATTTCCAGGGCATAGTGCTGATGTCACGGCCCAAGCGAAGCATGCTTTATCAATATTTTTTACATTAATGCAAGCTTGCTTTAAAGCAATCTCCTTCGGTAGAGGTATGTACGAAGATCCTCGGTGCTGTTCAAATTTGTTGATATGTACTGCTAAATATATAATGGAGTCCAATGTCCAGCCGCTATCTTTTTCTCGAAACTCATCCAGCTGAGTGAGTATTGAATCCAAAAAGTTTACTTTATACCACTCATTTAAATTATCGTCTACATTGATTGGAGCAGTTCTTGCTTGTAAATATTTAATATCTTTTATAACTTCATTGTCATCGATATCCTTAGCAAAATCAGCACACAACTTTGTATTAACTTTAATATTGAGATGGCGTTTTAAAATATTCTTAATACGGCGTATAAATAAATCACCAGCATCCTGTATAAATAGCTTAGGATCTGTATGGTTTATATTTACAATAATTCCAGCTCTAATTCTGTCTGTGAATACTAAAATTATTTCCTCCCACTTTACAAAATCACGCTGAGTACTTTCTCCACCTCGACTGGTGGCTTTCAATAACATTCTCGGCGATTTAGTCTGTCCAATACAGCTCCCCATATGCCGTTTTGTACCACTCTTTTTACTAGAAAAACTTTCATTTATTAGCGCGGTTGACATTTTTTATTTGACCTATCGCTGAGGCACACCAAAATTGACTGATGCCTCCTATCATTTTACATTAATATCTACTACCGCCTTCTTTCACCAAAGCCTTAAACTGAACCTACTCTCAACCTAATGCTTTCATGCTTTTTTTTTACCACCCCAATAACCTTCATGTGGTCTATTTTTAGATATTGAATTTCATAACATGCTGCAATGATCACGATTTCCACTGCTCGTGCTCAAAACAAGTATTAACATGTTCTTGACATCGATTCAACATTTTTATGAATTTCAACTATATTTAAATCTTGGTAAGGTAGTCGTGAAACTATTTTGCTTCAATCAAATAAGGACATATACCACCAATCTAGTGCATAACATACATCGATTCAATCCCCATATCACCCATGAAAGTTTTTCTTTTACACTACACAACATTACATTAATTCATCTCAGTGTTACATACATACATATCCACAGCTAGGAAGTATATCACCAAGTCCCGAGTGAGATGTTCACTAAAGCTTCCTAATGTGTTAGAGCAAGACAGATGATAAGAAATATCATGGGATTTTGCTGCCGAACTCTCATTGCCTAACACAGACATTTGCTCTGGATCGCTTTTTGGATGTGAAAGACAGAGAAAAAAGTTTATAACTTAAGATATAAAAATAGATAATGAATTTGATGTGGATAAATATTGTGTGAAAAATTTATTTGGTATATATTATTTACAGTTGTTGTTGTTTTTCAGTAGAGAAATTGGAAATCTTATATTTTCAAGTTTCACTACTCATCTACAACATATTCCACATATTACTCACAGCTATCAAGTACTCATCTAAGGCAACATATTATAATATATTAATATAATAACTCAACCTTCTTTCATTAAAACTTTTAATTTAATCAACTCCCAACCTACTTTCATGGTAAGATTTAAAGATGAATAAATAATACTTTCATATCCTACTAGAATTATATCATTCCAAATACCCACTCTCAACATCGAGGTCTTCACTATTGAACTTGAAGCATTATCAACTTTTTCCGACCTTCCTGATACTCGTACAACACCATTTCGAGGAGATAAATACCAAATACCATACATCAAAACTTTTAACTTAATACATAACTTACAGTACCTACTCTAAACCCCCTACTACGATCTTCACTATGGACACTTTCAGGCTAGGCTAACAAGGTACTCTAGAAAGATTTCGTGTGGCAACACTGGTCATGCCATTACAACTTATCACCAAAAATTTGATGAGAAGTCTTTTACTGTACCCATACAACTTTCACTACTCATCTAAGCAAACATGTCATACTATATTAGTATCACCTCACATTGATATCATAGGTCATCAAAGTTTTAAATTTAACCCACCCAAAAAGAAATTTTATTGAAAATAAAAAAACAATTTTTTCATAAAACCTAAGACTTTGCAATACACACATCCCTACATCGAAAATTTTCTGATAAGACTTTAATTTCCATTACTTCATGTTTCTTAACATGCCAAGCAGCCGTGATCTATTTTTAGATATCGAATATCATAGCATGATCACTCTTGTTTATAAAAGATTTTTAAACCACAACTTACGTTATAGTTGTTGTTGTTGCTTTTTTTCAGCAAAAGAAATTTTTCAATTATAAGTTCCACTACTCATCTAAGACATCATATCCTCTAGATTAATATCAGTTGTTGTTGTTGTTGTTTTCAGCTAAAGATATTGGGAATCTTACATTAAAAAACATAAATCACTCAATTTGTTTACTTTACTCGGCTGCTGTGCGAATTTGTTTACATTATTTGACTGTGATCACAGCTCCCAAACAACTTCCATTACTCATCTAAGACAAGATATCATACTACATTGATATCCTAACACCATCTTCTTTCATCAAAACATTTAATTAAACCCACTCTCAACCTAATGGTAAGAAAATAATGTGATCACTTCAATAGTATGAAGATAAAATTATCATATTCTTATCAGCTTCATGTGAACTATGATATCGGGGTCAATCAAATCTCATAACAGCGTGACTGATTGAGAAATTTTATTGATAATAAAAAACAATTCGTCATAAAATGTAAGACTTTTCAATACAAACTCCTAGATACAAAAAATACATTAATCGCTCAATTTGTCTGCTTTACTCGGACGTATTTGTTTACGCAAGATATCAAATTACCAGCCGCATAGCCACCTTTTGTAATGCTTTAATTTCCATTACTTCTAATGATTTCATGTGTCGTACCATCCCAAGCAGCCGTTATTTATTTTTACACATCGAATATCATAACACCTACAGACCACAACTGACGTTATAGTGGTTGTTGTTGTTTTTTTCAGCAAAAGAAATTTTCAATTATAGCTTCCACTACTCATCCAAGACATCATATCCTACAGATTAATATCAGTTGTTGTTTTCAGCTAAAGTAATTGAGAATCTTACATTAAAAAACATAAATCGCTCAATTTGTTTACTTTACTCGGCTGCTGTGCGAATTTGTTTACATTATTCGAGCGCGAATTTGTTTACTTTACTGGACTGTGCGACGAATTTGTTTATGCAAGGAATCAAATTAGAAGCATTCCACCTGAAGAGCAAAATTAGGCATTTACTAATTTCCATTACTTATCTAAGTGAACATATCTACCAACATTCGCTCCAATCAGCTTTGCCAGATCTATTTTTAGATATATCATCACATGGCGCAATGTTTATAAAAGACACCTACAGATTAAGATCATCAAATCTTTAATCCACAGCTTCAATTACAGTTGTTGTTATTGTTTTTTGTTGTTCAGCTACTAATATTAATTACACCTGAGAAGGTAAGATCGCTCATATCTCGCGTAGAGGATTTCTGATGAAAATTTTACCCCTAGTACTAATACTATTGACATGAACAAAAATATGAATTAGTATTAATACTTATTACACTAATTTTTTAAGGGAATTTCACATTTATTATCTGCATAAATACACAGCTGCACACATCCACCCACGCCTTAGATAACATACCACAGGCACTCATACTAAAGTAAACAGCTAAAACCAAACTCAAGCTGACAAGTATACAGCCCCGATATAAATTCGGTTAGGGTATTTCACATCATTACTTAATACACATTCTACCCAAGCCTTGGTACAGGTAACATAGCCCAGTCCAAAACAGCTCAGGCAGTCCTAGTCATAGTATTAGATATTGCCACTAAAGCTCTCAGCCAACCCCCAGTACACAGACACAGGAGGGGGCACCTCAAGGTCAAATTGTAGCTTCCAAGACCAGGTCAAACTTAACCAGCAACCTCCACCAATAAAGATTCCCACCATTTCACAAATATTTATAGCTACGATCTCTGAGATGAAAAGTAAGCGAGCTCCAGAAACAAAATCAAAGACCTATGCTATTTTTCTATGCTGGAGAGTGCTAAGAGTGATCTCGTATCCCCAAAACTCGAGATGAAAAATTTAATGTCAATTTAGAGGCTACGAGTCCGAGATGAAAAATAAGCGAACTCCAGCAACAAAATCGAAATCCTATGCTATATCCCTATGCTGGAGACTGCTGAAAGTGATCTCGTATCCCCAAAATTCGAGATGAAAAATAAGCGAACTCCAGCAACAAAATCGAAATCCTATGCTATTTCCCTATGCTGGAGAGTGCTGAAAGTGATCTCGTATCCCCAAAGTGATCTCGTATCCCTAAAACTCGAGATGAAAAACTTAATGTCAACTTAGAGGCTACGAGTCCGCTACATTTAGGCGCACCACATATCTATCCAAGAAAACCGTAGTACGGGAGCATGCTGGTAGTACCTGCTAATGCCGCTAGGGCGCAGTCAAGACCAAATGACACATCCCGGTAGTACCGATTAATCCCGCTAGGGCGCAGTCGAGACTCAATGAAACCAAAAGCCTACATTTAGGCGCAACACATATCTATTTAAGAAAACCGTAGTACGGGAGCATGCTGTTAGTACCGGCTAATGCCGCTAGGGTGCAGTCAAGATCAAATGATACATCCCGGTAGTACCGATTAATCCCGCTAGGGCGCAGTCGAGACCCAAACCAATACAACCAAGAAACAAACCTACAGTTAGTATGGGCTCAAACCACCTAGCGACGGTGGCGCCATCTGTGGCGAAATCCTGGAGGCTTAAAGAAGTGATCCAGAACATACATAGCTTATCTACTTTGTACAATTCTTCCCAAGTGCTTGTCCTTCTTTGTTTCTTTTGCTATAAGTTCCGCGTGTACTGGCAGTTGTTCGCTCTGTGCTATTACAAACTGATCAAATTCATCACACTGCTCTTCCTCTTTTCCTTTGTTGTTTGATGCTTCGCCGATTCTGTTACATGTTGTCGGTAATGGTGCTCGTGAGCAGTAGTCTGCGTTTCCGTTTTCTTTAGTTGACTTAAATATGACATCGTAATTGAAATGTGTTCAATAATCGGCATAGTTTGCCATGCGACTGATGCAGAGTACTGGTAATGATTTCTCAGGATGCAATATTTGGGTTAGTGGTTTGTGGTCGGTTATCAGCGTGAAATGTCTAGCGTACAGATAATAGAAAAATTTCTGCGCTGCCCATACGATAGCAAGTGCTTCTTTGTCTATTTGTGGATACTTTGCAATCGGTCGCTCTTCCCCGCTACTCAATCGATGGGACAAAACCGCTCCTAGACCTACTTTACTAGCATCTGTTGCCAGTAATAGTGGAAGTTCTGGATTATATGGTATAAGGACTTGTGATGAAATTAGAGCTTCTTTTAGATCCTTATACGAATTTTCAGCATCAGCTGTCCATGCAAACTCGTCTGCTGCCAGCATATTCCTTAGTGGACGAGCTCTGGTTGCTAGGTCAGGTATAAATGCGTTGTAGTAAGTTGCTTTGCCAATAAACAGGTTTAGTTCTTCTTTAGTCCTTGGTTTTGGGGCATCTCGGATTACCTCGATATGTTTGTCTGACTTGTGCAAACCTGTGGCATCTATTTTGTGACCCAAAAATTCAAGAGATGATGTTGCGAAGACACAATAGAATAGTCAAGAAGCTTTTGGAATAGAACACTCCAGAATAATCCGGAGAATTTCTAGGGTATAAATATAACAGTTGTCATCGCCAGAAAAAGGAGTCTTGTCTTAGACGTTGCAGTGTTATGAAGCGAAAGTAATAAAGAAGCGATAGTGTATGTAATTAGATTGCGATAATTGAAAGTACAGTATTAGCGATAATTAGAGTTGAGTTGATTAGATGAATGTTTGTGAACTTTTATATGATTAGAGTGAAATAAAGAACTTGTATATTAATTATTTAATATTGTGTTTTAAATAACGAACCAAAGGCCACGCTCGCAACAACTGGTGTCAGAAGTGAAATAAATTCGCGAAATAAAGTGGTGGCAATTGACTAAAAATTAAAAGAGTGATTAATTTTGAGAAATTGTGTTAAATTGTGAAAGTTCTGGAAAATAATTTATATTCATCTATAAGAGAATTACTAAAATAATGGGGCGCAAAGTGGGCGAGCTTCGAACCCAGGATTTGAAAGTGGAGTTAGGGAACCGGTCATTACAAACGACAGGCATAAAGAAAGTTCTAGTCGAGCGACTTAGACAATCTTTGATAGAGGAAGGAAAGAATCCTGAAACATTTGTTTTCGAAGAGAACTTGGAAGAAATCGAAGTTGAAGAAGCGCCTGCGATGAAAATGGAACAGCTTTTGAGTACTTTAATGAGTAAAATGGAAGCCCGTTTTGATGAGCAAAAGAATTCTCTCGAGGAACAGAAGAAATCTATGGACGAACAAAAGAATTCTCTAGAATCACGTTTAGACGAACAAAAGAAATCTATGGAATCCCGTTTTGATGAACAAAAGATTGATTTTGAGGAACAAAAGAAATCTCTGGAAGCCCGTTTGGACGAACAAAATATCTCTCTGGAGAATTGTCTAGAAACTCGTTTGGAGGAACAGAAGACTTTCCTGAAAAACTCATTAAACGAACAAAATTTGAAAATTGAAGGAATCGAGCAGGAAGTGGCGGAAGCTCAACAAAAAGTCACCGAGCAGCTTGACAGTTTTAAATCAGATCTGGAAAGAATAAAGCATCGTCAGCCTCTAAACGTAGCAACTGAAATATCCGGTGCAGGTACAATGAAACCTCCCATATTTCATGGACAAAATTCGTGGCATATCTTCAAGAGACAATTCGAGGCAGCTTCAGAGGTAAATGGATGGAATGATGAAGACAAAGCTATAGCTCTGGTGTTAGCACTTCGAGGTCCTGCGTCAGAACTCTTACAAACTGTACCGATTGAAAATCAACGTAATTACTCTTCATTAGTACAGGCGATAGAATTACGTTACGGAGATGAGCACATGCAGCAAGTATATCGCCTACAGTTGCGCAACAGGATTCAAAAACATGGCGAATCACTACAACAACTGCAGGCAGATGTACAAAGATTTGCGCATCTGTCATACTCCAGCGTGAATGCGGATTTTCTCAATGAAGTGGCGACGGAGGCATTTGTGAACGCTATTACAGATCAAAATTTACAACAATCATTAAGGCTAGCAGGAAAGAAATCAACAGCAGAAGCACTAGCCTATGCATTAGCATACGAAACCGCCAGACAAGCTTCACGGAGTGCAGTACGAGTGAGAGAAATTTCAGTGGAAGAATGTACTTGTAATAGAGTGCAATCATCACAGAGCCCGCCTTCACGTGGTGTTCCTCGATGCTGGAATTGTAATTGACCAGGGCACCTTCAAAGAGACTGCAGAAAACGTCGACGAGTGGAGTCACCAGAAGAAGAGGGGAAAGAAGAATGCCAAAGATGTCGAGCCAGGGAACAAGCAATTCGTGGAGAGACTAGATATCAAACAGCGACTAGTCGCATCGTCTCTCGTCTTGAGCAGTCGGAAAACTAGTAAAAACCAACTTCGTGGGGCAGAAGTTGGTTGGTGGAATCGACAGCCCCGAAGTCATCATCCAAGTAAGTCAGTTACAGAGAAATAATAGCAGTCTTGTTATATATGGAAGTGTAGGAAAAAATGACTGCGCAGTTACTATCGATACTGGAGCTTCAAGATCAATTATTAGAGCAGATCTTGTTAAGAACAAATGGCTTCACAACACCACCAAATATCTACTAAGAACAGCAACTGGAGCGGCAGCACAGGTGTTTGGAGAAATAACTTTAGATGTTCAACTAGGCGAACTACTATTTCCTCACACTTTCCTGGTTTCAGACATAATGGATGATCGCATTCTTGGAATAGACTTCATGACCACATACAAAATAAATCTGGATGTCGGAGAGCGGATTCTCAAATATGGCAACATAGAAATTCCTATGAAACTAGGAGAAGAAGCAGATCATCCTGCGAAAGTAAGGACGATGGTTTGCGAAAATATTACTCTTTCGCCATGCTCCGAGACACTAATATGGACAAAGCTTACTGATGACATCGGGACCTGCCGATTCTATCTGGTGGAGCCTAACCCCACAAAAGTTACATCGAATATCATCGTTGGCAAGACTTTAGTGAAGGCAGAAGGTGCAACATTAATTCCAGTCAGAGTGCTTAACACATCCGAAAACGAGGTACAACTAAAAGAAGGTGCTATAATTGGAAATTGTGAACCCGTTTACCAAATCGTCAATTTAGATAATGGTAGTAATGTCAAGGAAACAAAAACTATACCAGCTACTACCCAACAGGTTCAGAAACTTCTTTCGTCCAGTGCCTTAAGTGAACAACAACACAACGATGCCAAAGAGGTGATCGATGAATTTTCGGAATTATTTGCAATGAATGATGATGACTATGGTAAAACAAATCTTGTCCAGCATCGAATCGATACAGGAGATTCCAGACCCATTCGACAGACACCACGAAGATTGCCATTAGCCAAACAACCAGAAGTTGAAGACATGATGAACTCCATGAAGAAACAAGGCATCATAGAGGAATCTAACAGCCCTTGGACATCGCCGGTTGTTCTGGTTAGGAAGAAGGATGGCAGCACCCGATTCTGTGTAGACTACCGCCAACTAAATAACGTGACGAGAAAAGATAGCTATCCATTACCAAGGATTGATGACACATTGGATACCCTTTCCGGAGCGCAATGGTTTTCCACGCTGGATTTGAAGAGTGGTTACTGGCAAGTGGAAATACATCCCGAGGACCGAGAGAAAACTGCTTTCTCAGTTGGCAGTGGCTTATGGCAATTCAAAGTAATGCCATTTGGGTTATGTAATGCTCCAGCCACATTCGAACGACTAATGGAATGTGTTCTACGAGGTTTAACCTGGAAAACATGTCTTGTCTATTTGGATGACATAATAGTAATCGGAAGGACATTCATGGAACATAAAAACAACTTACGGGATGTACTTCAAAGACTCAAAGATGCAAAATTAAAGCTCAGTGCGAGTAAATGTGCTCTATTTAAAAAAGAAGTTAAATATTTAGGGTTTCATCACAAGGAGTAAGAACCGATCCAGAGAAAATAGAAGCCGTCAAAAATTGGCCAGCATCAAAGGACAAACATCAATTACGGAGTTTTCTTGGTTTAGATACCTACTACAGGCGATTCGTGAAAGGTTTTGCAGATATAGCAAGAAGCCTACATCAACTTACCGAAAAGGGAAAGCCGTTCATATGGTCGGATAAATGCAACGAAAGTTTTGAAAATTTTAAGCAACAGCTCTGTGAAGCGCCAGTACTTCACTATCCAAAGCTGGGAAAAACATTTATATTAGACACGGATGCCAGCAATGAAGGTATTGGTGCAGTGCTTTCTCAGGAGGAGAATGGTCAAGAAGTTCCAGTAGCTTGCTATAGCAAAGCACTTTCAAAGTCAGAGAAAAATTATTGTGCTACAAGAAAGGAGCTACTTGCCATTGTAAGTTCAACAAAACATTTTCATAAATATCTCTACGGGCAGAAATTCATCCTTCGCACCGACCATGCAGCGCTTAAATGGCTTCTGCAGTTTAAGAATCCTGAGGGACAAGTGGCGAGATGGATAGAGCGACTCCAGGCTTATGATTTTGAAATACAACACCGAAGAGGTCGTATCCATGGAAATGCAGATGCCCTTTCACGACGTCCATGCAACTTGAATGTAAACATGGCGCCCGGATGGAAGAAAAAGAAATAACAGCAGCTATACACTTGGTAACCCTGGAACCGTCTACAGGTTGGGACAACGAGGACCTGCGAACAGCACAACCGAGAAGATCTGGACCTTTCACCTATTCTTGCTTGGAAAGAAGACATGGAAAGACCAGACTGGAAGGATATTTCGGAACGGAGTGAGAAGCTGAAAAGTTACTGGGCTCAATGGAACTCTCTTCATGTTGAATGTGGTATATTAAAACGCAAGTGGGAAGCACCTAATGGCGAATCTTTCCGAATGCAGATAGTCGTGCCGGCATCAAACGTCAAAGATGTTCTAGAAGAAATGCACGGTGGAACCTCTGGAGGACATTTGGGAGTGAACAAAACCATTTCCAAAATATGAGAAAAGTTTTATTGGTTACATATGCGAGAAGATGTGGAGGAGTGGTGCCGCAGATGCACTGTCTGTGCTGCTTGCAAAGGGCCGCAACACAGAAGCAGAGGAGAAATGCATAAGTATAATGTCGGAGCCCCCTTTGAAAGGATAGCTATAGACATCGCTGGACCTTATCCAGAAACGGATGGCGGTAACCGTTATATATTAGTTGCCATTGACTATTTCAGTAAATGGCCTGAAGCTTATGCAATCCCTAATCAAGAGGCAACCACAGTTGCGGAACAAATAATAACGAATTGGGTCAGTAGGTTTGGTGTGCCTCACGAACTTCATTCGGACCAAGGACGGAACTTCGAATCGCGGACTTTCCAGGAGATGTGTAAAATGTTGGGAATAAGAAAAACTAGAACAACTCCTCTACACCCACAATCTGATGGCATGGTAGAGCGCTTCAACAGAACATTGATCGAGCATCTAAAGAAAGTAGTTGACTTTCATCAACGCGATTGGGATCGACATATTCCTGTATTCCTAATGGATTATAGATCAGCCGTTCATAGTACTACCGGACAAACCCCAGCTAAAGTCATATTCGGAAGAGAGATGCGTTTACCTAGCGACCTCAAATTTGGTACCCCCTGAGGTGAACAAAAATTACCAGAAGACTACGGAGCTCAAAGAACAATTAGCTGATGTACACGAGGCCACGAGGACGAAATTAGCAACAAATACTGAACGCATTCCGCAGGATTTAACGAAGGTGATCTTGTTTGGCTGTACAACCCGAAACGACGTAAGGGACGTTCTCCAAAATTGCAACAACACTAGGAAGGACCATATTCAGTAGTAACTAGAATTAATGACGTGGTATACAGGATTCAGCGTGGCACAAGAGGCAAGCACAAAATTGTTCATTTGGACCGCTTGTGTCAATACTACGAGCATCAATACCGTGGACCACCTGTTGTTCGGGACGAACAAGTTTAAGAAGGGGGCAGTGTTACGTGCAATAGAAAGAGACAACTGGTGATATCTACTGGCAATAAACAACTTCAGGTTCGGAGAGTAAACGACTTCAGGTTCGGAGAATCGATTATGAAATATACAGGAATAGAACAAATAGAATAGTCAAGAAGCTTTTGGAATAGAACACTCCAGAATAATCCGGAGAGTTTCTAGGGTATAAATATAACAGTTGTCATCGCCAGAAAAAGGAGTCTTGTCTTAGACGTTGCAGTGTTAAGAAGCGAAAGTAATAAAGAAGCGATAGTGTATGTAATTAGATTGCGATAATTGAAAGTACAGTATTAGCGATAATTAGAGTTGAGTTGATTAGATGAATGTTTGTGAACTTTTATATGATTAGAGTGAAATAAAGAACTTATATATTAATTATTTAATATTGTGTTTTAAATAACGAACCAAAGGCCACGCTCGCAACAATATATATGTCTGATTTCATGATATACTTACCTGCACATGTATATTGGAATCTTGACCTTTTGAATTTTTTTTTGATTTAGTGCTTTATATATAACTAGCTATAGTTGATTTGTTGAATACTACACATTATCGAAAGTATCGGACGGAAAATTAGATTAAAAGCAATTTTTCTAGTTAGATTTAAGTGTATAGTTTTGAACTGGACGATGAGAGAAGTATGAGAGAAATAACAATCCTCAGTCGCTAGATTATTACAAAATGAAGTTTTCAAAAGAAATTATTTAAAGAATAAGTGTAAAATAATATAATAATGATAATTAATTTAAAAACGCTTTTGTTACGTAGAGGTGTCATTCCTAATTACACCAAAAAAAAAGTATCTTTTAAAGAAATTTTTTTATCAGAATTATAACGTAAATATGAAATTTTGAAAGTTTTAATTATTTCTTCACATCCCGGAGCCCTCTCACATAGGATGAAGGTCGTCTAGGTTCGCCTAGTCTCTCTCTCTCTCTCTACAGGTCAATTAGGGACTTTGAAGAATTATGCCCGTCAGAGTCAGATGTGAGGCTGGGGCAGGCAAAGAAGGCAGAACATCTGCGCCTTCAAAGGTATATAGGTATGTGACGTAACGGTCCCTTCAGGACCGAATGTGTGCCGGCTTTTGTTGGATAGGCACGACGAATTTTTTTTGATTATGGCTGACGGCAGCGGCAGGTTTTTGTGGAACCTCCCCACACTCTCCGCCAATAGCTGAGGCGAACTAGCTGCCGCCCTGTAGTCAACGCTGTCCGTCGAGTGATCTGTCAGCTCATTCTGGCAGTCGGGACTTTACGTTCCAAGCGAATCACTCTACATACTCCATAACAATATGTTTCCTCGTAGTCAAAACCCTTTTTCTGTGAGCACCCTTTTACTACTAACCTAGCCTTGTAGGTTTTTATATCACCATTTTTATCCGTTTTTACTTTGAACACCCACTTGTTACTTATAACCTTACTTCCTCTTGGTAAACTTGTAAGAGTCCACGTGTTATTTTTCAACAAGGCGTCAATCTCTTCCTGATTGGCATTTTTCCATTTTCCTGATCTTCTCGTTGCTCAATTTCTTCCAAGCTTTTAGGAACATCCTCCACGTAGCTCTCTGCATTTAACGCAAAGACCGCATACTCATTGAGATACGCTGGTTTCATTCTTTCCCTTGCGCTTCTGCGTGCGGTTTCCGTTTGCAGAGGTTCTTTATTTCTAACCTAATTTTCTTCCTTTTCAATTTCCAGAAGACTAACTTCCTTTTCACTAGCAGTATCATTGTTTGTTCCATTGTTTTGTTATTCTTCTTTTTCTCTGTCCAATATCCAGTCCTCGCTGAATGTTCCGTCTAAGAAGAATTTGTTTTCCAGAAATATCACGTCCTTTCCAAAAATAATTTTTCCATAGTCTGGACACCAAAGCCTATATCCATTTGGACAATATCCAGTAAAGTAGCACTTCGATGATTTTGAGTTCAATTTTCCTTCTCTTAATTCCTTTGGTTTGAGTAGGTATGCTATGCAGCCAAATACTCTGAGTTTTTCCAAGTTGGGACTTCGTCCGTACCAATAAGTTGCAGGTACATCCCCGTCAAGTGCTGTAGTTGGACTTCTATTAATAAGATAGACCGCTGTTCCAACAGCTTTACTCCAAAAAGTTTTATCCAGGCTACTTCCAAGCAAAAGACAACGCGCTTTTTCCATGATCGTTCGATTCATTCATTCCGCTACTCCATTCTGCTCGGGTGTATACCTTATTGTGAATTCAAATATAATACCTTTTTGTTCGAAATATTCCTTGAATTCCTTTGATATGTATTCCCTTCCATTGTCACACCTAAATCTACTGATTCGTTTATTAAAGTGACTTGTAGCCATTTCCGCATACATATTAAAATACCGTAAAACTTCCGTTTTACTTTCCAGTATATATGCCGCAGTAAAGTGTGTATAATCATCAATAAACGTTACTACGTACCTTTTGTTATTATAGGATGTTGGTGTTATAGGTCCCATCAGGTCGCTATGAATTAATTCCAAAGGTCTTCTTGCCCTGTTCCTTGTTTTACTATGGGACACCTTCGTTTGTTTTCCTTCAATACATCCTACACATTTTTCGGTTGTTGCCTTTGATTCCCCTTTATTCCATCTGCTTTGTTTTTTAGTTTCAGTATATTTTCCTGATTTAAATGACCTAATCTTTTGTGCCAAAGACCAATAGTTTCTGTCATTAAACATTTCGAGTGACTTACTTTCCTTTGAACAAGGTTTAATACATAAAGTTCCGTATTATCCCTATATGCAGTGGCTACTATTTGGCCATTTTTAATAATACGCCCTTCGCCATTTGCAAAAACTACTTTTAGTCCGCTCATTTCCAATTTCCTTACTGATAGTAAATTATTCTCCAATCCTGAAACTGAAAGCACGCCTTTGATCGTAATATAAATTCCATTACCTTGGTTCTGGTTTGTAACTTCCAAGTCTCCAATTGTTTTGACTTCCATGAATGATCCTGATTTTGCCACTTTTATTTTGATTGGTTTTTCCAAAGATTTTCCATTTTCCAGTCGAACAGATGAATTTACTAGGTGTTCAGTAGCTCCTGAGTCTAAAATCCATTTTAATTCCTGTTTCGATTGACCTTCCATTGATACAGAGAAACAAAAATGTTTATCCTCACAAAGACTTTTTCCTGTTTGCAACGGTGCTGTGTGTGCTGAGTAATTTTTCATCTGGTTTTGTGGAATTTTCACTTTACACTGTGCACGAAAATGTCCGATTTTTCCACACCTGTAACAAGTAAACTTGAGTGGAATTTTACCTGAGTTTCCCTTGTCATCATGTTTCCGCGAGACAGAATCTCTTCCTTCAACTTGTGAAAAAAAAACTGTAGTTGATTTTGAATCGAACCTTGAATTTCCATTTCCCGTTTTACGTTTGGTTTCCTCGTCTAACAGACGACCTTTGACGAAACTTATTGTCAATTGTTCCATTGAAAGAGTTTCCAGCGTTGTCACCACAATATTATATTCAGCAGGCATTGTTAGTAGACGATGACAAACAATATCACTTTCCTCTAAATATGCCCCTGTGGTTTTGAGCTCACGTACAATTTTATCGAATTGTAGAAAATGATTAGCCATTGATTCCCTGTTTACATCAAATTTAGTTAGTTAGTAACTTTTTCCGTAAAAATAGTTGACTGGCTATGCCTTTCCTTTCAAAGATAGCCGCCAAAGAGTTCCACAATGTGTATGCACAGTCTTTTTCCTTAACATATTCCAGGTGACTGTCAGCAATACGCTGAATTATTTGCGACATACATTTTCTATCGCTTTTCCTGAATTCACCCACCTTTTCCTCCTTTTTCAAGCGTTCACTTTCCTTGTCTTCTACACAAAATTCCACCATACTAGTATACGGTTTTTGTACAAACTGTAGTAATTCCAGCTCGTCTAGGAGCGTTTCCATCCTAAATTTCCAATTATTAAAACTACTCCCGTCAAATAGAGGGATACGATATTTTTCAATTTCCACAGCCATATTTTTAGGTTATGCTCAAAACTTCCATAAACTTTTAATTTCCTTGTCCTGTGCCTGGGCCCATAACCTATTGGCAGAGTAAATAGAAGTTCAATAAAGCAAATGAAAAACCGTTGAAATGTTTAACAAATAGGACTATATATTAACATAAGTTTTACTATGATAAGATACAATGAAAAAGAACAGCGTGCAACCAAACTTTTACGTGAACACTTTAAGAGTGCGTTCCTAAATTCAAAATGATTTAATACAAGCAATGCTATAAACTTAACAGTAATACATTCCAAGTTTGGCGCGTTATTCAAAATAACTTAAATTGTACATTCCATATTCCAACAATAATAGTGAAGGCACAAAATAAACTGTGTTAAAATAGAAAGTACGACAAAATATGCCAAAACTCACGCCTAAATAGTACGAAAAAAGATCAGAATCACCCTCCAGGCCTAAATTACCCAGGGATTACACGAGATAGTACAGCTTGCATGCAAACCTCCCTTCCAACGCGATTTTTAGCTTGACAGCAGAAGGCAGTTCGGTTGATGTCTTATCATCTTGCATGCAAGTTTGTAATCGGTGATATTTAAGTAGAACGTTGTGGCCTAGCTCTGGAGTTACGCCAGGGTCAAGGCGTTCAACGACGGGGAAGAAGAAGAAATAAATACCAGGATTTGACGTTGTTAGAGGTGAACACTTATTTGATTTGATATTGAACAAATATTTTTATTTCAAAATAAAGAATTAAATATTGTTACGTGCAATAGAAAGAGACAACTGGTGACATCTACTGGCAATGGAGAGTAAACGACTTCAGGTTCGGAGAATCGATTATGAAATCTACAGGAGAGTTCACGAATAGAACAAATGGAATAGTCAAGAAGCTTTTGGAATAGAACACTCCAGAATAATTCGGAGAGTTTCTAGGGTATAAATATAACAGTTGTCATCGCCAGAAAAAGAGTCTTGTCTTAGACCACAAATAAGAAAAATACAGATAACCATCCACGGTACTTAAAACTGACACCAATTATTGCGGCTAACCGACAACGTCTAACCGACAAACATTTGCTTAAAGCTTTTCTCTCACAAGCCATCTACCAAACTCTCATTTTTCAAGAGAGATGTAAAGATAACATTGAAAGCAAAAACGGAGGGCTGTGAGAGAGTTCAAAAACAATCAAGTTTAAACAGCGATCGTACGGTACAGTGTTGCAGGGAGAAACATGTAACCATTGAGGCGCTGTATCGTAAGCGTTGCCCCCGGTATAATCTCAAAGAGACATGTTTCTCGCATAGAATCTCTCGCAAAAGCTTCAAAGCTCTTTTTCGAAACAATGTGCTTTCTTTTCAGTTGATGACTGAACGACACTGATCCCCATAAGGTCTGGACATCTGGGTTTATCTGTGCTTAGACGTTGCAGTGTTAACAAGCGAAAGTAATAAAGAAGCGAAAGTGTGTAATTAGATTGCGATAATTGAAAGTACAGTGCTAGCGATAATTAGAGTTGAGGTGATTAATTAAGGAATTGTGAATTTTATATGATTAGAGTGAAATAAAGAACTTATATATTAATTATTTAATTTTGTGTTTTAAATAACGAACCAAAGGCCACGCTCGCAACAACTGGTGTCAGAAGTGAAACAAAATTCACGAAATAAAGTGGTGGAAATTCACTTAAAAATTCAAAGTGTGATTAATTTTGAGAAATTGTATTAAATTGTGAAAGTTCTGGAAAATAATTTATATTCATCTGTAAGAGAATTAGTAAAGTAATGGGGCGCAAAGTGGATGAGCTTCGAATGCAGGATTTGAAAGTGGAGTTAGGGAACCGGTCATTACAAACGACAGGCACAAAGAAAGTTCTAGTCGAGCGACTTAGACAATCTTTGATAGAGGAAGGAAAGAATCCTGAAACATTTGTTTTCGAAGAGAACTTGGAAGAAATCGAAGCTGAAGAAGAGCCTGCGATGAAAATGGAACAGCTTTTGAGTACTTTAATGAGTAAAATGCAAGCCCGTTTTGATGAGCAAAAGAATTCTCTCGAGGAACAGAGGAAATCTATGGACGAACAAAAGAATTCTTTGGAATCCCGTTTAGATGAGCAAAAGAAATCTATGGAAACCCGTCTGGACGAGCAAAAGAATGCTTTCGAGGAAAAAAGAATGCTTTCGAGGAAAAAAGAATGCTTTTGAGAAACAAAAGAATTCTCTGGAATCCCGTTGGGATGAACAAAAGAATTCTTTGCAGAATTGCCTAGAAACTTGTTTGGAGAAACAGAAGAAATTTCTGAAAGTTTCATTAGACGAACAAAATGTGAAAATTGAAGGAATACAGCAGGAAGTGTTGGAAGCTCGACAACAAGTGTCGGGAGTACAACAAAATGTCACGGAACAGCTTGATAACTTTAAAGCAGATCTGGAAAGAATGAAGCATCGTCAGCCTCTAAACGTAGCAGCTGAAATATCAGGAGCAGGTAGAATGAAAGCTCCAATATTTGATGAACAAAATTCGTGGCATATCTTCAAGAGACAATTCGAGGCAGCTTCAGAGGTAAATGGATGGAATGATGAAAACAAAGCTATAGCTTACTATAGCAAAGCACTTGTTGTATCGCCGCCTCTCGTGCTTTCCTAGGAGAAGAAGAGGAAGCGGGAGCTGGAAAAGAACTTAATTTGTGTTTTTTTTGTTTTTGTAAAGTAAAAGCACTTCGATCGATTACGAAATTTCTTTATTCTTTTTATAAAAAAAAGGTTTATATTTAAATCGCCACACTAACTATTTGGCTTACTTTCAATTTAATTATTTAATTTAAAATTTAATAGGATCTTAACAGATTCCGTACGCGAACCGATCGCTTTGGGATATCTCGTCCAACTCGCCTTTCTCAATTCGATTTTTTAAAAGGTGGCCTCTCAGACGCTTGCGTTATCAGCACAAAAAAAAGCATTTGTATATTCTCAAGAAATATGATGCCGAGCTCGTGTATACATAAGTGGAGACGAGCTCGGTCAATAAAAATAAGAAATTTATGTTGACGTTTGCAAGAACATTGGAAGAAAATATTATCAGGCACTTGTACTCATTGAAATTTCACGAGGCATTTTTGGAAAGAAATTTGATGCGCTCATGTAAATGAATGCATGAAAGTAAAAATGTGCATGAAGTGCCACGTGAATTATGGTGACATTGGGACAAGCGGGGTCATCATAACACACTTTCAAAGAAAAATTATTGTGCTACAAGAAAGGAGCTACTTGCCATTGTAAGTTTAACAAAGCATTTTGGTTGTATATTTAATGGCGAAACTTTCCGAATGCAGATAGTCGTGCCGGCAGCAAACGTCAAAGATGTTCTAGAAGATATGCACGGTGGAACCTCTGGAGGACATTTGGGAGTGAACAAAACCATTTCCAAAATACGAGAAAGGTTTTATTGGTTACATATGCGAGAAGATGTGGAGGAGTGGTGCCGCAGATGCACTGTCTACGATGCTTGCAAAGGGCCGCAGCACAGAAGCAGAGGAGAAATGCATAAGTATAATGTCGGAGCCCCCTTTGAAAGGATAGCTATTGACATCGCTGGACCTTTTCCAGAAACGGATGGTGTTAATCGTTATATATTAGTTGCCATTGACTATTTCAGTAAAGGGCCTGAAACTTATGCCATCGCCAATCAAGAGGCAACCACAGTTGCGGAACAAATAATAACGAATTGGGTCAGTAGGTTTGGAGTGCCTCACGAACTTCATTCGGACCAAGGACGGAACTTCGACTCGCGGACTTTCCAGGAGATGTGTAAAATGTTGGGAATAAGAAAAACTAGAACAACTCCTCTACACCCACAATCTGATGGCATGGTAGAGCGCTTCAACAGAACATTGATCGAGCATCTAAAGAAAGTAGTTGACTATCATCAACGCGATTGGGATCGACATATTCCTATATTCCTAATGGCTTATAGATCAGCCGTTCATAGTACTACCGGACAAACCCCAGCTAAAGTCATATTCATATTCCTAATGGCTTATAGATCAGCCGTTCATAGTACTACCGGACAAACCCCAGCTAAAGTCATATTCGGAAGAGAGATGCGATTACCTAGCGACCTCAAATTCGGTACCCCCGAGGTGAGCAAAAGGTACCAGAAGACTACGAATCGGAGCTCAAACAAGGTGATCTTGTTTGGCTGTACAACCCGAAACGACGTAAGGGACGTTCGCCAAAATTCCAACAACACTGGGAAGGACCGTATTCAGTAGTGTAATCATCCAAAGTTAAATTAAATCAAATACAAAATATACCGATTTATTGGTAAACTCGCCATTGCGCCCCCAAAGCAGCTCCTCCTGAACCATACTCACTCCTGTCATCACAACAATAATAATATTAATAATAATACGTAACCATGGGAGTAGAAGACTCTCAGGTTCTTTCTACGCATGACCGCTGTGGCGGTTCAAGAAGCTCTGTTCACAATGGCGAGCTACTGTCACCATACAGCATAAGTATGGCTGGTAGTAGGTTTTTGTACTATAACGTATCCTAAGGCGGAGTGATGCTCTTACAGCTCGGCTGTCCTGCGAGGTCACTGCCCCCCAGTGACGCCAACTGACACCTGATGAAAACTACTGGAACAACACCTTTACGGCTTATCGTTCTTGACTCTTTCTCCGTGGCAGAACAACAATCTCCACGTGTACATCACTTCCCGGTTCTCAGACCGTCCATGACTGCACTCAACCAACATCTTTTAACACTTTCTCCGTGGCAGAACAACAATCTCCACGTGTGCATCACTTCCCGGTTCTCCGACCGTCCATGACTGCACTCAACCAACATCTTTTAACACTTTGGGAGCAACCACCCGGTCCGATGCCACATCATGAGCGAAACTTGATGCCATCAGAGCAAGTGTTCCCGACCTGGTTAGGGTGACATAAAGCCTGCCCAACCAAAGCCACGACCAACACATCTATCAAAACTCATTTAACTACTTTATCTACGACTCAGGCCACCCAAGCCGCGAGAACATCCGATAAGGCGTCCCCCATCAATGCTCGCCGCGGCCAAGCTGTACCATGATATTATAATATATGTATATTACCTGTGACATGTTCCAGTTTCCACTTGAATAGGTGAACGCAGACAACCGGAGGGGAGCAATACTGAGTCGTGATCATCGAAGACTAACGCATTTTTTTTTGTATTTTTTTATCATATTTCAATTATTATTCATTTTTTTTTATATTTATATACAAATTCATCAAAATTATATACGGAAGATTATCAAACTTAAACAAGAGTAGAATTAGCTTTCTTTTCTTCTCAACAAAAAAACGCATAATGAAAATAAATTAATAATTCGCATTCAACCCAAAGTTTATGTGCGTGGATACTGCTCAGGCCTAATCAGCCTCACCTTCGTCATCGGAAAGATAACTTATGTCCAAATTACCAAAGTCACACCATCGCTTTAATCTGTCAGCTGCATAAACTGAAGAAAAAGTTCGTCCTGAGATTTTAACACCTGGAGGATCTGTTAATAAATATCGATCCTTTCCTAACACTTTCTGTACGATATAAGGTCCCTTGAATTTTGGAAGATGCTTTCGAGGAACTCCCGTCGCAGGGGCATCAGACTTAATCAAAACCAGATCGCCTAGACTATACATTCGTGGCTGTGAACGACTCGCATGTACGCGCTCTGCTTGTTGTTCGCGGTTTGAATCAATTTTATCAGCAGCTCGTTGTCTTAACTCCTCTAGAGGGATTTCATTGTCTTCGTCGAATGACTTCGTAATATTGCCGTGCAAAGATGCTGTCAATTGATTTTTCAGGACACTTTTAGGCGTATAGCCAAGAAGTAACTTTTGTGGCGTTTCACCAGTTACCTTGTGAGGTAAACAGTTGAGTCCCCATTGAATGTCGTGAATATGGGAGTCCCAATCACGACCATCGATTCTTTTGGTAGTTGTTGCAATGGCAGCACCAATTGTTCGAAAATAGCGCTCAATTTGCCCATTTGCGCGCGGTGTCCGAACAGCATTTCTTATATGTTTGATGTTATTGTCGTCGCAATATTGGTCAAAAATTTTGGATGTAAAGGCACTTCCACGGTCGCTTACAAGTTGCGTTGGGGTTCCGAAAAATTGTGAGAGCTCGATGAGAAGCTTTACAGCGTGATTTGAATTGGTAGTATTTACTGGACGAAGGATGACAAATTTAGTGAAGGCGTCAATGACACCAATTAAGTGCGTATTTTGCCGACTACTATGAGGATATGCACCCAAATGGTCTATATGAACCGTATGAAAGGGTATTGGTTCAGTTCGAAACATATTAACACATTTAGATGATAATGTGTTTCATCATTTGAACGTTTATTATATGCACACTGCATACAATGATCTATGTATTTCTTAGTGAACACGCGCAATTTCCTAAACCAATATGTTTGCTGAATATGGCAAACAGTTCGATCAAGTGCAGGATGTCCGATCGCATCGTGTGAAGTACGTAGAATTTCGACACGCACGTGTTTTGGTACCACAAAGCGTGGACCCTCCGATGTTTTTCGGAAAAGTCTTCCGTGTTTAATGACCAAGTCCTTCGCGTATTTCCGGTGCTGGACATGATTTTCATCCATAAGGATGTTGAAAATTTCGGTAAGTTTAACATCCTTGCGCTGCAAGATGAGTACCCAATCTGTTTTGTCAATGTTAACAACCATAACTTCGTTACCAACTTCAACGGATGTAGAAACCTCGCTGCAAGCAGCTCGGCTTAAAGCATCAACGTGACCCATTTTTGTTCCGGGACGATACTCCATAGTAAAATCGAATTGCTGTATCTTAAGCCACCAGCGGGCAATTCGAGAGTTCAATTCCTTCTGCTGTTGTGCAGCCTTAAGAGATAAGCAATCAGTTACTACCTTAAATGATTTACCCAATAAGTAGTACTTGAAGCGCTCAAGGCTTTCTACCACAGCCAATGCTTCGAGTTCGAAGCTGTGATAGCGCTGTTCTGCTGACGTAGTTGCCCTACTGAAATAGGATACAGGACGTCGTAGTTCGTCCTCTCCAATTTGTAGTAGGATACCTGCTAGACCACGAGAACTGGCATCTGTATGAAGCTCATGTTTTGCGTTTGGCTCATATATAGCCAGTACGGGACGTTGTGACAATTTTGACCGAAGCTGCTGAAATGCTTGTTCCCGAATGTCTGTCCAAATAAAGTCAACATCTTTTCGCAATAACTCATTTAAAGGTAAGGCTATGTGGGCGTAATCCGTTATGAACCTACGAAAGTAACTGGTTAACCCCAGATATTGTCTAACTTCTGTGACACTTCTGAGAGTTGGATATTTAGATATTACTTTCGATTTTCCTATTCCTGGACGAATGGACCCTAGACTGACTTCATGACCAAGAAATTCGACATTGTCATTGAAAAACGAGCACTTCTTTAAGTTCAATGTAATCTTTGCTTCACGTAAAACATTTAGTACCTTTTCTAAAACTTCAAACGTTTCTTTTGTAGACGAGAAAGCAATTAGCAAATCGTCCATATAAGCAAAAAGATGATTATCGTCGACCTTTCTCACTATTTTATCCATTATTGGTGAGCCCAAAAGGCATTCTAAAGTATTGGTAATGACCATCAGGGGTGACAAAAGCGGTCAGATGACAATGTTCGGCGCGTGAAACTTGATGATAACCATTCATAAAGTCCAGCGAAATGAACACACTAGCCTTTGAAAGATTGTTCAAGGATTCCTCAATATTTGGGGTAGGGAAGCGATCTTTTCGAGTGACAGCATTTAAGCGTCGGAAATCGATGCACATTCGAAACCTGCCATCTTTTTTTGACATAAGCATTGCCGGGCTCGCGAACTCCGATGAAGAATTTTCAATGATGTTATTGTCGATGAGATCTTTAACGATTGTTCTTAGTGCATAGCCGTGGTGATACGGGACACGAAAGGGGCGGAGATTAATGGGACTCGAGTCCATCAAATTTATCTCCATTTCTATCCAATTAGTTTTCCCCAAGTCAGATGTTTCCTTAGCAAAACATCTCCTAAACGATTTCGTTAGTATTAATAGCCGTTGCTTACAATCTTGGGTGGACAGCTTCCCAAATTTCAATTCACCGATATCAATTTCCGATTGAGTAACTTTCATTTGCTTAGCGTGACTAGAGACTTGTGGTGGTGGCTCATTGATCTGAGAACAGCTCAGATCGCGTAAAATTTGAATTTCTCCCCATTTCTTTATAACCATCACGCCAGGGCGATTGGTAAATGTTTGGTCTAGTATCACTGGAACATCTTGTGAGCTATCATTCACAACAACAATATTTGTAGACAAAGAGACCTCACCGATAGTAATCTTCTTGTGTACCTTACCTAAAGAGCGGCATCTGCCACCGGCAAACCCACTTAAAACACGACCAGGATCTCCCTGTATTTCCCATCCCAAGGCCAGACAATTGCTATGTCGAATGGTAGTGACATCACTCCCGAGATCGACAAATGCTTCAATCTTTATCCCTTCAATAGTGATTTCTTGATTTAATTCAGACTTTTGCTGAGAGACAACGCGTATTTTTGCTGGTAATTTAGGAAAGTGATGACCGGGTCTGGTTCGATTCGGACAATTAGATGAAAGGTGGCCAACCGTGTTGCAGGAATAGCACCGGCCAGTGAATGAATTATTTCCTGTGGAAGTTAGACGACTTGAATTGTGTACTGGGAATTTACTAACATACGATGCAGCTGCCGTGGTAACAATAGGCCGAGGATTATTATTAGAATATTTTCGCCAATTGCAATTGTTATGAGGCGGATCTTCGCGACGATTACTGTCGGCATTAAGGTTCTCATAAACCTTAATTCGATTAAGAACATCAATGGGGTTAGTATAAGTTACTGCAGTCAAAATATTTTTCAATTCCCGAATACCTACCCCCGATATAACGTAATTTATAATACCTTGTTCACTGAGCTTAATAGATTTTGCCAAGCAGACATTTCGTAAAAATACTATTCAATTGGCTCATTTAGCTTACGTTTTCGTGCTGCCAACTTAGCGTGAACCGATGCTTCGTCGATGATTCGCGGGAAACTCTGTATAAAATCAATTTTAAATGATTCCCAACTAGCAGATACACTATCACGTGTTTGTAACCAAAACTGCGCTGCATCACGCAGGCGAAGAGTTGCATACATAAGAGTGCTACGATCATCCCACAGGTATGCCGATCGCAGTCGATCCACGTGCTCAACCCACTGTGTCGCACTCAATCCCACAACACTACCTGGCCTAAACTCAGGAATAAGACCACGAATTTCCTCCGTACCCAGTCTAATAACTGCCGGTGTCATTCCGATAAGTGGTTGGGGCCTATCCTCGCTGAGACTCCCAGGGAATATTCGAGAACTGGCTTCAGCCTCAACAACTGTCAAAGACGATGATGCAACTGTCGTGGCCTGGCATCTGCGGCTACGCAAAATCCGGCCCGCTATAATAGGCAATAATATGCAGCCTTATTTTTGTTTTTAACTCACTTACACCAACAAAAGGTTTATGCTAACTTTACTGTTCACAACGAAATAAATTATTTTATTTTCCGCAATAATCCAATTTGAATTATTTATGTCTGTACTATTTTTTTTTATTTTAATTTTAAATCATTTAAAACAAATGTTTATTTGAATTATTTAAAGGCACTTTCACATCAAAAACAAGAACAGAAAAGTGTAAACCGAAAAACTCAATTTATTCCACTTTAAAACAAGATTTTTGCTCCAATGATTAATAAAATCCAGAGAAATAGGATAAACTAAGAATTTTACTGAGAAAATAGATATATTTATTTCAGATTTTTAAGAAAAACACAACTTTCATGTTTTATCGGCCGAAAAACTCGTCCGATAAATCATAAAAGTTGTGTTTTCCTAAAAATTCTTAGATAAATATAATATTTTATTAGTAAAATTATTAGTTTATCCTATTTCCCATGATTTTATTAATCATTGGAGCAAAAATCTTGCTTTAAAGTGTAATAAATTGAGTTTTTCGGTTTACATTTTTTCGATTCTTGTGTTTGATGGTAAAGTGCCTTAAGCTGGTGGTGGTAGGGTTAGAACTACCGCAGTTCCACCGTTGGATTACTTTTGCTCGTTACTCCCTCGATTCTTGCACAAATAAAATATTTCGTTTCACTACCTTTTTATTAGAATTATTTTTCCCAAGTAAAACAAACTTTTTGAACTAAATGCCGCTTATTTCCTCTGCTCAAACTTGAATTTCCAAAGAAAAAAAAAACAAAAGACAGTAAACTCAGACGTCAAGTAGGTCGCAAAATTATTCCGTGATACTATGATTATTTATTTTTTTGAATTACATAATTCCTGTTAGAGATTAGAAATTTTGGTGCCAACCTCCACGTATAGTATAAGGGCACAAACACACCTATATACATTTTCGTGGTGTATACATATGTATGTATGACAATTTTGTTTTTCTATTTTTATAGGAATGCACCTTTTCAGCATAAATGTGGGGAGAGATGGCGATCTATCCCACTTCTGAAAATGTAATCAACCAAAGTTAAATTAAATCAAATACAAAATATACCGATTTATTGGTAAACTCGCCATTGCGCCCCCAAAGCAGCTCCTCCTGAACCATACTCACTCCTGTCATCACAACAATAATAATATTAATAATAAAACGTAACCATGGGAGTAGAAGACTCTCAGGTTCTTTCTACGCATGACCGCTGTGGCGGTTCAAGAAGCTCTGTACACAATGGCGAGCTATTGTCACCATACAGCATAAGTATGGCTGGTAGTAGGTTTTTGTACTTTAACGTATCCTAAGGGGGAGTGGTGCTCTTGCAGTAGTAACTAGAATTAATGACGTGGTATACAGGATTCAGCGTGGCAAAGAGGCAAGCATAAAATTGTTCATTTGGACCGGTTGTGTCAATACTACGAGCATCAAGACCGTAGACCACCTGTTGTTCGAGACGAACAAATTTAAGAAGGGGGCAGTGTTACGTGCAATAGAGAGAGACAACTGGTGACATCTACTGGCAATGGAGAGTAAACGACTTCAGGTTCGGAGAATCGATTATGAAATCTACAGGAAAGTTCAGGAATAGAACCAATAGAATAGTCAAGAAGCTTTTGGAATAGAACACTCCAGAATAATCCGGAGAGTTTCTAGGGTATAAATATAACAGTTGTCATCGCCAGAAAAAGAGTCTTGTCTTAGACGTTGCAGTGTTAACAAGCGAAAGTAATAAAGAAGCGAAAGTGTGTAATTAGATTACGATAATTGAAAGTACAGTGCCAGCGATAATTAGAGTTGAGGTGATTAATTAAGGAATTGTGAATTTCATATGATTAGAGTGAAATAAAGAACTTATATATTAATTATTTAATTTTGTGTTTTAAATAACGAACCAAAGGCCACGCTCGCAACAATATTTTATATGAATGTATTTTTTTTTTTTATATAATCTTACACTAATACACAATCTTAATATTTTCATACAGTTTTTATTAACCTTGTTCCCAGAAGGTTTTTACACAAGGTTACATACAGTTTTTATTAACCTTTTTCCCATAAGGTTTTACACAAACTTGTCAGATTTATTGTCTGTGACAATACAAAACCTTAATATTATTAACATTTTCCCATAAGGTTTCATATAAAACTGTCAAATTATTGTCTGTGACACTACACAATCTTACAATCTTAACTAACACACACCTACTAATAGCCTTTTGGTCATAAGGTTTTATAAACTTAACCTAATACACTTTTGTTTGTTTTACTTTACGTTTGTTAATCCGCTTTATTATTCATTGTACATAGCAACCTTTTCACTCTTTTATATCTGTAAATATAGGAAACCGGGTAAGTCTCAAATGCGGAAACCTCATATTCGGTAGGAGCGGAAATATTACTATATATACGGGATGACAGGTAAGTCTCAAATGCGGAAACCTCACATTCGGTAGGAGCGGAAATATTACTATATAGGTAAGTCTCAAATGCGGAAACCTCACATTCGGTAGGAGTTATGAGTCAATTAACTTCTTCGCAGCTAATTCCAATGAAGGTTTTAGCCAGTCAAAGCTTGCTGATCGACTGATTTATTCTCGGTGCTTGCTCGCCTTTTATAGACCTGAAAGTGTGGCCGTCTTGATGATTCCATTCGATATTTGACATCTCAGGCATCCTGAGTTACCATCATTCATGGAACATCAAGAGGGTTTGTTCATACATGAACATTTAAGTTTTACTTCATTGTAAACAATTCAGTCAGTCAATTGGGTTAAGCACTACTTGCTTGTTATGCGGCATGAAATAACGGACGTTTACAGATTTAAAATTCTATTTGTGACTTCGTTACATCCCCCTCTTTCTTTCTAAAAAAAACTGTTACACTGGTTCAGTTTTTTTTTTATTATTAACATTTTTATTTATAGTGGAAACGTTATAGTTATAATGCAAACAACATTATTTTTATAGTGGAAAACCACCTTGATTCATAATGAAAATATTTATTAGAAAAACTTTTATAATCTTAATATAATTCATAATTAACAAAAATATTCACATTTGAGTAGAGGTACAAATATAAAGTTTTTTGATTTTTTCTTTCTTTTTTAGTGTCGTCCTTTTACCGGTGGTAACACTTTTCTCTGTCCCTGACAGCGAAGAACGCGATAGCCATTCATCAATGTACGGACTCGTATTGGTCCATTTTTCCCCTGGATTATGAATTTCTTCGCTCTCCCGAACTGTTGTAGTAGCGTCTCAATGTCATCGAACACTCCTTGCTCTGTGAGTGGCTTGTTCTGAAAGAACCCTGGTGGCGGCTGTTTCCCTTTAATTTTTTTCGGTGGTGTTTTTGGACGTTTGACTGCCGGTGATTTAGCTGCGATTTGTTGCTTGGCTTGACTGGTTGTGATTTCCTCCATTTTTTGTAAAATCTCGGCAACCTGATCCCTGGGTATATATGCGTTGCTTGGCTTCAGTGGTTGTGCTCTTTTTCGGATGCACGGGTCTTGCAATGAAAGTGGAATTAATTTGACCTACCGCGGTGTCTCCATGATGGTTATTGATATTTTTGCATCCTGTGTGGATGCCGGGGCAAAAGCGAAACGGCGTGGTGTCGCCATGCTGTCCACTTTATAACTGAATACTTTTTTTTTGTTTATAATGCTTATATAGAAGTTTTTTGTGTTACGGTGTTCTGATTTATTTTTTTATTTTTTTAAATCTTTCACGTGGGTTACACCGGCCCTTTTACCTTCGGGTATGGTGAGTTTGTTATGGAACATATGTTGAGTGATTGGCTTGGACGTAAAGTGCAGACTGCCAGCATGAGCTGATAGATCACTCGACGAACAGCGTTGACTGCAGGGCGAAACGCTAGTTCGCCTCAGCTATTGGCGAAGAGTGTGGGGAGGTTCCACGAAAAACCTGCCGCTGCCGTCTACCATAATAAAAAAAATTTCGTGCCTATTAATTAAAAGCCGGCACACATTCGGTCCTGAAGGGACCCTTACGTCACTTACCCATATCCATCAGCGAAGGCGCAGATGGTTTGCCTTCTGTGCGTGCCCCAGCTACCCATGTGACTCTGAGGGCAGATGTTTTCAGAGTCCCTTGGTGACCTGTAAAGAGAGTAGAGCGGACCTATACGACCTTCATGGTAGAAGGCTCCAGGAAATTGAAAGGAGAAAACAAGAAAAACTCTAGTGTCGCATCACGGTTTAATCCTTTATCTAATTCATTGCACGTAGTGACATAAATTCTCTTAAATAGTAGTCGTTCAAAGTTCAGTACTGGGCGGAGTGCCCATTGCTATATAGCTATAATTTTTACAAATGATTATTATTATTACAAACAGTCATCACTACCGCCGTTCTTACTATAAAAATAAATTGAGTGGAATCTCAGACTTTAGTCTTATTAGGTCCTCATTAGCTAGGCATTCATTCAGCTCCCTTTCGACAAAAATGTTGCAGTGAATCACAGTATGGAGTTACGTGAATGGATAAGGCTTTGCAATTGCTTAAATAACTAAAAATAACTAATTAAAACCTCAGAATCTTAACATGACCCCGCTGGAGAAAATGCAACCAGACGTAAAAACTTGGCAGTCGTTCCACAGTTAATTTCCTTTAGAAACAGAGGAATGGAAATACGAGACATAGAGATATAAGTGTTATTCATATCGTGTAAGTTGCCTCTACCAGTAACACATTCGGTTAGCAATCATAACCCGGAGAAAAAGATAATATGAAAATATTTAAAAACTACTCGCTAATGAAGTCAACGTCGTTGGTCACTTTCATGTTTACTGATGGCCGGATCGCCTACCTTCAACCGTTCATGCTGTCGTTCATATAAAGAAGAAAAATTCTCTCCTTTTTTTAAATCTGATTAATCAAAAAAAAATGATTTTTGTTCTTTTGTTTTTTATATTCTTTTCGTATCGATATTAAATGACCGTAGGATTCAAACCAGCTTATCATTTTCAGGTTGAACAAAGGTAAATCTATACGACAGCATTATTTCGTCGGTATCATCATCGATATGTTGGACTTAATTACTAAACATTTTTATTGCAAATAAAGAAAAATTATAAAAGAATACTTTGACTTACAGTACTTTAGTCGATTCCTATGGTTCTGACTGATCCCTCGAAGGAGCTCCCTGGAGGCATTAAGTAAGTTATGCGTGGCTGAAACCTAATAAAAGTTAATTTTCGAATTCGAACGCTGACCATGGCCCCACAACGACTGGATTGGCCTAGTTATTAAAATTTTTTCTTCTTTGATATACTTAAAAATTGGTATGTTCTTTGCTCAAAAATTTATCCAAACTGTGGACCCTAGCCGACTTCATTTGCGTTTGAAACACCACAATGATTCCTCTGATACCATTCAGATTCCTCTCTTTATTACTAATGTCGCCCTGAGTAGAGCTTGATCCGGCGGAGTCAGCGTCCCAAAAACTATCAGGTTTCTTTTGGTAATATGATTCGAACTTTATTCTATGAGACCATGTCTCAACCCTACAATATTCTTTTATTCTAGACAGAAATCATCGTCCTTATAGTTACGTGCTTAAATTTGTCGTGTTTAGTGATGACTTAATTCCAATAGACCTGCATTCCTTGTGAATTGACGGTGAATTATTACCATGAAAATAGTGGATATCTTCCAAAGCTCTTATCTTATTTTCGCAACAAGGATTGTAGGTACCTATGTATAAATTTCGCCACCTGATGCCAGGAATCTCTAGCGTGTTATGCTGGGAATCCCAACCTCTAAATTGTTTCGCTATGTTCTAGAACTTACTTTTAGAATTCTTCAGCATAACCACTTCTGCATAAAGGTGTGCAGATCTACGTGCGCAATTATTTCCCCTGGATCCGTTGAAAGGGGCCCACCTGTGATTCCAATTACAGGTATCTGCCACAGGGATTCTTGCCGACTGCAGAATTGGCTTCTTGAATTTATTGAATCCCGCTTTTCTGGGTAAAAGTCTGCCAGGCACCCCAGATTCCAAGTTCTGCAGCTCCAGATGATATTGGTTTTATTCCTATATTATTTTCTTATTTCCTGCTCCTTTCGTTTCTTTTTGAAATTCTTTCTTTTTTCCCGGATTTCTTGAGATGAGGTGTTGTTGAAAAATAATTTCACTAATTGGAAATAAGTTAGTGCTAGAACTGAAAAATATTCTAAAATTACTTACAGGCTGTGTTTACTCGCAGATGATTGCGGAAATTTATTTTGGGTTCCTTCGCTGATGTAGCTGCTCGATAGATTACAAATGACATAGAAGATTGTCTTCTTCCTCTCTTCCTTTTCTCATCAGAATGTCACACCGAGCTCGAGGAAACGCACTTCTCTCGGTCTGGGTGCATTCGAATATTCTGATTGACAGCCGCCGGCATACACGCTGCAGTCTTATCAATGTAGCATATTGCTATATGCAATACGCTACGACCATAACAGAGCAGAATGGTCTGGGCCACCCATGGTTCAGACAACGCTGAAAAATGGTCGACTGAGCTAGCCGGTCTTAAATATAGGCCTCATCGCTGCGGGCGCTCAATGTGTGTCTCGACCCACGACTCAATGAGATCCTCATCAATCGTCTTCGACTACGACTGTCGCTCTTACTTGACCGATGACGCATCGAGAGCATACCCCTGAAGTCTCGTCAGTCGTTGATCAGACCTCTACGTCTTTCTTCGTGTTGGAAACCAAAGTTACATCGACAAGCTGGTAACCTAAAAAATCCAGCCGGTCGATGTCTCTCTGCCTTCCTTCCCCGAGATGCTGAGGAAGCCTCGCGATCAGTAACCTAAAGAACCAATCTCTAAGCTTTCCCGGCACAACATCTCACTCTGATCTTCGACCGGCGATTATTCAAGGGTGTGCCTCCAAGGCGTCGTCAAAGTGGTGACGTTGTAGATTTCATTTCCTAACTTGCTAACACCCGTATCCAGGTTTGGATTCCAACAGGTATATCACCCACCATTGACGGGGCAATAGGAGGGCTTCGCGATATCCTATAGTTTACCAGTGAAGCTGGCTGGATGCCTTCTTAGGGCTACCAGGAATAAACGTGACAGCCGATAGATGGCGCTTCTAGACTGGATATCACTGCCTGATGTCTTTGGCGTGATAGACTCCTAGCAGTTTCCCCTGCAGATCTTCAAGCTCGTATAGGGAGTTTCCTTTCTCGGCTCGAATCCGACACTTGACAAATTTTCGTCCCAGTTTAGCACTAGTCTGCTGTTGGAAGTTGCTTTGGGCAAAATTCCGTCTAAATACTTCTTAACCCACTTTGAAATCGACAGGCTTCGCCCTGAGATTGTAAGCTCTTGAACCCTGTTCGAACGCATGGTGTAAATTTTCCTGCACTCTCGCACGGATCAATCTCAGTTTGTCCTCAGCATCTACACTCAACGGCTCATTAAGAGTACTAAGGCTCCTTAAGATGGAATAGGCGCTGCCGTGTTCAATCATTTGCTGACCGAAGAGTGTTCGTTAGGGAGAGATACCAGTTGCTTGGTGGAAAGAGCTCCTGAGGGAACTAGCTATCTGGCTCAGCTTCTCATCCCATCTCGTGTGTTCCTTCCGAATATATGCTCTAATCCCTGACAATAGAGACCTGTTTACTCGCTCTGAGGCGTTTGCTTGCGGCGAGTAAACTGCCGTTCGTAAGTTTCACCCCATACTTGTCCAGTAATCTGGTAAACTGAGCCGAGCAAAACTGGACTCCATTGTCAGAGACCATCGTTTCCGGGACTCCGAACACGTGGAACACTTCCGTCTCGATGAATTGGCACACATTGAGTGTAGACGCTTTTCTCATAGGTTTAAGAATCGGAAATTTTAACAAGTTTCTATTTTTCTCAAACTTTTCATTTCTTTCTTCTTTTTTTCATTTTTTCATTTGTTTTTCAAATCACCCAATTTCGCTATTTGGGGCCTGTTGATGAGTCAAACCAAGACTTGAAACTAGTCACCAAAAATTAATGAGTTGTGTGATGAAATAACAAATTAAAACATTTTTTAGCTTTTGCTATATACCGGAGAATCCCAAAAAATTCTTTCTTGAACAAAATTAAGTTTAACCCGGTAAAAAGTCCAAAAGAGTAATCTTTTTATTTATAAAACCAAACTATTTGGTCTCCTTGATGCAAAACTTGCTCTTCTCGACGTTGATAGTGAGGCCTGCTTTCCTCAAATAATCCGCTACACGGGCTAGCAATGTGAGATGAGAGTCAAAGTCTGATGATAGAATCAGTAAATCGTCCAAGTAGACGAGAACATTTTCACGAAGATCAAAAGGAATGACTTTAACCATGAGGCGGCACATCGTTTGTGGAGCGTTGCATAGGACGAATGGCATCACTTTGTACTGATAGAGAGGATGACCAGGTACAGTAAACGCGGTCTTCTCTCTGGAATCAGTGTCTAGTTGGATCTGCCAGAAGGCGTCTTTCAGGTCCAGGCTCGTGATGTAGTTTGCCAGAGGAAGTCGACTCAGAAGTGCGTCTATCTGCGGTAGCGGATAGGCGTCCTTCCTCGTAACGGAGTTGACTTTCCTGGCGTCAAAACAAAGCCGAACCTTACCAGGGTTCCTTACTAGAACAACTGGAGAGCTCCAAGGACTCTGGCTCTCCTCTATCACACCCAGTGATAGCATTCGCTCTAATTCAGCATCCATCAAACTTTGTACTGCCGGCGATATCGGATAAAAGCACTGTTTTATCGGGGCGGCGTCATTCGTTTCAATCTTGTGAGTGACCAGCGATGTTTTTCCCATGCCTAAAGAGGCAAAAGAGGGGAAAGGCTGTTTCTTGGCTTCCAGACGCTGTTGTTCCAGACTGGAAAGAACGTGGCAATCGGTGTCAGAGGTAGCCGCTAAAAGTGCTGTCGGTTTTATCGGGACATTGAAAATTAAAGACTCTTCTAAAGAAGTGTCTAATAAAGTCATGGGCTCCCCAGAAGTGAAAATGGAAGCTTGAAGATCTGCGGAGAAGTCTATTAAGTTCTCCGTCTCTATCAATCGATCGTTTGTACAATCCGGTGGTTCGCTAATATCATCAGAATCACTAAATGATATCAGTGGACATTTGGTTCGTCAAGGTCTGCTAATGGAGCGGACCATCCTCCTTGTTCAATGTTTGAACTGGAGTATTCGTTACGACTGGTGCTCGGGACGTTGACGCTGGTCGAGAGCAGGTGTTGGGATTCCCGACCCGTCTCAAGTTTTTCTGTGCACAGTGTCCGCAGTTGGGCTTAAAAATGTTCTTGTGCCCGCATCCGTAGCAGAACACTTGCTGTCTTACTTGCAGGCAGTCCTGGTAATAGTGACCCTTCTGATCACAATTCCAGCACAATACTGGGTGTTTGGTCGCAATGGCTGACACATCACATAAGTTGGGGTCACTGCCTGTTGCTACTGACAGTTCTGGGTTTAAAGTCTGGAAGTCGTCAATCTCGTGTTGGTTCCGGTAAGGGTTCCAACTACCAGCTGTCGCAATTCGTAGCTGCGTGGCTTGAATTTTATCGGTAGAATGTAGGCATATCTTCTCCTGAATCTCAGGCAGTAAATTAGGTTTGTCAATTTCCAAGAATTCTTGGTCTGGTGTTGTAACCCCTGTTTGTCACCGTGCTTTCCGGTTAGGAGAAGAGCGACGAAGTGGGGAAGCTCAGGGAGGTTTCTTTGTGGGATAATTTACAACACTTGATTTAGGAGTAATAATTTTATTGCGTACGATTAATTAAAATTTGTATTGCGTACGATTAATTTAAAACTTGTATGATTAATTAAAACTTGTTTCAAAAATAACAAAACTATCTCGAGCCGCCCGCGTGTGCACTTGATGAGTGCATATCCTGAACTTCGACTTCTTTAGTCTTGGAACATATTTTTATCATCGAAAATAGTTGACGCTCTTGCGTCAGCAAAAGTATCAAAAAGTTTTTCTAATTGGTGCATTCAACTGGCTAATCGGACAATAAGCATAAAAATAATGGAAAGATAAGACGATTTTAAAGCATGTGACTTCGTTAAATTCTTGGCTTGGGTCTTGTAATTTGATCCCGCTCTTGAAATTGCGAGTGATATGCGATGTGGAGTACATTAACTCCGTGATTTATGTTTGAACAAAAATGTTGAGCAAGCATTCTGTTTACTTTTCACAAGTGGCTATTTATGCGAGAAGAAATTTATGGAGGTAAGTAACAAGAATATTTGTGCATTTTGTGCAATTTTGGACATATGAAGAAATTTATGAGGGTAAGTAATTATGGATATTTGTACATTTTGGATATGGATATTTGTATATGCATGGTGTGGTATTTTGAGACCACAATATGAATGCTTATGCTCTTTTGGAATGTCCATAGGGGGTAAGTAATTTTACATGTGGCTGTGATTTTGGGATCACAACATCCCTTCCCCCTAATAAAAAGAAAATTCATAGCCTTGAAATGGTGAAGAATTTTCTGATGAATTAAAACTTCGAAACTTGTTCCAAACCAAAAATGTTGTCAATTATTTTCGATACGTCAATTGAATAAGCTTTATTAGCATTCTCTGAAAAGAGAGTTTTTATGGCAATTGCGTCGAGATAGTTTTATTTAGAAGCAATTTGAAGGTACATACCTTTTACAATTATGGTAAGTATAAATGATTACCTACATATTTACTTATTTATTAATAAAAATTCTTGTATTGTTACTCTATTTTGAATAAAATTATCTAAGAAACTTATATACTATTTATATTTTTTTGTTTTTGTTTTTTTTTTTATTTATTCCTGTTGTATATATTTAATTGTTGACTGTTTATATAATTATATTAACTGTTTCTAACATAATGTTTATTTTGCTATTTTACATAGTTTCTTTCTTTTTTCTTTTTTTTTAGGATATCTATTTTTGATAATTTATGTACTAAAATTATTGAAGGCATTTAGGTTTTGTAACCTTGCGCACTAAAATTAATAAAGATATATAATTTTTGACAATTTTACACTTATAATGGTACTAGTTCTAGAAAAGAAATGCCTAAATAAATGCAAATTACATTCATCTTCATTAATGTCTGTCGTTTCGGATTGGCTCGTTTCCGATTGATCTACCAATGAAAAGTTGGTTAATTATTAAAAGTAACAATCGTAATTTGTTTTTTGGTTCTGTTTTTTATTTTTTTATTTTTATGCTCGAGTTAACTGAATGTGTGTTTCTCGATCTGGACTTTCCAAGTTACTACTCTCATTTTGCGGTTCTGACCTGTTTTTTCTTTTACAAACGTTACATTTTGGGTAAATAATGTATGAGATTATTATTAATATTATCAGTAATGATAAGTAACCAAGTGTGTAATGATGTACTGTGTGTGGGTTTACTGATTCTAGGCTTGTTTCTTCGTGTTCCTTTTGGGTCCTTATTTGATCGGATAATTCTTTGAGCTCGTTTGGCATAGAATATTTGATTAAGCCAACATTATCAGATCTCGGTTTAAACTTAATGGTTTGGTTAAAAATTCGGGTTATATTTAATGAAGGTATAAAATATTTTTTTAGCTCGGTTACATTCATATTGTATGCTCTAATGGTCAGAAATTCTGTTCTCAGGTAACAATTATTACTGATTTCGATAATTCCAGTTCCATCAAAGTATGAGGAGTAATATGTTGTTTACATATCACGTCTACTGAAGTATTTTTCCTGGTTGAGAATAACCATTTATTTGCTTGAGACAGCTGTACCCAGAAGATTGTTTGATTCGAAGTTCGAAAATCGCATGATTGTAACTTAGAATATTCTCGTTTGAGTAAACTAACTTCACATATTGAATTGTCTTTATTTCCATTAAAAATGGGGTGATTTAATTGACAAAGGAATTGTGCTTCACTGTCAGTGGCACAACTTCCTGGTTCGTGTGCATCCATATTATAATAATGTTCACGATTAAAATCAACTACTAGGAATTCAGTGCTAGGTTGGATGAAAGTGAACTTTTCTTTATAAATTGTAGGTAAGGAATGGGTTTTGAATAATTGGTAGTCTTCCTTGTAAGGAAGTGGAATTCTAAACTCGTATATAATTTTGCCGTTATAAGCAATGGTACTCATTTTTCCCAAATGATATATGGATAACAGATTCGTTTCTTTTAATGAACTAAGCTCACTAGAGATTTCTCTCCGTATTGTGACGAGGAGGGTCTCTAATTGACTGGGAGAAATAATAGAAGGGTGTGGTTTCCCGTGTCTGACATCTGTTACGAGATTGATAATTGTGCTAACTACTCCTTGGTACGTTAATATCAAAAGAGTTTTTAGGGAAGTAAGCGATTCAATTTCAGCGACAATCCTGTTAGCATACGTTACGTTGTGAAGTTCATCCATAAAACCTCGAAGCGTTCTATATTTGTTATTTAGAGTTATAAATTGCATTTGAATATCATTTATGGATTTATTAAAGATATTTGCTGTGGTTTTCAGTATCAAGGTTTGGTTTTTTATCAAATACTTCAAATATTCTTCGTTATTTTTTAGTTTTTCGATTTCCTCATCATAATGGTTAGCATCATCCTCATTTAGGATGCCAAAAAGAGGTTTGCCTATTGTTCCTACAATACCGAACAACGATCGTCTTGTCCTTAGTTGTTTTGGATGTAATAGGATAATATTCTGTTCAATGTCATGTATCATGTGGTTCATTTCTAACACCGTATGATTACATACTTGTGAAAATGCTGGTTCGTTCCTTAACACACCGCACAAGTCATTAATTTCCATTGCGTGTTTCTTTAAATAGGTTACACCCAAGTTTATTCCTATTAAATCATAATATATCACAATTTTCCATTCATTAGAATAGAATTCTATGTTTCCTAAATTTTCAAAATATATCCCTGCATTGTTTATTGGAGTAATCTTGATTCCGGCAGATCGGACTGCGGTTAGAGTTGCAAGGAGGACTATTGTCCAAATCATATCTGGAAAAATTTTAGATTTTAAATTCGTTGCAGAGAGTAAATAGTTTTGATAGAAAAATTAGCATAGCAGCGATCAGAAAGAACCCAAGCAAAAGCATTGTATGAACTAAGTCAGTATTCGAATTATGTACGGTTAGTTACACCAACACACTTTATTGCGGTTAGGGAAAGTGTTTAGGGACAATTGAATATTCTTATAAGAATTAACTTAGAGTTAAGAGAGTGTCAGATAATTCTACACTGGATGAGTAACTTTGAGCAATTCATTGAGCTGCAATTAAGTTAAAATTTTCAATCTATTAGAGCCATTTATCATGTTACCGCTTACTGTACATAAAAGTGGGTATGAAAGAATAGGGTGCTAATATATAAATTTAATCAAGGGATATCGATTTTATGCTCATTCTACAAATAGTTTCAAATTATTATTATGGACAGTTTTCATTTTATTTCCGATCTTTATCTTGGTCGTTTCCTCGGAAGTTAGTTTGATAACCTCATAGGGTCCTTCCCATAGGGCTGAAAACTTATTCTGTTGCACGTGTTTCTTTAATAATACTTTGTCTCCTATGTTAAAAGATTTTTTTCGTTTGTTTCCATCGTAATATTCTTTGGATTTTTCTTTATGTTTTACGATAGTTTCTCTCGCTAATTGATATCCATGCTGTAGTCGGACTTTCAGCTCATTCGCGTAATTTTCGTAGTTATAAGTTATTTGAGGTGATTACTTCAGAGTAGTAGGTAGTTTTGGTGGATATCCATAAAGAAGTTCATAAGGGCAGAAGTTAGTACTACTATGAGGAGTGGTGTTATACACGAACATTGCGTACGGTATCCATTCATCCCAAGTCTCAGAGTCATTATTAACGTAGTGTCGTAAGTATTCCGCTAGCGGTGACTTCTCTCCAGAGCACCATTCGTCTGTGGATAGTAAGGAGTAGTTTGTATTTTCTTTATCTTTAACAACTTATACACCTCTGAAAACATGTTGCTGACAAAATTACTGCCCTGATCTGTAAGCAATGATTCGGGAATACCATGTCTTGATACTATATTTTTGACAAATTCTTCTGCTACAGTGTGTGCCTCTGCGTTACTTATAGGCACAACATCTGAGAATTTAATTAAATCATCCTGAAAGGTGAGGATGTATTTATTTCCCCTATAGCTCACAGGAAGCGGACCTACAATGTCCAACGCTACTCTTTCAAAAGGTTGCGAGCTCGTTGTAGTTATTTTCATGGGTATATTGTTGAATTTGTTTAGCTTATTTTTTTGGCACGATTCGCATCTTCGAATATAATTCTTTATATCCCTGAGCATACTTGGCCAATGGTATTTAATCCTAATACGCTTGAGTGTTCTGGTAAAACCTTGATGTCCACCTATCGGAGATGTATGATATTCCTTCAATATTTGCTGAATGTCTTCAGAACTTTTAACATGAATCTTGATATTTCGATAAAGGAATATTTTTAATTCGGTGTGCACTTTTAAATCGTTCAAAATTTTCTTAAATTCCAACAGTGTGTCGTAACTATAGACAGGTATTGAGATGTGAAACTTCGTAATTCGATTTCTTTCAGATGACTTTAAAAATTGTTTTAAGGATTTTTTCATATACTCCTTATCCTGTTCAGCTCTTATGGGGATAGGTATTTTGGTTATATAAAAGAATTCATTATTCAGTTTAAATGATTCATATTCACCATCTTAATACTGTTAATAGCAGGGAAGAGCTCCGTTAATTCAAGTCCCTCGGTTGTGTTAAACAGAGGTAACAGAAAATATTTGTGTTTCACTTTTCGTGTTATAAGAGATTCCATGTTCTCAGTTAATTCTGCCAAATTTGTTTTAATTATGTTACCATTTGTGCTATTTTTATCTAGATCATTTTTTCTCGGGGAATTTACTTCAAGTTGTTTTTTTGTTTGATTTCGGGTCAGAACCCGTATAATTTTATCATTATTTTCAGACTCGTTGATCTTTATTCGACTTAATGCATCAGCGTTAGCATTACATTTACCAGGTTTATACTTTATTTCATACTCATATTCCTCTAATAAAATTCGCCACCTCATTAATCGAGAGGATGGTTCCTTCAAGTTTATTAGCCATTGCAAAGGCTTGTGATCTGTTAGAATAGTAATTTTTTCCCCATACACATAAGGTCGGGATTGCTTTACTGCATAGACTATTGCCAGTAATTCCTTCTCTGTCGTTGAATATCTGGTTTCCGCTGGATAAAGCGTACGCTGGCATAACAAATAGGACGATCACTTCCCAGTTTGCCTTGCGACAGCACAGCTCCTAGTGCTACGTCACTTGCGTCAGTTGTTAATAGAAATTGTTGCTCAAAATCTGGGTAAGCCAATACAGGTGCATGGATGAGTCTCTCTTTCAATAACACAAATGCCTCCGCACAGAATGCGTCCCATTTGAAGGTTTCATTTTTCTTAAGTAATTTTGTTAAAGGTTTAGAGATTTTGGAGAAGTCGGGTATAAATCGTCTATAATAACCTATGAATCCTAGAAAATATTTTACATCTTTTTCTTTTTTCGGTCTAGGATATGTTTTAACTACGCTTATTTTCATTGGATCTGGCTTCAAACCATGTTCAGAAATTATATGACCCAAATATGTGAGTTCTCTCTCAATGAAATGGCATTTGTCAGGCTGAAGTTTAAGGTTATTTTCTCTCAGTCTGTCCATAACATGTACCAGCTTGTTATTATGATCCTTCAGTTCATACCCATATATAACAATGTCCTCCACGTATACAAAGCATTCTATTCCTTGTATACCCATGAGGACATTGTTCATTAGTCTCTGGAATGTTGCCGGGGCATTTCTCAGACCAAATGGCATTCTATTATACTCGTAATGACCAAAAGGAGTACTAGAGCAGTCTTCTCTCGGTCACCTTCATCTACCAAGATCTGATGAAATCCCTTCGCCAAATCGAGAGTGCTAAAATATTTTGATTTTCCCAACTGGTCCAATATATCGCATATATTTGGAAGTGGGCAAGCATCTCCGACTGTAATGTCGTTGAGCTTACGAAAGTCTACCACAACTCTTCATTGTTTGTTACCTTGGCTGTCAGCTTTTTTTGGTACTAGGATGAGTGGAGAATTCCACGGACTCTTACTATGTTGTATGATACCTGCTTCGTACATTTCACTAACTTGCCGGTGAATTTCGTTTTTATGAGATTCCGGCAGCCGATATGGCTTTATGTACACTGGGATTTTATCCAATTGGGTTTGGATTCTATGAGATCCGGCATCAGTACATGTCAGTACGTCACCCTCCAAGAAAAAGATGTCGTTGTATTCTCTACAAATATTAATTATTGAGGTTTTTTCCTCGATATTACAATGGTCGAGTTTTGAAAAGGATTTCAATCTTTCCAGTCGACGATTTACGGGATCTTCATCGCGACGATAGTTTAAGATATTATATTCATTAAGCTTGTCATATTTAAAATTGACTTTACGAGTATCTACTACAGTTTCAGTTTCATTACTATTTAAAAGTAATATTTGTAATTTATTATTACGAGGTTTAGTTGCCGTTGCTGCGAGAAATATTCCTGGTAATATCTCTTTGTTTTTTATAAAGATTTCGTCGTTTATTTGAATACGAAATGGTATTTCTACTATAGTCTTGCACCGAGGTGCTATTACGATTTTATCGCAAGTAGCCGGAGCTACTCTCGCTACATTTTCTTCTTCAGATTTATTATCCATAGAAGGTAAGTTTGTTATTTTATCCTGCTTTAAAAATGAGTCAGAATTCACACAATTGTGCCACGGTCTTGAGGTTTTATTATCCTCCCGTGCTACTGGAAAACTTTCAATGAAACTCATCTCAGGTTTATATAACCTTAACTCCAGACATTTTTTATCATGGTCGATAATACAGCGATATCGCTTCAAGAAATCGTTACCTAACAGACCATCATATTCCAGGTCTATACTAGAGGGATCTAGCAACAGAAATGATTGTTCAATAGAAAAATGAAATTGTTCATTCGATAGAATTATTTCGCCATTAATGGATCCTAATGTTGGGACTGATTTACCCGTTATTGTTGATACATTAGAATTTTCTTGGTTAACTAATTTTTTATCTTTTCGGGACTCGTATCTGATTTAATTAGACTAATTTCGGCTCCGGTGTCAATTAATAGTCGTTTACATCCTGTTTTAGATGGCTTGAATTGTATATTTGCTACAAGACCAGCTTTGGTGTCTTCGAAAGACGCTTCAATGATAGTGATATTATTTAAATTGATTATTGTTGATGAACGTCGGCTTTGATTCGAGAGGGGGGTGCCGACGACTTCCGCCCGAATCTCTTCGTTTCCCATTTCCCCAAAATGTGTATTGTTTTGCCTTACTGCGTATTGAGTAAATTTAACTCCACGATTACCTCATTTGTATAGTTCTTTTATTGGAATCTGCCTTCATTTTGTTGTCCATACCAGGTTCTAGTGTTAAGTGCTTGTTGGTTTGGATAGTTCATTCTTCTTACGTGTTGAACTTCCCTTTTAATCGTACCTCTATCTATATTGGGAGGTTTTCTCCTTTGATAACAAGTATCTCGAGTATGTCCTCTCTTCCCACATGTAGAACAGTTAGGGATTGGTCTAATATTTGGTTTATAAAAACTTGAAGTAGGAGGGCTATCCTTTTCAGAGCGCAACTCTTGTTCCATAGCATATGAAATAGCCTTTTGCAAGTTTGCTTCATTATGTGCTTTAGATAGCAACCTAAGGTTCGCATTTCGTAAACCATCCTCGAAAACTTGTACAGCCAACTTGGTGTTTTCGTTTAACAGATAAGTTTTGGCACCTACATCTGTTACTTCGGAATAAGTGCACGAGTTCAAAGTATTCAGCATTTGTGTTACCCTGTCTCCAAATTCTCTTACAGTTTCTTTATAACTCTGTTTGGCCTTTATTAATTCGTTTTGAGCCATAGCTCTAGATTTTTCTTTCTTGAATTGAGCTTTAGGAGCAGCAATTAAATCGTCCCAAGTTCCATATGTTTCGTATTGTACCAAATCGAAAGCGGGTCCCTGGAGCTAAGTTTTTACTACTTCAAGGAAGAATTTTTTATCTGCTTCACTCTTAGCTGAAGAAAGGAGTATCTTACCACAAGCGATAAACTTGTTCAACGTTTCAGGATTTCCGTCGAATTCGGGCACTAAATTGTGTATGTCAGACAAGCTGACGGATAACGCTTCAGTATCTGGTATGTTTTCTTCGTGAAAAAGGAGCTCACTAAAACCAGATATCAGAGCGGCTCTTTCCCGTGTTTTATGTCGAGTAAAAATTATACTTCTTGACGATGCGAAACCGCGTCGCTTAGCAGCAGATTTCTTATATCTTCCCGTTGTGTACTCTATAAGTTTTACTCTACTTGGGAAGCTATTCAAACAGGAAGGATTACCATTTTCGCTTGATAAAAGTCTACCGATACCATGCGTGCTTGACAATTATGATAGTGGAAATGATTTGATGGATATGATACATACAAAGAAAAGTAAGTAGAAGTGGTATTGTATGTCAGTGTAAGGTCATGAGCAAAAGTAAGGCTGCTTAGCAATTTCCCTGGCGTATTTTATTTTTTATGCTTGACAATTTTGCTTATTTCACTTAATCAATGTGCTATCTAAACAGATTTAGATATTTTATTATTTGGTCAAATCGTTTGTGATATGCTCAATTAATTAATTTATTGCAAAAATAATATTAACAACAGAGACACAGATAACAAGGCACAAAAAAATTATTTTCTTTTCACAGAGAAGCCTTCATCAACAAGAACAAAATCGTTCACAGTTTCCGTAGTATCAATTATTGAATCTACCAGAGATTTGTGTAGAAACCGATAAAACTTCTCAAAATTTTTGTATAGAAAATCTATTTTAAGGAAAGTTGGTTTAATGATCTAAGTCCCTTTTAATGTATTTCGGTTATATTATCATTCATTATATGGACACAAAATATTCCTGTGTATCGTGGTGAGGTATTTTACACTAAGAACTTGTTGCGAAGTAATATTTCACTAGCGCTCCTTTTTTTTAAAAAAAATATTACGGTAGAATATTGCATGCTAAATTTATTCAACACAAAAAAAAATTTTGCTTGTATTATATAATATAGTTAACTGTTTTAAAATAATTTTTGTTGTCTTCTGTATATGTTTAGGATTATCCTGTTGGTTTTAAAGGGAATATGTATTTCTCTCTGACTGCTCTTCCTCATACAAACACATGAGCTAATAATAATAATCACTGTTATTGAAAATAATCTTCACACACATTTTTTTGTTTTAATTTGATTTAGATGTTCAGCGCTCGAGTATTTTATAAATGGGCAATTTAGCGTATAATTAACACCATTGGTTACACATTCATACACATGCCACAATTTTTAGATTAAATTCGTCGGAGAAAATCTTGCAGGGATTAACCACAGAAGCAGTGTCGTTCACTAGGAATCTCTAAATTGACAGTGGTTAAAACCAGCATAGACCTCTCTAACCACGATATCCCGATCTAGGCGTGCGCACTTATAGTTTTCACCAAAATATTTGCAAAAATTGCAACGATTATCAGACAAGATGAAACTAAAACTTTCCGTCGGCAAATCACGACACGGAAACAAGCCACTGATTTAAAATTTTACGTCTTGCAAAAAAAGATAGTTTCACTAGGAATTTGCACTTTACTAATTAGTTATATATTTTTTGTTTCTTTAAATAATACTCTAACTACTACATGTGATAGCTATAATGATACTTATATAATAAAGAAAAGGAAAAAATTCTTACTTGATATATACATATTTTTGTGTGTGTGTGTGTTTTTTTTTAAACTGTTCTTCCTTTGTGCGTTCCTTTTATGGTATGATGCATCCTGTCCGACGTCTTAATCTGTTCAGCAGTCGTAACCTTTTATTTTTGTTGCTAAAAAGGGTTGTCTTTGTTGTTGTCGATTATAAGAGACAGCCCATCTCTTTCGGGATCACACCAGTGATGGGTCGGGACCGTCCGTCCACCGACCTTTGATTATTATAATATTATTTTTATATGTGTGTATTTTTCTCACTGTTTACTTTAAGTTAGTAAGCCCAGTTTTGATGCGTTTTTCAAATTTGTTTTTGTTTTTATTGTTATCGTTTTATTGTTATTATTACTCAAGTTATTGTACAAATTTTTGATATTATTATTTATTTTTTCGTACTACTTTTGTTACGTTTTAATTGATTTAAAGTCAATTTAGACCACAATATACATATTATATTAAACACAAATATATGTATATGATAATGCTCCGATAAAAATGGCTTTTAGTTTGAAATTTGAATTTAATGAACGCGTTTATACGCTATTTTGAAGAATTTTGGATATTTCGGTAACATTCGGTGTAACTTTTGTTACAATATTTTACGTTGGTTTTTTTTTATCACTTTATCATAATAAATTTTTTTTAGATAAAACACTAGTTACACCGGTTTAAATTAATTTTAACGAAATAGCGAAATTGGTCTGATTAGGGATCGGCACCGCTGCCACCAGTTGTTGTAACCCCTGTTTGCCACCGTGCTTTCCGGTTGGGAGAAGAGCGACGAAGGGGGGAAGCTCAGGGAGGTTTCTTTGTAGGATAATTTACAACACTTGATTTAGGAGTAATAATTTTATTGCGTACGATTAATTAAAATTTGTATTGCGTACGATTAATTTAAAACTTGTATGATTAATTAAAACTTGTTTCAAAAATAACAAAACTATCTCGAGCCGCCCGCGTGTGCACTTGATGAGTGCATATCCTGAACTTCGACTTCTTTAGTCTTGGAACATATTTTTATAATCGAAAATAGCTGACGCCCTTGCGTCAGCGAAAGTATCAAAAAGTTTTTCTGATTGGTGCATTCAACTGGCCAATCGGACAATAAGCATAAAAAAAATGGAAAGATAAGACGATTTTAAAGCATATGACTTCGTTAAATTCTTTGCTTGGGTCTTGTAATTTGATCCCGCTCTTGAAATTGCGAGTGATATGCGATGTGGAGTACATTAACTCCGTGATTTATGTTTGAACAAAAATGTTGAGCAAGCATTCTGTTTACTTTTCATAAGTGGCTATTTATGCCAGAAGAAATTTATGGAGGTAAGTAATAAGAATATTTGTGCATTTTGTGCATTTTTGGACATATGAAGAAATTTATGAGGGTAAGTAATTATGGATATTTGTACATTATGGATATGGATATTTGTATATGCATGGTGTGGTATTTTGAGACCACAATATGAATGCTTATGCTCTTTTGGAATGTCCATAGGGGGTAAGTAATTGTACATGTGGCTGTGATTTTGGGATCACAACACTGGCATGGCGTTCTGCAACTGATCACGCAGCAACACTAAATGATGATGGTATTTGGCGAATAGTTCACCAGGATTCTGCTTTCGCGACATCAGCTGCAGGCGGATTTTTAAATCGTCCTTGGGCACTCCCCATTCAACTGACAACCCAGTCCTGACAAATTCCCAGGTTGGAAAGGGATTATGTCTTAATATCGACCAGTACCAGTCCTTCGCTGGTCCCGTTAATAACGTGAGCAGGTTCTTTACCAGGAGATCAATCTCTATCTAGATCGGAGTGCGTGAGCGCTTCGACTCGAAAAATAAACTCATCTACGGACAGCTCGGGGTTATTTCCGTTGTATGTCAGGTTCCGTCTTCTGATCGGACTGCCTGATCATCGTTGTCCCATACTTGCAGGGATACGAATAGGTGGAACTGGTGGAGGTGGTATAAAATTTGGTCTAGGCTGACCACTAGGTTGACCAAAAGGTGATGACGGTCTGTTAAATGAATGCCTATGCGTGTCGTTGAAATCGTGCGGTGGTATCGGTTCACCCATAGAAGGAGGTGGCCGTGAAAAATCGATTGGTGGCATTGCAGCTGCTTTTGCTGCCTAACGCTACTTGTCAATTTAGTCCGTAATGCATTCAAGCTCTGCTCGAAGCCATCTCGAACTAAGTCCTGCAACTGCATTCGCAGACCTGCCTGCAGGGCTTCAGTCGCTGCTGAGTTCTGTCCACTGCCAGAAAGCAGCGGGCTATTACGTCGCGAGTTTGGATGGGAAAAGGTCGTGGAATGCGGATTTAACATGCCAGGTGATAGAGATCCTCGACTAACTGGTGGGATCGTTAGAGGTGGTAAATCAAACACGGGGGCTGCCGTTCGGGGATTCTGACTAGCAGGCTTCGTGTGAGTCCACTTAGGGACAGCACCTGTGTACTCAATGAAATCGTACGGAGTATGCGGCTGTCTACAGTTCGGCCAGTTGGCTTGCTGTCCGAACCACGTCCGCAGACACGCCTTGTGGAAGACATGTCTACAGATCGTCTCAACGGGCTTCCTCTTGCCTGACCAGTCTCCCTCCTGGCAGATGGCATCGGCACACCAGTTGCTTGTGGTGGTGTTCGTGCGGTAGCCATTGTATATTCAAGTCAAAGGCTACTAATTTCAAAAGTAACTTTTTCCAAATACTTCAGAAGAAATGCACAAAAGGTAAAAAAGTTATCTTACTGTTAGTAAGTTAAGCGTTCAAAAAAATTAATCGAGATCGGCGAAATTGCAATATAGGCGAAATTTCCCCATGGACGTACTATATTCACCCTAAATCGTCGAAGGCATAATAAGGGACGACGCTTAAATTGAAGCTCAATAACAAGAGACGTATTACTAAAATTGTTCGAAGCAAAATTACACTACAATCTACAGTATCAAAACGATTCCAATAGCGAAATTCAATTTTAAAAAAATCAGCAATCCAAAATCATACCAATTCTTTCGATTTGGACGTTCCAAAAAAATCAAACGAAAGAAAAAAAATCATACTATTTCTCCCCCCACTTCCAGGAGCTACTCTACACATAAAAGTCTCCAGGTCGCTCTCTTTCAGGTCAAAAAAATATTGATACCGGCAAGCGACGTGAATGTGTGCATGAAAAAATGTATGAGTTCTCACAGAAATCTGGGAAGAGTCGGGTTGAAGAAGCTAGAGGCTGCAAATGGTACTAGAGATTCTTCAGCCAGGCAGTTAGCAGTATGCCAACTACTGATTACTGAAGGTCTCCAGCATCACTTCCATCCTCCAACAACTCTTTCCTTTCTCCTCACCCGATCGTCATATCCAGCTAACCTTCCAACCGGGCAGAGTCATGAATCTGGTCAACTAGTTAGCTGAAAGCCAAAAAGTCGTCTCACAAATTCACGACTCTGTCCAGCCAGTTGGCCAACAGGGACATGTCTCCGCGAGAGCTCACACAAAAATTTAGTGTGAGGCCACCTACCATTTCCATAACAGAAGGCCAGCGGGAAAGATCCTTAAAAAAAAAATTCCAAAAAAATTCAACTGCTCAGACTTGAGGTTTGACCAAAGTCAAACCTAAAGTCGAACTTACAATTCAAAACTTTCAAAACTTTCAACACATTACGTTACTTTATTCATTACTAAAAATTCAAAATACCAAAAAACTTTCTTTACTTTCAAAAAATTTCTATTAACAAAACAGTCAAAACTCAGGTCCACATGTATTCTCCACTAGAATGAGACTACCGAGTGAGACGATTTAGCTACAAGCCAAATGTCCATATCTCAAGTAGCCAGTCCCCAGTGACAAACACATTTGAACACCGAAGTTGACTGAGATGGCCCCACGTTGGGCGCCATTTTTTGTTATGGAACATATGTTGAGTGATTGGCTTGGACGTAAAGTCCAGACTGCCAGCATGAGCTGACAGATTGTAGCGCGGAGCACCTCTCCGTCGACCATGGGTACGCTCACTCTAGACAAGAGTACACATAGATCGCGGTTAAGGCCCCCTTGTTGCAAAAATCATTTTGGAGATACGCGTGGGTGGCTTCACTGTAGTTCGCCGCTAGCGGGCAGCCGGGGTTGGGGTGGTTCTTGCCACCCACATCTCCTCAATGCTTGTTAACTGTGCAAGGTACTCAAAACAAAACAGAAAGACAGACGGATTGGTTGATGTTTGTCGCGGCTGAATTGCAGACTGCAGACGGACGGACGGACGGACGGACGAAGAACGTATTGAATGATGACCTCAGATGGTCGGCCTGAAAACCAAAAACAAAAATTTGCGCGAGACTGCTTCTTGCTGCATCATCTTAATCTGAAAACGGAATGTAGCTGCTGAAACTTAGTAAATTCCGAAAAAGAAAAGACCTTATCGAGGCCGTACCCATAAGTAGCACCCGGAGAACAGTCAATGCCGAGAGAGAAGCCTGAGTTGAACAGAGAGTGAGAGCGAGAGCGCGCGAGGAGCTCTTGGTGACAGTAGAGCCCCGGCTTTGGGGAACATGGGCCCTGTCGCCCCCATCCGCCCTGGTTAGGCCTCCAAAGCCTTGTTCATTTGCTTAGCCCCCACATAAGTCGAGATGTATGACTAGGGGTGTGTCCGTGTGAAAGCCTCCTCAATCATGTCCGCGTCCACTCCAGCCGAATAATTCTACAGTTGGTGCATCATGTTGTACCTACAGGGGGGGGGGGGGGAGAAGAGGAAACTGAAAAGGAAAAAAAACGAAAACAAAAAAAGAAACTGGCAGGCGAAGACCCAAGCCGTCTGGTGGCCGTCTCAGAAGGTGAATGGAGAACTAAAAGGATAAAATATCCATCAATAACCCAGCCAATACGCAATAAAATGATTATTTATTCATTGCTTTTTCATAAAAAAAAAATTCAACGCTGGAAGGAAACCCGATTACAAAACTTACAATCAACTCTCTGCCTTATTGCAAAGCTTGTGACTAACCCTAAAAGCGCTTCTACTACCTGTTGGCTTAACTAACCCTAAGCTCACTGTATGGAGAACTAATAGTACAGCGAATCACATATATATGTAAGAACAACAAACAAAAAATATAAATTTTAAGAATATTATATGTCAAAAAAAAAAACTATACTAAGTTGATGGACTTCGTTGCAAAAAAAAACTGTGTGATCAAAAATAATACTCGGACTAACCTTAAGGTCCCCTTTTGGTACTTACATGCGTTCTGACATTCAAATGCTCGAAGCATCCTCTTGTATGGCCTGGGAGCGGAACTTTAACGCTCAGGTAAGAATATTGTAATGATCTTATTTAATCACTGATATATTCCTTTTGTGCACTTTTAGGCAGATACAGCCGAAGCTTTTCTACAAAACCTTATCGCTCAGGTAGGAATATCGTACAGATCTAATTTAAATGCTATTTCTTAACTTTTTGAGCAATTATTGTCGCGCGGAAATCCATAAAAATTCTCGAATAAGAACAACCGAATTCAAACTTATACTCCGCTCTAATTCTACGCACGTTAATTCAAAGTTACTCTTGCTCGAGTTCTGACCAAAGCCTCCCTCCGTTCGATTTGTCCCGCAATGTTCAGCCGACTGAAAGGCACACACACCATCATCGCTTCTGCCGTTCTATCTCGCAACATGTACCGCATGAACGTCGTTTTCTGTACTCACAGACTTCATGTAGGTGCCTAGCGCAGCAGATTTATCGCGCTACGATTGACTTTGTGATTATCTTCTTTTAGGGTTTTTATGTGTGTGCTCCCGCTAGTGGACTGGAATTTTGGCTGACAGCGGTACTGTATTGTTGTGTGAAGAATTTTTGGTGTGTCATTTATCGTCGCTCCATTGGAAGATTTTGTGACCAACGGTTAATGGCACGAAATTCTTCTTTCTTTCTCTTCTCCTCGTTCTGTGGGATTTATTAGGAAGTTTATAATGTGTGCGTGTTCTACACGAGTTAAATTCTTTCTTTTAGAAATATTTTTTCTTTTGGTTTTTAGGTTCATGCCTTATGGGGAAGTAGCAAAGGGCTACTTTCCGAAAATTAAACAGATAACCTTTTGCCCCTTTTCAGGTACTCTCGCTACAGAAGGTGGAGAGGCCCAACTCGAAAGAAAGGATGAAGGGGGAACGGAAAAGGATAGCGGATGGGGATACGCTACAGCGTGGGGACGACCCACGGAGATAAGAGTCTCAAGCCGGGCTTTGACACTAGACATAGGTCAGGATATGCAATGAAAGAAAATAGGTTCACCCACAACGCGCCCCACGTGGGGACGACCCCCCCAGAGTCTCAAGCCGGGCATACGCTAACCACATGGTCGTTGTGAAGTAAACGTCCCATCTGCGGCCATAATCCTAGCTCGCCTTGAACGAGGGAGGACCTATCAACAGATAGACGTCGTCTATCAACTCGCCTCGGCCAATGAGCTGACCAGGAAAAGGTGCAGTGGTCGGTTTATTACGTACGGGGAATGTTAGGCTCGGCGCTACGAATGAGTCGGTGAAACGCATTACTTATCGTTCTTTGTTTTTCTGAATCCGGTCGCAGCGCCCCAGAAATTCCCGCCAATTCCAAGAGAGGAAATCGCTTCGTAACAGACAGATTTCATCTATCAACTCACTCAGGATGACGGAAATCCCGCGGAATGCAGCAAGCGGGTTCAAGCTCTAAGGAAATTGAAGAGAGGACAGGAAAGTAAAATCCTTCAGATGAAGGCTAACCCAGAAGGGGTTAGTAACAAAGGCTGAGACCATCTAAACTTGATAGTTTAGAGATAATATACAATGAAAAAAAAGCTACCCTCCGCTGAAACTTGATCCACACAAACCGCCGTTCGGAAACGCACACTAGGGAGAAGAATGAAGAAGAGACAGGGAAGTAAAATCCTTCAGATGAAGGCTAACCCAGAAGGGGTTAGTAACACAATGAAAGAGGTTTATCACCCACCACTGAGGAAGTAGTAGGAGGGTTTGCGATAACCTGTAGTTCACAAGTGAAGCTTGCCGGATGCCTTCTTAGGGCTACCGAGAAAAAGGAAAAATTTTCTCCGCAAAATTCTAGTAGGCAATTTCTGCGCCAGGGCAGTGATTAAATAGCAGATAAAAAAAAACACGAGGCTGGTTCTATTTATCTTGATCACTGGTTTACTAGCAGTGTCGAAGGAAAGAAAAAATATTATATTCACAATGCCTAGACAAAAACAACAAAATCTCGCTCACTATACGCACATGTTGGCTTGCATCGAAGTGGTTCCCCTGGAACTGGACAATTATCACGATAACTATATAAATAAATTTTGTAAATAAACGCAAAAAAACGGACGGTGCTATTGATGACAAGATACGCGTAAACAAAACACGATTGCGTCCCTCTACTAATACCTAAGATTGAGTCAATGAATAAAACTTATAAAATAAATATATAGCGTCAATAATAAAATGGAGCGTCGATATTTTCCCTTCATGAAGGGCGTCGGCATGACGGCACGATGAGAGGTGAGACACACTCGTTCCAACACACGCAAAAAAAAATCGCAAAAATAAAATCTCTCTCTCTCTATCCCTCTCTCACCCTCTCTCTCTATCTCCCTCTCTCTCTCCGTCCACCACTCCCCAGGGCGCTAGGCTAGTCGCGAAGTCTTGGATCAATCTCTACTACACTGGTCTCCCAGAGGAAACGATTGCTTAATGGGCAGGGAATTATTGCAATGTCGACGAACGGAACTTAAAGTTGCCGTCTTACAATGCAAGATCATGACAAGCACTCTCTTAACCAAGGATAAAATCAGTAGGGATGAACATCGTTCATCAACTTGGCAAGCGACTGAAGTCAACAAATTAAGGTACGGTGAGAGGTCGGCAATTAAGTGGGTGCTGGCACTCAGAGAGAAGTCGTAGCGGTGATAAATAACGATATATATAAAAAAAAATACCCCCAGGGTATACGATGTGTGCACTATACTTAGATAACTACAACCAAGATAACTCGGTAGCGATACATAGTCCAACATAAACGATAATACGAGCTTCTTCCTGGAACCAGCAGAAGTGAACGGAAATTACATTCAAATCAGTATGCGTCGCATGCAACGTTCATCAACCACTAATCGACTTAGTCTCTCATCACTCTAATTAGGGAAGGTTCATGGGGACTACTAAAAAAAAAAAAAGGAGACCTTCACTTCGTGTGGGACTCCGCTCCAAGATCACCGTCCCGGCATTGCATCGATCACTCCAAGTCGGATACCAATCTAGAGGATGCTCAACAGCCATCCTCCCGTCAGAGTGATCGAAGCAGCTCTAAACGGAGTCATGGGAGCGGAGAGTTAGAAATCAGAATCATCCGAACCGTCAGGCTGCCTCAAACCAACAAGGACAGGATCAAGATAGATGAACGTCGTTCATCAATTTGTTGGGTTGAAACAGACGTGGGAGTCTTCAGACCTGCCTGCATCGAGTGGCCGGCTGTTCAGTGGCCGCGAACCGAAGCTTCGCTTCCCAGTGGTGCCCGCAAGCCCAAAGCCCGCCTATAAACCACTGAAGAGAAGAGCACTTCAATGCTAGAAACTGGAAAATTTAAAGTTTAGATAGGAGGTAACGTGCCAAATTGTCATCACCTCGGTGTCCACGAGCCGAAGCTTGGCTTCAAATGAGGTACGCCTCGCGCACAAGACTCGCTTGCTGCTGAAGCACTTAGACCAAGCGTACTACAGAAGTATGTTATTCGAAAATGCTGGCACAATCCTTCATCAACTCGCCGGCAGAACTGAAGCCGAATTAATTAGGATCATACCACTGACCAATATTCAATGTTGAGTACTCGCCGATTTGGCATCCGCAAACCGAAGCCATGGCCTCTAATCCAGTGCGTGTCGCGCACAAGGTCAGCTTACTGCCAAACAGGGGAGCACTTCTGAAGGAAACATGTGAAAGGGTTTGATGAGATTGGGTGTTCTATAGTCTGACGGGCTTGTTAAAACCGCGACTAGCGAAAAAAAAGAGAAAAAAAAATATGAGGAGCAAGAAGAAGTCTGCAGTTATTTAAGACAAGACACCTGTGAACTGTGAACACGCAAAACCCTTAGCCCTGTCGAACTTCCTCGGGAAACTGCGTGAGCCACAACCTAACGAAAGTTAAAAAGGTGGCCTCACGATAGCGCCTGGCTCTGCGGAGGCAAAAATTACACACTTTACGTAGGAGGACTACATGCAGAGCCCGGGGTGGACCGAAGAAGGGAAAGGGAAACAAAAAAAAAGGAAAGTAGTCATTAATCGAAATACCGATAATCTTGAAAAGACTGGGCTTTTGGATGATAGAGATTTTAATTGGAAGCCGCATTGAAAGGAAACCGATGTTTGGCCGCCATTTGTAACGCAAATGAGCGACCAGAAAAATCGAAAGGAAAACTCGAAATTCTACTTGCACTCTAGTCAAGTGAGGCTTGACTAAATGCGAAAAAAACCAACTTGGGCGCAATTTGTAACGCGGAGCACCTCTCCGTCGACCATGGGTACGCTCACTCTAGACAAGAGTACACATAGATCGCGGTTAAGGCCCCCTTGTTGCAAAAATCATTTTGGAGATACGCGTAGGTGGCTGCACTGTAGTTCGCGCTAGCGGGCAGCCGGGGTTGGGGTGGTTCTTGCCACCCACATCTCCTCAATGCTTGTTAACTGTGCAAGGTACTCAAAACAAAACAGAAAGACAGACGGATTGGTTGATGTTTGTCGCGGCTGAATTGCAGACTGCAGACGGACGGACGAAGAAAGTATTGAATGATGACCTCAGATGGTCGGCCTGAAAACCAAAAACAAAAATTTGCGCGAGACTGCTTCTTGCTGCATCATCTTAATCTGAAAACGGAATGTAGCTGCTGAAACTTAGTAAATTCCGAAAAAGAAAAGACCTTGTCGACGCCGTACCCATAAGTAGCACCCGGAGAACAGTCAATGCCGAGAGAGAAGCCTGAGTTGAACAGAGAGTGAGAGCGAGAGCGCGCGAGGAGCTCTTGGTGACAGTAGAGCCCCGGCTTTGGGGAACATGGGCCCTGTCGCCCCCATCCGCCCTGGCTAGGCCTCCAAAGCCTTGTTCATTTGCTTAGCCCCCACATAACTCGAGATGTATGACTAAGGGTGTGTCCGTGTGAAAGCCTCCTCAATCATGTCCGCGTCCACTCCAGCCGAATAATTCTACAGTTGGTGCATCATGTTGTACCTACAGGGGGGGGGGGGGGAGAGGAAACTGAAAAGGAAAAAAAAACGAAAACAAAAAAAGAAACTGACAGGCGAAGACCCAAGCCGTCTGGTGGCCATCTCAGAAGGTGAATGGAGAACTAAAAGGATAAAATATCCATCAATAACCCAGCCAATACGCAATAAAATGATTATTTATTCATTGCTTTTTCATAAAAAAAATTCAACGCTGGGTGGAAACCCGATTACAAAACTTACAATCAACTCTCTGCCTTATTGCCAAGCTTATGACTAACCCTAAAAGCGCTTCTACTACCTGTTGGCTTAACTAACCCTAAGCTCACTGTATAGAGAACTAATAGTACAGCTAATCACATATATATGTAAGAACAACAAACAAAAAATATAAATTTTAAGAATATTATATGTCCAAGAAAAAAACTATGCTAAGTTGATGGACTTCGTTGCAAAAAAAAACTGTGTGATCAAAAATAATACTCGGACTAACCTTAAGGTCCCCTTTTGGTACTTACATGCGTTCCGACATTCAAATGCTCGAAGCATCCTCTTGTATGGCCTGGGTGCTTGCTGAGAATCTCTAACTCTCCGCTCACTACTTCTGGTTTCCTTGCCAGCTAGTAATAACACTTCCCTTGATTTTTCTTTTTCCTCTTCTTTTCCTTTCTCTTTATATCAGAAAATTGTGTATGCAATGCACGATGAAAACTGTGAAGTTACTACGCCGACCGGTAAGTATTCACTTAATAAATTCTGAATTTTATACTATGAAAATGTTTTCCTCGGTATTCCAGAAAATTGTGTACTAACTACACGAAGAAACTGTGAAAAGTCACTACGCTGACCGGTAAATATTCACTTAATAAATTCTGAATGTTATATTATAAAAACGTTTTCCACTTTACTTCAGAAAATGGTGCATACACTGCACGAAGAAACTGTGAAAAGTCACTACGCTGACCGGTAAATATTCACTTAATAAATTCTGCATTTAATATATAAAATATTCACTGAAATATTTACTTATTTTTCCCGCAGACGGGAATCGAACCTACACTTGTTAGAATCGGTCAATGATGGAGAAATAAGAATTTTAAGAACTTTTATTTTTAATGATTCTAAATCAAATTTATAAATACAAGAATAAAAAACAACCGCCTCGTCCGGGACGAGGCGGTTGTTTTTTCTTCTTGTATTTATAAATTTGATTTAGAATCATTAAAAATAAAAGTTCTTAAAATTCTTATTTCTCCATCGAAATATTTACATTTTTTTTTCAGGTAGATACGGCCGAAGCTTTTCTGCGGAACTTTAACGCTCAGGTAAGAATATTGTACAGATCTAATTTAAATGCTATTTCTTAACTTTTTGAGCAATTATTGTCGTGCGGAAATCCATAAAAATTCTCGAATAAGAACAACCGAATTCAAACTTATACTCCGCTCTAATTCTGCGCACATTAATTCAAAGTTACTACTTGCTCGAGTTCTGACCAAAGGCTCCCTCCGTTCGATTTGTCTCGCAATGTTCAAACATAACATTTCGCTTTAAAATATTCTCAGAATATTTAAAAAAAATGTATAAAATTCAAAGAAGTTTACTCCTCTGGCATCACTAGATACAACTTGTAATATTTTATAAGTAACGCCCTATTTTCTCATACAAACTAAGAACATACCACCCAGCCAAAACCCTCGAGAATACTTCCCAAGCCATGAAACAGAAATCTACATGTGTGCGTGCTTAGTCCGTTTTCTAAAATGTTCTATATTGATACTTATGGAAAATTGTTAAACATTGGCCTTATATATGCCATAGAGCCTAAACTACTATCCATACAGGAAAATAGTCTTCTAGTATTTTACAGCTTGGTTGCTTACCTTCCCAAAGGCTACACTTTCTATATCGAGGGTTTTGACCTAGCGAAAACCCTCGAGAATACTTCCCAAGCCATGAAACAGACTCCGTCCCTACCACATGCAAGGCCCTTCGGAGTCCTTACATTCTAAAATATTTGCAGTGTTCTTATGTAAAACTGACAAAAGTTTGATTTGAATAGCTCCTCCGCCCGAAACTACTATTCATACAGAAAAATGGTGTTCTGATAATCTTGAGCTTGGTTTCTTATCTCCCAAACCGTAATAAAATTTTCATACCTTTTCTAACAAAATTATTTAAAAAAATTAATCTTAACCAATTGACTACGATTTCTCAAACAAAACTGCTCAGCTGAGTAATCATTGTAATGTCGCTGTGCCGTCGTGGGATGCCGTGGGCTGATGATATCGAATGTAGTTGCCTACAGATGCGAACTCCGGCTGCACATACACACATGCAATTATCACTCAGCTGAGATGTATTGAGCGTAAAATGGTAAGGTTACTTTGTAATCAAAACTATTTAATTATTTTGTTAAGTAAAGTATATAGTAAGTGTAGCCTTTGGTAAGGTAAGGAACCAAGCTTTAAATTACTAGATGACTATTTTCCTGTATGGATAGTAGTTTAGCCTCTATGGCATATAAAAAGTCAATGTTTGGCACTTTTCCATAAGCATCAATATAGAACATTTTAGAGAACGGACTCCGAACGCACACATATAGATTTCTGTTTCATGGCTTGGGAAGTATTCTCGAGGATTTTGACCCAGCCCAATGTCATTATATCGCTACTAACATTCTGTATGGTACGCTGTCCAAAATGTAGCGTATGACCCACCCACCATCATTCCACTCAGCACCAGATCCACCCCGATTTGTCTTGTCAAACAAGCTACATAATATTCGCATGGTATGGATGGAACGGCATTAGAATCAAACACCGTTGCCACTGGCATCGCAGTGACGCTGAAATCCCTACAGCGTATTTACAACAACAAAGCCAATGTAAAAAGTTAAATACATTTAACTTTTTAGACTCATATTCACTCAAGAGTTTGCATGCGTACATTACTATGGTACGCTGGCCGCAGCGTAGCGTTTGGCAATTGATTTACACCCCGTGATAGTAACTTTCATTGATAAATTCAGAAGTATATGCTGATGCGGGTGGGTGTCGGTCATGCTCATGATTTATTTAAATGCTGCCAGATGTTAATAATAAATTCGTAGCTTTTTTAAATAACATTTATTCGAACTTCGTGACGAATATTGTGAAATTTTAGGAATAGTTTTAGAATAGTAAACGTGGATGGATTTACATGGGGTTTTTTGTTTTAGAATTAGTCAGTGGGCTTAATTGTTTACGTTTTTGGGGGTTTTGGGGAGGGTGGTAGCTACACTCATGGCGTTGCCCAATTTTGGCCGTGTGTAATACCAAATTGAAGCTTTTGCTGAGATTTATTAAATGGCATATTTTCTTTTGCTCTGTAAGAAACTTTATAACCGCCTTTTTTACCCGAATATCTTTAAAATGCGTGATTTTCGAATTTGTGTACAAAGGAGGGTATCCGTTCTTGCGGGGGCTGATTTTTCTTTTAAACGCTTCCGCATAATGTTTTACATATCTCATGTGAACATCTAAATTTTATATGTTTAACCGATGGGCTTTGATGTGAAATAAATTTTCCAGTTTTTTCGTGTGAAACGTTTTTGCATGGAAGTCTTACATAAAAGTGCGATCATCTTCTAAACTATACTTACCGCAGAGGTAAAAAATTACATCACAACATTCGCAAAAGAACGTAGATGCGAGTTAATATGCATACATTAGATAGATTATCAATACGTTTACATGAATACTTAAGCATACTTGAAGAATGCTTGAAGTAATCAAAATATCATGAAAACGCTCATTCAATCCGTAAATTTCAACTTAAGTAATTGAAAAATTAAATTCAAGAAAAATTCAACTCAAGTAATTGGAATTAATTCAATCAACCGCCCTACCTGAGCTTCAAGTGGATTTCAAGCCAAGTATTTATGTAAACGTACTGTATGTCCTGTTTTATGAGTTTTTAGCAAAAATGTAATGATTAGAAAATAAAATATATTAAAAAAACTTTTTATATAAATCACTTTCATAAATAAATGATAGGCTAAGTAAAAAATAATTTTTTCTTTCACCCAAGCAGAGTTTCATTGCAAAACTGAGCCTACACAATAACAATATTTTAGAATCTGGTTTGACTTTAAATGTTTGAATGCTTTTTATTAGAAAATTTTGTTAAACATATTTTATTCATATTGTGCAAAAATAAGATATTGACTATCTATAATATTACGTACGTTTCTGTTTAATTACGAGAGATTGTAGAATTCTTGCTTTTATTTGAGTATTCCGGCGAACGAGTATACGTAAGTATAATAATAATGGTAATTGAATTGAAAAGAATGAATTAGATGATTAGATTTTTTGCGTACGTTGTGAAAGGGGATATTGAGTGAAATTTTTGAATTTGCTTAATTATGGGGCAGGCAGTATTTGCTGTGAATGGATTAAATGAAACATGATTGCATCGCTGATTTATTTAACGATGATAATGGCGTCCTTCTCTTTGAAGAGCAAGAATAAATATGAATATTTATATTGTGTATTATTGACATCATTGACTTTGATACATGTATAATTACTTATAGTAGCAATGAAATAGTCTGAAAAGCGGAGCTATAATCTACATGAAATGTATTGCTTCCCTTCTTCTGAATCCCACGAACCGCCACTGCTTTTGCCCCTTTTCAGGTACTCTCGCTACAGAAGGTGGAGAGGCCCAACTCGAAAGAAAGGATGAAGGGGGAACGGAAAAGGATAGCGGATGGGGGATACGCTACAAGATCGCTCGACGAACAGCGTTAACTGCAGGGCGGCATGCTAGTTCGCCTCAGCTATTGGCGGAGACTGTGGGGAGGTTCCACGAAAAACCTGCCGCTGCCGTCTGCCATAATCAAAAAAAATTTCGTGCTTATTAACTAAAAGCCGGCACACATTCGGTCCTGAAAGGACCCTTACGTCACTTACCCATATCCATCAGCGAAGGCGCAGATGGTTTGCCTTCTGTGCGTGCCCCAGCCACCCATCTGACTCTGAGGGTAGATGTTTTCAGAGTCCCTTGTTGACCTATAAAGGGAGTAGAGCGGACCTATACGACCTTCATGCGAGAGGGCTCCAGGAAAGTGAAAGGAGAAAACAAGAAAAACTCTAGTGTCGCATCACGTTATAATCCTTTATCTAATTCATTGCACGTAGTGACATAAATTCTCTTATGTCGTTTTCGTTTGAACATCAGTTTCGCTCTGGAGGCAACCTAAGTGCTGTCAAAGCGTTCGTTTGAAGCAAAAATGACGTCATGGTTTGCCTCTGGTGGCAACCCAAAAAGCATCAGTTTCACTCTGAAAATTTACTCGGGTACACTATGAGTTCACTCACACAAACAAAGTCTAGTTGTGATTTGATATTATTTAATTAACTTTTAAGTCAACAATATTATCCTCAAAATTATTCGCAAACAAATTACCAACCAGTTTTCGCAAAAAGTTCATAGCTACTTTGACGTTAGTATATATACACAAGCGAACTTTTTCAGGTGCACTCTGAAACCGTTCGATTGAACGGGGTTGCCTCCAGAGCGAACCTGGATGTTCAAACGAAAACGACATTAAATAGCAGTCGTTCAAAGTTCAGTACTGGGCGGAGTGCCCATTGCTATATAGCTATAATTTTTACAAATGATTATTATTATTACAAACAGTCATCACTACCGCCGTTCTTACTATAAAAATAAATTGAGTGGAATCTCAGACTTTAGTCTTATTAGGTCCTGATTAGCTAGGCATTCATTCAGCTCCCTTTCGACAAAAATGTTGCAGTGAATCACAGTATGGAGTTACGTGAATGGATAAGGCTTTGCAATTGCTTAAATAACTAAAAATAACTAATTAAAACCTCAGAATCTTAACATGACCCCGCTGGAGAAAATGCAACCAGACGTAAAAACTTGGCAGTCGTTCCACAGTTAATTTCCTTTAGAAACAGAGGAATGGAAATACGAGACATAGAGATATAAGTGTTATTCATATCGTGTAAGTTGCCTCTACCAGTAACACATTCGATTAGCAATCATAACCCGGAGAAAAAGATAATATGAAAATATTTAAAAACTACTCGCTAATGAAGTCAACGTCGTTGGTCACTTTCATGTTTACTGATGGCCGGATCGCCGACCTTCAACCGTTCATGCTGTCGTTCATATAAAGAAGAAAAATTCTCTCCTTTTTTTAAATCTGATTAATCAAAAAAAAAATTGATTTTTGTTTTTTTGTTTTTTAAATTCTTTTTGTACCGAAATGACCGTAGGATTCAAACTAGCTTATCATTTTCAGGTTGAACAGCATTGTTTCGTCGGTATCATCATCGATATGTTGGACTTAATTACTAAATATTTTTATTGCAAATAAAGAAAAATAATAAAAGAATACTTTGACTTACAGTACTTTGGTCGATTCCTATGGTTCTGACTGATCCCTCGAAGGAGCTCCATGGAGGCATTAAGTAAGTTATGCGTGGCTGAAACCTAATAAAAGTTAATTTTCGAATTCGAACGCTGACCATGGCCCCACAACGACTGGATTGGCGTAGTTATTAAAATTCTTTCTTCTTTGATATTTTTAAAAATTGGTATGTTCTTTGCTCAAAAATTTATCCAAACTGTGGACCCTAGCCGACTTCATTCGCGTTTGAAACACCACAATGATTCCTCTGATACCATTCAGATTCCTCTCTTTATTACTAATGTCGCCCTGAGTAGAGCTTGATCCGGCGGAGTCAGCGTTAAGCTCCCAAAAACTATCAGGTTTCTTTTGGTAATATGATTCGAACTTAATTCTATGAGACCATGTCTCAACCGTACAATATTCTTTTATTCTAGACAGAAATCATCGTCCTTATAGTTACGTGCTTAAATTTGTCGTGTTTAGTGATGACTTAATTCCAATAGACCTGCATTCTTTGTGAATTGACGGTAAATTATTACCATGAAAATAGTGGATATCTTCCAAAGCTCTTATCTTATTTTCGCAACAAGGATTGTAGGTACCTATGTATAAATTTCGCCACCTGATGCCAGGAATCTCTAGCGTGTTATGCTGGGAATCCCAAACTCTAAATTGTTTCGCTATGTTCTAGAACTTACTTTTAGAATTCTTCAGCAAAAGCACTTCTGCATAAAGGTGTGCAGATCTACGTCCGCAATTATTTCCCCTGGATCCGTTGAAAGGGGCCCACCTGTGATTCCAATTACAGGTATCTGCCACAGGGATTCCTGCCGACTGCAGAATTGGCTTCTTGAATCTATTGAATTCCGCTTTTCTGGGTAAAAGTCTGCCAGGCACCCCAGATCCCAAGCTCTGCAGCTCCAGATGATATTGGTTTTATTCCTATATTATTTTCTTATTTCCTGCTCCTTTCGTTTCTTTTTGAATTTTTTTTTCCCGGATTTCTTGAGATGAGGGTTTGTTGAAAAATAATTTCATTAATTGGAAATAAGTTAGTGCTAGAACTGAAAAATATTCTAAAAGTAGTTACAGGCTGTGTTTACTCGCAGATGATTGCGGAAATTTATTTTGGGTTCCTTCGCTGATGTAGCTGCTCGATGGATTACAAATGACATAAAAGATTGTCTTCTTCTTCTTTTCATTTTCTCATCAGCATGTCACACCGAGCTCGAGGAAACGCACTTCTCTCGGGCTGGGTGCTTTCGAATATTCTGATTGACAGCCGCCAGCATACACGCTGCAGTCTTATCAATGTATCATATTGTTAATGCAATACGCTACGATTATAACAAGTTTAATTATGACAACAGAAATTATTTTTGTTACCATATATGGTCCACTATATCGGGGTCCTAGTTTAGCAGTATAATTTTTAGCGGTGGATGACCGTATTCGTTCTTTTCGTAGAACTTGTTCTCCAACTTTTGGACACCAATCACGTCGGCGATTATTATAGTAGCGACGTTGGTCAGCAAATGCTTTATTCACGTTGATTCGGACGATTTCGTATATTTCCTGCAAATTTTTGGATTTTTCAGTGATTTCGGTTGTAGGAATTTTCTCTCCTAATTCTCCATATAAACTATTTGGTGATATTATTTCTCGGCCAAAATTTAAATAGTGTGGAGAATAGCCGGTAGACACATGTTTACTAGTGTTTATGGCTAGGATTAGTTCGGGTAAATGTTCGTCCCACTTTCGATGGTCCTGGTCCACGTATTGAGCGATCATTGTTTTTATCACACGGTTTGCTTTTTCATTCGGATTAGCGTGTGGTGTATATGGCGGTGTAAATCGGTGTTTTATTTTTAAATCTTTTAGCATAGTTTTAAATTTTCTACTTGTATACTGAGTGCCATTATCGGATATTTATACTTCGGGATAACCAAAACGAGAGATTACTCTGTCTCTGAAACCTCGTATTAGTCCAGCGGTGGTGGCTTGTCGGAGAGGCATAAACTCTACCCATTTTGTGAATTTATCCTAGAACACTAGTATTGCGGTGTGTCCTTTTTTTGCACGAGGGAGAGGTTCAATGAAATCGGTGCTAACGATTTCCTATGGTCGATTAGCCGGGAATCCATGCATTAAACCAGCAGTTTTCTGTTGTTCGGCTTTGTAACGTAGACATATGTCACAACTTCGTACATATTTTTCAATATCTCGGAACATTCCAGGCCAGTAATAATATTTAGCAATGCGAACTATAGTTTTGTTGATTCCAAGATGGCCGGCGGTGACATTGTCATGATTCTCTCTCAATATTCCTCGGTGTAAGTTGTAGAATCAAAGAATCGACGATAGATCTGTCCATTTTCAATTTTGTAGTCCGGGCATAATTCGGGTTGTTTCTGAATTTGGTAACGTTTGTTTTGATACCATGGACATTCGGAGTTTATCTCAATCGATGATAGCAAGGTGAATAGAGAAATTTGTGACTCTGTATTCTTTAACGGTTGACAGCTACTACATTTAGTTTTCCTCTTCGGTACTTGACATCAAAGTCGTGAGACTGAACCAAAGGGATTTTCAAGCGAATGTAGCCATTTTAACACTTGATGGTCGGTGATGACTGTAAATCTGTAGCCTTCTAAATACGGTCTCATTTTTCTGATGCCCCATACAACGGCTAGACACTCTTTATCTGTCACGGAATACTTTTGTTCGGCATTATTTAACATACGGCTAGCGTAGGCTATAACATGCTCTGCGTCATCTAGTTGTTGACTGAGTACGGCTCCTAGAACTTCTTGGCTAACATCAGTTTGAAGAATAAATGGTTGTGTGAAGTCGGGGAAAGCTAGTATTGGTGACTCGGTTAATTTTTGTTTTAATACCTCAAATGCCTGTTGTTGCTCTGGTCCCCAGTTCCATTTATGTTTTCTGCAGTAGTTTAGTTATTGGTGCTACGGTGGTAGAAAATGACGGCACAAATCTTCGGTACCATGACGCGATACCCAAAAATCGTCTTACTTCTTTGACAGTTGTCGGCGCCGAAAGTGCATTTATGGCTTCAACTTTTGACGGGTCGGTATGTATACCTTGTGAACTGACAACGTATCCCAGATATCGGATCTTTTCTTTCAGAAAATCACATTTGTCGGGAGTTATTTTTAAATTTGCAGCTATGAGTCGGTCAAACACTTCCTTTAATTTTTCTAAATGTTCCTCCAGAGTACGACCAATAACAATAATGTCATCCAGATATGCAAAAGCATATGGTTCCATTTCCGGACCGATTACTTGGTCTAGAGCTCGCTGAAATGTAGCGGGTGTGGAATGAAGTCCAAATGGCATAACTTTCCATTGGAACAAACCTCAGCCGGGTACGGTAAATGCTGTGTATGGTCGGCATTCTACTGTCAGTGTTTGCCAATAACCTTGTTTTAAGTCTAACGTAGAAATGTATTTTCCGCCTGTCAATTTGTCCAGTATATGTTTGATTTGAGGTAACGGATAGGCGTCCTTAACGGAATTTTCATTAATTTGTCGGTAGTCAATACATCCAACCTCCATCCGTCCTGTTTTTGACGTATTAGTACAATGGGTGAACTGTATGGACTTTTTGACGGTTCTATCTGGTCTTCGGCAAGTAGTTCATCTATTTGCAAGTTTATAATTTCTTGTATATCGGGGTTCCTCGGAAAATAGCGTTGTTTTATTGGACTGTCATGTTTCATTCGGATATGGTGATGTGAAATCGGAGTGGGTCCGGACATTTTGTCAAATCTTTGAATTTGAGTGGACAGGAATTCGGTTATTTGGTTTTCCTGTATATTGTCTATCTCGTCGGGTATTACCACTGTACATGTTGCTGGTTCGGAAATTTCCTCTTCAATGTTCATGATTCCTGGTGAAATTTCCTGGTTCCATATTTTTACTCATATGTCAGCTTTCCGAAGAAAGTCTGCACCCAGTATGATGGTTTCGGCTAGATTTGGCATATAGTAGAATAAATGTGAAATTGTATGATTATTCCACTGTGTGTCCACCATATATGACTGGTGGATTTGAAATTCACTACTGTACGCCATTCCAGTTGTCAAAGAACATGATATCGGAGGAATATTGTGTAATTCCAGCAGATTGTTGACTTCATTACCAATAAAAGATTTTGCAGCTCCAGTATCTATGAGTGCTATACACGGTGTTTCAATTATGGACATTGTAATGAAGTATCGGTCATCCTCATAGTGTACGTCTATCATGGTTGTATCGGGTAGACTGGTTTTTAAGGCTTCTGGTTCTGGTTCTGGGATACTCGGCTGCCTTGTCTCTCCGGTATCCCTTGGTCTTTTAACGGTCTGTTCATGTTTTGACCATGACAGTCTCTAGTTAACACCTAGTTTCCCACACTGTGAACAAAATATTTTTGCTGGATTTTGACATTCGTGTATATGGTGTCCCAGTTGTCCACATCTCCAACAGCTCTCTCGCCTTATGTGTGAAACGTTTATTGGCAAGGTTGGGGTGTTTTGAGATGGTCTATTCATCTGACGGATCGGTTGTGTATTACGGGATTTTTGTTGAACTTGGATATATTTATACTCTTCTGCGAGTTGAATAAGTTCAGAAAGTTTACGGAAATCTTTCCTTCGGATGTATAAGCGGTATTCTGGTAACATGTTTTCATAAATTCGTTCAAGTTTTTCTTCGGTTGACACGTTTGTTTGCCAGCACATGAGTGACTGGATGGCCATGATATAATCTTTGGCCCTTTCTCTAGGTTTCTGTAACCTAGTTCGGATCTCATCGGCTAGTTTAATATTGAAACGTGGTGGTAAGAAAAATAGTTTGAAGTCACTTATGAATTCATCCCATGTTATCCATTCTTCTCGGTTGTTACGATACCATGCTAGTGCTGCCTTTGTCAGCAGCTCGGGTAGTGTATTTAACATTCTATCGGTTGGTATATTGTAACACTGTGCCATTTCCTCATTTCTCTCGAGGAAATTTAACGGATCTTGACCTTGGTCAAATCTCACATTCCATTTTCTGACTTTATCCATAATGTTAGCGTCTGAAAGTGGTCGGTCTTGGATTTCTATCGGGTACGGAATATTCGGAATATTGTTACAAGATGTCTCCTTGTCGGTAACACTCAGGCGTGTTGGTGGTATATTCGGCTGCAATCTTTGCTCATCCGTTTGTGTTTCGGTTGTATTTGAAATCGGAGGTATCAATATATCGGGCTGTGTTTCGGATGTATTTGTATCTGGAGGTGTCATTTTATCGGTCTTAGTTTCAGATGACACAATTTTTAAATGGTTTTGCTCCTCCTCTTGAAGAGCTTGTTCACGTTTTACACTGTCTGCAAGACGTTTTCGCAGTTCATCCACGGTTCCCTTTGTATTTAAACTCCTACGGTTTAATTCAGTGACTAAGTCATCCTTTTACAGCTGGTAGATGGCACTGACGGTTATTTCACTTTTGTCGGTCATGTTTGCGGTTTATTAGGTATTATATTAACACACGGATATTAATTTTGGTCACGGGTATTGTTTATTCACTGGTTTTTATTGTATGCACTGGTATTATCCTTCTTCTCGGTCTGGTCTCTGGATATGAGAAAAGAGAGTCCATGCTCGGGCGCCATTTTGTAATCGGTGATATTTAAGTTGAACGTTGTGGGTTAGCTCTGGAGTCAGGGTCAAGGCGTTTAACGACGGGGAAGAAGAAGAAATAAATACCAGGTTTTGACGTTGTTAGAGGTGAACACTTATTTGATTTGATACTGAACAAATATTTTTATTTCAAAATAAAGAATTAAATATTTTATATGAATGTATTGTTCTTCTTTTTTTTTATATAATCTTACACTAATACACAATCTTAATATTTTTATACACTTTTTATTAACCTTGTTCCCAGAAGGTTTTTACACAAACTGTCAGATTTATTGTCGGTGACAATACACAATGTTAATACTATTTAACCTTTTTCCCATAAGGTTTTACACAAACTTGTCAGATTTATTGTCTGTGACAATACACAATCTTAATACTATTTAACCTTTTTCCCATAAGGTTTTACACAACCTTGTCAGGTTTATTGTCTGTGACAATACACAATCTTAATACTATTAATCTTTTTCCCATAAGGTTTTATATAAAACTGTCAAATTACACAATCTTACAATCTTAACTAACACACACTTACTAATAGCCTTTTGGTCATAAGGTTTTATAAACTTAACCTAATACACCTTTGTTTGTTTTCCACTTTATAGAACTTTACGTTTGTTAATCCGCTTTATTATTCATTGTACATAGCAACCTTTTCACTCTTTTATGTGTAAATATAGGAAACTGGGTAAGTCTAAAATGCGGAAACCTCACATTCGGTAGGAGCGGAAATATTACTATATATACGGGATGATAGGTAAGTCTCAAATGCGGAAACCTCACATTCGGTAGGAGTTATGAGTCAATTAACTTCTTCGCTTCTAATTCCATTCCAATGAAGGTTTTAGCCAGTTGTTGATCGACTGATTTGTTCTCGGTGCTTGCTCGCCTTTTATAGACCTGAAAGTGTGGCCGTTTTGATGATTCCATTCGACATTTGACATCTCAGGCATCCTGTGTTACCATCATTCATGGAACATCAAGAGGGTTTGTTCATACATGAACATTTAAGTTTTACTTCATTGTAAACAAATTAGTCAGTCAATTGGGTTAAGTACTACTTGCTTGTTATGCGGCATGCAATAACGGACGATTGCAGATTTAAAATTCCATTTGTGACTTCGTTACAAGTTCATTTAAAAAATGGCATTGAGGGGTAAAGTCTTGCGTATATTTGAAAATTATAGCAATAAATTAAGTACCAGGCTGATAAAAACCCAAGAAAAAATCAAGAGGAAACTGTTGTTAAATGATGCAATGCAAATGATCCCAGAAAATCTCAGCATTTCTTTTCCGCCATCTTGAAAACTGTATAATGTCAAATTACTATCACCTCAGCTGCCATGGTTTTTCATCATGCAAGTTTGCTGAAAGCTGAGCTGCCATCATGGCAGTAGAGGTTACACGTGCAAGAAGTATGGCAGTGCAGATTGCATGCAAGCTGTACTTGCTGGTGTAACCCCCGGGCTAGCTCTGTTTTCTAGCAATGTCGAGTAATGTAAATGGGTCAGTAGCACTGACTTATAACAATGGACTGAGCGATTTGCTATTTCAAGTGGCACAACAAATTTTGTGTTTCTGTATATCACCGTTAGAGCACCCTTTAAAACGATTACATAAAAAACATGTAAAATTCATCCAATCAGATGAAATTTTACACCCGAAAATCGAATTTAATTAAAAAAATATATTTTCTTGTGCCCAAGTGATATTTTAATCGCTTATAAGGAATCATTATTAATCATTGGAACAAAATATTGTTTTAAAGTGGAATATATTGAGTTTTTCGGTTTACATTTTTCTGTTCTTGTTTTTGATGTGAAAGTGCCTTAACTGAATCCTGCTTATGGTCAAGAGAGACGAAGCATGGTAAACACTATCTTGTGCCATGCTTTCTTAAGCCCGGTATTGTGCTCATTTAGCGGATAAATATTTCGCTGCAATCGAACAGGGACCTTTTTTACGGCTAAAATTGTTCATTGTTTTGAACTATAGGTGGCTGCTTTTGTGACATTATTTCGTGTTCTTTTAGATTGCTATTGCAATTACCCAATCTCGAAATAGTAAGGAATATTATATTTATACTTACTATTTTAATTTCTTTTCAAAAGAATTGTCTAAATGAAGCCGGAATTTTTTCTATCAGAAAAAAATAAGAAAAATACACTGCTCTCTTGTATTCCAATTTCTTTCAACTTCAAACGTCAAAATTTTAGCGTGGAAAAAAGGTATTGAGCGGATAAAGCAGGATTTACATTATTATGACATCCAATTTTTACAGAAATTATGAGAGGGATAGTTTATTGAAATTTAAATGCTGCGGAAGCAATCATCGCATTACCTCACACGTACAGTCCCCTCTACTTTTTATGGCAAAACTATTAAATTGTCAAACTGTCTAATTGGAAATTGTCAAGGTTTTAATCGTTTTTTCGTAGATATTCAAAGACGGATCATGAAAAGTATAATTTTACAATTTCTAAAATATTGCATGAAAGCACGAAGGAGTTCGAAGCAAAGGATAATATCGAAAAAAATTTCTCGAAAAATATCAGGTGGTACTGTAATTCAGTTCTGCAATCATCATTTTGAACGATAACGAAATTTTTATTTAATATATATTTCATATAATAAATAAAAAGTTCACTCAAGGCTCACATGAAAATCATTCCACTCTACTACCGAACTAATGCCGGTGAAGATAATTTCAGCCCGGTTCGTGTTCACATGACGGATTATCTCAAAGGCGGAATAATTCTAGGAAATTATAAAGAAAAGGACCACTGCAGTCAATCTCTGAACACATACTCTCTGCTTGTGGACAGAAAACTACCTCAGAACTAACTTCAATATTTTCTATAAAGAAATATTTAATAACTTTCAATTTCGCAATATTTACTTACAAACTCAAACCTTACTTTTGTTTATTTCGACAAATAATTTTACCTTACAGATATGTATATGCCATAAAATTATAGTAACAAAACAGCAATATGGCAGGTCCAGTAGTCGAAATTGACAAATTAGGGCTGCCAATAACAATGTTTTAGTTTCAGTAACTATAAAAACTCCCTATGCTTGGGCTCCATCAAGTTGGCCGGTCAACTTTTACTTTTTTAATTTTTTATTGCACATATCGATTGTTGGTCGTTTGTTGGTGATTGTTGGCTTAATTTAACCATTTGTTGGATAATAGTTTTTTCGGAAATCAAAAAAGAAAATTCACCATCAAGTCAGCCGGAATATTCTTATTTTTAATTTTATTTTATTTACAACCAGCTCAATCAATGCGTAATCATTTGTTGGACTCATTTTTATTAATAAAATCGTTTGTTGGTCCCTCAATTCTTCGCTAATTGCAAAAATAATTTACCTACCTAGCTACATCTGAAGCTAGCTACACATGAAGTTGTAGCTAATATTAGCCAAATTGAAATATTGTAGCTGGAGTAGCACCAACATGATAATAAAGTAGAAGTCATGTATTTCATGTATTGACAATCAACTGTAGCTCCATCAAGTTGGCTGATCAACTTATACTTTTTTTAATTTTTACCACGTCAACCTTTAACTTTTTAAATTTTTTATTGCATATATCGATTGTTGATCGTTTGTTGGTGATTGTTGGCTTAATTTGAACATTTGTTGAATTTGAATTTGAATTAATGAGCATCAGCATCAGCAGTAAACGACAAGCACGTATCTTCTCTGATAAGCTAACAACTGAACAGCGAACACTCATTTTTTAATGCCTGAAACACATAAATCGGCTTTTATGATGTTAAACTGACTACTTCAATTGTAAGATTTAAATTAACTGGATCACATGTAGCTAGAGTTAACATTATTGTTAAAAATTTTCGGCTGTGATGGAACTATTTTTAAAAATTTCATGGCTAAATCTAATCCATTTTGTAATAAAGGTTCGCCCCCTTAAATTCATACCCCGCCGCTCAGATTTAAAGTATTTCCTGTGAGATCTGTAACTTTTTGAGCTCGTTCACTTTTCAGTGTTAAAATTCCCAGTTGAGAAATGGTATTTTTCTTCAATGAAAATTTTTAAATAAATTTAATAAAAATTCAGCAATATCCTCGACAGTAGTTGTCAATGCATGAAATGTATCAACATAAGGCTTTTACTTCATTATCATGTTAGTGTTACTGGAGCTTCAGCTGCAAATTATAATTTGGCTAATATCAGCTACAACTTCATGTGTAGTAGCTTACGTCAATTGTTTTTGCAATTAGCAAAGAATTGAGGGACCAACAAACGATTTTATTAATAAAAACGAGTCCAACAAACGATTACGCAATGATTGAGCTGGTTATAAATAAAATAAAATTAAAAATAAGAATTTTCCGGCTAACTTGATGGTGAAATTTCTTTTTAGGTTTTTGAAAAAACTATTATCCAACAAATATTTAAATTAAGCCAACAATCACCAACAAACGATCAACAATCGATATATGCAAGAAAAAAATTAAAAAGTAACAGTTGACGTGGTAAAAATTAAAATAGCATAAGTTGACCAGCCAACTTGATGGAGCTGCAGTTGATTGTAACATGAAATATATGACTTTTACTTCATTATCATGTTGGTGTTACTCCAGCTACAATATTTCAATTTGGCTAATATCAGCTACAACTTCATGTGTAGCTAGCTTCAGATGTAGCTAGCTAGGTAAACTATTTTTGCAATTAGCGAAGAATTGAGGGACCAACAAACGATTTTATTAATAAAAACGAGTCCAACAAACGAGTACCCATTGATTGAGTTGGTTATAAATAAAATAAAATTAAAAATAAGAATTTTCCGGCTAACTTGATGGTGAATTGTCTTTTTTGATTTCCGAAAAAATTATTATCCAACAAACGTTTAAATTAAGCCAACAATCACCAACAAACGACCAACAATCGATACGTGCAATAAAAAATTAAACAAGTAAAAGTTGACGGGCCAACTTGATGGAGCTCTATGCTTGAGGTCTTTTTATGGTTCCGGACACCCACACAGTGACAAATCGGCGTCCGGAAAAAAAATCAGGACGCGTTTGCCTCCCTCGTCACTCGTAAATAAATTTCCGTATACGATGTACTATCTCCCTCACAATTTCTGTAAAAATTGGATGTCATCATAATGTAAATTCTGCTTAAATCTGATGCTAAATATGTTTGTGGTAATTACTGCCATCTACTTGTCAAAACTAAACAAACTTTTAGCTGATGAAACACAATACCACTTTCGCCACTAAATTTCACCGCTAAATTTCCATACAAGGAGGAAAATAGGAAAATTACAATACGCTCAGTCCATTGTTATAAGTCAGTGGTCAGTAGCAAACGGGAAGGAAATTTTTTCCTTCCTAAAAACTTCTCGTGTGGGAAGGCCCTTGAGCTCACTCAAATGGGCCTTGGGTTCTGTCTGTATCGTGCCTTGGGTGTTCATTGTCAAAATGCCAACTCGGCGCGCGAAATGTCAAATCAAAACTCTGTCTGTCAACAAGAAATTGAAATCTTAAAAAATGTGTAATATAGTAATATCTTCCTGAAATTTTCAACAGAAGTATGGAAACTCCGCTTGGCACCAACCTCCAACAACTCTTTCCTTTCTCCGCACCCGATCGTCATATCCAGCTAACCTTCCAACCGGGCAGAGTCATGAATCTGGTCAACTAGTTTGGATGGGAAAAGGTCGTGGAATGCGGATTTAACATGCCAGGTGATAGAGATCCTCGACTAACTGGTGGGATCGTTAGAGGTGGTAAATCAAACACGGGGGCTGCCGTTCGGGGATTCTGACTAGCAGGCTTCGTGTGAGTCCACTTAGGGACAGCACCTGTGTACTCAATGAAATCGTACGGAGTATGCGGCTGTCTACAGTTCGGCCAGTTGGCTTGCTGTCCGAACCACGTCCGCAGACACGCCTTGTGGAAGACATGTCTACAGATCGTCTCAACGGGCTTCCTCTTGCCTGACCAGTCTCCCTCCTGGCAGATGGCATCGGCACACCAGTTGCTTGTGGTGGTGTTCGTGCGGTAGCCATTGTATATTCAAGTCAAAGGCTACTAATTTCAAAAGTAACTTTTTCCAAATACTTCAGAAGAAATGCACAAAAGGTAAAAAAGTTATCTTACTGTTAGTAAGTTAAGCGTTCAAAAAAATTAATCGAGATCGGCGAAATTGCAATATAGGCGAAATTTCCCCATGGACGTACTATATTCACCCTAAATCGTCGAAGGCATAATAAGGGACGACGCTTAAATTGAAGCTCAATAACAAGAGACGTATTACTAAAATTGTTCGAAGCAAAATTACACTACAATCTACAGTATCAAAACGATTCCAATAGCGAAATTCAATTTAAAAAAAATCAGCAATCCAAAATCATACCAATTCTTTCGATTTGGACGTTCCAAAAAAATCAAACGAAAGAAAAAAAATCATACTATTTCTCCCCCCACTTCCAGGAGCTACTCTACACATAAAAGTCTCCAGGTCGCTCTCTTTCAGGTCAAAAAAATATTGATACCGGCAAGCGACGTGAATGTGTGCATGAAAAAATGTATGAGTTCTCACAGAAATCTGGGAAGAGTCGGGTTGAAGAAGCTAGAGGCTGCAAATGGTACTAGAGATTCTTCAGCCAGGCAGTTAGCAGTATGCCAACTACTGATTACTGAAGGTCTCCAGCATCACTTCCATCCTCCAACAACTCTTTCCTTTCTCCTCACCCGATCGTCATATCCAGCTAACCTTCCAACCGGGCAGAGTTATGAATCTGGTCAACTAGTTAGCTGAAAGCCAAAAAGTCGTCTCACAAATTCACGACTCTGTCCAGCCAGTTGGCCAACAGGGACATGTCTCCGCGAGAGCTCAAACAAAAATTTAGTGTGAGGCCACCTACCATAACAGAAGGCCAGCGGGAAAGATCCTTAAAAAAAAAATTCCAAAAAAATTCAACTGCTCAGACTTGAGGTTTGACCAAAGTCAAACCTAAAGTCGAACTTACAATTCAAAACTTTCAACACATTACGTTACTTTATTCATTACTAAAAATTCAAAATACCAAAAAACTTTCTTTACTTTCAAAAAATTTCTATTAACAAAACAGTCAAAACTCAGGTCCACATGTATTCTCCACTAGAATGAGACTACCGAGTGAGACGATTTAGCTACAAGCCAAATGTCCATATCTCAAGTAGCCAGTCCCCAGTGTCAAACACATTTGAACACCGAAGTTGACTGACATGGCCCCACGTTGGGCGCCATTTTTTGTTATGGAACATATGTTGAGTGATTGGCTTGGACGTAAAGTCCAGACTGCCAGCATGAGCTGACAGATTGTAGCGCGGAGCACCTCTCCGTCGACCATGGGTACGCTCACTCTAGACAAGAGTACACATAGATCGCGGTTAAGGCCCCCTTGTTGCAAAAATCATTTTGGAGATACGCGTGGGTGGCTGCACAGTAGTTCGCCGCTAGCGGGCAGCCGGGGTTGGGGTGGTTCTTGCCACCCACATCTCCTCAATGCTTGTTAACTGTGCAAGGTACTCAAAACAAAACAGAAAGACAGACGGATTGGTTGATGTTTGTCGCGGCTGAATTGCAGACTGCAGACGGACGGACGGACGGACGGACGAAGAACGAATTGAATGATGACCTCAGATGGTCGGCCTGAAAACCAAAAACAATCTTAAAACGGAATGTAGCTGCTGAAACTTAGTAAATTCCGAAAAAGAAAAGACCTTATCGAGGCCGTACCCATAAGTAGCACCCGGAGAACAGTCAATGCCGAGAGAGAAGCCTGAGTTGAACAGAGAGTGAGAGCGAGAGCGCGCGAGGAGCTCTTGGTGACAGTAGAGCCCCGGCTTTGGGGAACATGGGCCCTGTCGCCCCCATCCGCCCTGGCTAGGCCTCCAAAGCCTTGCTCATTTGCTTAGCCCCCACATAAGTCGAGATGTATGACTAGGGGTGTGTCCGTGTGAAAGCCTCCTCAATCATGTCCGCGTCCACTCCAGCCGAATAATTCTACAGTTGGTGCATCATGTTGTACCTACAGGGGGAGGGGGAGAAGAGGAAACTGAAAAGGAAAAAAACGAAAACAAAAAAAGAAACTGGCAGGCGAAGACCCAAGCCGTCTGGTGGCCGTCTCAGAAGGTGAATGGAGAACTAAAAGGATAAAATATCCATCAATAACCCAGCCAATACGCAATAAAATGATTATTTATTCATTGCTTTTTCATAAAAAAAAAATTCAACGCTGGGAGGAAACCCGATTACAAAACTTACAATCAACTCTCTGCCTTATTGCAAAGCTTATGACTAACCCTAAAAGCGCTTCTACTACCTGTTGGCTTAACTAACCCTAAGCTCACTGTATGGAGAACTAATAGTACAGCGAATCACATATATATGTAAGAACAACAAACAAAAAATATAAATTTTAAGAATATTATATGTCCAAAAAAAAAAACTATGCTAAGTTGATGGACTTCGTTGCAAAAAAAAACTGTGTGATCAAAAATAATACTCGGACTAACCTTAAGGTCCCCTTTTGGTACTTACATGCGTTCTGACATTCAAATGCTCGAAGCATCCTCTTGTATGGCCTGGGCGCTTGCTGAGATTCTCGAACTCTCCGCTCACTACTTCTGGTTTCCTTGCCAGCTAGTAATAACACTTCCCTTGATTTTTCTTTTTCCTCTTCTTTTCCTTTCTCTTTATATCAGAAAATTGTGTATGCAATGCACGATGAAAACTGTGAAGTCACTACGCCGACCGGTAAGTATTCACTTAATAAATTCTGAATTTTATACTATGAAAATGTTTTCCTCGGTATTCCAGAAAATTGTGTACTAACTACACGAAGAAACTGCGAAAAGTCACTACGCTGACCGGTAAATATTCACTTAATAAATTCTGAATTTTATACTAAATGTTTTCCTCGGTATTCCAGAAAATTGTGTACTAACTACACGAAGAAACTGTGAAAAGTCACTACGCTGACCGGTAAATATTCACTTAATAAATTCTGAATGTTATATTATAAAAATGTTTTCCACTTTACTTCAGAAAATGGTGCATACACTGCACGAAGAAACTGTGAAAAGTCACTACGCTGACAAGTAAATATTCACTTAATAAATTCTGCATTTTAACATATAAAATATTCACTGAAATATTTACATTTTTTTTTCAGGTAGATACGGCCGAAGCTTTTCTGCGGAACTTTAACGCTCAGGTAAGAATATTGTAAAGATCTTATTTAATCACTGATATATTCCTTTTGTGCTCTTTTAGGCAGATACAGCCGAAGCTTTTCTACAAAACCTTATCGCTCAGGTAGGAATATTGTACAGATCTAATTTAAATGCTATTTCTTAACTTTTTGAGCAATTATTGTCGCGCGGAAATCCATAAAAATTCTCGAAAAAGAACAACCGAATTCAAACTTATACTCCGCTCTAATTCTACGCACGTTAATTCAAAGTTACTCTTGCTCGAGTTCTGACCAAAGCCTCCCTCCGTTCGATTTGTCCCGCAATGTTCAACCGACTGGAAGGCACACACACCATCATCGCTTCTGCCGTTCTATCTCGCAACATGTACCGCATGAACGTCGTTTTCTGTACTCACAGACTTCATGTAGGTGCCTAGCGCAGCAGATTTATCGCGCTACGATTGACTTTGTGATTATCTTCTTTTAGGGTTTTTTTGTGTGTGCTCCCGCTAGTGGACTGGAATTTTGGCTGACAGCGGTACTGTATTGTTGCGTGAAGAATTTTTGGTGTGTCATTTATCGTCGCTCCATTGGAAGATTTTGTGACCAACGGTTAATGGCACGAAATTCTTCTTTCTTTCTCTTCTCCTCGTTCTGTGGGATTTATTAGGAAGTTTATAATGTGTGCGTGTTCTGCACGAGTTAAATTCTTTCTTTTAGAAATATTTCTTCTTTTGGTTTTTAGGTTCATGCCTTATGGGGAAGTAGCAAAGGGCTACTTTCCGAAAATTAAACAGATAACCTTTTGCCCCTTTTCAGGTACTCTCGCTACAGAAGGTGGAGAGGCCCAACTCGAAAGAAAGGATGAAGGGGGAACGGAAAAGGATAGCAGATGGGGATACGCTACAGCGTGGGGACGACCCACGGAGATAAGAGTCTCAAGCCGGGCTTTGACACTAGACATAGGTCAGGATATGCAATGAAAGAAAATAGGTTCACCCACAACGCGCCCCACGTGGGGACGACCCCCCCAGAGTCTCAAGCCGGGCATACGCTAACCACATGGTCGTTGTGAAGTAAACGTCCCATCTGCGGCCATAATCCTAGCTCGCCTTGAACGAGGGAGGACCTATCAACAGATAGACGTCGTCTATCAACTCGCCTCGGCCAATGAGCTGACCAGGAAAAGGTGCAGTGGTCGGTTTATTACGTACGGGGAATGTTAGGCTCGGCGCTACGAATGAGTCGGTGAAACGCATTACTTATCGTTCTTTGTTTTGCTGAATCCGGTCGCAGCGCCCCAGAAATTCCCGCCAATTCCAAGAGAGGAAATCGCTTCGTAACAGATAGATTTCATCTATCAACTCACTCAGGATGACGGAAATCCCGCGGAATGCAGCAAGCGGGTTCAAGCTCTAAGGAAATTGAAGAGAGGACAGGAAAGTAAAATCCTTCAGATGAAGGCTAACCCAGAAGGGGTTAGTAACAAAGGCTGAGACCATCTAAACTTGATAGTTTAGAGATAATATACAATGAAAAAAAAGCTACCCTCCGCTGAAACTTGATCCACACAGACCGCCGTTCGGAAACGCACACTAGGGAGAAGAATGAAGAAAAGACAGGGAAGTAAAATCCTTCAGATGAAGGCTAACCCAGAAGGGGTTAGTAACACAATGAAAGAGGTTTATCACCCACCACTGAGGAAGTAGTAGGAGGGTTTGCGATAACCTGTAGTTCACAAGTGAAGCTTGCCGGATGCCTTCTTAGGGCTACCGAGAAAAAGGAAAAATTTTCTCCGCAAAATTCTAGTAGGCAATTTCTGCGCCAGGGCAGTGATTAAATAGCAGATAAAAAAAAAACACGAGGTTGGTTCTATTTATCTTGATCACTGGTTTACTAGCAGTGTCGAAGGAAAGAAAAAATATTATATTCACAATGCCTAGACAAAAACAACAAAATCACGCTCACTATACGCACATGTTGGCTTGCATCGAAGTGGTTCCCCTGGAACTGGACAATTATCACGATAACTATATAAATAAATTTTGAAAATAAACGCAAAAAAAACGGACGGTGCTATTGATGACAAGATACGCGTAAACAAAACTCGATTGCGTCCCTCTACTAATACCTAAGATTGAGTCAATGAATAAAACTTATAAAATAAATATATAGCGTCAATAATAAAATGAAGCGTCGATATTTTCCCTTCATGAAGGGCGTCGGCATGACGGCACGATGAGAGGTGAGACACACTCGTTCCAACACACGCAAAAAAAAATCGCAAAAATAAAATCTCTCTCTCTCTCTATCCCTCTCTCTCCCTCTCTCTCTCTATCTCCCTCTCTCTCTCCGTCCACCACTCCCCAGGGCGCTAGGCTAGTCGCGAAGTCTTGGATCAATCTCTACTACACTGGTCTCCCAGAGGAAACGATTGCTTAATGGGCAGGGAATTATTGCAATGTCGACGAACGGAACTTAAAGTTGCCGTCTTACAATGCAAGATCATGACAAGCACTCTCTTAACCAAGGATAAAATCAAGAGGGATGAACATCGTTCATCAACTTGGCAAGCGACTGAAGTCAACAAATTAAGGTACGGTGAGAGGTCGGTAATTAAGTGGGTGCTGGCACTCAGAGAGAAGTAGTAGCGGTGATAAATAACGATATAGATAAAAAAAAATACCCCCAGGGTATACGATGTGTGCACTATACTTAGATAACTACAACCAAGATAACTCGGTAGCGATACATAGTCCAACATAAACGATAATACGAGCTTCTTCCTGGAACCAGCAGAAGTGAACGGAAATTACATTCAAATCAGTATGCGTCGCATGCAACGTTCATCAACCACTAATCGACTTAGTCTCTCATCACTCTAATTAGGGAAGGTTCATGGGGACTACTAAAAAAAAAAAAGGAGACCTTCACCTCGTGTGGGACTCCGCTCCAAGATCACCGTCCCGGCATTGCATCGATCACTCCAAGTCGGATACCAATCTAGAGGATGCTCAACAGCCATCCTCCCGTCAGAGTGATCGAAGCAGCTCTAAACGGAGTCATGGGAGCGGAGCGCCACGCAAGCGCGAAGAGTTAGAAATCAGAATCATCCGAACCGTCAGGCTGCCTCAATCCAACAAGGACAGGATCAAGATAGATGAACGTCGTTCATCAATTTGTTGGGTTGAAACAGACGTGGGAGTCTTCAGACCTGCCTGCATCGAGTGGCCGGCTGTTCAGTGGCCGCGAACCGAAGCTTCGCTTCCCAGTGGTGCCCGCAAGCCCAAAGCCCGCCTATAAACCACTGAAGAGAAGAGCACTTCAATGCTAGAAACTGGAAAATTTAAAGTTTAGATAGGAGGTAACGTGCCAAATTGTCATCACCTCGGTTTCCACGAGCCGAAGCTTGGCTTCAAATGAGGTACGCCTCGCGCACAAGACTCGCTTGCTGCTGAGCACTTAGACCAAGCGTACTACAGAAGTATGTTATTCGAAAATGCTGGCACAATCCTTCATCAACTCGACGGCAGAACTGAAGCCGAATTAATTAGGATCATACCACTGACCAATATTCAATGTTGAGTACTCGCCGATCTGGCATCCGCAAACCGAAGCCATGGCCTCTAATCCAGTGCGTGTCGCGCACAAGGTCAGCTTACTGCCAAACAGGGGAGCACTTCTGAAGGAAACATGTGAAAGGGTTTGATGAGATTGGGTGTTCTATAGTCTGACGGGCTTGTTAAAACCGCGACTAGCGAAAAAAAAGAGAAAAAAAAATATGAGGAGCAAGAAGAAGTCTGCAGTTATTTAAGACAAGACACCTGTGAACTGTGAACACGCAAAACCCTTAGCCCTGTCGAACTTCCTCGGGAAACTGCGTGAGCCACAACCTAACGAAAGTTAAAAAGGTGGCCTCACGATAGCGCCTGGCTCTGCGGAGGCAAAAATTACACACTTTACGTAGGAGGACTACATGCAGAGCCCGGGGTGGACCGAAGAAGGGAAAGGGAAACAAAAAAAAAGGAAAGTAGTTATTAATCGAAATACCGATAATCTTGAAAAGACTGGGCTTTTGGATGATAGAGATTTTAATTGGAAGCCGCATTGAAAGGAAACCGATGTTTGGCCGCCATTTGTAACACAAATGAGCGACCAGAAAAATCGAAAGGAAAACTCGAAATTCTACTTGCACTCTAGTCAAGTGAGGCTTGACTAAATGCGAAAAAAAACCAACTTGGGCGCAATTTGTAACGCGGAGCACCTCTCCGTCGACCATGGGTACGCTCACTCTAGACAAGAGTACACATAGATCGCGGTTAAGGCCCCCTTGTTGCAAAAATCATTTTGGAGATACGCGTGGGTGGCTGCACTGTAGTTCGCGCTAGCGGGCAGCCGGGGTTGGTGTGGTTCTTGCCACCCACATCTCAATGGTTGTTAACTGTGCAAGGTACTCAAAACAAAACAGAAAGACAGACGGATTGGTTGATGTTTGTCGCGGCTGAATTGCAGACTGCAGACGGACGGACGAAGAAAGTATTGAATGATGACCTCAGATGGTCGGCCTGAAAACCAAAAACACAAATTTGCGCGAGACTGCTTCTTGCTGCATCATCTTAATCTGAAAACGGAATGTAGCTGCTGAAACTTAGTAAATTCCGAAAAAGAAAAGACCTTGTCGACGCCGTACCCATAAGTAGCACCCGGAGAACAGTCAATGCCGAGAGAGAAGCCTGAGTTGAACAGAGAGTGAGAGCGAGAGCGCGCGAGGAGCTCTTGGTGACAGTAGAGCCCCGGCTTTGGGGAACATGGGCCCTGTCGCCCCCATCCGCCCTGGCTAGGCCTCCAAAGCCTTGCTCATTTGCTTAGCCCCCACATAAGTCGAGATGTATGACTAAGGGTGTGTCCGTGTGAAAGCCTCCTCAATCATGTCCACGTCCACTCCAGCCGAATAATTCTACAGTTGGTGCATCATGTTGTACCTACAGGGGGGGGGGGGGGGGGAGAGGAAACTGAAAAGGAAAAAAAAACGAACACAAAAAAAGAAACTGACAGGCGAAGACCCAAGCCGTCTGGTGGCCATCTCAGAAGGTGAATGGAGAACTAAAAGGATAAAATATCCATCAATAACCCAGCCAATACGCAATAAAATGAGTATTTATTCATTGCTTTTTCATAAAAAAAAATTCAACGCTGGGTGGAAACCCGATTACAAAACTTACAATCAACTCTCTGCCTTATTGCCAAGCTTATGACTAACCCTAAAAGCGCTTCTACTACCTGTTGGCTTAACTAACCCTAAGCTCACTGTATAGAGAACTAATAGTACAGCTAATCACATATATATGTAAGAACAACAAACAAAAAATATAAATTTTAAGAATATTATATGTCCAAAAAAAAAGCTATGCTAAGTTGATAGACTTCGTTGCAAAAAAAAACTGTGTGATCAAAAATAATACTCGGACTAACCTTAAGGTCCCCTTTTGGTACTTACATGCGTTCTGACATTCAAATGCTCGAAGCATCCTCTTGTATGGCCTGGGCGCTTGCTGAGAATCTCGAACTCTCCGCTCACTACTTCTGGTTTCCTTGCCAGCTACTAATAACACTTCCCTTGATTTTTCTTTTTCCTCTTCTTTTCCTTTCTCTTTATATCAGAAAATTGTGTATGCAATGCACGATGAAAACTGTGAAGTCACTACGCCGACCGGTAAGTATTCACTTAATAAATTCTGAATTTTATACTATGAAAATGTTTTCCTCGGTATTCCAGAAAATTGTGTACTAACTACACGAAGAAACTGCGAAAAGTCACTACGCTGACCGGTAAATATTCACTTAATAAATTCTGAATTTTATACTAAATGTTTTCCTCGGTATTCCAGAAAATTGTGTACTAACTACACGAAGAAACTGTGAAAAGTCACTACGCTGACCGGTAAATATTCACTTAATAAATTCTGAATGTTATATTATAAAAATGTTTTCCACTTTACTACAGAAAATGGTGCATGCACTGCACGAAGAAACTGTGAAAAGTCACTACGTTGACAGGTAAATATTCACTTAATAAATTCTGCATTTAACATATAAAATATTCACTGAAATATTTACATTTTTTTTTCAGGTAGATACGGCCGAAGCTTTTCTGCGGAACTTTAACGCTCAGGTAAGAATATTGTAAAGATCTTATTTAATCACTGATATATTCCTTTTGTGCACTTCTAGGCAGATACAGCCGAAGCTTTTCTACAAAACTTTATCGCTCAGGTAAGAATATCGTACAGATCTAATTTAAATGCTATTTCTTAACTTTTTGAGCAATTATTGTCGCGCGGAAATCCATAAAAATTCTCGAATAAGAACAACCGAATTCAAACTTATACTCCGCTCTAGTTCTGCGCACATTAATTCAAAGTTACTACTTGCTCGAGTTCTGACCAAAGGCTCCCTCCGTTCGATTTGTCTCGCAATGTTCAAACATAACATTTCGCTTTAAAATATTCTTAGAATATTTAAAAAAATGTATAAAATTCAAAGAAGTTTACTCCTCTGGCATCACTAGATACAACTTGTAATATTTTATAAGTAACGCCCTATTTTCTCATACAAACTAAGAACATACCACCCAGCCAAAACCCTCGAGAATACTTCCCAAGCCATGAAACAGAAATCTACATGTGTGCGTGCTTAGTCCGTTTTCTAAAATGTTCTATATTGATACTTATGGAAAATTGTTAAACATTGGCTTTATATATGCCATAGAGCCTAAACTACTATCCATACAGGAAAATAGTCTTCTAGTATTTTACAGCTTGGTTGCTTACCTTCCCAAAGGCTACACTTTCTATATCGAGGGAGTCCTTACATTCTAAAATATTTGCAGTGTTCTTATGTAAAACTGACAAAAGTTTGATTTGAATAGCTCCTCCGCCCGAAACTACTATTCATACAGAAAAATGGTGTTCTGATAATCTTGAGCTTGGTTTCTTATCTCCCAAACCGTAATAAAATTTTCATACCTTTTCTAACAAAATTATTTAAAAAAATTAATCTTAACCAAATGACTACGATTTCTCAAACAAAACTGCTCAGCTGAGTAATCATTGTAATGTCGCTGTGCGCCGTCGTGGGATGCCGTAGGCTGATGATATCGAATGTAGTTGCCTACAGATGCGGACTCCGGCTGCACATACACACATGCAATTATCACTCAGCTGAGATGTATTGAGCGTAAAATGGTAAGGTTACTTTGTAATCAAAACTATTTAATTATTTTGTTAAGTAAAGTATATAGTAAGTGTAGCCTTTGGTAAGGTAAGGAACCAAGCTTTAAATTACTAGATGACTATTTTCCTGTATGGATAGTAGTTTAGCCTCTATGGCATATAAAAAGTCAATGTTTGGCACTTTTCCATAAGCATCAATATAGAACATTTTAGAGAACGGACTCCGAACGCACACATATAGATTTCTGTTTCATGGCTTGGGAAGTATTCTCGAGGATTTTGACCCAGCCCAATGTCATTATATCGCTACTAACATTCTGTATGGTACGCTGTCCAAAATGTAGCGTATGACCCACCCACCATCATTCCACTCAGCACCAGATCCACCCCGATTTGTCTTGTCAAACAAGCTACATAATATTCGCATGGTATGGATGGAACGGCATTAGAATCAAACACCGTTGCCACTGGCATCGCAGTGACGCTGAAATCCCTACAGCGTATTTACAACAACAAAGCCAATGTAAAAAGTTAAATACATTTAACTTTTTAGACTCATATTCACTCAAGAGTTTGCATGCGTACATTACTATGGTACGCTGGCCGCAGCGTAGCGTTTGGCAATTGATTTACACCCCGTGATAGTAACTTTCATTGATAAATTCAGAAGTATATGCTGATGCGGGTGGGTGTCGGTCATGCTCATGATTTATTTAAATGCTGCCAGATGTTAATAATAAATTCGTAGCTTTTTTAAATAACATTTATTCGAACTTCGTGACGAATATTGTGAAATTTTAGGAATAGTTTTAGAATAGTAAACGTGGATGGATTTACATGGGGTTTTTTGTTTTAGAATTAGTCAGTGGGCTTAATTGTTTACGTTTTTGGGGGTTTTGGGGAGGGTGGTAGCTACACTCATGGCGTTGCCCAATTTTGGCCGTGTGTAATACCAAATTGAAGCTTTTGCTGAGATTTATTAAATGGCATATTTTCTTTTGCTCTGTAAGAAACTTTATAACCGCCTTTTTTACCCGAATATCTTTAAAATGCGTGATTTTCGAATTTGTGTACAAAGGAGGGTATCCGTTCTTGCGGGGGCTGATTTTTCTTTTAAACGCTTCCGCATAATGTTTTACATATCTCATGTGAACATTTAAATTTTATATGTTTAACCGATGGGCTTTGATGTGAATAAATTTTCCAGTTTTTTCGTGTGAAACGTTTTTGCATGGAAGTCTTACATAAAAGTGCGATCATCTTCTAAACTATACTTACCGCAGAGGTAAAAAATTACATCACAACATTCGCAAAAGAACGTAGATGCGAGTTAATATGCATACATTAGATAGATTATCAATACGTTTACATGAATACTTAAGCATACTTGAAGAATGCTTGAAGTAATCAAAATATCATGAAAACGCTCATTCAATCCGTAAATTTCAACTTAAGTAATTGAAAAATTAAATTCAAGAAAAATTCAACTCAAGTAATTGGAATTAATTCAATCAACCGCCCTACCTGAGCTTCAAGTAGATTTCAAGCCAAGTATTTATGTAAACGTACTGTATGTCCTGTTTTATGAGTTTTTAGCAAAAATGTAATGATTAGAAAATAAAATATATTAAAAAAACTTTTTATATAAATCACTTTCATAAATAAATGATAGGCTAAGTAAAAAATAATTTTTTCTTTCACCCAAGCAGAGTTTCATTGCAAAACTGAGTCTACACAATAACAATATTTTAGAATCTGGTTTGACTTTAAATGTTTGAATGCTTTTTATTAGAAAATTTTGTTAAACATATTTTATTCATATTGTGCAAAAATAAGATATTGACTATCTATAATATTACGTACGTTTCTGTTTAATTACGAGAGATTGTAGAATTCTTGCTTTTATTTGAGTATTCCGGCGAACGAGTATACGTAAGTATAATAATAATGGTAATTGAATTGAAAAGAATGAATTAGATGATTAGATTTTTTGCGTACGTTGTGAAAGGGGATATTGAGTGAAATTTTTGAATTTGCTTAATTATGGGGCAGGCAGTATTTGCTGTGAATGGATTAAATGAAACATATGATTGCATCGCTGATTTATTTAACGATGATAATGGCTTCCTTCTCTTTGAAGAGCAAGAATAAATATGAATATTTATATTGTGTATTATTGACATCATTGACTTTGATACATGTATAATTACTTATAGTAGCAATGAAATAGTCTGAAAAGCGGAGCTATAATTTACATGAAATGTATTGCTTCCCTTCTTCTGAATCCCACGAACCGCCACTGCTTTTGCCCCTTTTCAGATACTCTCGCTACAGAAGGTGGAGAGGCCCAACTCGAAAGAAAGGATGAAGGGGGAACGGAAAAGGATAGCAGATGGGGGATACGCTACAAGATCGCTCGACGAACAGCGTTGACTGCAGGGCGGCACGCTAGTTCGCCTCAGCTATTGGCGGAGAGTGTGGGGAGGTTCCACGAAAAACCTGCCGCTGCCGTCTGCCATAATCAAAAAAAATTTCGTGCTTATTAACTAAAAGCCGGCACACATTCGGTCCTGAAAGGACCCTTACGTCACTTACCCATATCCATCAGCGAAGGCGCAGATGGTTTGCCTTCTGTGCGTGCCCCAGCCACCCATCTGACTCTGAGGGTAGATGTTTTCAGAGTCCCTTGTTGACCTATAAAGGGAGTAGAGCGGACCTATACGACCTTCATGCGAGAGGGCTCCAGGAAAGTGAAAGGAGAAAACAAGAAAAACTCTAGTGTCGCATCACGTTATAATCCTTTATTTAATTCATTGCACGTAGTGACATAAATTCTCTTATGTCGTTTTCGTTTGAACATCAGTTTCGCTCTGGAGGCAACCTAAGTGCTGTCAAAGCGTTCGTTTGAAGCAAAAATGACGTCATGGGTTGCCTCTGGTGGCAACCCAAAAAGCATCAGTTTCACTCTGAAAATTTACTCGGGTACACTATGAGTTCACTCACACAAACAAAGTCTAGTTGTGATTTGATATTATTTAATTAACTTTTAAGTCAACAATATTATCCTCAAAATTATTCGCAAACAAATTACCAACCAGTTTTCGCAAAAAGTTCATAGCTACTTTGACGTTAGTATATATACACAAGCGAACTTTTTCAGGTGCACTCTGAAACCGTTCGATTGAACGGGGTTGCCTCCAGAGCGAACCTGGATGTTCAAACGAAAACGACATTAAATAGCAGTCGTTCAAAGTTCAGTACTGGGCGGAGTGCTCATTGCTATATAGCTATAATTTTTACAAATGATTATTATTATTACAAACAGTCATCACTACCGCCATTCTTACTATAAAAATAAATTGAGTGGAATCTCAGACTTTAGTCTCATTAGGTCCTGATTAGCTAGGCATTCATTCAGCTCCCTTTCGACAAAAATGTTGCAGTGAATCACAGTATGGAGTTACGTGAATGGATAAGGCTTTGCAATTGCTTAAATAACTAAAAATAACTAATTAAAACCTCAGAATCTTAACATGACCCCGCTGGAGAAAATGCAACCAGACGTAAAAACTTGGCAGTCGTTCCACAGTTAATTTCCTTTAGAAACAGAGGAATGGAAATACGAGACATAGAGATATAAGTGTTATTCATATCGTGTAAGTTGCCTCTACCAGTAACACATTCGATTAGCAATCATAACCCGGAGAAAAAGATAATATGAAAATATTTAAAAACTACTCGCTAATGAAGTCAACGTCGTTGGTCACTTTCATGTTTACTGATGGCCGGATCGCCTACCTTCAACCGTTCATGCTGTCGTTCATATAAAGAAGAAAAATTCTCTCCTTTTTTTAAATCTGATTAATCAAAAAAAAATTGATTTTTGTTTTTTTGTTTTTTAAATTCTTTTTGTACCGAAATGACCGTAGGATTCAAACTAGCTTATCATTTTCAGGTTGAACAGCATTGTTTCGTCGGTATCATCATCGATATGTTGGACTTAATTACTAAATATTTTTATTGCAAATAAAGAAAAATAATAAAAGAATACTTTGACTTACAGTACTTTGGTCGATTCCTATGGTTCTGACTGATCCCTCGAAGGAGCTCCATGGAGGCATTAAGTAAGTTATGCGTGGCTGAAACCTAATAAAAGTTAATTTTCGAATTCGAACGCTGACCATGGCCCCACAACGACTGGATTGGCGTAGTTATTAAAATTCTTTCTTCTTTGATATTTTTAAAAATTGGTATGTTCTTTGCTCAAAAATTTATCCAAACTGTGGACCCTAGCCGACTTCATTCGCGTTTGAAACACCACAATGATTCCTCTGATACCATTCAGATTCCTCTCTTTATTACTAATGTCGCCCTGAGTAGAGCTTGATCCGGCGGAGTCAGCGTTAAGCTCCCAAAAACTATCAGGTTTCTTTTGGTAATATGATTCGAACTTAATTCTATGAGACCATGTCTCAACCGTACAATATTCTTTTATTCTAGACAGAAATCATCGTCCTTATAGTTACGTGCTTAAATTTGTCGTGTTTAGTGATGACTTAATTCCAATAGACCTGCATTCTTTGTGAATTGACGGTAAATTATTACCATGAAAATAGTGGATATCTTCCAAAGCTCTTATCTTATTTTCGCAACAAGGATTGTAGGTACCTATGTATAAATTTCGCCACCTGATGCCAGGAATCTCTAGCGTGTTATGCTGGGAATCCCAAACTCTAAATTGTTTCGCTATGTTCTAGAACTTACTTTTAGAATTCTTCAGCAAAAGCACTTCTGCATAAAGGTGTGCAGATCTACGTCCGCAATTATTTCCCCTGGATCCGTTGAAAGGGGCCCACCTGTGATTCCAATTACAGGTATCTGCCACAGGGATTCCTGCCGACTGCAGAATTGGCTTCTTGAATCTATTGAATTCCGCTTTTCTGGGTAAAAGTCTGCCAGGCACCCCAGATCCCAAGCTCTGCAGCTCCAGATGATATTGGTTTTATTCCTATATTATTTTCTTATTTCCTGCTCCTTTCGTTTCTTTTTGAATTTTTTTTTCCCGGATTTCTTGAGATGAGGGTTTGTTGAAAAATAATTTCATTAATTGGAAATAAGTTAGTGCTAGAACTGAAAAATATTCTAAAATTACTTACAGGCTGTGTTTACTCGCAGATGATTGCGGAAATTTATTTTGGGTTCCTTCGCTGATGTAGCTGCTCGATGGATTACAAATGACATAAAAGATTGTCTTCTTCTTCTTTTCATTTTCTCATCAGCATGTCACACCGAGCTCGAGGAAACGCACTTCTCTCGGGCTGGGTGCTTTCGAATATTCTGATTGACAGCCGCCAGCATATACGCTGCAGTCTTATCAATGTATCATATTGTTAATGCAATACGCTACGATTATAACAAGTTTAATTATGACAACAGAAATTATTTTTGTTACCATATATGGTCCACTATATCGGGGTCCTAGTTTAGCAGTATAATTTTTAGCGGTGGATGACAGTATTCGTTCTTTTCGTAGAACTTGTTCTCCAACTTTTGGACACCAATCACGTCGGCGATTATTATAGTAGCGACGTTGGTCAGCAAATGCTTTATTCACGTTGATTCGGACGATTTCGTATATTTCCTGCAAATTTTTGGATTTTTCGGTGATTTCGGTTGTAGGAAATTTCTTTCCTAATTCTCCATATAAACTATTTGGTGATATTATTTCTCGGCCAAAATTTAAATAGTGTGGAGAATAGCCGGTAGACACATGTTTACTAGTGTTTATGGCTAGCATTAGTTCGAGTAAATGTTCGTCCCACTATCGATGGTCCTGGTCCACGTATTGAGCGATCATTGTTTTTATCACACGGTTTCCTTTTTCATTCGGATTAGCGTGTGGTGTATATGGCGGTGTAAATCGGTGTTTTATTTTTAAATCTTTTAGCATAGTTTTAAATTTTCTACTTGTATACTGAGTGCCATTATCGGATATTTATACTTCGGGATAACCAAAACGAGAGATTACTCTGTCTCTGAAACCTCGTATTAGTCCAGCGGTGGTGGCTTGTCGGAGAGGCATAAACTCTACCCATTTTGTGAATTTATCCTAGAACACTAGTATTGCGGTGTGTCCTTTTTTTGCACGAGGGAGAGGTCCAATGAAATCGGTGCTAACGATTTCCCATGGTCGATTAGCCGGGAATCCATGCATTAAACCAGCAGTTTTCTGTTGTTCGGCTTTGTATGTCACAACTTCGTACATATTTTTCAATATCTCGGAACATTCCAGGCCAGTAATAATATTTAGCAATGCGAACTATAGTTTTGTTGATTCCAAGATGGCCGGCGGTGACATTGTCATGATTCTCTCTCAATACTCCTCGGTGTAAGTTGTAGAATCAAAGAATCGACGATACATCTGTCCATTTTCAATTTTGTAGTCCGGGCATAATTCGGGTTGTTTCTGAATTTGGTAACGTTTGTTTTGATACCATGGACATTCGGAGTTTATCTCAATCGATGATAGCAAGGTGAATAGAGAAATTTGTGACTCTGTATTCTTTAACGGTTGACAGCTACTACATTTAGTTTTCCTCTTCGGTACTTGACATCAAAGCCGTGAGACTGAACCAAAGGGATTTTCAAGCGAATGTAGCCATTTTAACGCTTGATGGTCGGTGATGACTGTAAATCTGTAGCCTACTAAATACGGTCTCATTTTTCTGATGCCCCATACAACGGATACACTCTTTATCTGTCACGGAATACTTTTGTTCGGCATTATTTCATACGGCTAGCGTAGGCTATAACATGCTCTGCGTCATCTAGTTCTTGACTGAGTACGGCTCCTAGAACTTCTTGGCTAACATCAGTTTGAAGAATAAATGGTTGTGTGAAGTCGGGGAAAGCTAGTATTGGTGACTCGGTTAATTTTTGTTTTAATACCTCAAATGCCTGTTGTTGCTCTGGTCCCCAGTTCCATTTATGTTTTCTGCAGTAGTTTAGTTATTGGTGCTACGGTGGTAGAAAATGACGGCACAAATCTTCGGTACCATGACGCGATACCCAAAAATCGTCTTACTTCTTTGACAGTTGTCGGCGCCGAAAGTGCATTTATGGCTTCAACTTTTGACGGGTCGGTATGTATACCTTGTGAACTGACAACGTATCCCAGATATCGGATCTTTTCTTTCAGAAAATCACATTTGTCGGGAGTTATTTTTAAATTTGCAGCTATGAGTCGGTCAAACACTTCCTTTAATTTTTCCAAATGTTCCTCCAGAGTACGACCAATAACAATAATGTCATCCAGATATGCAAAAGCATATGGTTCCATTTCCGGACCGATTACTTGGTCTAGAGCTCGCTGAAATGTAGCGGGTGTGGAATGAAGTCCAAATGGCATAACTTTCCATTGGAACAAACCTCAGCCGGGTACGGTAAATGCTGTGTATGGTCGGCATTCTACTGTCAGTGTTTGCCAATAACCTTGTTTTAAGTCTAACGTAGAAATGTATTTTCCGCCTGTCAATTTGTCCAGTATATGTTTGATTTGAGGTAACGGATAGGCGTCCTTAACGGAATTTTCATTAATTTGTCGGTAGTCAATACATCCAACCTCCATCCGTCCTGTTTTTGACGTATTAGTACAATGGGTGAACTGTATGGACTTTTTGACGGTTCTATCTGGTCTTCGGCAAGTAGTTCATCTATTTGCAAGTTTATAATTTCTTGTATATCGGGGTTCCTCGGAAAATAGCGTTGTTTTATTGGACTGTCATGTTTCATTCGGATATGGTGATGTGAAATCGGAGTGGGTCCGGACATTTTGTCAAATCTTTGAATTTGAGTGGACAGGAATTCGGTTATTTGGTTTTCCTGTATATTGTCTATCTCGTCGGGTATTACCACTGTACATGTTGCTGGTTCGGAAATTTCCTCTTCAATGTTCATGATTCCTGGTGAAATTTCCTGGTTCCATATTTTTACTCATATGTCAGCTTTCCGAAGAAAGTCTGCACCCAGTATGATGGTTACGGGGCTAGATTTGGCATATAGTAGAATAAATGTGAAATTGTATGATTATTCCACTGTGTGTCCACCATATATGACTGGTGGATTTGAAATTCACTACTGTACGCCATTCCAGTTGTCAAAGAACATGATATCGGAGGAATATTGTGTAATTCCAGCAGATTGTTGACTTCATTACCAATAAAAGATTTTGCAGCTCCAGTATCTATGAGTGCTATACACGGTGTTTCAATTATGGACATTGTAATGAAGTATCGGTCGTCCTCATAGTGTACGTCTATCATGGTTGTATCGGGTAGACTGGTTTTTAAGGCTTCTGGTTCTGGTTCTGGGATACTCGGCTGCCTTGTCTCTCCGGTATCCCTTGGTCTTTTAACGGTCTGTTCATGTTTTGACCATGACAGTCTCTAGTTAACACCTAGTTTCCCACACTGTGAACAAAATATTTTTGCTGGATTTTGACATTCGTGTCTATGGTGTCCCAGTTGTCCACATCCCCAACAGCTCTCTCGCCTTATGTGTGAAACGTTTATTGGCAAGGTTGGGGTGTTTTGAGATGGTCTATTCATCTGACGGATCGGTTGTGTATTACGGGATTTTTGTTGAACTTGGATATATTTATATTCTTCTGCGAGTTGAATAAGTTCAGATAGTTTACGGAAATCTTTCCTTCGGATGTATAAGCGGTATTCTGGTAACATGTTTTCATAAATTCGTTCAAGTTTTTCTTCGGTTGACACGTTTGTTTGCCAGCGCATGAGTGACTGGATGGCCATGATATAATCTTTGGCCCTTTCTCTAGGTTTCTGTAACCTAGTTCGGATCTCATCGGCTAGTTTAATATTGAAACGTGGTGGTAAGAAAAATAGTTTGAAGTCACTTATGAATTCATCCCATGTTATCCATTCTTCTCGGTTGTTACGATACCATGCTAGTGCTGTCTTTGTCAGCAGCTCGGGTAGTGTATTTAACATTCTATCGGTTGGTATATTGTAACACTGTGCCATTTCCTCAATTCTCTCGAGGAAATTTAACGGATCTTGACCTTGGTCAAATCTCACATTCCATTTTCTGACTTTATCCATAATGTTAGCGTCTGAAAGTGGTCGGTCTCGGATTTCTATCGGGTACGGAATATTCGGAATATTGTTACAAGATGTCTCCTTGTCGGTAACACTCAGGCGTGTTGGTGGTATATTCGGCTGCAATCTTTGCTCATCCGTTTGTGTTTCGATTGTATTTGAAATCGGAGGTATCAATATATCGGGCTGTGTTTCGGATGTATTTGTATCTGGAGGTGTCATTTTATCGGTCTTAGTTTCAGATGACACAATTTTTAAATGGTTTTGCTCCTCCTCTTGAAGAGCTTGTTCACGTTTTACACTGTCTGCAAGACGTTTTCGCAGTTCATCCACGGTTCCCTTTGTATTTAAACTCCTACGGTTTAATTCAGTGACTAAGTCATCCTTTTACAGCTGGTAGATGGCACTGACGGTTATTTCACTTTTGTCGGTCATGTTTGCGGTTTATTAGGTATTATATTAACACACGGATATTAATTTTGGTCACGGGTATTGTTTATTCACTGGTTTTTATTGTATGCACTGGTATTATCCTTCTTCTCGGTCTGGTCTCTGGATATGTATGGATACGGATACGGTGGATACTCTACTTCATTCACTGACGTCTCCTCAGTGGCAGAAAAGAGAGTCCATGCTCGGGCGCCATTTTGTAATCGGTGATATTTAGTTTGAACGTTGTGGGTTAGCTCTGGAGTCAGGGTCAAGGCGTTTAACGACGGGGAAGAAGAAGAAATAAATACCAGGTTTTGACGTTGTTAGAGGTGAACACTTATTTGATTTGATACTGAACAAATATTTTTATTTCAAAATAAAGAATTAAATATTTTATATGAATGTATTGTTCTTCTTTTTTTTTATATAATCTTACACTAATACACAATCTTAATATTTTTATACACTTTTTATTAACCTTGTTCCCAGAAGGTTTTTACGCAAACTGTCAGATTTTTTGTCGGTGACAATACACAATGTTAATACTATTTAACCTTTTTCCCATAAGGTTTTACACAAACTTGTCAGATTTATTGTCTGTGACAATACACAATCTTAATACTATTTAACCTTTTTCCCATAAGGTTTTACACAACCTTGTCAGGTTTATTGTCTGTGACAATACACAATCTTAATACTATTAATCTTTTTCCCATAAGGTTTTATATAAAACTGTCAAATTACACAATCTTACAATCTTAACTAACACACACTTACTAATAGCCTTTTGGTCATAAGGTTTTATAAACTTAACCTAATACACCTTTGTTTGTTTTCCACTTTATAGAACTTTACGTTTGTTAATCCGCTTTATTATTCATTGTACATAGCAACCTTTTCACTCTTTTATGTGTAAATATAGGAAACTGGGTAAGTCTAAAATGCGGAAACCTCACATTCGGTAGGAGCGGAAATATTACTATATATACGGGATGATAGGTAAGTCTCAAATGCGGAAACCTCACATTCGGTAGGAGTTATGAGTCAATTAACTTCTTCGCTTCTAATTCCATTCCAATGAAGGTTTTAGCCAGTTGTTGATCGACTGTTCTCGGTGCTTGCTCGCCTTTTATAGACCTGAAAGTGTGGCCGTTTTGATGATTCCATTCGACATTTGACATCTCAGGCATCCTGCGTTACCATCATTCATGGAACATCAAGAGGGTTTGTTCATACATGAACATTTAAGTTTTACTTCATTGTAAACAAATTAGTCAGTCAATTGGGTTAAGCACTACTTGCTTGTTATGCGGCATGCAATAACGGACGATTGCAGATTTAAAATTCCATTTGTGACTACGTTACAAGTTCATTTAAAAAATGGCATTGAGGGGTAAAGTCTTGCGTATATTTGAAAATTATAGCAATAAATTAAGTACCAGGCTGATAAAAACCAAAGAAAAAATCAAGAGCAAACTGTTGTTAAATGATGCAATGCAAATGATCCCAGAAAATCTCATTTTACCAGTATACATTTATCAATTTCTCTCAAGCATTTCTTTTCCGCCATCTTGAAAACTGTATAATGTCAAATTACTATTACCTCAGCTGCCATGGTTTTTCATCATGCAAGTTCGCTGAAAGCTGAGCTGCCATCATGGCAGTAGAGGTTACACGTGCAAGAAGTATGGCAGTGCAGATTGCATGCAAGCTGTACTTGCTGGTGTAACCCCCGGGCTAGCTCTGTTTTCTAGCAATGTCGAGTAATGTAAATGGGTCAGTAGCACTGACTTATAACAATGGACTGAGCGATTTGCTATTTCAAGTGGCACAACAAATTTTGTGTTTCTGTATATCACCGTTAGAGCACCCTTTAAAACGATTACATAAAAAACATGTAAAATTCATCCAATCAGATGAAATTTTACACCCGAAAATCGAATTTAATTAAAAAAATATATTTTCTTGTGCCCAAGTGATATTTTAATCGCTTATAAGGAATCATTATTAATCATTGGAACAAAATATTGTTTTAAAGTGGAATATATTGAGTTTTTCGGTTTACATTTTTCTGTTCTTGTTTTTGATGTGAAAGTGCCTTAACTGAATCTTGCTTATGGTCAAGAGAGACGAAGCATGGTAAACACTATCTTGTGCCATGCTTTCTTAAGCCCGGTATTGTGCTCATTTAGCGGATAAATATTTCGCTGCAATCGAACAGGGACCTTTTTTACGGCTAAAATTGTTCATTGTTTTGAACTATAGGTGGCTGCTTTTGTGACATTATTTCGTGTTCTTTTAGATTGCTATTGCAATTACCCAATCTCGAAATAGTAAGGAATATTATATTTATACTTACTATTTTAATTTCTTTTCAAAAGAATTGTCTAAATGAAGCCGGAATTTTTTCTATCAGAAAAAAATAAGAAAAATACACTGCTCTCTTGTATTCCAATTTCTTTCAACTTCAAACATCAAAATTTTAGCGTGGAAAAAAGGTATTGAGCGGATAAAGCAGGATTTACATTATGATGACATCCAATTTTTACAGAAATTATGAGAGAGATAGTTTATTGAAATTTAAATGCTGCGGAAGCAATCATCGCATTACCTCACACGTACAGTCCCCTCTACTTTTTATGGCAAAACTATTAAATTGTCAAACTGTCTAATTGGAAATTGTCAAGGTTTTAATCGTTTTTTCGTAGATATTCAAAGACGGATCATGAAAAGTATAATTTTACAATTCCTAAAATATTGCATGAAAGCACGAAGGAGTTCGAAGCAAAGGATAATATCGAAAAAAATTTCTCGAAAAATATCAGGTGGTACTGTAATTCAGTTCTGCAATCATCATTTTGAACGATAACGAAATTTTTATTTAATATATATTTCATATAATAAATAAAAAGTTCACTCAAGGCTCACATGAAAATCATTCCACTCTACTACCGAACTAACGCCGGTGAAGATAATTTCAGCCCGGTTCGTGTTCACATGACGGATTATCTCAAAGGCGGAATAATTCTAGGAAATTATAAAGGAAAGGACCACTGCAGTCAATCTCTGAACACATACTCTCTGCTTGTGGACAGAAAACTACCTCAGAAATAACTTCAATATTTTCTATAAAGAAATATTTAATAACTTTCAATTTCGCAATATTTACTTACAAACTCAAACCTTACTTTTGTTTATTTCGACAAATAATTTTACCTTACAGATATGTATATGCCATAAAATTATAGTAACAAAACAGCAATATGGCAGGTCCAGTAGTCGAAATTGACAAATTAAGCCTGCCAATAACAATGTTTTATTTTCAGTAACTATAAAAACTCCCTATGCTTGGGCTCCATCAAGTTGGCCGGTCAACTTTTACTTTTTTAATTTTTTATTGCACATATCGATTGTTGGTCGTTTGTTGGTGATTGTTGGCTTAATTTAACCATTTGTTGGATAATAGTTTTTTCGGAAATCAAAAAAGAAAATTCACCATCAAGTCAGCCGGAATATTCTTATTTTTAATTTTATTTTATTTACAACCAGCTCAATCAATGCGTAATCATTTGTTGGACTCATTTTTATTAATAAAATCGTTTGTTGGTCCCTCAATTCTTCGCTAATTGCAAAAATAATTTACCTACCTAGCTACATCTGAAGCTAGCTACACATGAAGTTGTAGCTAATATTAGCCAAATTGAAATATTGTAGCTGGAGTAACACCAACATGATAATAAAGTAGAAGTCATGTATTTCATGTATTGACAATCAACTGTAGCTCTTTTTTTAATTTTTACCACGTCAACCTTTAACTTTTTAAATTTTTTATTGCATATATCGATTGTTGATCGTTTGTTGGTGATTGTTGGCTTAATTTGAACATTTGTTGAATTTGAATTTGAATTAATGAGCATCAGCATCAGCAGTAAACGACAAGCACGTATCTTCTCTGATAAGCTAACAACTGAACAGCGAACACTCATTTTTTAATGCCTGAAACACATAAATCGGCTTTTATGATGTTAAACTGACTACTGCAATTGTAAGATTTAAATTAACTGGATCACATGTAGCTAGAGTTAACATTATTGTTAAAAATTTTCGGCTGTGATGGAACTATTTTTAAAAATTTCATGGCTAAATCTAATCCATTTTGTAATAAAGGTTCGCCCCCTTAAATTCATACCCCGCCGCTCAGATTTAAAGTATTTCCTGTGAGATCTGTAACTTTTTGAGCTCGTTCACTTTTCAGTGTTAAAATTCCCAGTTGAGAAATGGTATTTTTCTTCAATGAAAATTTTTAAATAAATTTAATAAAAATTCAGCAATATCCTCGACAGTAGTTGTCAATGCATGAAATGTATCAACACAAGGCTTTTACTTCATTATCATGTTGGTGTTACTGGAGCTTCAGCTGCAAATTATAATTTGGCTAATATCAGCTACAACTTCATGTGTAGTAGCTTACGTCAATTGTTTTTGCAATTAGCAAAGAATTGAGGGACCAACAAACGATTTTATTAATAAAAACGAGTCCAACAAACGATTACGCAATGATTGAGCTGGTTATAAATAAAATAAAATTAAAAATAAGAATTTTCCGGCTAACTTGATGGTGAAATTTCTTTTTAGGTTTTGTTATGGTCGTAGCGTATTGCATATAGCAATATGCTACACGGAAATACTGCAGCATGTACGCCGGCCCTCAAGTAGAACCACGTACTGAGCGCACCTCGACGAAGCAATGCTTCATCAAGCTCGCGTGACATGCGGGGACAACAGATTATGACTGAAAAGAAGAAGAACTCGTCTCTTTCCGCTGTCAACCACTTCACACGATAGGTACGTGTATTAAATTGGAAAACGAGAAAAGTCTTTAAGTCTTTAAACATCGGACGGATAAACTATTCAGCACGTAAGTCCAAGAGATTTTTTGTCTCTAGTAGAATTATACTTTCATATTATAAGATTATTTCCCTTACCAGCAGGCAAAAAAAAATCAAAGTTGGAAAGAAAAAGGTGCTGATAGAGATTAATAAAGAAAATCAAAAAAATTAGAAAGAATTATCGCTATGGACGCGTGAATCGGTCCCATAATTAAAGCAAGAAAAAGACAACCAATTAAGTGGAATAGAGAGTTCCAGTGTTTTTATTAGGAAGTTGTGGAAATTACCACACAAAAGGAAATAGGCAGGCTCGTGATCCATCTGATCAGTATTTGGAACCCAAGAACGACAAATCTAGATAACACGCAGCATCATCACTTATTCAAAAAGCACAGATGAGATGTCTAAACGTAAAAATCTGGAATTTTCATAAAGTAGCGTGCAGTGGCTTACTATAGGGACCCCACTTCATATCTGTTTAAATCATTTAATGCTGGCATTTGGTTGATGGCTGAACCTACTAAGTGTAATCGTACACCAGACCAGAGTTTTGACCCAGTTTTCAGACAACTTCAAGGAAGTTGCAGCATTTTTAGTTATTTGTTACGAACTATTGTATACATTTTATTACCTAGGGTGAATACTTTTAGCAAGATACGTCTGCAGGACAAAGGCCATATGTAAATCTCGTTATATAATTTTACTTCTGAGCATTCATGTGCTCTCATGATCTTGTGGTGTTGGGAAAAAATGTATATATCTGCATACAGGTTAATTCGTTCATCATAAATAGCAGTTTCCAGCGTGGGAGAAGATCTTCTTCGCCGTCGGAAAAGGATACCGCAGTAAGTTCATTAGTATTCTTGTTTGTAGTCTATAATTTTTTATATATCTGAATATAAAAAAAAATATTTAAAGTTTTCTGTGGATATATTTAAGTATAAAATAAGAGATATCCTACTGATGGGATACACGTGTGTATAGGTAGATATGTGGTATACATAGGACTACTTACCTATTTACTCTTGCGTATAGTCGTGAATGGTACCTACATGCATAAATATATACATATATACCTTATGAGTGAACGATTGAGGCGTTCCTCGCAATGGAGGCACAATTGAGTTACATGAATGGTCCTTTTTCTGTGTTTTCCAAAGACTACCTGTTGTTTTAAATAAATTATGATACAGTCGATTCGATTTCGGTAAATTCCCGGCCTTATCGCTCCATGCCAGGCATATCAGCTAAATTTGTAGTTTTCTGTTTGTAGTTAACTAATTTTGATCTATTACTGTTTATTTTAGAATTAGCGCAAAAAAAATGTGTATGAATAGATATGTTTTGTGCTGAGTTTTCATCTGGCATTAAATTAATTTCCTTTTTCTTTTAAATAGTAATTCGTTACATTATCAATAGGCTTAGAATTTCCATTCATATGAATTAAAGTATTATTAGAATTACACCGCTATTCGGTTTATAATTGGCGATCATCTGACTTAGAGTATTATTAGAAATACATACCTCATTATTCTAATTATGGTCGCCTGTCAGGTGAAATAGAGTATTATTAGAATTACCGTATTATTCAGATTACGATTGCTTACTATGTGAACTAGGATCAGAGAATTAACTATCGAGAAGTAGTCATAGAAACCAGCTAATTAGAGTCAATAAAGTCTTATTTATAACGTAATGCTGCCCTAATAGTGTTTCAATTTTTCTCCCTTCACTCTCCCGGAGCCCTCCTCATCATGAAGGTTGACTAGGTTCGCTCTCGTCCCTCTTAACAGGTAGCCAAGGGACTTTGGAAAATAGTGCCACCCAAGGTCAATTGGGAGGATGGGGCTGGCAAAGGAAGGTAATAACACCTACGCCTTCCACCCAAACTAAGGTAAGTGACGTAAGGGTCCCTTCAGGACCGAGTGTGTGCTGGCTTGTTTGTTGAAGGCACGAATTTTTTTTTGATTATGGGTGATGACAAGCGGCAGGTTATTTCGGGAACTCCCCCCCACACTCTCCGCCACCCTTAGCCGAGGTGCTAGCGTGCCGCCCTGTGCTATCGCTGTCATCGAGTGATCTGTCAGCTCATGCTGGCAGTTCGGACTTCACGTCCAAGGCAATCACCAACATATTAACATAACAAAATGGCGCCCAACGGGGGGCCTTAACACCTTGAGTACGTCAGACCTCTTTACTGGGGACTGGGATTACTTTGCAGATATGGACATTTGGCTTTCAGCTGATTGTCTGACTCGGTATTCTCACATCCAGTGGAGAAGGGATAACTTCAGTACTCGGCTTCACGTGAACCTTCTGTTCAAGGGTTGTCCATTATTCTAGGTTTGATACGTTGTGCACGTCCATTGTTATTACCATAACAAAATGGCGCCCAACGTGGGGCCACCTCAATTAGACTTCGGTGGTCTAAGTATAAATTTTACTGGGGACTGGGACTCTGAGTGATATGATCATCTGGTATCTGCTAGTTGATTGACCTCAAGTCTCATATCCAGTGGAAGTTATATGCAGACCTGGGTTTAATTGCTTGTTATTAATTGGAATTTTTCTGTAAAGTAAAGTTGTTGAAAGTAAAGTAAAGTTTTTCTAGCTTTGATGTGTTTGAGAATTGGTAAAGTAAAGTAAAGTTTTTGGAATTGTTGGAAGTTTTGTAAGTTCGACTTTAGGTTTGACTTCAGTCAAGCCTCAAGTCCGAATAGTTGATTTTTTTTTAATTTTTTTGAACTTTTTGAATGATCTTTCCCGCTGGCCTTCTGCCATGGAAATGGTAGGTGGCCTCACCAATTTTTCGTGAACTCTTGTGGAAACGTGTCTCTGCCAGCCAACTGCTGGACAGAGTTGTGAATCTGAGAGACAACTTCTTGGCTTCCCGCTAATTAGTTGACCAGACTCATGACTCTGCCTGGCTAGCGAACTGACTGGACACGATAATCCGGTGAAGAAGAGGAGGAAGAGTCACCCGAGGATGGGATTGATGCTGGAGATCTTCAGTAATCAGGAGTTGGCATACTGCTAACTGCCTGGCTGAAGAATCTCTAGTGACATTCTCAGTCTCTGGTGCCTCCGACTTTACTCTTCCCAGATTTCTGCAAGAGCTCTAACTTTTTCAATGCACACACTCACGTCGCTTGCCTGTATTTCGTTTCTGACCTTGAGAGAGAGAGAGTGGCCTGACCTCTAGCTCAGGTAAGTGAAGGAGAATTGTTTGTTGTGGAATTTTTTTTAAACGTCACATTTCCGAATTGGATTATTGTCACTCGCATGTGTATTGTCTCGATTCGAGAATACTCAGCGAACTTTTCAAAGCTTTAATTATTTTGAAAAAAATTTCTTTGTACTTCTTCAGACGTTTGGGAATACGTTTTCAAATTATAGTATCTTGTCCCAACGTTCAAATTTTAAAGTTAGTAGCTTGTTAGCATCGATTTCTGGGATTTTTTTTAATTTCTCTGACTGTTTTTCTCAAACCTTTGGTTTGTAGAACCTTTCCCAACTTTGACTTACGATGGCTACAATGAGGACACCGCCTCCTGGGCCGAACGAAGTGACTAGGTTACGTGAGCCATGCACTATCTGTCGAGACACAAGCTGGTCAACTGAACAGAAGCCTGTCATGACCACGTGTGGACATGTCTTTCACGAGGCATGCATCCAAACTTGGGAAGGCGCACATTCCAGTTGCCCTAACTGTCGACGCTGCCTCACGCCACAAGACATCACTAGTTACACGGGTGCTTTTCCAAAAAAGCCAAAGAAAGCGAAGCCGGCGAAGTCAGCCAGGCGCGACTCATTGCCAACCTTTGAATTGCCAAACCTTAACTTTGACCGACCTCCCTATAATCGACGATCGTTGTCTCCAGGAATGCCTGACTTACATTCAAGGACGTTTGTTAACCCGAGTCCTCGACGTGATAGTCCAGAGCGTAAGGCTCAAGACCACAACCCCTCAGCTGCTACGGATGCGCTGATAGCAGGCTTGAGCGTAAAGATGGAAGACCTAATAAACCGAGGTCTCCAGCAGGGTTTAAATGTTTTGCGGTCTGAGTTAGGAGACAGTATCAGACAGCAAGTGGCAGCAGCAATGCCGCCAGTAGGCTTTGCGAGACCTAGTTCGTCCAAGAGTAACCAGAGGCCGTCAAACGACTTCCCCAATAGGGGAAGGCAATCATTTCCAAGACCATCACCACCTTTTGGTCAAACGTTTGGTCAACCTCCGAATCAGCCCCAACAGAACTTCATGCCACCCCAACCACCTCAACCCCCTCCACCACCTATGCGTGTTCCTGCTAATGTAGGATACCGACGATCAGGTAGCCCAATCAGGAGATGGAACTTGACATATAACGGGAATAACTCGGACCTCTCTGTCGACGAGTTCATCTTCAGAGTCGAAGCGCTCACGCACTCCGCTCTTGAAGGAGATTTTGGATTACTAGTCAGAAATATGCTTACGCTATTGACAGGACCAGCGAAGGACTGGTATTGGTCAGTACTAAGGCAAAATCCATTTCCAACTTGGGACGTCATCAAGATGGGATTGTATAACGAATGGGGGACGCCTAAAGATGATTTGAAGACTAGATTCCAACTGATGTCTAGAAAACAAAAGCCTGGTGAACTGTTCGCAATGTACCACCACCATTTGGGGTTGCTGCGCGATCAGCTACAGAATTCTATGCCAGACCAAGAATTTCTGGAGATTGTCAAATCGAATCTCTTGCCGGAGATTCAAGAAAAAATCTGTCTGCATCCTACTGATACGATAGGACAGCTGAGATCGCTGGTCACGCGTATCCAAGCTATGCAGACACGCATTGCGACAGCTGGCATTTGGAACCTTTACCGGAACCAACGGGTGCACGAAGTCGACAATTTTCCAACTTTAGACCCTGAACTGGCATTAGCGACAGGCAGTGACAACGGCCTAGGTGATATAGCTAGTATTTCGGCAAAAACCCCTATCACATGCTGGAACTGTGATCAGTCCGGTCACTTTTATCAAGATTGTAGACAAGAGAGACAAATTGTGTTCTGCTATGGATGCGGGCGCAAGAATGTTTTCAAGCCCGATTGCCGCTACTGCAGACAGAAAAACGAGAGACGGGTCGGGAATACCAACACCTCTTTCCGACCAGCGTCGACGTCGCAAGCAGCAACGACAACGAACTCTCCAGTTCAAGCTCTGAACAAGGAGGAAAGTCCGCTCCAGTAGCAGACACTCATGATAACTCCCTAACATGTCCTCTGATATCATTCAGTGACTCTGGTGATATCAGAGAAACACCGGATTGTACGATTACTTCATTGGCAGAGGCAGAGAACTTAATAGATTTCTCCGCAGACCTTCAAGCTCCCATTTCCACTTCTGGGGACACTTCTTTAGAAGAGTCTTTAATCTTCGATGTCCCATTGACACCTATCGCACGTGTAGCCGACAAAGTTACTGAGCAGGAGATTTGGCCTCCTGTCATTTCTGTTTTAAAACGGCCACCAAGCTCTGATATGACGAGTGGGCGTGAGCCAGTTTTATATCCGCTGACGCCGTATCATACGCGTCTGCAGAAATATAACGCAGCAAGAGACCGAATCTTCTCCTCAGTAGCGGAGTTAGCTGACATTATGTTTCCTGACCGGGATATGCGACCGAAAAAGAAGCGATAAACCGTTCTTTGGCGGGAATACTGTCGACGGATGAAACAAGAAAGGAAAAAATTGGCACAGATTTCCGTGTCGATGCCAGACGACATTCGACCGTACGCCGAAGTAAAGCTGCTCGGGCGAACTGAGAATGGATTACTTGATAGTGGTGCCACTGTCAGTATCCTAGGCCAGGGAGCTCTAGAGAAGCTTGTGGAAGCAGATGTCGAATGGAAGAGGTATCGAACACAGGTCCAAGTAGCAAATGGTGCCATGACGACTGTTCATGGTCAGGTGAACTTGGACGTCACTTTCCGTGGTAAGACCCATAACGTACGTTTTTACGTGGTTCCTGGGCTCACACAGGCACTATATCTGGGAATAGACTTCTGGCATCTATTTGGGTTGGCTCCAGATGTCCTGGGTATAGTCGCAGAAGTGAATCCAAGTGGGATAGCTACCTCTGACACCGACTGCCACGTCCTTTCTAGTTTCGATCAGCAACGCTTGGAAGCCACAAAACAGCTTTTCCCCTCTTTCGCCTCTTTAGGCCTTGGGAAAACATCATTGGTCACTCACAAGATTGAAACGAATGACGCCGCCCCGATAAAACAGCGCTTTTATCCGATTTCGCCGGCAGTACAAAGTTTAATGGATGCTGAATTAGAGCGAATGCTTCGCTGGGTGTGATAGAGGAGAGCCATAGTCCTTGGAGCTCTCCAGTTGTTCTGGTAAGGAAGCCTGGAAAGGTCCGGCTTTGTTTTGACGCCAGGAAGGTCAACTCGGTTACGAAGAAGGACGCCTATCCGCTGCCGCAGATAGACGCACTTCTGAGTCGACTTCCTCCGGCAAATTACATAACGAGCCTGGACCTGAAAGACGCATTCTGGCAGATCCCACTGGACGCTGATTCCAGAGAGAAGACCGTTTTCACAGTACCTGGTCATCCTCTCTATCAGTACACAGTGATGCCATTCGGCCTATGCAACGCTCCACAAACTATGTGCCGCCTTATGGATAAAGTCATTCCTTTCGATCTTCGTGAGAACGTTCTCGTCTATTTAGACGATTTATTAATTCTGTCATCAGACTTCGATACTCATCTCACGCTGCTAGCCCGTGTTGCGGATTGTTTGAGGAAAGCTGGCCTTACTATCAACGTCGAGAAGAGTAAGTTTTGTATCAAGGAGACTAAATACTTGGGATTCATTGTAGGAAAGGGAGGTATGAGAACTGATCCTGACAAAACTTCAGCCATAGTTGACTATCCTTCACCTAAAACTGTTCGGCAAGCTCGACGCCTACTAGGTATGGCGGGATGGTATAGACGGTTCATCCCGAACTATGCTGATTTGACTGCCTCCATTACAGACACTTTGAAAACCCGAGTCAGTTCAAATGGACACCTGAAGCCCAGACGTCTCTTGATCTGTTAAAGAAAAAACTTACTTCTGCTCCGTTGCTGGTGAGTCCAGACTTCACCAAACCGTTCGTTATCCAGTGCGATGCGAGCCAACAAGGTATTGGAGGAGTGCTGCTTCAACTAGATGACGATGGCCACGAGAAGCCAATAGCCTATGTCTCGAAAAAGTTGAACTCAGCACAAAGAAATTACACCGTCACAGAGCAAGAATGCTTAGCTGCAATCTTGAGCGTACAAGTTCCGGGCCTTCATAGAACTTATGCCGTTTAAGATAGTGACTGATCATGCGAGCTTGAAATGGCTGATGTCTCAAAAGGACCTCAGCGGTAGACTTGCACGGTGGAGTCTGAAGCTTCAGGGCTTCGACTTCACTATTGAACACAGAAAAGGAAGCCTGAGCGTCGTCCCTGATGCGCTGTCACGCATTCATTGTGACAGCCTGTACACAAACGAAGATCCTGGCCCGGAAGTTGACCTTAGTTCGCCATATTTCAACTCGTTGGAATATGAGGAACTGAGGCATAAGGTTAAAACGACTTCTGGCAAACTACCAGATCTTTGCGTCAGGGATGATTTCGTTTATATCCGGACTGTTCCGAGAACAGGCGATCCTATTCAGGAAGAAGAAGCTTGGAAGCTTTGGATTCCACGAGGGCTTGTCAACGACGTCATTTCAAGGGCTCATGATCCGCCACTAGCTTCACACGGAGGCATAGGGAAAACACTGGAAGGTTTGCGAAGACATCTGTACTGGCCACGAATGACAGTTGATGTCAGAAATTACGTAGGCGCCTGCGACGTGTGTAAAGAAACGAAAGCTCCTAATACTATTTTGCGACCACCTATGAGAGTTCAATCTGTGACAGAACGACCGTAGCAAAAGCTGTACATTGATTTCTTAGGTCCATATCCCAGGTCAGTTAAAGGAAACGTCTGCATTCTGATAGTTCTTGACCACTTTTCAAAATTCCCCATTCTCAAACCTATGAGAAAAGCGTCCACACTCAATGTGTGCCAATTCATTGAGACCGAAGTGTTCCACGTATTCGGAGTTCCTGAAGTGATCGTCTCTGACAATGGAGTCCAGTTTTGCTCAACTCAGTTCACCAGATTACTGGATAAGTATGGGGTGAAGCACTTGCGAACGGCAGTTTACTCGCCGCAAGCAAACGCCTCAGAGCGAGTAAATAGGTCTCTATTGTCGGGGATTAGAGCATATATTAAGAAGGAACACACGGAGATGGGATGAGAAACTAAGTCATGTAGCTAGTTCCCTCAGGAGCTCTTTCCATCAAGCTACTGGTTTCTCTCCCTATCGAACACTCTTCGGTCAACAAATGATTGAACATGGCAGCTCCTACACCATCTTGAGGAGCCTTGGAACTCTTAGTGAGCCATTGAGAGTAGATGCTGATGATAAAATGAGATTGATCCGTGCGAAAGTGCAGGAAAATTTACAACACGCATTCGAGCAGGGTTCAAGAGCCTACAATCTCAGGGCGAAACCTGTCGATTTCAAAGTGGGTCAGGAGGTATTTAGATGAAATTTTGCTCAAAGCAATTTCCAACAGCAGACTAGTGCTAAACTGGGACGGAAATTTGTGAAATGTTGTGTCAGGGCCAAGAAAGGAAGCTCACTATACGAGCTTGAAGATCTGCAGGGAAGACTGTTGGGTGTCTATCACGCCAAAGACATCAAGCAGTGATCATCATTATGAAAACGTCACCTATACCTATTGTCGTTATTCCTGGTAGCCCTAAGAAGGCATCCAGCCAGCTTAACTGGTAAACTATAGGATATCACGAAGCCCTCCTATTGCCCCGTCAATGGTGGGTGATATACCTGTTGAAAGTCAATCTCATCATAGCACCCCTACCGCTTATGAGTAGATAACCTTTTATAGTCCCTTCCGGATCGGCCTCATTAGGAGGAAAATTTTTCCTTGTCTGTCCAGCTGCAACATTTCGGTAATCGTTGGACATAGTAGTACTAGATCTATTCCTGGTAGCCCTAAGAAGGCATCCAGCCAGCTTAACTGGTAAACTATAGGATATCACGAAGCCCTCCTATTGCCCCGTCAATGGTGGGTGATATACCTGTTGGAATCCATTCCCATATTCATCTGTCAACATGTCACTACTTCGACGACGCCTTGGAGACACACCCTTGAACAATCGCCAGTCTGAAATCAGGGTGAGATATTGCGCCGGGAAAGCCTGGTGAGCAGTTCTTGAGGTTGCTGATCGCAAAGCTTCCTCAGCATCTCGGTGAAGGAGGGCAGAGAGGCATCGACCGGCTGGATTCTTTAGGTTACCAGCTTGTCGATGTACCTTTGACTTTCCACACGGAGAAAGATGTCGAAGTCTGATCGAAGACTGACGAGACTTCAGGGATGTGTCCTCGACGCGTTATCGGAAGTAGAGTCCGAGTGATGAGGAAAGCATTGGGTCGTGGGTCGAGACACACATTGAGCGCCCGCAGTGATGAGGCCTATGTTTAAGACCGGCTAGCTCAGTCGACCATCTTTCAGCGTCGTCTGAACCACAGGTGGTGTAGACCACTCTGTATTGTTATGGTCGTAGCGTATTGCATATAGCAATATGCTACACGGAAATACTGCAGCATGTACGCCGGCCCTCAAGTAGAACCACGTACTGAGCGCACCTCGACGAAGCAATGCTTCATCAAGCTCGCGTGACATGCGGGGACAACAGATTATGACTGAAAAGAAGAAGAACTCGTCTCTTTCCGCTGTCAACCACTTCACACGATAGGTACGTGTATTAAATTGGAAAACGAGAAAAGTCTTTAAGTCTTTAAACATCGGACGGATAAACTATTCAGCACGTAAGTCCAAGAGATTTTTTGTCTCTAGTAGAATTATACTTTCATATTATAAGATTATTTCCCTTACCAGCAGGCAAAAAAAAATCAAAGTTGGAAAGAAAAAGGTGCTGATAGTGATTAATAAAGAAAATCAAAAAAATTAGAAAGAATTATCGCTATGGACGCGTGAATCGGTCCCATAATTAAAGCAAGAAAAAGACAACCAATTAAGTGGAATAGAGAGTTCCAGTGTTTTTATTAGGAAGTTGTGGAAATTACCACACAAAAGGAAATAGGCAGGCTCGTGATCCATCTGATCAGTATTTGGAACCCAAGAACGACAAATCTAGATAACACGCAGCATCATCACTTATTCAAAAAGCACAGATGAGATGTCTAAACGTAAAAATCTGGAATTTTCATAAAGTAGCGTGCAGTGGCTTACTATAGGGACCCCACTTCATATCTGTTTAAATCATTTAATGCTGGCATTTGGTTGATGGCTGAACCTACTAAGTGTAATCGTACACCAGACCAGAGTTTTGACCCAGTTTTCAGACAACTTCAAGGAAGTTGCAGCATTTTTAGTTATTTGTTACGAACTATTGTATACATTTTATTACCTAGGGTGAATACTTTTAGCAAGATACGTCTGCAGGACTAAGGCCATATGTAAATCTCGTTATATAATTTTACTTCTGAGCATTCATGTGCTCTCATGATCTTGTGGTGTGGGGAAAAAATGTATATATCTGCATACAGGTTAATTTGTTCATCATAAATAGCAGTTTCCAGCGTGGGAGAAGATCTTCTTCGCCGTCGGAAAAGGATACCGCAGTAAGTTCATTAGTATTCTTGTTTGTAGTCTATAATTTTTTATATATCTGAATATAAAAAAAAATATTTAAAGTTTTCTGTGGATATATTTAAGTATAAAATAAGAGATATCCTACTGATGGGATACACGTGTGTATAGGTAGATATGTGGTATACATAGGACTACTTACCTATTTACTCTTGCGTATAGTCGTGAATGGTACCTACATGCATCAATATATACATATATACCTTATGAGTGAACGATTGAGGCGTTCCTCGCAATGGAGGCACAATTGAGTTACATGAATGGTCCTTTTTCTGTGTTTTAAATAAATTATGATACAGTCGATTCGATTTCGGTAAATTCCCGGCCTTATCGCTCCATGCCAGGCATATCAGCTAAATTTGTAGTTTTCTGTTTGTAGTTAACTAATTTTGATCTATTACTGTTTATTTTAGAATTAGCGCAAAAAAAATGTGTATGAATAGATATGTTTTGTGCTGAGTTTTCATCTGGCATTAAATTAATTTCCTTTTTCTTTTAAATAGTAATTCGTTACATTATCAATAGGCTTAGAATTTCCATTCATATGAATTAAAGTATTATTAGAATTACACCGCTATTCGGTTTATAATTGGCGATCATCTGACTTAGAGTATTATTAGAAATACATACCTCATTATTCTAATTATGGTCGCCTGTCAGGTGAAATAGAGTATTATTAGAATTACCGTATTATTCAGATTACGATTGCTTACTATGTGAACTAGGATCAGAGAATTAACTATTGAGAAGTAGTCATAGAAACCAGCTAATTAGAGTCAATAAAGTCTTATTTATAACGTAATGCTGCCCTAATAATGTTTCAATTTTTCTCCCTTCACTCTCCCGGAGCCCTCCTCATCATGAAGGTTGACTAGGTCCGCTCTCGTCCCTCTTAACAGGTAGCCAAGGGACTTTGGAAAATAGTGCCACCCAAGGTCAATTGGGAGGATGGGGCTGGCAAAGGAAGGTAATAACACCTACGCCTTCCACCCAAACTACAGGTAAGTGACGTAAGGGTCCCTTCAGGACCGAGTGTGTGCTGGCTTGTTTGTTGAAGGCACGAAATTTTTTTTGATTATGGGTGATGACAAGCGGCAGGTTATTTCGGGAACTCCCCCCCACACTCTCCGCCACCCTTAGCCGAGGTGCTAGCGTGCCGCCCTGTGCTATCGCTGTCATCGAGTGATCTGTCAGCTCATGCTGGCAGTTCGGACTTCACGTCCAAGGCAATCACTCAACATATTAACATAACAGTTTTTGAAAAAACTATTATCCAACAAATATTTAAATTAAGCCAACAATCACCAACAAACGATCAACAATCGATATATGCAAGAAAAAAATTAAAAAGTAACAGTTGACGTGGTAAAAATTAAAATAGCATAAGTTGACCAGCCAACTTGATGGAGCTGCAGTTGATTGTAACATGAAATATATGACTTTTACTTCATTATCATGTTGGTGTTACTCCAGCTACAATATTTCAATTTGGCTAATATCAGCTACAACTTCATGTGTAGCTAGCTTCAGATGTAGCTAGCTAGGTAAACTATTTTTGCAATTAGCGAAGAATTGAGGGACCAACAAACGATTTTATTAATAAAAACGAGTCCAACAAACGAGTACCCATTGATTGAGTTGGTTATAAATAAAATAAAATTAAAAATAAGAATTTTCCGGCTAACTTGATGGTGAATTTTCTTTTTTGATTTCCGAAAAAATTATTATCCAACAAACGTTTAAATTAAGCCAACAATCACCAACAAACGACCAACAATCGATACGTGCAATAAAAAATTAAACAAGTAAAAGTTGACGGGCCAACTTGATGGAGCTCTATGCTTGAGGTCTTTTTATGGTTCCGGACACCGACACAGTGACAAATCGGCGTCCGGAAAAAAAATCAGGACGCGTTTGCCTCCCTCGTCACTCGTAAATAAATTTCCGTATACGATGTACTATCTCCCTCACAATTTCTGTAAAAATTGGATGTCATCATAATGTAAATTCTGCTTAAATCTGATGCTAAATATGTTTGTGGTAATTACTGCCATCTACTTGTCAAAACTAAACAAACTTTTTTAGCTGATGAAACACAATACCACTTTTTCCAGCGATGTGACTAAATATTTCGCCACTAAATTTCACCGCTAAATTTCCATGCAAGGAGGAAAATAGGAAAATTACAATACGCTCAGTCCATTGTTATAAGTCAGTGGTCAGTAGCAAACGGGAAGGAAATTTTTTCCTTCCTAAAAACTTCTCGTGTGGGAAGGCCCTTGAGCTCACTCAAATGGGCCTTGGGTTCCGTCTGTATCGTGCCTTGGGTGTTAATTGTCAAAATGCCAACTCGGCGCGCGAAATGTCAAATCAAAACTCTGTCTGTCAACAAGAAATTGAAATCTTAAAAAATGTGTAATATAGTAATATCTTCCTGAAATTTTCAACAGAAGTATGGAAACTCCGCTTGGCACCATTCGGAATACCAAATCAGCAGTGGAAATTGGTAAATCAATTATATATTTTTTCCCAAATATTATCAATACAAATCTTTAATTTCTGTGTATTTTAAATATAATATAATAGAAAAATCAATTATTAAAGAACCACAGCTTACGCTACGTTACATCGTTAGGTGCATCGAGTAAGTAATGGATAGTTGGAATTATCGATAAAATACGAAGTTCCAAAACAAAATAATTAATTATCTAAGGTAGGAACTTCTTGGCTCTGGTATCTATAATATAGGTCTGTTTAATGAACTCGAGAAAAGAGCAGAGCAGGGCAGCTCAACGTAGGTTAATTATCAAATTAAAAGTAGAGCAGAAAGGAGCAAAAATCTCATTAAACACTTCTGAAACATTAATTTAAGTCCTATAACTATCACTCGTTATTATTGCTACTATCTGGATAGTTTTCTACTGTAATGAGTTTGTTCGTTGCATTTTTGTAATTTTTCTAAGCCATTCGGCATATTATCAATATCTATTGTATACTCGATGTACCTAACGTTGTAACATAGCGTAAGCTGAGGTTGTTTAATAAATGCTTTTATATTATATTACTATTACCGAAAACACAAAAAATATACTTATTTGCTGTCGACACAAATTACAGTTGTCAAATGCCTGCTCTAAGTTACTCCTTCGAAAAAGGTAGTGCAGAAGATTTTGCTTTAGATCACTCCAGTTCACTTTAGAGCAGACTCATTAAACCAGTTAAGTTTAAAGTACTTTAGAGCAGTGCTATGAATTCCTTAAACACGGGTTTTTGCTCTAGAGTAACCTAGAACAGCTCATTAAACAGACCTATTAAGTCGAATCAAAAAAAGCATTTATTATGCTTTCTGATGAGTTGTTTTTACCAACTTAAATATTTTCTAAATCACTTTGTAAGTGATGTACAATTGATCTTCTTTTGTTGTTTTGCTAATATTATTTCTCTAATAAGTAACTAGCGTCGATCTATCAGCCCACCGTTTTTGTACGTGGCCTAGGCCAGGGTTTTTTAATAAAGCATTTTTGTATTGTACATATAATGTACATCTGCTTATGCTACGTCCAAAGATGAGTTATTTCTGAACTTAAGTATCTTCTGAATCGCGTTGTAAGCGATGTATTATGCACCGTATTTGCATGCACAAACTCAAATAATATTGCACTTATGACGTATGCATGCTTCAGAACTACTGACAAGATTTAGGATATCGCTATTTATGTTTGGCAAATATACTACATATCTATCAAAATTTGTGCACTTGTCAATACTTAAATGTCCTTCATTTATCCGACGTGATATGTCTTTGCGTAATGAGGTAGGTATAATTAAGCTTAGAGACAAACATCAAGTCATCGAAGGAAAGAATTTCGTCACATGTTAGGTCGAACATCTTCATCGACTTGATCTTACCTTAGGTCACCCTTCGAGTGAAATTGAAGATTCTGAATTAAATTAAGTGGTTACAATAATATAACTTGTGTATCAAACTCAAGGCATACAGGTGGTGTGTATATAAAGAGGTATTGCATATAAGGTAGTACAGGTGAGCAAAATTAACAGTTTTTTATGGATAATAAAGGCGTATGTGTGGCTAGGCAGACAAAAGTGGGCAATAGTAGTTGTATACAGATCTCCAAGCTACTCGATTAGGGAATTCCTATTGTATTTCTTGGATTGGAGTGAGCAGCATTTAGAAAATGATAGTAACATTCTGATAGCTGGTGATTTTAACATAGATTGGCTGCTGGCGGGCAATAGCAGCATTGGAATGAGAAGTCTTATAAATGACTTAAGTTTGAAGCAATTAGTGGAACAACCGACTCGTATAACAAACCATTCTAGTGCGCTATTGGACTATGTTTTAACTGGAATACATGTGAGTAATTTAGCAGTAACTATAGATGGAGAATACAAAGTATCAGACCATGAGACGTTAAAGATAGTTGTGGAAGTTAATAGCAAAGAAAATTTTGAAGAAAAAACTATAAGTTTTTTTAAATATAGCAGTGAAAAATTTGAGGAACGGTTAAACGCATTGGGATTAGATAATCTTTACCATATGGACAATGTTAATGAGCTATCAGCGTTGTTTGATCACAAATTAAAATTATCATTAGAACAAATGAGAGTTAATAGGGCAGTAAGAGATAATATAAATAGTTGGTATTCTCAAGATTTGGACAGAAGGAAGAGACAAAAAATGGAAGCATACAGAGCAGCAGTCTACAGCGGTGATGTAGTACAATGGGAAAGATACAGAGTACTGAGAAATGCTTTTAAGAAAGAAGTTAATAAGCGGAAAAACAAATATGTTGAGAACCAAATTGAGGCTAATGCAGGAGATCAGAAAGGTCTGTGGAAAACTATTAAAAGGCTAATATTGAAAAATACTAAGTCAGATGAGATATCAGCAATGCAATTTGGACAGGAGTATATTGACGATCCCTTACTTATAGCAAACCGATTAAATAATTATTTTGTGGAAAGTATTAAGGAAATTAACAGATCTATTCCTAGGATGCAGTGCACAATTAATTGCTTATTTGTACCATTCAGATTTAAAATGCGATACTGCACCTGCCAACAGGTTTTGAATGTTATAAGAAGGTGTAAAAAGAAGAAAGATCTAAGTGGTCTCACACCAGATATATTCTATAATTCAATTGAAATTCTGGGCCCAGTATTAATGAAAATATTTAACTTGTCAATTACCATGGGTGAATTTCCAACTACCTGGAAGGAATCGATAATAGTACCAGTAGCGAAGGTAGATAATACAATCAAATGCGATGAATTTAGACCTATAAATATGCTTCCTTCTTATGAAAAAATATTTGAACGTTTTAATGCTGAACAATTAATTGATTATATTGAAGGAAAGAAATTGATTATAGAGGAGCAGTCGGGATTCAGGAATAAACATTCATGTGAGACTGCTTTAAATTGGCTTATATTTGAATGGAAACGCGAGATAGACAGTGGAAACGTTATGATAGTTGTGTTTTTGGATTTGAAACGTGCATTTGAAACACTTGACCGAGATATACTGCTGAAGAAGCTATGGATATATGGGATTAGAGACGTGGAATTGGATTGGTTTCGTTCATATTTGTCCGGAAGGAGTCAAAGAACAAAGATAAATGGCATGTTATCAGAGTCATTGGACGTTTCGTTGAGTGTACCCCAGGGCTCTGTTTTGGGAGTAACCTTGTTTCTGCTATATATTAATGATATCAAATCGTGCAAAATTGCCTTATTCGCAGATGATACTCTCATATATATTAGTGGAAAAGATACTGGTAGAATTGCACGTGAAATTAACGAAGACCTAGTCTTGCTGGATAAATGGTTAAAAGATAATAAATTGAAGGTGAATACGACCAAAACAAAGTATATGACTTTTAATATAAATGCTGATTTTCCTATAAGATTAGATGGTGAAGTAATTGAACGTGTAAATTGCATTAAATATCTTGGGGTGTTAATTGATTCTAATCTGAAACTCAGAGACCATGCGAATTATATATGTGCGAAAATTGCAAAGAAGATTGGATTCTTGCGCAGAATCAGGAACATGTTAAGTACAAATAGTGCAATAAGGCTTTATAATGCACTCGTACTACCGCATTTCACATATTGCGCAACGCTTTTGTACACGACATCTGAGGAGATAAAGGATAGGCTGCAGAAGTTACAAAACAAAGCCATGCAAACTATTTTAAAGTGTAATTTGCGCACCCCTGTGAAGAATATGCTAGAAATTTTGAGTTGGTTAAATGTGAAGCAAAGGCTGTGTGTAAATGCAATGATTTTTATTTTTAAAATGAAAAAAAAATGTTACCGGAATACTTGCATAAGAACTTGGTTACAACAAGGGATGCTCAGCCTTATAATCTACGAGGAAATGATGACTTCAGACTGGCAAGATGTAACAGGAGTAGTACTCAAAATAGCTTAATGTACAAAGGATTAAACTTTTTTAATTGTCTTCCACACGCAATTAAGAGTGAGAACAATTTATATGTATTTAAAAGAGAAGTGGTTAAATTTGTAGTCAGTAAGGTGCAGTGAACTTACATATGTCTCTTTTTAATCTGAGTTTATCTGAGTTTATCTGAATTTATTAAAATGTATGTATTTTAAGAGTTTTTTAGTCTAAATAAATTAGAGTTTCGAATTATATATCAACCTAAGATTAAATTTTTTAAATTTAAGAGTTAAGTGATGTAAACTTGGTTGCTAAAAGCTTTATTATGGGCTAATAAAAATAAAATAAAATAAAAATTAAGTGCTTCTTTAGTTTTGATAATACTGGATCATTTTTGGTTGCTATTTTTAATTCATTGAGTATAGCTTCTGTTACAGATAGACATGTAGTGAGAAGATTACAGTTCAGAATAGTTTTTCATATATCAGGTAAAGCAAATCTTGATAAAGGTGCACGAGAAAGTGCGTCGGCAATGTATAAGTGTTTACCTGGTTTATAATTAACTTTTAAATCATATGCTTCGAGCTTGAGCATATTTCGTTGTAGGAGAGAGGAGACTAAAAAGAGGCTTTAAAAATAAGGTTACTAAAGACTTATGGTCAGTTTCGACTGTGACTGTGTGACCATAGTCATACTTGTGAAATTTTGTGCAACCATAAAAGGTTGCGAAAAGTTCCTTTTGAATTTGAGCATAACCCTTCTGTGATTTCTGATGCTTTCCCCCAAGGTACGTTGTCATCTGGTTAAATCTCTAATATTACAGCATTTTTCACACGATTCACTTGTTTTCCCAATACTAGATTCACACTGCTCCAAAAAATTACATGTTGCATTTAACGATTGTGTAAGGTTTGTTTTCGGGCTACGAACATTCGATCATATGTCTCAACTGAATTTTGCACTGCTAGGTTGCGCTATTGAAGTATATCTAAGGCGCAGAGCATTACTCTTCCCATTCAACTCACTTCACAACTCTGAGCCCGCTTACTTGAGGACCATGTATCAACCCTTGAACTCTACCAGAGGTTACAAACTGCTAATTGCACGTTTTCAGACCTCGAATGTGGAATTCATTGCCACACAACATCCAGAAGGCTATCTCGATTGGCACTTCTTGTAAATTTTTTGACATAAGTAGCTTTGCTGTCTTTTCTTTTTATAATGACTCGTACGCGCATATTATTATTTTATTATTATCGTATTTATTCATTCCCATTTGCTATAATTTTTTCGTTTTTTTTTATATGTTTTTTATCTTAATTTTACTTATTTATTCATTATTTACTTGTTATTAGTGTTTATTATTATTATTTTGTTTTTCTTCATCTAATATCATTCGCTGTTTTCCAATTTTTTTGCTGTTGTATTTTTTTAACATATAATTTAGATTTTTTTTTTAATTTTCCCTTGTATTATTGTATTCCACTCAAATTGGTACTAAGAAAAAGATTGTAAATCTTGTAGTATATCTTCCAAATACACAAATATTCTATTCTATTCCGTCAAATAGCAGACCTATAAGCAATTGCTTTTCCGTCCAGTGATATCACAACTCCAAATGCATCTTTAGAGGCATCTGTAATTGACTTGTTACGGTTAATGTATGTGAGTGTGGGACTATTCGTGAGGGTTTATTTTACATTGTTTAATTCCTTATCATGGGTCTCATTCCAATGCCACAATACATCTTTTTAATAATTTTCGTAGGTGACTAGTTTTTGACGACAGATTATCAATATAGCTTCCCAAATAATTTACCATTCCGAGAAATCTCTGTAGATCAGATACTGAATTAGGACGTGGCATTTGGCATATTCCTTCAATTTTCGTTGGATCGGGACGCACTCCATCTTTATTAAAAATATGTCCTAAATATCAAACTTCAGTTAAACTGAATTTAGATTTTGATTTATTTAATTTATGGAGTACTTTCTTAACTCTTTCAAGTATTAGCCTTAATGTAGAGTCATGCTCAGGTTTAGTTCTACTGAAAATTAAAAATTCGTCGATATAAATTATTAAATTTGGAATATCTGAGAATAAGTTCATCATTTTGGTATGACAAATTTCTGGGGCCGCGTTATTCCAAAAGCTAATCGAAGAAATTTGTATTTACCGTAGGGGGTTATGAAAGTGCATAGCTTAGATGAATATTTATCTAGTGGTATTGCCCAGAACCTGGAATTTGCATCCAAAGATGTGAAAACTTTTGCATGACACAGAGTTTTGATATCATCTAATTTTGGGGACTAAGAATGTGAACGCATTATTACTTTATTTAGGTTACGCGGATCAAAGCAAAATCTCAAACTCTAAGATCGTTTTTTAACAATTACGATTGGACTTTGGACTTCTAAATGACACTTTTCTTGGAGACATCCTATGCCATCAAAAACATCTCTGAATTGTTCTATTACACATTTCACTTCACTAACCTCCTTTGCAATTAAATTCATTTCAGTGCACGTCGGTTAGCCTAGTACTGTTTGACAATTAATATCTACGATATAAAACGTTATATAATATAATTATTATTATAAAAGCACTTAATTTTAGATTTACCCATTAAAGGAAGACGTTCTCCACTAAATGTCAATATCGCAGCTGTGGATGGTTGAAAAACTGAAGATTTCAACTGTAGCTGATTGAACTGCGATAAGCTCATTACGTTTGGTTGTGCTCCCGTATCGAGTTGACAAATAACCTTTATGTCGTTGATAAATAATTTGACATTCCATGAACTTGTACTGCTATTAGAGACTATTACAAATCAATGAATCTAAACACAAAGTCTCGTTTGACTGTACCTGATTATTGATTTATTTATTTATTTATTTATTTATATAATTCAGTCTACAGATATCGTCTCCTGCAGACTATGCTAATATAACTTAACTAATTAATATAAATTACCAATTAATATTTTCATAAGTATTCAAACAAACAAGAATACAATAGTATCAAAATCAAATTGAAAAATAAAATGCAACTAAATAAGAGGTAATACTTAGTATCAAAATGAATTAAATAAGCAGGACTACAAGCACTTACAAATTACAATATCTTTAAACTTGGTGCGTTCAATAGTTAGATCCACGTGATTGTCATAAATTTCATTAAAACGACAGGAGCAGTAGGAAATATATTCATGCTGACCATAACCATACCTAGTTTTGCACTTAGAACAAGATGTCTGTGGCATGTGCCTTGTCACCAAACCTCTTATGGTCTGCAAAGTCTTGATTTATGCTGACGATATTAAACTTTTCGCTTAGATTAAATCTTTTAACGATTGTGAACATGTACAGGGTGACCTCCACAAATTTTATGACTGGTGTAAAAGTAATATACTCAATATCGACAAATTTGAGGTTATGACTTTCCACAGGAATCAGAAACCAATCACTTATAATTTTGAGTTCTCGAATTCCTCGATTCGCCGTGTTAATTTTGTCTGTGACTTGAGTGTCAAATGTGACCAAAGATTGAGTTTCGTCTCCCATATAAACTTCATGGTATCAAAGAGTAGTTCTATGCTGGGCTTTATAAAACGTTGGTCCCGAGAGCTCTCGAATTCCACCATTACATTGCATTTTTACACTTGCTTTGTGAGAACCCTTCTTGAATACGCTAGCCAGGTCTGGTCTCTATTGTACGGTATACACACCGACCGTATCGGGTCTGTTCAGCGGAACTTCTTACGATTTGCTCTCAGGCACCTACTCTGGAATGATTCATTAATTCTTCCACCCTATGAGGATCGCTTGAAGCTTTTAAATATGCACTCGTTTGAGAAACGTCGTATGGTTGCCGATGTAACGATTGTGCATCAACTCTTAAACGGAAATATTAATTCTCCATTTGTACTTAACAAAATCCCTTTTCGTGATAGTAGGCACAATTTAAGAAGGCTACCTTTGTTGCATGTTAACTCCTCAAGGTCTAACTTTAACAAGTATGAACCTGTTAATCGCATGTGTATTACTGTTAATAATACGGCTCAGCACTTTGTTCTCGACGTTTCTAAGCATGTTTTAAAAAAACGTCTATATAATATTTAATCTACTTTGCTTAATGTTTTGTGCATGTAATTTTGTCTGGTGTTTGGTTTATGTTTGGTGTAGCATACTAATACTAACACCGACTAAGTGATGAAACGCATGTATTGTTGACCGTATATTTATTAAACGTGTCCATGCAGCAAGCTTGTGTTAAGCTGGTTCTGATAGTCAAATATGTTTTAAAATAACTTCCAAAGTCTTAGAGAGGCTGATGGTAAACAGGTTAAGTTGGCTTCTAGAACAAAAACTGCTTCCGAGGGTTTGAAGGTACAGACCTGGCAGATGAACTACAAACCTTCTGCCGGAATTGGAGCACATCCTAATATCAGCTTTATCTAGAAGCCAACAGAACAGTGTTGCTGTCCACTGATTTAGAAAAGACCTTCGGTAGAACGCCGAAGCACTCCGTCCTCAACCAGCTTATACATAGAATGGAAGGTCGGCACTCGTTTCACCAAGATGGTTAAGTAATTCCTCAGCGAGCAGAATTAAGGTCAGAATAGGAGGTCATTTCCCCTCTACCTATGCCCTGGAAAACGGTTTGCAGCACGGCTCTCCGCTATCTATGCATCTGTTTTCTACTTACATGCACTCCCTGTCTACTCAATTCAGATCTGTGCCAGACATCTCTTACCATATCTACGCAGACAACTTAATCTGCTATGCAACCCTCAACCCACCATTCGCTAACTCAATCCTTGATACTGAGAAAAATCTCGGTCTGGTCTGAACTTAATGGTGTTAAGATTGCCATGAATAAACTAGAAGCCCTACAGGTTTGCAAAAGACGGAGTTGCCGGAAAATCGAACTGTCCTCCGATACTGCTTCCATCCTTCTACAGAATGATCTCAGGATCTCAACTGGAATATACACTTTAACATGGGGGTTGATGATATAAATCGACGTAAAAACCTTCTCAAGGTCATTTGCAGGAAAAATGAGTTACCCCGGTACAAACAGCTATGCAGATAGTCAGAAAGCTGATCATGGACAGGATTGATTACGTGGTTACCATCTACAGATTCTCCACCAAGAAAAATCACAACAAGCTACAGAAGGCAATCGGCGTTTCAGCCAGAACGGCCATTGCTGCTCTACGCGGGAACCCATAGGGAGCCTTTTTATAGAAGGCGGCTTTCTCAATTTTTTAGTTAGAAAAGACCAGCTCTCCGCCAGTTGTAACACCTTACTCCTCCGGCATGTTGTATACACAAGTCGGTGGTTTAGAACAAGAGAAAAAATTGTCTATTTATCGGAAGGAACACAATCGGAAAGAATCTAAATGTCAAATGTCGGGTTACTGAGCACCAGATTCCGTGAGGGGAAGACCCCCTCTCCACAGTGATTACTACAAGGTTCGCACGACGGGACCCAGATGAATGGCCCACTACCTAATCAGCGATGCATCACTTGAGCTCGGCACCAGATCCATGCAGATCTATGCATGATATTGCACACCTCACACCTTAAGGGAATCATTTAATCAGAGCATGACCGATAATATTGCTATCACTATACCCCGATCTTCCACAAGCTCCTGTAAAAGCTGCCGGCTAACCTCTCGGGTTCCGTGGGAGAAAGATCGGTACAGCGAGCGCTTCACTTCAACTAGGGACATTTTTGAATCTCCCACCTAACTACATAGATCTTCATCGCGCACAATCAGGAATCAGCACGACCACGACACGAAATCACACGAGGTAAACACTTTAACCGGAGTTCACTCCATCTCTAACATCATATCTCTTCAATCACAAAAAAAACTCCGTTTGCTAGAAAAAAAGAAGGAAAATCCCACCATAAAAGGCTCAGGCCTAACCAGAGCATCCTGGTGCAAACGGGATCACCTCAACTTCCACCAAAGATCACTCCGACTTATGCCAACCCATGCAAGGCTTCACGATAACGAGAATAATTTTGAATTACATTAGTATTGCGCGGAGCCGCCTTAATGAAATGCCGCCCAACGAGTATGATGTGATGACATATGTATATGGATATAGGTGTTATGTATCTACTGTGTGAAGACTCGTCGACGTTAAGTCCAGTCTATCAGCTGACCGCTTATTCCATGGTAGCTAGGCTGGCAGGCTGGCACGCTAGCACCTCGCCAATTGCAGAGAGTAAGGGGTGGGTGAACCGAAAAGACCTGCACTACCATGTGCCATGAACAAAAAAATTTCGTGCCAATGAAGAAGCGAAATGAGAAATATGTATGTAGGAATATATAAATTAGAAAAGCGGAGTTTTTCCTTTATTTAATAAAAATTGGAACAATATACTTTTATGGCTGATGGATAGTTGTTGATTCCACGATGTACAGCTAAGTACCCTTTTATGATGTTGCTGGTAGAGTCGGCTTTTCTCTTAACCTGTTCTCATCGACGGCTGGTGCAAGAAGAAGTGCGACAGGGTCCAATCATTCCATCGTCCGTCATCATATGAGTGCTGCCAGGTTTTGTCTGTTATTGTATTGTCTCTTAGGAGAATAAATGCTGGGTATTTGGATTCCACATGTATATATATTACACACACTCTGTTAGTTCTGAATGGACTGTACCTCACTTACCTTGGAAAGTATGATGAGGATCCGGTAGTGATGACCCTCGGGTGCCTTTTCCCCGCCTCCCATTGGTATCGCAGAAGAGAAGACAGGAAGAACTCCGGTCGAAGAAGAGAGGCAAGAGAAACGCTTCCTTTAGCAACGACTCATGATTTATTTGCAAGAATACAAGGAAAATATTAAATGTTTTTTTTCCTTATAATCACCCCCGTATACCACATATGCTCTATAATACTGATGTAATACTGGTGTCGCTTATATGAGCCTCTGAGAGTAAACCCAACTGGATGTCTCTACAGAACTGAAATTTCACTACTTGTCCGTGCAATAACGAACCATTCCAGAACAAAACAAAACCTTTAATATGTATTCTTAGTATATAAAAGGCCTTCTAGATGGTTGTAAGCTATTCTCATTAGCCTGAAATAATCTGCGATAGTTGAACTATTCCCGTTGGGATATACTTTACAATGCTTTTTCCCGACCACCCAAAAACCTTACTTTCCTTAAATTAAATTTAAAAGTACGAAAATGTATTGTTATCATCGATATTGTTCACACAATTTTTTTTTACTAGGATTTGCCACGACTGCCATTTGTTGAAACTTTTTTTTCTAATTCAACAATATATATAACCGTGTATGGTTATTAGTATTAGAAATATTCCTTTCGATAATTCAAAAATGTATATAAAAATGTAAATGGTTATTATTATTATTAGAGATCTTTCTGTCGATATTTCAATAAAAATACTTGTAGAGGTAATGCTACATATCACTGCTTTGGTACGAAGATTTTCTACGACGGCCATTTGCTGAGACCGAAAATGTCTACTTCGATAATTAAAAAAAAAATGTATATATTCTGTGAGATCTGTCTCGGACGTTTGAGGAGGGTGCCGTTAAAAACGACAACTCAGTCTTTTACAAATTTCAAACATAAAATTTTTATTAAAATTCATTTGCTTAACTGTGACAGACACGGAATCTGGGAACATATTTTAATTCAAATACTTTCCTAACCAGATAAGATATTCCATCGCAAAGCAATGTCCATTGCACTTGCAATAAACATTGCATCAGCGAATTACTTGGAAATCTTTAGTTAATACGATACCCTAAGTATCGTACGTGCCTTTATGTCATTTTCAATGGCAATTATAATAATATCATACCGCAAGTGTCGTATGTGCGTGGGCTAGTTTCGACCAACGGCATAATTCGTGATCGAAATTGGTCTTCTGCAATCTTACAGAGGACAAGTTTTAATTCTATCTTCAAGAAGTAAAGTACCTCCTTTGTCGGGTTCCGTCGGACTTTTTAGTTTTTATAGTAATACGAAAATACTTTACTTTTAACATAATCTTAATTAATACGTGTAACGGAAAGATCTATAATAATAAAATTAATTAAAACTCTTAACCTAATCACAAAATTTACTTAAAACTTAAAGACTACGACTATAAAGGTTCAATATAAAAATTCAATAACTTCAAATAGATAAAATAAAAATAAAAAACAAATTCAAATTAAAAGTGATGTTTGCGTCTGCTTGCGTCCAAAGAAACTGCCTGTCTCCTTCGTTCCTTTAGTTCTGAAAAAAAAAGAAGAACAGAATTGAATTCACAAGTTGAATGGAGAATTCGGGAATTCTCTACTTACTTCTCAAATTCTCCGGTGTCTTGCAAGTGGAAAAGTAAGTGGAAAAATTATATTGTCTGCCTTTGTTGCGTTTTGTGAAAGTATCTAGGTACCTAGGAATTTCAAATTGAGTTATGTATTCACTGCGTATCCCGGCTATATTGTAAAAAATTATGGAAATGCATGCAATACTTTCAGAGGAACATGGATTTTGTCTCTCAAGGTACCCACTAAAAATTATAAATCACGCGAAAATGATCAATTTGGTCGTCTCCAGTACAGAAGAGATGCTGTAAAATTTTTAAATATACACGGTAAAGTTTGTGTGTAGGATGAAATCGCATCTACATTTTGTCCCCTAATTAAATATGTAATTAATTTTTGAATCCGATAAACGGTTTTGGAAATAACTGTAAAAGAAGTGTAGCAGTCCTTTTTAAGGTGAAGAATTGACCGTTTTTAGTACAAAAATTGACATATTTTCATCTCATCATTGCGAAGAAATTGTAAGTCCTGGAAATTTACTTCCCATAACAAAAATTTTCATAATGGAGTACTAATGGATGTGAAACAAAGAACGGAAGAAATATATGCAAAATATGGAAACTGGGGTGTATATGACCCTAGTGCAAAAAAAGTTTTTTGGCAGTCAAAAGTCAGCTATCACGTTAAAACGATCAAACACAAACTACACCACTCGATTACCCTCTCCTTCCTCTGTTAGTTCTGAATGGACTGTACCTCACTTACCTTGGAAAGTATGATGAGGATCCGGTAGTGATGACCCTCGGGTGCCTTTTCCCCGCCTCCCATTGGTATCGCAGAAGAGAAGACAGGAAGAACTCCGGTCGAAGAAGAGAGGCAAGAGAAACGCTTCCTTTAGCAACGACTCATGATTTATTTGCAAGAATACAAGGAAAATATTAAATGTTTTTTTTCCTTATAATCACCCCCGTATACCACATATGCTCTATAATACTGATGTAATACTGGTGTCGCTTATATGAGCCTCTGAGAGTAAACCCAACTGGATGTCTCTACAGAACTGAAATTTCACTACTTGTCCGTGCAATAACGAACCATTCCAGAACAAAACAAAACCTTTAATATGTATTCTTAGTATATAAAAGGCCTTCTAGATGGTTGTAAGCTATTCTCATTAGCCTGAAATAATCGGCGATAGTTGAACTATTCCCGTTGGGATATACTTTACAATGCTTTTTCCCGACCACCCAAAAACCTTACTTTCCTTAAATTAAATTTAAAAGTACGAAAATGTATTGTTATCATCGATATTGTTCACACAATTTTTTTTTACTAGGATTTGCCACGACTGCCATTTGTTGAAACTTTTTTTTCTAATTCAACAATATATATAACCGTGTATGGTTATTAGTATTAGAAATATTCCTTTCGATAATTCAAAAATGTATATAAAAATGTAAATGGTTATTATTATTATTAGAGATCTTTCTGTCGATATTTCAATAAAAATACTTGTAGAGGTAATGCTACATATCACTGCTTTGGTACGAAGATTTTCTACGACGGCCATTTGCTGAGACCGAAAATGTCTACTTCGATAATTAAAAAAAAAATGTATATATTCTGTGAGATCTGTCTCGGACGTTTGAGGAGGGTGCCGTTAAAAACGACAACTCAGTCTTTTACAAATTTCAAACATAAAATTTTTATTAAAATTCATTTGCTTAACTGTGACAGACACGGAATCTGGGAACATATTTTAATTCAAATACTTTCCTAACCAGATAAGATATTCCATCGCAAAGCAATGTCCATTGCACTTGCAATAAACATTGCATCAGCGAATTACTTGGAAATCTTTAGTTAATACGATACCCTAAGTATCGTACGTGCCTTTATGTCATTTTCAATGGCAATTATAATAATATCATACCGCAAGTGTCGTATGTGCGTGGGCTAGTTTCGACCAACGGCATAATTCGTGATCGAAATTGGTCTTCTGCAATCTTACAGAGGACAAGTTTTAATTCTATCTTCAAGAAGTAAAGTACCTCCTTTGTCGGGTTCCGTCGGACTTTTTAGTTTTTATAGTAATACGAAAATACTTTACTTTTAACATAATCTTAATTAATACGTGTAACGGAAAGATCTATAATAATAAAATTAATTAAAACTCTTAACCTAATCACAAAATTTACTTAAAACTTAAAGACTACGACTATAAAGGTTCAATATAAAAATTCAATAACTTCAAATAGATAAAATAAAAATAAAAAACAAATTCAAATTAAAAGTGATGTTTGCGTCTGCTTGCGTCCAAAGAAACTGCCTGTCTCCTTCGTTCCTTTAGTTCTGAAAAAAAAAAGAAGAACAGAATTGAATTCACAAGTTGAATGGAGAATTCGGGAATTCTCTACTTACTTCTCAAATTCTCCGGTGTCTTGCAAGTGGAAAAGTAAGTGGAAAAATTATATTGTCTGCCTTTGTTGCGTTTTGTGAAAGTATCTAGGTACCTAGGAATTTCAAATTGAGTTATGTATTCACTGCGTATCCCGGCTATATTGTAAAAAATTATGGAAATGCATGCAATACTTTCAGAGGAACATGGATTTTGTCTCTCAAGGTACCCACTAAAAATTATAAATCACGCGAAAATGATCAATTTGGTCGTCTCCAGTACAGAAGAGATGCTGTAAAATTTTTAAATATACACGGTAAAGTTTGTGTGTAGGATGAAATCGCATCTACATTTTGTCCCCTAATTAAATATGTAATTAATTTTTGAATCCGATAAACGGTTTTGGAAATAACTGTAAAAGAAGTGTAGCAGTCCTTTTTAAGGTGAAGAATTGACCGTTTTTAGTACAAAAATTGACATATTTTCATCTCATCATTGCGAAGAAATGGTAAGTCCTGGAAATTTACTTCCCATAACAAAAATTTTCATAATGGAGTACTAATGGATGTGAAACAAAGAACGGAAGAAATATATGCAAAATATGGAAACTGGGGTGTATATGACCCTAGTGCAAAAAAAGTTTTTTGGCAGTCAAAAGTCAGCTATCACGTTAAAACGATCAAACACAAACTACACCACTCGATTACCCTCTCCTTCCTCTGTTAGTTCTGAATGGACTGTACCTCACTTACCTTGGAAAGTATGATGAGGATCCGGTAGTGATGACCCTCGGGTGCCTTTTCCCCGCCTCCCATTGGTATCGCAGAAGAGAAGACAGGAAGAACTCCGGTCGAAGAAGAGAGGCAAGAGAAACGCTTCCTTTAGCAACGACTCATGATTTATTTGCAAGAATACAAGGAAAATATTAAATGTTTTTTTTCCTTATAATCACCCCCGTATACCACATATGCTCTATAATACTGATGTAATACTGGTGTCGCTTATATGAGCCTCTGAGAGTAAACCCAACTGGATGTCTCTACAGAACTGAAATTTCACTACTTGTCCGTGCAATAACGAACCATTCCAGAACAAAACAAAACCTTTAATATGTATTCTTAGTATATAAAAGGCCTTCTAGATGGTTGTAAGCTATTCTCATTAGCCTGAAATAATCTGCGATAGTTGAACTATTCCCGTTAGGATATACTTTACAATGCTTTTTCCCGACCACCCAAAAACCTTACTTTCCTTAAATTAAATTTAAAAGTACGAAAATGTATTGTTATCACCGATATTGTTCACACAATTTTTTTTTACTAGGATTTGCCACGACTGCCATTTGTTGAAACTTGTTTTTCTAATTCAACAATATATATAACCGTGTATGGTTATTAGTATTAGAAATATTCCTTTCGATAATTCAAAAATGTATATAAAAATGTAAATGGTTATTATTATTATTAGAGATCTTTCTGTCGATATTTCAATAAAAATACTTGTAGAGGTAATGCTACATATCACTGCTTTGGTACGAAGATTTTCTACGACGGCCATTTGCTGAGACCGAAAATGTCTACTTCGATAATTAAAAAAAAAATGTATATACATATATGGTTTATTATTATTAATAAAAATCATTCCTTCTGTGAGATCTGTCTCGGACGTTTGAGAAGGGTGCCGTTAAAAACGACAACTCAGTCTTTTACAAATTTCAAACATAAAATTTTTATTAAAATTCATTTGCTTAACTGTGACAGACACGGAATCTGGGAACATATTTTAATTCAAATACTTTCCTAACCAGATAAGATATTCCATCGCAAAGCAATGTCCATTGCACTTTCAATAAACATTGCATCAGCGAATTACTTGGAAATCTTTAGTTAATACGATACCCTAAGTATCGTACGTGCCTTTATGTCATTTTCAATGGCAATTATAATAATATCATACCGCAAGTGTCGTATGTGCGTGGGCTAGTTTCGACCAACGGCATAATTCGTGATCGAAATTGGTCTTCTGCAATCTTACAGAGGACAAGTTTTAATTCTATCTTCAAGAAGTAAAGTACCTCCTTTGTCGGGTTCTGTCGGACTTTTTAGTTTTTATAGTAATACGAAAATACTTTACTTTTAACATAATCTTAATTAATACGTGTAACGGAAAGATCTATAATAATAAAATTAATTAAAACTCTTAACCTAATCACAAAATTTACTTAAAACTTAAAGACTACGACTATAAAGGTTCAATATAAAAATTCAATAACTTCAAATAGATAAAATAAAAATAAAAAACAAATTCAAATTAAAAGTGATGTTTGCGTCTGCTTGCGTCCAAAGAAACTGCCTGTCTCCTTCGTTCCTTTAGTTCTGAAAAAAAAGAAGAACAGAATTGAATTCACAAGTTGAATGGAGAATTCGGGAATTCTCTACTTACTTCTCAAATTCTCCGGTGTCTTGCAAGTGGAAAAGTAAGTGGAAAAATTATATTGTCTGCCTTTGTTGCGTTTTGTGAAAGTATCTAGGTACCTAGGAATTTCAAATTGAGTTATGTATTCACTGCGTATCCCGGCTATATTGTAAAAAATTATGGAAATGCATGCAATACTTTCAGAGGAACATGGATTTTGTCTCTCAAGGTACCCACTAAAAATTATAAACCACGCGAAAATGATCAATTTGGTCGTCTCCAGTACAGAAGAGATGCTGTAAAATTTTTAAATATACACGGTAAAGTTTGTGTGTAGGATGAAATCGCATCTACATTTTGTCCCCTAATTAAATATGTAATTAATTTTTGAATCCGATAAACGGTTTTGGAAATAACTGTAAAAGAAGTGTAGCAGTCCTTTTTAAGGTGAAGAATTGACCGTTTTTGGTACAAAAATTGACATATTTTCATCTCATCATTGCGAAGAAATGGTAAGTCCTGGAAATTTACTTCCCATAACAAAAATTTTCATAATGGAGTACTAATGGATGTGAAACAAAGAACGGAAGAAATATATGCAAAATATGGAAACTGGGGTGTATATGACCCTAGTGCAAAAAAAGTTTTTTGGCAGTCAAAAGTCAGCTATCACGTTAAAACGATCAAAGACAAACTACACCACTCGATTACCCTCTCCTTCCTCTTTAATTTGGTACCAAACATGACCCCCAAAACACCCTCCACCGAAAATTGTTCATCTATATTTTTGCACTCTAAACCCTTAATTCATCAGAAAAGACCCCAATACTCTAGAGCCCTCCTACAGAGAGTTAGGCGCCCGTGAATATTGCGACAATAATATTTACCGCCGAGGCCGCTCAAATCTGCAAATTACCGTTAATCGAAATAAAATATAGCCTATAATACCCATGCATATCTAATTACCAAAGTGAATTCTTATTTTTTTTATTGGGCTTACAGATCCTGAGCCCCTGCGAATTATTGCAGCTCCTGATATTGTCTTTAACTTTTTTTTAATTTCCGTTAATAAGCTCCCATTTTTACCCCGCACTCTCCCCGCCTCATTTCCTCCTCCTATCTTGTTCGCCCTGAGCTCCCATTTTTTCTGATACCACATACATTCTCCTTCTTCTCTCCATTCTCTCGTTATCCCGGAAAAAACTCGAGAAAACCTACCCTCATACATCCCTCAAAAACTACCCCTACAAAAAATAAATTTCAATTTATTTCGACAGTGGAAGGCAGATGTACCTCAAATATGAAAAAAAGTCCAACCCTCTACAACAAAAAGTGATACCCTTAATCGTCCCAGGCGATTCGCACTCTTTCACATTTCTTACGTCTTCCCTAATTCTCCAACCATGTTAGTGAATTGGGAATGGAGAATTAGGGAATTAGGAATTCTAAGAAAACGAAATTCTCATCTCCCAAATTCTCCGTGTTACAGAATCTGGCCCCAGAAATCTTAATTATTGTTTTGTTTTGCAAGCGGACCTAAACGCCACAGAGTGTTCGCTCAAGTTTTTTTTTTGTTTAGGTGAGGTGGAATTACCTTCTCGTGGTAGGAGTGATTTATTTAGCTAATTTTTTTATATCAGGTGACACAGATTCGATCTGTACTGTGAAGTGTGTGATTACACTGGTACATGAATCAACAATAAAGACAAAAACGGCTAGGAAACGAGCCGCATCTTAGCATAAACCAGGCCTTGCTTTGCTTGGGAGCCCAAAGCTTTTTTCAGGAGATTTTCGGTATACCAGTTGAGGAGACGAGAGCCGCCTAACTCCATCCGGGATTAGAGGAAAAAAATCAAATAACCTAATAGTCAACGGGAGGAGATAGGGAGAAGGTGGAGAAACAAAGCACTATACACAAGATAAAAACAAGAAAATCTCCCTTTTCTTTTTTCCACAGCGTTAATCACCAGGTTGCTGAAGCGCTTCATTAATACATATGTAAGTACCAACACCGTTTTTCATCAAGTCATATTTTGTCGTGATAGTGTAGTGTTGCAAAAAGAAAAATAAATCCAAAAGCTCTGTTTCTCTGGTCTTCTCATATTTCGCTTGAAGTCCACATTGTCAATTATAGTCAATTAGATTTGAGTATATCCATAATAAACATTTTTTTTTGTAATAGTGTAAAAATTTTTTGTTTTCTTTATTTTATTTATGCTTATGTCCTATGTCCATATCGTAAGATTTCTTTCCTACGGAGATTATCAATCATCGGGCTTACTAGGGTAAGAACTTTGTCTTTATGGTATAAAACTTAATTTTCTTTATATGTTTGCACAACATAGTGGGCTACATCTAAATTGGTAGCTAAATGGTTGCGTAATAGCACCTTTGTAGTGGTTTTTTTTCTAGTATACCTATTAATATCGCAATGGGGTTTTCTTTAGTGATCTACTTTTTTTTCATGTAGATACATAGACTAGATAGTAGCGTAATGTCTTTGGTTATATGAATTTTACTTGTTTTTTTTTCTCCTTTTATTTCTTTAATATATAGACATAAATATTAGTATACTAACGAAATGGATTTCTTTATCAATTTTTTTTATATTGATACATAGATTAGTTTAATGACGTAGTGAATTTTGTTTCCCTAGCGATCTTAGTATTTTTTTTTGTTTTTTTCTTGTGTTTCTTTTATATATACATACATATATATATATGATATATATATATATTACCATCACAGGGATGCATAGATAACTACTATTATAGATGGCACAAGAACTAGATGCCGCATTCAGTACCAAAAAAAGTATACAAAAATTATATGGCTGGGTGGTCCATTCCGGAATGGACCACAACATTTGAAATGATGTGTATGTCGAGTGATTCATATTTGTTCGTATCTAAGGTGTTGAGGAGGTCGATCAAACGAATACAAAGCTGCTGTTAAAAAAAACGTTTGCTCTCGGCATACTCCAAACCGTGTTGTGGTTCATTCCAGAATGCACTACCCATTTCACAACCTGTATATTCTGCTCTAGCATGCCATGCGACATCTAGTTCTTGGGCCATCTATGCTACTATCCATATATGTTCGTGTAGTAGCATAAACCCTTAAACTATTTTTTTGTGCGTGTTATGTAAAATAAATAAAAACATGGCAATGGGGTAAGTATCTGTTTTTCATTTGGTGCCGGGTTTGGTTGGGGTTCTGGGGAAGGTAGAGATGCCAGGAGGATGATGTAGTTGGCAATCTTTCCTATCAGTTTGGTGGGCAGGTCAGTGGGATAAGTGGTCCAGAGCGGCACATTACTCATAGTCGTGTGTTTATTCCTATCCTTCAGTGGTACAGTAATAGGTGGTTGAACAGCGAGCAAGAACCAACCCCAGCCCTGAGCTCGAGCCGGCAAGAATTCTTTACCGTGCTCGCCGAAAGGTCAACCTCCATTGTCCTACAGTAACATCGAAAGGGACAAAAAGTAGCCATGACCACTCATTTGTCTGGCTGTGTTAGACGGTCGAGAAGCGGCCACGCTCAGAACTAGATATGACTGGCTAACCGGTTACAAATATGGCGCCCAGTTTCAAGCATAATTTTCTACAGCATTACAAACGAGTGTGTTTTTTGTTGCTGTTTAATTTTACGAGTTAAGATCTCAACTGAACATAGTTGCACTACAATCACAGCGTCAATCTTACAGATTTGTTCGGGTTATAGACTAACTCTGGCTTTATTACCGCTTTTGCATTCTTAAGTGCTCGTGACAATGCTTTCGCTAAATGGTTAGGATATTCCTCACTGCAGGTTTCGCCCTTATGTTCGATTGGTATTAGCGACATTTAGTTATTTTGTAAAACCCTCGTTAGAGAAATATATTCTTAATTTTCATTTATACATTTATTTTTATTTTTTGATTTTGATTGGCAACATTTCCGTCGAGTTGTTGATATATTACCCTTGAAGGTTTCCTTCCTTGAGGTTTGATATTTGTTGTCGTTTGTTAAATAATAACTTCTTTCAAATTATCCAATCGTATGATCCGCATGGCGGGCTGTTAGATTGACCAAATTAGTATTCTCTATTAGCCCTGCTGGTGGAGATGATAGCGTTTATGGAACTTTTCATTTACATAGAAGAAAACTTGGACCCTCACCACTGACTCATCAAACCTTTAAAACCTGAACTAAATAAACCGTGCCACTAAACGAAGAAATATTAACCGCTATTCAATTCAGGAAATCTATTTTTTTTATCGAGCTACTCTTTATATATACAGGGTGTCCCGTAAGTCGACGTCAAGCCGGAATCGGGTGATAGACCAAATCATAACAGTTACCAGAAAAATATAAAAAAATCTAAGTCATGTATTTTTCAAATTATAGACATTTCTTTTGTTTTCGAGAAAATGTACACCTTGTGATGGTTTTTTAGCTCCTGATGCTACAAATCTTTACTTTTTTTTCAATTTCATTTTTCTTATGTAATCCCGAATAGTGCTTATGTAACCTGTTGCTTTAAATTCTAAGCCAACTGCTCCAGCTTGGAAGAAAATGTCACATTTTCCCGAACCAAGAATAGAAAATTAATATTTCACCCAACTTTAACTGACTGTAAAGAAAAAAAATGTACTACGCCAGTTTGCAAGTAACTTTAAGAGTTGACGCATTTAATAAATAAGGATTCTAAAATCTACTAAAAATGATTGTAGTATACCCAAAGCTTGCCGTAAGACCGTAAGTTTAAGATTCTAGTTTGAGTGAGACGGAGAGTCATTACATGAAGTGTTAGTGAAACAGATAGTGACGCATAGTGCTAAATCTTGCTAGGCATTCAATGAATGCTATGAAAATTCATAGCTAAATAAGTCAATCTGAAATTGACCCAGTTTGCAACTAAGTCTGCAGCTCGAGAATTGAATGGAAAAAACTCTTTATGCAAACGAAAAATCTTTGAAAAAAGAAATATCATTACAATACGTAGTTTTTCGCCTCATATAACTCACACTTAAAATTTATTTTAAGTCTATACAGGGTGTTTCCCACTAGGAGGTCAGTAGTGCGGGAGGTCATAGTACTCACTTAGACGAACCAAAAATTGTATGGCTGTTGGGGGGGGGGGGGGGGGGGGGGGGGGGGGGATTTACAGGGTGATTAAGAAAAAAGCCAGTTTTTCAAAAAACACCCTGTATCTTATAAACTACAGGGTGTACGGTCACACTTGTCATTGTATGCAGAACTTCATGGCCTCTCCAACGACTGTTCAACTACCTCCACACCCCTCTCCAATCATGAATTATAGTTGTCTAAACTAAAAATTTCGGATTTTCTTACCTTTTTTTTTTAATTTAACCTCTATTATTTTTGCAAAAAGGTCGTTGGCATAAATTTTTTTTATAAAAACTGTAAGCTGCAGACTCTCCTCTTTAATATGACCTATTACACCCAATGTACTATCTGAAGCCCTTTAAGAGTTATTAGCTCTAAACCTATTCTCAAACCTATTTTCAAACCTATTATCAACGATAATTTGTTTCCTTAGCACGTCATTTACAAAAATATCGTCTAATTTCGGTGTGACCTGAATAGGTTATGAGTTAATAACTGTTTAACGGCTACAGTTAACACATAGGGTGTAATAGGTCAACTTAAAGAGGAGAGTCTACAGTTTATAGTTTTTATAAAAAAAAAGTTATGTTAACGACCTTTTTTCAAAAATAATAGAGGTTAATTAAAAAAAAAGGTAAGAAAATCCGAAATTTTTAGTTTAGACAACCATAATTCATGATTGGAGAGGGGTGTGGAGGTGGTTGAGCAGTCGTTGGAAAGGCCATGAAGTTCTGCATGAGCACAATGAGCTCTTAAGTGTGACCGTACACCCTGTAGTTTATAAGATACAGGGTGTTTTGTGAAAAACTGTTTTTTTTCTTAATCACCCTGTAACTCCTAAACGGTTGATATGCCCCCCCCCCCTCCATCCATACAATTGTTGGTTCGTCTAAGTGAGTACTATCACCTCCCTCTCTACTGACCTCCTAGTGGGAAACACCCTGTATATGAGGTCAGCTTGGGTGTTTGCTTTAGCTTATACGGCAGGCCGGAACCAAGCCGTACTGACGATTATACGGTTCCTGCTTATATGAAACGCCCTCTTTTTGCAATGAAATTTCTTTTTTCAAAGATTTTTCGTTTGCATAAAGAGTTTTTCCACTCAATTCTCGAGCTGAAGACTTAGCAGCAAGATGGGTCAATTTCAGATTGACTTATTTCGCTATGAATTTTCATAGCAGAACTCTCTTAAAACTACAGTCGTTCGATTTCGAGATCTGTTATGGTCGTAGCATATTGCATATAGCAATATGCTACACAAAGTACTGAAGCAAGCGTGTAAGCTGGCCGCGACGAGCGGAAAATTAAAACGCACCCCGACCGAGAGAATTGCGTTTCCTCAAGCTTGGTGTGACATGTTGACGTGAAAGAAAAGAAGAAGACACTTATCTGTCGTGTCAAAATCGTACACACAGCCACATCGAGGAATTAATCAGGAAAACTTTCCGTAGCCATCGACGAGACAAAAAATCCTGTAAGTAAATTTAGAATATTTCTCAGTTCGCATACTGATCTAGTTTCAAATAATCTAGTTATTTTGCAACCATCCCGCACCAGGAAAGAAATCATCGGACCTCCGGCAACAGAGAAGTTGCTCGCGGTCATTTTAAGAGTTCTCTTGTTTAAAGAAGCAGGAAGGTATAGTGAAGAAAATTTTGGTGGAGCACACAAAGGTAAAGGAAGAAAAACGGATGTAAATTACGACGGGTAGAAAATAAAATAAAAAAGGTTTTACAGATTGCTTGGAAGGCCTCTCTGACCTTAGCAAGCTAGCTTACCTGATAGACCTAAAATCAGCACACTACTCTGACCCTGCTCACGTAGGTTGGAAAGACAGAATCTCTGCTACACCAGCCTAGTATCATAACCTGCAAGTCACTGAACTGCACATTTTCATTCGTATTGAAGGAGGTGATGATAACGATCTATCCGATATCTCCAGTTGGAAACTCTGGATTCCTCAAGTGCTCACCAAAGATTTGATTAGAAGGGAGCACGAGAGTTCCACTGCAGCTCATGGCGGAATCCATAAAACCCTCGACAGAGTCAGCAGATATTATTTCTGGCCAGGCATGCGTCAACATTCCGTGCATATATCTTACAATGCGATGCCTGCAAACAAACCAAAGCTCCAAATTGTAGGCTAAGGCCCAAAATGGGTAACTGCATTGAGGTAGAAGGACCATGGCAGAGTTAGTCCGTTACTCTGTATATCGTGCACCGTCACTAGCTGTCAGTGAGTACGTTTAGGTCGCAGCTATTTAGAACTAGTTTTACGTAAGTCGACTTACGTAGGACTAATCCAGCTGCCGTTTAGTCCACTCGTATTAAAGCTTTGACAGTTGCCAAATTTGTCAGATCTGCCTACTTCTTCACGAGAAAAATGACAAATAATATTTTAATTGTGTGCATGCGGTCTGCACAAGAGAATAGAGCATAAGAAAAAAATAAAATTTTCCAAATTTTTAATTTTTTTACCATCCATTACAGACGGAATACTTTCTTCAATAAGTCAAAAGTCTATAACAGAATTTGTCCTTCCCTCTGACCAGTCGCACGTTTGTCCTTCTTAATTCCACTCATTTTTATTAAAACAAAATAACAATTCTCTCTATGAATGAATATAACGCATTCAAGTTTGTAAACAATTCCTTATCTGAGGTTTATGTCTACGTTTAATACTAATTTTGTAGGTCAATACCGCATCCAATACCGGATTTAAGTAGGACTAATTTTTCGTAATGCGGCATGTTTACACCACTTCATATTAGTTCTACGTAAGTCGACTTACGTAAAACTAGTTCTAAATGGCATGGTCTAAACGGGCTCAGTGATGCAGGTACGGCATTTTGCTTCATGCAGCATTCTGCGACCATAACAACATCCGGTAGCATCGACAGCATTTTTACAATACGCATAAAAGCTTGCAATATAATAAATATTCACACCTTCGCTCGTTTATGTCAGGATAATTGCATTCGCTTATCTTGTAACATGAATACGATATCACGTTCAGAAGTTATATATAAATAAAAAGCTAATTTATTTTTCAATATCTTATTGTGTTTTATTTTTTTCCAATGTTGTAATTTTACTTAACTCGCGCACAGTAGAACGTATGCAGGCTTTTTATTGCAAATTGGCAAATGTTTGCGGCCACTTAATTGATGATGCTATTTTTTTTTATTTATTAAAGGCTTCACTCTTTATTTTCAACTTTGTTTCAAAAAATCATTTTATAGGGTTTAAAATTATAAATTGAAAGAGGATTGGGAAGAGCTTTCGGCTGTATAGAAAATGCTTATGCATGGTTTTCAGATGCTATTGATCGGCCTATATTCAATGGTACCCTTCCCTAGCGATTCATTGACAAAACGTTTTGGCTAACAAACGCTTTCTTATATAATGATTCATCAATTTAATTCATCAACCCCTGCTTTTGTAGCTGAATAATAATTGACATATCTATATATATTTGTCTTTCCATTTTCTTTAACTTTTACATTTAAATGCAGTTTTATTTTACAGCAAGAACTAGTGGAGATGGAATGGAACAAGAGGCAATTTCAAAGAACGAAATCAAAAATGTTCCTTTCGTACAGATACCAACGGATGATAAAACTCATTTGAATTTAAAACAAAAGAAATTATCATTAAGTGCCAATACAGCCCTTTGCCAACAAAAACTTCTCATAAAAGACCATGCGCCCACATTGTTAGCAGAAAAAGTTTCCAAGGGGAATGTTCATTATTTAATTCCCAAACTTATTCCATCTAGAAAAGCAATCCAACAGCATAGAAATGACCGGAAACCGAGATTTGTACCATTCGAGCCATACAAGTGTGCAGTTAAGCCAATAATTGCACCTAAAAAACCGAACAAAGCTAAAAAGAACAAAAATAATTTAGATATAAATGTTTTGGTGTCGCAAATGTCAAATATGAAAACATCAGAGATGAAAGCAGTCACTGTTTCAGAGACTCTAGAGGAGATGACAGATTTTGAAAAAGAGAAGGAAAATTTCATTAAAGAAATTGAGAAATTAAAAGAAGAACGGGATTATGTTCAAGGGCAATACAAATTTCAAGTCCAAGTAAACTCTGAGCTGAAAAATTTACTTGTTGCTGCGGTGGGCGAAGATATGCAGACTAAAGTTAACGTTTTGACGGAAGATAAATTACAATTGGCCCGAGCCCTTCTAGACACAGCAAACAATCTTTCAACTCATACGGTAATCGTTAATTAAGTAACGTCAAAATTATCTTCTCAAACCTACTTTTTTTTTTTTTAGGAACAAATAGAATTTTTAGCAGGGCAATGTGAAGTGTGGCGTAGCAAGTTCTTGGCAACTAGTGTAATGGTCGAAGAGCTTGCACGATGGAAAGCAGATTTAACTCATAAGAATATCCTTCTTTCCAAATCAAGCAAGCGTATGTTGCAGTTAACAGCTCAAATTAGAGAAATGCAAATAGATTTGCTAAAAAATTTGAAATTCTTGGCTAAGCTAAAGCAATTGAATTTGCCGTCTGGAGACATAGTCAGTTTAACTTCGGAATGCCTTAATATATTGCAACAAATGGTTCTTTACTCTGGAATCGGAATGCCTGAAAATTTAATTATGACGAATTTAGAAACTTTAACAGAAGCAGAAAAGGATACAATCGAAGTAAGTTTATATCAGACTAAATTTGATTTGATTCCTAATCATGATTATTGCAGGCTCTAGAGTATGTTAGTCAACCTTTAATATCAACTGACGAAGCTTTTAAGGCTATTGTAGGTCAAGCCTTTTCCACTAAAACAAGGGATAATATTCCACAAACCCAGAATTTATCAACCGATAATAAAAATTCATAACTGATTGCCTGTTATAATTTTTGGAGATACATTTTTGTAATAATTTATTTTCTAGCGCAATAAATAAGAATATTTTGTTAAATAATCACTTTCAATGATTTAAAATTCATTCTACTCTTAATATAGTGCAATTATCCTAAACTATTTGCATATCGAAAAAAAAACAAATACGCACTATAATTTCAAATTCAAATTCAAAAATTCCTTTATTGAAAAACCTTAAGCCTAAACTTAAGCCTATAACAATAAAGTTTCTGGCCCACGGCGTCGAGGCCCTCCGGGCTCTGCCAGTTGTAATTGGTGTAGTCTGACCCGTGAATACAATTTTATATCTATTTCTAAAACTAAGTATATTACAAGATTCGTGTTTCTATTCTTAAATCTAAAGGTAAATAAAAAATAAATTCAATTATACAATTCATAATATTACGACTAGCTTGCTTCTGTGGTAGAGATGTAATTTAATGAAACCTAACATCGAACTTCAAGAATCTTGGTGTATTAGTATGGCTTTGATTTTATTAAATAAACTCTGCGTTTATATCTAATTCTAAATCTAACTCTAGTGTTTGTTTGTCCGTTATAGTCTAGTGGTTAACCCATTTGTTGTCATATAGTCTTTGAGTGCAGGGAGTAGTGCGTTCGTGTCCTCTGTAGTGTATTTGAGGAGTTCTGTTGGTCCTGCCGTAGTGCCTCTTTCGTCTAGTAGTCTAGGTAGTTCTCCGCACTCATGAAAAATGTGATCTGCTGTAATAGGTGGTGAGTTTGCGCAGAAGTTGCAAGTGGGACACGATTGCTTTCGGAAGAGGTGTTCTTTCGTGGCCAGGAAGTGGCCCAGCCTGACTGGCCATCTCGATCATAGTTCGTCGTGGCAGATGGAACATTGCTGGTGTTTTTACTTCCCTGTGGTGGCTTGCCAGGACGTGGTTAGAATTATTCCACGCCAGTTGTCTGCTTGCGTCTCGAAGCCGTTTGTAGTGTGAGATAGCGGCTCTAAAGGCTGGAGGAGAGATGGGGGGCTCCTCGCTCGCAGCTGTGCGTTTAGCCATGCAGTCCGCTTTTTCGTTTCCTGGTATGCCTACATGGCCAGGACACCAGGCGATCCAGATTCTGCATTTTGTAACGTGGTTCTGACGTTTACCGCCAAGGTGTTTTTGTTTTCGTGGCTTTGAATGGCCTTGATTGCCGCCAGGCTATCGGAAAAGATCGCCGTGGTGCCCTCTTGGTTGGCTGCCCACCTGGCTGTCTCCCAGATTGCTATGAGTTCGGCCGTGTAGACATTGCACCAGTCAGGTAGCTTGTGACAGATTTGTGCCTGTCTGGTTTCATTCGCTGCTGTGACCGCCATTGCTACCGCAGAGTCCGCCTTGGACGCGTCTGTATAGAATATTCTGTCCGCTTGTAGTCTGTTTATGGTCTCGTTGTAGATTTGTCTTTTGCTGTCGTTGTTTATGTCTTTATATTGTTGTTCATTACAGGTTAATAAATGCTTTTCGCTGGAATTTGTTATGAATAATACAATTTCCAATCTATTAAACTAAACTTATATTTATGTAGCTTGAAATATGCGTATTTGGAAGCTAAAAAAGTGCATTTTAGTTTTTTTATGGATAAACAGCGTTACTGTTTTACATTTTTATACCCTAGATGATGAAATCATAGACTATATTAAGTTTGTCATTCCGTTTGTAACGCATAGAAATAATGATGGTAGAGCCACCCATGCATAATATTAAAAGCTGATGTATTTTAAGTTCTCGGGTGTTATAAACCTTTATTGGCTTAATTAAATTGAATGTTTCATTAATCACTGACTGCTACACCCGAGAACTTAAAATACATCAGTTCAAAAAACAACAGTCGAGCATCACAAGAATATATGATATTAAGGGCCGTATTCACCAAGCCATTTAATTGAAATTTAATTTAATTTCTGTTTTAGTACTCCCGTTAGAGAGGGTTAGGGCTCACTTAAATTAAAATTAAAGTTATATATGCGTTATTATAACATAAAATAGGCCAAATTAAATTTTAAGTGTGCTCTAACCCTCTCTTACAGGAGTACTAAAACAGAAATTAAATTAAATTTCAATTAAATGGCTTGGTGAATACGGCCCTAAAAGTTATTTTGATTTTGGCATGTCCGTCCGAACTCTGGATAGCTCTGGAACGCGTTTACATAGAACGCTGAAATTTTCCAGACGGGCTTTTAAAAAAATGTAGATTTAAGTTCGAAAATGAGACAAATCGGGCAACTCTTTCGTAGGGTTGCCATACAAAAATTTCATTTTTCGAGAGCTGAAATTTTGTACACGGAGCTGTTATAAAAATGATAAATGAAATTTCACTAAACCGGGAGCCCCTTTTTTGGTGTTGCCATAAAACAGTTTAGGTATTTTACGCATAATGTGAAAACGATCAGTTCTATGTAGATGTTTTTATTGTTGTTATATACATAAAAACCTGAAAAAGGGGCATAAAATAGGAATATACAAATTTTCATCATCTCCAGCAAATGTTGGTAAATTTTCATATAAGCTAATCATGCTTAAAACATGATTAGCTTATCTTCTAAATAGACGAAGAAATTGCGTCAGCAATTACGTCAGCAATTTCTTCACAGTCTTTAAATGGAAAAATAAAAATATTCACACAAAACGACTTAGGAAAAATAATAGTTTCTTCTTTCACCCAAGTCATTTTCGCTTAAAAAACTCCATTGCCTTCAGCAAAATTTTTCAGTAGAAATAATTAAATTAAAACAATAAATCAAAAGACAAATCGTATCTTCAGTACGATTTGTCGCGAAAAATGCAATATGTATGTACATATGTACATACATATTACGAAAAGACCTTTCGCGATAAGAAATGCGCGCCGTATAAGTGGCTGATATTTATAAAAACATCAAATTACATTTTTTCAAGCCACCCTTGAAAAACGTCGCATGGTACCCGATGTAACTTTTGTTCATCAACTCTTAAACGCGAATATTGATTCTCCCCTGCTACTTAGCAAAATCTCTTTCGGTGATAGTGGGCACAATTTGAGAAGGTTACCTCTGTTTCATGTTAACTCCGCAAGAGCCAACTTTAATATGTATGAACCCATCAATCGCATGTGCATTGTTGTTAATATTAAGGCTGAGCATTTTGTCGTTGACATTTCCAAGCATGTTTTAAAAAAACGTCTATATAATAATTAATTTTTTGTTTCCATGCCGCATTGCATGTCATCTCATTCGGTGTTTGGTCTATGTTTAGTTTAACATACTAATACTAACACCGACTAAATAAGTGATGAAACGCATGTATTGTTGACCGTTTATTTATTAAACTTTTCCATGCAGCGAGCTTGTGTTAAGCTGGTTCTGATAGCCATTATATACAAGGATTTTGCTAGTGATGATTCGTCTGAAATTTGCGTAATAGCAACTTCAGTCATGAACGATTTTCATAACGTTTCATTCACTATCCCTACAATTGCACAAGAGGATATACTTGATCATATTAATGGGCTTCCTTATGATTTCATAATGGGTCTTGATGGGATCCCTCCAGCCTTATTTAAGTCGTGCTGGTTTGCCCTGGTAGCTCCGATGAGATTTTTTTTTCTCCAAAAAACGCTCGAACGTGATTGTTTCCCTCAGCTGTGGAAAAATTCTTTTATCATACCTCTCAAGAAAAAAAAATGTAGACTTTAGTAAGGCGTTCGCAAGTTATCTCACTCCGTGATACTCTTTCAAATGGAAAAGTATGGGCTTCCTCATTTTTTATCCTTAAATGGAAGGTGTCTTACTTAGATAAAAGAACATATCAAATCTTATTTTAACATTCCATCTCTAGAGTCTTGAAGGCTTCATCCGGCGTACCTCAAGGGAGTTACTTGGGCCCGCTGTTTTTTATTCTATCTATTGACGACATTCAGTACGTTGACATGAATACTTGAGTACTTGACTTGAAATCCATTTGAAACTCAAATAGGGTTTTTGGTTGAATTAATTCCAATTACTTGACACATTTTACAGGTTTTGTACATAAGTACGAATTTTTGGATTAATATTTTGAGAAAATTGCTAAAAATCTTCCTCTTGTTTCTTTTTGCCATTTCATAGCTCGTAGACATGAAAAAGGTTGACGCACTCTTGATTCATTCATTTATGCTCGTGTGATGTCTGTGCTTTGAAGTTTAAAAACGAATCTCTGTGCACATGTGATTTTCTTGACAAAATAATCAACGATCCGGGCTCATATTTATAGGCTATGAAAAACTATTATATTTCCATAATAATAATAATACCGTATGTATTTATAATATGTATGGTATTTTATATAAATGATATTAAATTGTTTATATTAAAAACGAACAAGGAAAACACCAAACGCAAAGCAATACTGAGCCATAAGGTTAAAATGTAAAAACGATGTTATGTTTGTTATGGTCGTAGCGTATTGCATAAAGCAATATGCTACACTGAGAAATACTGTAACATGTATGCCGGCCTGTGGAAACCGACAGCTGAACACACCCCAAACTCGACGAATGAGCTCGGTGTGGCATGCTGGTTGTGACAAGGAAGAAGAAGACAATATTCTCGGTCGTGACAAAATCTTCTCAAGTGGAAACATCAAGGAGTTGATAAAAGAAGAATTCCGCAGTCATCGGCGAGGAAATAAATCTTGAGGAAAATTTTCCCCATTACCCTAAAGATATATTCGAAAGTACTTCAGGTTGAATCTGTGAAGCATAAGCAACTGCTTGGAGATGACATAGTTCCTGAATTAAATGCAATATTACATTAAGAACCGATGGATAAGTTGCGGAATGTCACATAATTTAATTGGGTGCCTTAAAGATCGCATCGATGAATTGGTCGCTGATCGACCGGATATTGCGCTACTATCGTCAGTAGAGGTTGCTCTAAACGTAGAAACACTTACCATTAGTGATAATTCTGGAAGCCCGGGTGTCCTGACGGACAATTCTCCTAATACTTATTCAACAGAATATGGTCAGAAGGTCAATTATCAACAATTAAGTACCGTGAATCCTTCCGGAAATATTATTAAAGATTTGTCCAGTTTTCCGTCATGTTGTGCCAGTATACTGAAAGCAAGGGGTCTCTGAAAGTAATACAAATTGAAGCGGTGTAAATACAGAGAAACTATAGGAAACTATAGTCAGTATATATACAGCATATACTTGTGTAGAAAATTTTCTTATATGTATAAATAAGATTTCTTATAGGATAATCATAAGTAGCCTCAGCCTGTAAGTAAGACTTTAAGGTCTACTTCTTCTTTAACGATAGAAACAAAACCAAAAGGTTACGCTTAAAAAGCTGATAAAGTTTTAAATGTCGTAAATTTTGCATTTAAATATAAACAAGTAAACAGGGGCTTAACAGGACATCCTCGGAGGCGCCTCTGTAGGAGATCCCATCAACATTAAAACATGTGAGTTGTTGCTTTTTGATTATATAATTATAAATTAGATCTTTTTGTGAAAAAGAAAAAAAAAATTAAAAATGGAACCTACATTTAATCACCCCTTCTGGGTTAGATTGCCCTAGGGTTCTGTAAATTACTACTTAACTTGTCCTTTGATGATTGAATTCTTTTATATTTGCCATACTTATTTGTAAATTACTAATTAACTTGTCCTTTGATGATTGAATTCTTTTATATTTGCCATACTTATTTGTAAATTACTAATTAACTTGTCCTTTGAATTGAATTCCTTTACATTTGCCATACTTATTTTAATTTGCTAATTAACTTATCCTTCTGATGATTGATGTTTTTTTTTTGCAATTATTGGGTAAGCTAAACTGGAAGTGTAGTAGGTTTAGAGAACTGAATAATTTTTTATTTGTTAAGACGGGGACCTTATCTGAAGGAAGAAAGAAAAGGGAAGATATAGAACATAACGAACGGAACAGTTGTATTCGTGGTGCAGCCCAATTCCATAGGAATGGGACTTTTGCTCATGTGTAGATTTTTTTATACATATATAGTCCACTGTGAAAAAAAAAATCAAGCCAGTGTGAATTTGTAAAGCTTCTTCCTTGTGTTTTAAGGTCGTCGTATCGATATTCATCACAGTAGGATATTTTTCGGTTATAGTCCATTTCAACTTTTGAACTCTTAATAGTTGCATGGAGTTGCTATAATAAAACGAAGCAAATAGTAGGACAGATTCATAAAGTCTTGTTATAACGTGAACATGAATTATTGAAAGTTTTTCTTTTCTCCTTCACTGTTCCGGAGTCTTCTCGCATGAAGGTCGCCTAGGTCCGCCTAGTCTCTCTCTTTGCAGGTCTACAAGGGACTCTGAAAATATCTGCCCTCAGAGTCAGTTGGGTGGTTGGGGCGTGCAATGAAGGCATACCATCTGCGCCCTCGATTTGGATGTAGGTAAGTGACGTAAAGGTCCCTTCAGGACTGAATGTGTGCGGGCGTTTTTGGTTAAAGGCACGAATTTTTTTGATTATGGCAGACGGCAGCGGCAGGTTTTTCGTGGAACCTACCCACACTCTCCGCCAATAGCCGAGGCGAGCTAGCGTGTCGAGTGATCTGTCAGCTCATGCTGGCAGTCTGGACTTCACGTCCAAGCCAATCACTCTACATACTACCATAACAAAATGGCGCCCAACTGCTGTGCAATTTTAACAGCAAGGACTGGGAGTGCTTTTTGTAGAAGATCACCAGCCCTGTTTGCAAAAGAATCTGCCTTTTTCACATAAAATCACTTTTCAATCTTTACTTGTATATTTTTCACGTACTGACTTTACAACATTACACTTTTATTTATATCTAGCTTATTATAGCTTTATTATTATTTTTTTGAGGGAACAAGAGACCTTACCGTGGGTCGGGGTCACTTGGTTCCTTTTCAAAAACTGACTAAAAATGACTGCCTCTGGCTAACGACGCATCGGCTTTTTATTTGGAATTTTGGTTCCAAATTTTGAATAATCAGCTAAAGGCTGAATTATTCATAGTGGGGTTAAAGAAAAATTGGTATATAGTGAGTATTGGGAAAATTCCAGCAATATTAGCACTATTCTAACTATTTCCCCAGTTAAATGTATGAGGAAATTTTGGGTACGCCTACCGATATTGCATCAATACATAATTCAATATTTTTGAACGATTCCCCTGCATATAAGAATTTTAAAAGCGGGCTATTGGCTAATAGAATATACATGACCAGGAACTTCATATAGCGCCATTAAAGGGGTCAAGACTTCATGCATATTACACATAGTAATGTTTTTTCATCATACTCATTGCTCAAAGTATTTTCTATATACATATGAGCAAGCGAGTGACAACAAAAAAAAAGACAAAGAACGACAGAACACAATTTGTGGGTCAAACGATAGGCACATTACGCGTATTTCCAAACATATGGTAAAACAATTAAAGCAAGCGCGCACTGGTTGTATGGTAGGTCAGGGACAGCCCAGTGCCGCTACATAGCTAGAATTGGTCTCGTGCTGAGGGGTTTGTTTCATGTAAACAATGCAGTGCGTTACCGCTATTGTATTAAAGATGGAAAAATGTTGAGTTGACAATAATTCTGATGGAATTATTGTCAATCGATATGAATTGAAAAGGTCAAGTCATTGTTACTTGAAAAAGAAAATGTTTTTAATGTTTTGTAATTCGAGTATTCTTTAAAGAGAAATAGTTAATTGCTTTGGAGAAGAAAGTGTAAAATAATTTTTTGTAGATAATTTGCAGGGAATACTCGTATTACAATAGATATGTATGCACGTACATATGCTTTTGGAATATGTATGTACGTACGAAAAGATATGCATGGGAAATATGTAGGTACGTATGACATTGGAATTATGGGGATTTCGTTCATTTAATTTGATCCTGATTGATTTGGGGAAGTAATGAATGCCGCTTAATGAGTGGTGCTTCATTACACCATCCCCCTTAGAAAAGAAAGTTCATGGAGTAGGACGTATTGAACTTTCGAAGGAAAAAAAATGAAAAAGAAATGTTTGAAGGTGTTTTTCAATGAAGTGTTGCCGATGGTCTCTTTACATACCAGAATTATTATTTTTAGATGATCTTATATTTTTGATTATGATATTATTTTATGGTTATGATCTACTTTAGGATTATGATCTTATTATTATGGTTATGATCTATCTTTATGAGTATGATCTATTTTTATGATTTTGATCTTATTTTATGATTATGATCTACTTTATGGTTATGATCTTATGATAGTTACATTAGACATGTATAGACATATATATATTTATATCTCTTAAAGAATAATTGGGTAGTATTGATAGTTACACCTAGTAATATTATGATTCTTATGGGTTACACTTAATACGTTTTTGTCTGTAATCTATTTGTTTAAAATATGTCTTTTACTATTATCTAGATTACAATGATATTACGAATTAGCTACTTTAATTATATTTATTTGGTTTTTTTTTTTTTTAAAAACAAATTAAATACTACACAAATTCTAGTAATTATCTATGTATATGTATATCAAAAAATAAAATCTTTTCTCTCTTTTTTTTTACAGTTATGTCTGTATTTCACGACTTATTATTTTGCAGTTGTCGTAATTACATAAGTACCAGATTGTTCTTGAACTTCTTCTCCTGTTTTGGGCGATTTTGTTTTAAGTACTTTATTTTTTAGAAAAATCGCTATGATTATCAAAATTAAACGAAGAAGTATGTAGCTAATAGTGTAGTGATGAATTGTGTGTGCAGAATCTTTGGATAAACCATTTTCTTCATTTCTTTTCTGTTTATTTATGGCTAGGTTTAATTCTCTTAGTTCATGATCATTGAAATATTTACTATGGCCGTTTTTTTTTTTTTTAATTAATCGATAAAGCGCTTGATGTTATTATTATGAACTGTTTTGTTCCTATTCTAATTGTGGTGTTCTCTGCTGAATTTAATTTTACTATTTCATATGGTCCAGACCATAGCGGGGAAAATTTTCCTTTCCGTTGGTGGTTCTTTAAGAGAACTTTTTCGCCTAAATTAAATTGTTTTACACGAGTACTTTCATCGTAGGAGACTTTTGATTTTTCTTTCTTTTGAATGAGGGGTTCTCTGGCTAATTGATAACCATGTTGTAACCGTGCTTTCAATTCGTTACTATAATTCCCATATGAGTAACATATCGTAGGTTCCTTCTTTACTGTGGTCGGAATCTCTGCTTGATAACCGTAGAGCAGCTCGTAAGGGGTATATTTAGTGCTTGAATGGGGAGTTGTGTTATACACAAACATTGCATATGGGATCCAGGTGTCCCAAGTCAAGTGATCTTTGTTTACATAATGACGGAGATATTCAGCTAGTGTTCGGTGACTTCGTTCTAAAGCACCGTTAGTCTGTGGATGGTATGGTGTAGTTTGGAGTTTGTGAATCTTTAGAAGTTTGCACACTTCTGTGAAAACTTCGCTCAAGAAATTTGAGCCTTGGTCAGTTAGGATTGTCTTAGGTGCGCCATGTCTACAAATAATATTTTCGACCAATTTGCGGGCTACCGTTTGTGCTTCAGCATTTGGGAGCGGAATAGCTTCTGAATACTTCGTGAGATCATCTTGGAAAGTTAATATATATTTATTGCTTTCATAACTTATGGGTAAAGGTCCCACTAAATCTAAGAATATTTTTTCGAATGGTTTCGAGCTGGTAGTGGTTATTCTCATTGGTATTTTAGGATTTTTTGAAAGTTTATTTTTCTGACAAGAAGGACATTTTTTTATAAAATTCTCGACGTCTTTGGTTATTCCTGACCAATTGTAAGCAGTTTGAATTCTTTTTACAGTACGAGTGATACCTTGATGACCTCCAAGAGGGCTTACGTGGTATGCGTTTATAACATCCGTTTTATGCCTGTCATCGGTTAACTCTTGCACTTTGGTTACATAGATAGTGATTCGAATGTTTCCTTCCTTAAAATCGTATGAAATCATGTTTTTAAGTTCGGAAAGTACAGATAATTCTAACGGAGGAATGGAAATAGCTATGTTCTGATGACCATGGAGAATACAAATTTGTTTTATTTGTTCTATACTCCCTAAGACTTGTTGGTGCTCTTTAGGAGTACGCATTGGAATCATGCATTTGGCAATTAAGAAATTGAAATTCGAGTTTTCGTAATAGAAGACTTTGTTCAACTCGAATGTGGCATTCAGCTTGGATGTATGCGCTTTTAGGATATTCTCGATCTCGTTTTCTGATCTAGGTAAAAGAAAACATTTTGTTTTCATCCGTTTATCACGCAACAGAGGTACTTTTTCCTCTACATTTATCTCTATTGGGGAGACTATTGAGCTTAAATATTCACTATAAAAATGCTCTAAGTCTTTGGAAGTAATTGTTTTGTTATTCCTCTTTTGACTTCTAGTTACCACGTTTACAGATTGCTTAGAATTGTTTTCTTCCTTATTCTCAAGAGGATTTAATCGGCTGAGTGCATCGGCATTAGCGTTCAATTTTCCTGGTCTATGCAGAATTTTATAGTCATACTCTTCTAGACGAATTTATGGTCGGTTATGATGGTAAATTTTCTTCCATAGACGTATGGGCGGAAGTGTTCTACTGCATATACTATTGCGAGTAATTCCTTTTCGAATGTTGAATATCTTATTTCGGCTTGATTCAGTGTTCGACTTGCAAAACAAATCGGTCCATCTTCACCGATTTTACCTTGTGAGAGTATTGAACCTCTGGCCAAATCGCTGGCGTCGGCCGTGACTACAAATTCCTTATCAAAGTCAGGATATGCCAATATGGGAGCTTCGATTAACTTTTTCTTTAAAGTCCGAAATGATTCATCGCAAAATTCGTATTTTGGATTCATCAGGGTGAACACCTTTATCACTTACTACGTGTCCTAAATACGTAATTTCTTTTCTTAGAAAGCGACATTTGTCAGGCTGTAGTTTCAGTCTGCTATCTCTTAGTCGCTGAAATACTTCTATGAGCTTCTCGTTGTGATCTCTCAAGCTATATCCGTAGATAACTATATCGTCGAGATAGACAAAACAACGTATCCCTTGTAATCCAGTTAAAATGGAATTCATCAGCCTTTGGAAGGTGGCTGGAGCTCCTTTTAATCCGAACGGCATTCGGTTAAAATGATAATGGCCAAAAGCCGTGCTGAAGGCAGTTTTTTCCATGCATAGGAATTTGATGAAATCCACTAGCCAAATCGAGTGTAGTGAAATATTTGGATCTGCCAAGCTGGTCTAATATATCTGTTATATTAGGCAGCGGATAAGCATCACCAACAGTCATTTCATTCAATCGCCTAAAGTCTATGACTATTCTCCATCTCTTTGTTCCTGTAGAAGCTGCCTTTTTCGGTACTAGCAGAAGAGGAGAATTCCAAGGACTTCTACTGGGGCTAATGATGCCATCAGTCAACATGCCTTGAATCTGGCTATCAATCTCGTCTCTTTGAGATACTGGTAGCCTATAAGGTTTAACATAAATGGGAGGTTTGTCTACCATAGTCGGGATTTTATGTTGAGTTACCTCGGTATGAGTGAGATGATCTCTTTCAAGATAGAAAAGATCGTTAAATTGTCGGCAAATTGAAGTCATAGCTTCTTTTTTTCCAAATTGCAGTGGTCTAGGTTTATTGATACTATTAATTTCTTTAATCTTTGCTCTATTGGGTTCTTAGAATCAGTGATCAATTCATAATCACCAGGATTCTCCCAGGTAGGTGCTACCTTATCCAAATCTAGAGTTACTTCAGACTCATTTATATTTAACAAAAGCACTTTCGCATGATTTTTATTTGATTGAGTTAAAACATTACCAAGATATATACCTGGTGCGACTTCCTTCTGAAGACATAATAATTCTTTTTCTGAAATTGGAGTTGGGATTTTTACTATTGCTTCCATTCGAGGGGGTATTTTAATTTTAGAATGTTTATTTGATTGACATTCTTTTTTTGTTTCTTTTAAATTCGTTGATAAGTTAGTATCTGTGTCTACATCAGAAATGTGATTACTAGGATACTTTAAAATCTCCTTATTCAACTCAACTCAAGCAAAGGATTTATACTCTTTAATTTTATTAAATGGGTTCTCATTATTTGTGGAACTTTTATTTATGAGGTTTAGGCCACAGTCGTAGCATCGTGTACCTATCTCTTTTTGCAGTGGAATTCATGTCTCACTGGCTTTTTGCAGTGGAATATTTCTCTCACTGGCTTTTTGAGTATAATCATATTGTTACGAGCGTGGCCTTAGATCGTTATTTAAAACACAATATTTCAGATATAATTCAAAAGTTCTTTCTTTATTTAACTTTACTGTTTACTCTCACAAATTCACAAATAATTATCAAATCAACTCTTTATTTATCGCTAGTGTACTTCTAATTATCGCAATCCAAATAGTTTACTTCGTTCACTTCGCTGTCTGAAATAATATTCCGCCTCCTGATGTGAGAAGCGCCGTATTTATACTCTACAAATTATCCTAGAACTTTCCTGAATATTCCGTTCTTCGAACCCATAGTTTACTAGGATGTCACTAACCTAAAGTTGTTGCCATTTCCAACAGATGTCGCTTGTGTCACTTTGTGGCACGTAACACTGCCCCCTTCTTAAAATTTGTTCGTCCCGAACAACAGATGGTCCACGGTCTTGATGCTCTCCGTATTGACCCAAGCGATATAGATGAACGTTTTTTCTTTTGCATCTTGTACCGCGCTGATTCTTGTATGGCATGTTATTAATTTTAGTTTTAACTGCATACGGTCCCTCCCAGTGTTGTGATAGCTTTGGAGAACGTCTCGTGGCCTCGTGCACATCAGCTAATCGTTGTCTGAGCTTTGTTACGTAGTCTTCTGGTAACTTTTTTTCGCCTTTGGGTATACCTAACTTGAGGTCGCTAGGTAAGCGCATTTCCTTTCCGAATATGACCTTAGATGAGCTTTGTCTGGTCATATTGTAAACAGCTGATATATAAGCCATTAGAAATATAGGAATATGTCGAACCCAACCGCGCTGATTATAGTTGAAGACCTTCTCGAAATGTTCGATTAATGTTCTGTTGAAACACTCTTCCATGCTTTGATTTTTCTTTCGTCTCTTATCTTTGATTCCTTTGTCCTCAAATTTCTTGCCTTTTTGATCGCGGTTGTCAATGTCATCCTTTTCATTGCCGCCTTTGCGCTTCTTATTATCATCATCGTCAGAACCTTTTCCGATCTTCATTATACCCTTATCATCGTCATTATCAGCATCTTTAGACCCTTTACTTTTCGTCTTTGGGATTTCAAAGTCATGAGGTTGCAGTCTAGTCTCTCCACGGAAAGCTTGTTCTCTAGCTCACCATCTTCTCCCTTCTTCTTCTGTTGTTTGCATTCGTCCTCGTTTCCTACAGTCGTTTTTCAGGTGACCCAGTCTACTACATGTCCAGCATCGAATGACACCACGCGAATGAGTGGTCTCTGATGACGGTATTCTGCTGTGAGTCTGCTGCCCAGCTCGATATCTCTGCCCTTCTTCTAGCGCTTCCATTCGTCGGCGTTTTCTGCAGTCCTTTTGGAGGTGTCCCAGTCTATTACAATTCCAGCAACGAAGAATACCACGTGAAGAATTGCTCTGTGATGGCTGCATTCTATTACAAGTACATTCCTCCACCGAAATTTCTCTCACTCGTACTGCACTTCGAGAAGCTTGCCTGGCAGATTCATACGCTAGTGCATAGGCTAGTGCTTCTGCTGTTGATTTCTTTCCTGCTAGTCTCAACGCTTGTTGTAAATTTTGATCTGCAATAGCGTTCACAAATGCTTCTGTTGCCACTTCATTAAGGAAATCCGCATTTACGCTAGAGTATGAGAGATAAGCTAATCTTTCCACATCAGCCTGCAGTTGTTGTAGTGATTCGCCATGCTTTTGAATCCTGTTGCGTAGCTGTAGGCGATATACTTGCTGCATGTGTTCATCTCCATAACGTAACTCTATCGCCTGTACTAATGAAGTATAATCACGTTGCCTTTCTATCGGTATAGTTTGTAAAAGCTCTGATGCAGAACCTCGAAGTGCTAATACCAGAGCTGCAGCTTTGTCTGCATCATTCCATCCGTTTACTTCGGAAGCAGCCTCGAATTGTCTCTTGAAAATATGCCACGAATTATGTCCATCAAATATTGGAGGTTTCATTCTGCCTGGATATTGGATATTTCAATTCCTTCGTGCCGTGGTTGTCGAGGCTTCATCTTCTCCAAATCTGATTTAAAGTTGTCAAGCTGTTCGGTGACTTTTTGTTGAACTTCCGCCACTTCTTGCTCGATTCCTTCAATTTTTAAATTTTGTTCGTCTAACGAGTTTTTCAGGAAATTCTTTTGTTCCTCTAAGCGATTTTCTAGACAATTCTCCAGAGAACTCTTTTGTTCATCCAAACGCGTTTCCAGTGATTTCTTCTGTTCATCTAAACGGGACTCCATGGAATTCTTTTGTTCATCCAAAGCATTCTTCTGCTCATCTAAACGGGATTCCATAGAATTCTTTTGTTCGTCCAAACGGGTTTCTATAGATTTCTTGTGTTCCTGGAGAGAATTATTTTGTTCGTCCAAACGGGTTTCTATAGATTTCTTGTGTTCCTGGAGAGAATTCTTTTGTTCATCAAAACGGGCTTCCATTTTGCTCATTAAAGTACTTAAAAGCTGTTCTATGTTCATTGCAGGCTCTTCCTCAATTTCTGGTTCTTCTTCGAAAACGAATGTCTCAGGATTCTTTTCTTCCTCTATCAAAGCTTGTCTAAGTCGCTCGACTAGAACATTCTTTAGGCCAGTCGTTTGTAATGACCGCTTCTCCAACTCCACTTTCAATTCCTGTATGCGAAGCTCTTCTAGCTTGCGTCCCATTCTTGCGTCTTTTGTAATTCACTCACAGTTTAATATAAAATTATCTTTCGGAATTTTTACACACGATTTCACAAAATTAATCACTCTTTAAATTTCAAAGTCAAATGCCACCACTTTATTTCGCGATTTTATTTTACTTCTGACACCAGTTATTACGAGCGTGGCCTTAGTTCGTTATTTAAAACACAATATTTCAGATATAATTCAAAAGTTCTTTCTTTATTTAGCTTTACTGTTTACTCTCACAAATTCACACGTAATTATCAAATCAACTCTTTATTTATCGCTAGTACTGTACTTCTAATTATCGCAATCCAAATAGTTTACTTCGTTCACTTCGCTGTCTGAAATAATACTCCGCCTCCTGATGTGAGAAGCGCCGTATTTATACTCTACGAATTATCCTAGAACTTTCCTGAATATTCCGTTCTCCGAACCCATAGTTTACTAGGATGTCACTAACCTAAAGTTGTTTCCATTTCCAACAGATGTCGCTTGTGTCACATTGTGGCACGTAACAATATTTTTGCAGTGGAATACATCTCTCACTGTCTTTTTGCAGTGGAATATTTCTCTCACTGGCTTTTTTGTATCGTTAATTACGATTTTTTTTGATTTGTTTATATATGTTTTATAGTCATTATATTTTTGTATCCCTTCTAAAATCGTAGTATTTTCATTAATATCTTTATCGCTAATGCCGTCTAGATTAATTTCTAGGTATTTCCCTCTATAATTTATACAACATTCGTATAACCTGAGAAAATCATTTCCCAAGAGTCCATCATAACTCAAATTTGTATTTTGCTCTATTACTTGAAATGGGTTGTCAATTTGAACTTGACCTTCTGCCAAATCGATTCCTATTCTACCATATATTATGCCAGAGGCAATGAAATCACCGGTTAGGGTAGTGATTTTACACTTTTGATTTTCATGTACCAGGCAGTTTTCGGTAGTGGAAATATACTTTAGCAAACTTATCTCGGCACCTGTATCAACCAAGAAAGTTTAGTATTTCCTATTGGATATCGATATAGGTAGATTCACTGTAATGGAGTTATTGGTTATATTGATGGGTATACGAATACTTAAAGATTTTGGTCTGTTTAAATTGTTTGAGAGTGAATCACGGCTTCTGTTGTGATTTGGCGGGGGAGGTTGCCGTGAGCTTTCTCCCGCACAATATCGTTTTCCGATGACGTTACCACAGGGGCCCATCGTACTTGCCGCACATAATCAGGCTGTAGATGGTTACGTGGAGATTTTTTGGCGGTACTTTGTACTCCAGTACCTTGAAATTGTTGTAGTCGGATTTGTTCATTATGTTGCCTTTTCCGACATTCACTTATATGGTAATTAGGTCTCTGGCAATAAGCACAGAAGACTTAATTTACTTCCTTCTTAATTTGGGTTTGAGGAGTGAAGGAAGGAATAGTTCTATTCCTAAAACAAGTTGCTCTAGTGTGACCTTTTTCATTGGAAATGTCACAAGAAGGAATATTTCTAGAAAAATTAGAAAAATTTGGTTTCTGAAATTTTTTTTGGAAATTTTGTGACTGGGGAGTAGATCTTGTTATGCGAGTTGCATGAACAGTCACGTATGCAATTAATTTTCGTAAGCTATCCTCATTCTTTGTTTTAGCTATAATTTTTAGCTGTTCGTCGCGTAATCCGTCTTTCTAAAATAAGAATAGCTCCCTTCTCATTTTCTTTGATTAATAAAGCTCGTGCCTGAGTATCAGATATCTCGTTATGAGTAGCTTCGTTCAGCTCTGATAATGCCTTAGATACTCTTTGTACGAAATCTTTAGTTTCTTCTTTGAAACCTTGTCTAAGTCGCATCAGCTCATTTTGGGCAGTGATGCGTGACTTTTCTTCCTGGAATTGGGACTTTATTAATTCCTTTGCTGCTTCAAATGTATCGAAGCTTTCATACTTCAAAGCATCATAAGCTCAGATCTGCAGGGGTCTTTGCAGTTGAACATAGGGCATCGCAGCTCGTTAAAAATTTATGCAAATCTGCAGAATTCCCGTCAAATTCAGGAACTACGCTGCGTGCGTCTGCCAAGCTAATTTTAAAAACGCACTCTGCTTCTGGCGGAGGTGGCGTTGTTGGAACCATTGTGACAAGGCTATACGATTATTCCTGGTGTTTACTATTTTGCTTTCTTGTGTTTCACTCACCACAATAAACAAGATAGTTTTCTATGTTTATAGAAAAAAAAACACAACTGAATAATTATTTAGCGAAAGATTGATTTACGCAAAGAAATTTATTACGTGCACTGAACTAGTAACACGCACTTTTTTCAAAAGAAAATTCAATTAAGGGAAGAAGAGATTTTGCCACGAAAATTTAAGAAACGCCTTTTTAGTTAGTTTCTATAGGTAACACAGAATGCTATGCGAAAATGATTTCTCAAAATGGTTAAATCAACGACAAGGTTAATCAAAAAAAAAAAAATTTCTGCGTGGTGCTCCGGGTGCGTCCATACGAGAATCCTTCTTCTTGTTGGGGTTCCATTAGGGTCTGCCTTCCCTTTTTTATTTAATTTTTCTTAATTCTTGAGAGGTGTTACTGGCTTTTGCATGCTTCTCATAGAATTTAGGTAATCTGCTGAGCACCAGGCTGCAGTTACCTTTAACATTTTTTGTATTTTTGGGATTATTAGGCGCTTATATTACCTTTTTAATATCCCACCGCTGCCACCAACTTTTTGCTGTTTGCAAAAGAATCTGCCTTTTTCACATAAAATCACTTTTCAATCTTTACTTGTATATTTTTCACGTACTGACTTTACAACATTACACTTTTATTTATATCTAGCTTATTATAGCTTTATTATTATTTTTTTGAGGGAACAAGAGACCTTACCGTGTGTCGGGGGTCACTTGGTTCCTTTTCAAAAACTGACTAAAAATGACTGCCTCTGGCTAACGACGCATCGGCTTTTATTTGGAATTTTGGTTCCAAATTTTGAATAATGAGCTAAAGGCTGAATTATTCATAGTGGGGTTAAAGAAAAATTGGTATATAGTGAGTATTGGGAAAATTCCAGCAATATTAGCACTATTCTAACTATTTCCCCAGTTAAATGTATGAGGAAATTTTGGGTACACCTACCGATATTGCATCAATACATAACGGCGAAAATCAATATTGCATGGCTAAGCAATATTTTTGAACGATTCCCCTGCATATAAGAATTTTAAAAGCCGGCTATTGGCTAATAGAATATACATGACCAGGAACTTCATATAACGCCATTAAAGGGGTCAAAACTTCATGCATATTACACATAGTAATGTTTTTTCATCATACTGTTACATACAGAGCATCCATTGGCATCAGTTAAACATGTATATACATACATACATGCATCTCTGAATCGATTTCGCTTTACGCAGAATTCTAAAATTCATGCATCAATAAAGAAATGCAAACATGTAGATACGTACATACCTACAGCTTTCTCATTGCATGCAGAATTATAATTCCCAGCTGCAAGTATAAACATATATCTACAAACATATTTGCAAGTTCAGTCACTCGCTACTGACCTACACCAATTTCTTAATCACATAAAGAAACAAGTGAAGGCAGTGACACAATCCCCTTCGCGCAAGAATTTACACGATGCAATTTGATAACCTTGCGCCAGCGGTAGAACTCAGGTGAACGAAACAATGGTTCATGATGATGTCATAATAGCAGCAAAGCGGCGAACGGTCTGCGGAAGTATTTATGTATGTACATATGAAAGCGATGACTGCTGTGATGTAACAACAACAAACCGGCAAAAGCTTTGCGGAAATTTATTTATGAATGCCACAAAGAAACACTTTACGGAAATAATAATTATATACGAATAAATGCTGTGATGAAATTAGCTTAGCGTAATAAGAAAATAGCAATAGTATTAAGTTGAAAATTGTATAAATATTCTGTGATTTTTGAATAAAGAAGTGAGTTAGTGAGTAGCAACAGAACACGAGTTGTTTCATTTACCTGGAGTAAAGCTAGTAAGCTGCTCCATTCATCTATACTAGGAGTAAAGCTAGTAAGCTGCTCCATTCATCTATACTAGGAGTAAAGCTAGTAAGCTGCTCCATTCATCTATACTAGGAGCAAAGCTAATAAGCTGCTCCATTCATCTATACTAGGAGTAAAGCTAATAAGCTGCTCCATTGAATCGCACTAAGAGTAAAGCTATAGCTCCATACGCATCGCTGCTCTACCTATCTCGGGAGAAATAAGTAAAAGCCCAAGCATCTTGAAGGCACGTAATCTCAGTTTACCTACAGTAACCGTGCCGTGTTCCAGATCAAAAGGTGCTCAGATGAGAGTACTAAAAGTACTTAAGAAACTCAACAATTTTGGCGCAGCCGGTAGGATCAAGGAAGTAATATAAATTCAAAACACTTGAAAAACCTTGATCCTCGAATTCACATAAACGAGTGCATAAGAGCGCATTATTTTTGAATCTGGCACACAAAACCGAGACGTTGGGCATTTCTAACAACATCCAACGTTAACATCTTTTCTCTTCTCTTCAACTAAAGTGAAGTAAAAGTAAGTTAACAAAAATTTAAAAAAAAAACGCATAAATTTTGTAGCAAAATTACTTCAGTAGCAAAAAAAAACTTTAATAAATAAATAAAGAAATAAATACCGTAGTCACAGCGATATATGTGCATGTACATAAGCAACAAAAAACAGTAGAAACATTTTTTTTAATTAATCATTCTAATTTAATTAGATAAACTACCTAATCTCTCTTTCCTTCTCTCTCAATAATCACGTAAAACTCGAAGTTTTGGCTTTCATGCCAAGACCTGATCAAAGTTCTCCTGGTGCAGATTTTGAGGCAGCAATAAGCTCATTGTCGTTTGACAACACAAGTCCTCCAGACAGCCCAACAGTAGAGCGAAATTCACCCCAAAGCAGACCATCCATAAACTGGTATCGTGAGCATCGCTTAGGTAAACGCTTCAGAGGGCACAATTTAATTAATTTCCTAGCAAGAAATCATAGTTTAGGCGCCCTAGTATCCCAGCAGGCGTTAGACACAACAACTTCGAGTATAAACACTCAAATTACTTCCAGCACAGAGCAACACAATAAAACGGATAAAATGTCGGTAAACTATGAAAAAGTAGTAAAACTGACCGCACAAATGGTGCCTTTGTTCTCTGGGGAAATTAGCGCGCAAAGTCTTACAGAATTACAGACTTTTATAGGCTGTTGTAAGCAAGTGCAACAGTGTCTAGGGGAAGAGGAAAGGAAAGCCTTCATGCAGATTTTCCCCATCATATTGAGAGGAAACGCGTATCAATTAATAGCGTCCAGCTCTCTCACAAAACTTGAAGACGTCGAACAACTGCTTTACCGAACGTATTTACCTCGTGAAACATACCATGAACTAATAAACAAGTTAATTACTTGCCGGCAATATCCGCCAGAATCATTAAGTTCATTTACAAATAGATTAAAGTCTTTAAATTCAACGCAACGAGGCAGCACAAAGTAAATACGGATCTGAAAATTTTAAAGTAGTAAAGCAGCAAATAGAAGATTTTCTATGGCTTCCATAAAGAGTGGTGCAACTAATCCCCATCTAAGCGCTTATTTACTCACATTGAATGAAAATTCTTTAGAAAATCTCATCCAAAAGGCTTTAGATATGGAAAGGTTGCAGCAAGGACTCTTTTTCATTCCACAACCAACAAACTATATCCTTAACCCAACAAACTCTTTCAAAGTGGACCCTTTTCTAAGACATATTATCCCAAATTTCTCTAGTACCTATGGTTATCCCATACCTGAGAGTGTAAATCTGTCTTCCTACCCTTACACAAAGGAATTCGGAAGACATAACATAAAAACTGAAATTGGTATACCTCCAATAGCGGAACCACCAAAGGAAACTTCAGTATCCTTTAGTACCGACAGAAACTCAGAGAATTATTGGCGCTCTCCTCAAACAAACATAACAAGGAAATCGTTAGGAAGTCCACCTCCAAACAGGAAATCTTCTTACGAGCAGACAGAAAAAAAGTACGATAAACAGAAAGTGCTGTTAAACAAGATCACCTGCAGCTACTGCAATTATAAAGGGCACACGTATGACGAGTGCCTAAAGCGTAAGAATACTCCTTATTGTACTAACTGCAGAGTGAAGGGCCATGATGCCCAATATTGTAAACAGAATATTAAAGCGCCATCCGAATATGCAAACTCTAAAAACAATGCTCGGTGGGGCTCTGCAGATAGGGAACAAAGATTTAACCCCATACATAATATGTGCGATTTCTGTGGGAGAAGAAGTCATACGGTGTCCACTTGTCAGCAGAAACAACGATGGGAGGCCACACATTCGGGAAACGGCATACTGTCGACCGAAAAATCCCCGGCTCGACATTAAATAAAACTGCTCAAATTACTTTAGGGTCCTCTCAAACAAAACAACAATTAAATAGAGAAAATGTACCAGTGGTAGACCACTGGACATAGGCAAAAACACAGCCGTTCGGCTGATAGTAGACACTGGAGCTGAAGTAAGCATCATAAAAAAGGAAGCACTAGATAACCCAGAACATATAGAACGAAGCCAAAAGGTGACTTTGAAAACTCCATTTGGAGAAGGAGAAACATTGGGAAACTGCCAAGGCAACTTTTTATTAAGCCGCAGTGTCCCATGCAAACTCCAGGTAGTAGAAGACATTGCCCAAATCTCCCACGATGGGCTATTAGGGAATGACTTTCTTGCAAAAAATTGTAATATCGAAGGGCCTAATAAATTACTCCGGTTCCATTGCACGGAAACCAACCCTATTGAATTCACGGTACCTCTCGAAACATCCCTAGAAGATGGAGAGGAAATACCAAGTGATCAATTGGAGGAGCAATTTAAATCACGGGCACCAGATAACAAAAATGCCGTACCTCCAATGGAAGAAACTCTGAACACCTCAAAAGAAGATGAAAGTAGGCGATATGAAGTAGTACTTCAGCGATCCAATAGAATACCCCCTCGATCTCAAATGGTACTGAGCATACCGTTACAAATAGACCAAGAAATGATCTGTTTGTCTCAGGAGATCCAAGAAGGAGTATTTGTCGCAAATTGCCTAGTTAGTCCTCATAAAAGCTTCATACCGTTATCCGTTCTAAATGTAAACACGGAACCAGTATTCCTAAGGAACTTAACGCTTACTCTAGTTCCAAGTAATTGCTATAACATACAGTATCTCCATGTACCTTTGGACGACGTAAATACCCAAAGTACTCATAAAAAGGGTGATTCACCTTTCCTACGTGCACAAAACAAAAGCACACACAACGTCAAAAACGACAAATTAAAATTTAATTCCAACCCATATTTTCTTCGTGCACAAAACAAAAGCACACACAACGTCAAAAACGACACTTTAAAATTTAATTCCAACTCATATTCTCTTCGTGCACAAAACAAAAGCACACACAACGTCAAAAACGACAAATTAAAATTTAATTCCAATCCATATTCAAGAAACGTAAACCATATTAAAAGCTATAACCCAGACAGACTTGTGGCTTTACGTAAAGAATTACTGTTGGATGAAAATTTAAATCACGAAGAAGAAAAATCAATTCTTGAGTTATGCTATAAGTATAACGATCTTTTTTATTTAAAGGGAGATAAGCTCACGTGCACTAATACCATAAAGCATACCATCCCCATACTACACAATCAGCCACCCATAAATCAAAAGATGTATAGGCTTCCAGAAACACACCGGTCAGTCATAAATGAGCAAATTAAGAAAATGTTGGACAGCGACATAACCCAATTAAGTAAAAGCCCGTGGAATTTTCCATTGCTGGTAGTGCCCAAGAAAGCTGGGCCCGACGGCAATAAACGTTGGCGAGTAGTAGTAGATTTCCGTAAAGTTAACGAGGAATCTATAGGGGATGCCTTTCCATTACCCAGGATAGAGGATATACTGGATCAGCTTGGGCATTCGCGGTATTTTACTACACTTGACCTTGCAAGCGGATATCACCAAGTACTGGTAGACCCAAGGGATAGACCAAAAACTGCGTTTAGTACCGCTTACGGGCATTATGAATTCAAGAGAATGCCATTTGGCCTGAAAGGCGCACCTGCGACTTTTCAGCGCCTGATGAATTATATTCTAACGGGTCTCCAAGGATTAGAATGCTTTGTCTATCTCGATGATATTGTAATATATGGAAAAAATTTACAAGATCATAACGAGAAACTGGCTAAAGTATTCGACAGACTTCGAGCCCATAATCTTAAATTACAACCCGAAAAGTGTCAGTTCCTTCGCAGAGAAGTAATATACCTCGGACACAAATGCTCAAACGAAGGGGCACTTCCAGATCCCAGTAAGACAAGCTGTGTCCAAAATTTTCCTCCACCACGAACTATCAGACAAACTCAATCGTTTCTTGGATTGGCAAACTACTATCGCAAGTTCATCCCTAATTTCTCAAAGATAGTCAGGCCAATAACAAATCTATTACGGAAAGACGTCAAATTTAATTGGACGCAAAAGTGCCAAGACTCTTTCAATGCAATTAAAAATTCCCTTATAAATCTGCCTCTACTCAAGCATCCAGATTTTACCCAAGCTTTTAATCGAACAACAGATGCTAGCAATGAGGCATTGGGAGCTGTTTTATCACAAGGGACAATAGGTAAAGACAGGCCTATAGCGTATGCAAGTAGAAGTTTAAATAAGGCGGAACAAAGATACTCCACAATAGAAAAAGAGTTGCTCGCTATTGTGTGGGCCGCCAGGAACTTCAGGTGTTATTTACAGGGCAGAGCGTTCATGGTCTACACCGACCACAAGCCCCTGAAAGGCGTATTCAATGTGAAAGACGCGACATCGAGATTAATCAGGTTTCACCATAAACTCTCAGAGTTCGACTATAAAATTGAATATAAGCCTGGAAAATATAACACTAATGCAGACGCGCTTAGTCGAATACCTGCCCAGCTAAACCAGGAAAACCCCAATTCGTTCATTTTGGAAGCTCAGGTACATCACCGAGCCGATTCCGACATAGACGAAAATGACTGTAGTTCTCCAACACTCTCAAAGCCTAAACAAAAACATTGTCATGCTGTTACGAGCGCTCAAATAAGGGAGGCACAAAATAATATTGAGGAGGAAAATCAAAACACTGATACTCCCAATAAAGTTCAAAAATATCCACGGAGCCTCCAAAAAGAATTAGTCGAAATTGACTCAACTGATAGCAGCAAATCCGAAAGAAGTGCATCTGAACACGGCGAATCACCCTGGAACCAAAATCTAATAAATTCCCAACATACATTACCAGAAAAAATCTCAGACCCCGAGGAAATTGAAACAATTCTGAAGGACTATAATGACTCCGCATTTGGTGGTCACCAAGGAGTAATCAAAACTTATAAAAGAATAAAGAAGAAATATAAGTGGAAAAACATGCTTACTTCTATCAGGAAATATATTCGGAAATGCTCTAAATGCCAAAAAATGAAGGCTAGCCCGGAGTATCGTATGCCAATGGTCATAACAGATACTGCCCATATGCCCTTCGACAAAGTTTATTTAGACATAGTAGGTCCTCTTGAGGAAACGCACTCAGGAAACAAATATATTCTGACTTTCCAAGACAATCTAACGAAATTCGTAGATTGTTATGCCATGCCAAATGGCGAAGCAGAAACGGTAGCTGAAGTATTTTTCGATGAGATAATCACTCGTTATCGCATTCCTAAAAAGGTAGTAACTGACCAGGGCTCTAACTTCTTAAACGATCTTTTCAAACGAGTATGTAAACTTCTGAAAATAAAAAAATGCAGACTTCCGCTTACCATCCGCAATCCAACGGTGCACTAGAGCGAACCCACAGACCCCTAGTGGAGTATTTGAGAGCTATTGTGTCTGAAAATCCAAAGGCTTGGGATCGATTCCTGAGAACCGCGGCTTTTGTATACAATAATAGTCCACATGATGGCACCAAGCTCACACCAATGGACTGTCTGTTTGGGTTCACAGCGGATGTTCCCTCTAATCTGAAAAGAGAGCCGGAGCCCATTTACAACCACGAAAGTTACTACCACCTTCTGAGGTACAAAATACAAAAAGCGTACGCTACCGCTCGGAAAAATTAGCTGAAAGCTAAGGAAAAGTCAAAAGTTTACTACGATAAGCGTTCACGTCCAGTAACCTTCAAAACAGGAGATAAAGTTTTACTGAAAAACCCCGCTAAAAAACACAAACTTTCCCAGATATGGCTAGGACCATATCTAGTGGTACAAGTCTTTAACACTGTTATTCAAATCGGTAAACGAAGAGTAACAGTAAAGCCATTTCACGAATAATGGCCAAGCTATTTATCCATACAAGAGTTCGTAGTATTCAAACAATCTGACTTCCGGATATACACAAAATTATCAAACAAATCCCAATTTAAAGCACTAACCTCTGTAGAAGTAACGACAGCAAGAAACAAAGAACAAGCTGTCTCACAAATCTCTCATTCAGAATTAAAGGATGCCATTAAACAACGTGCCACCCACCAGCAACAAGCAGGTAGCAGACAAAATTTACCTATTCCTCCCCCATCACAACTTCCACAAACACTAAGCCGTATCGAATCTGAGTCAATTCCACGCACCCGCCATTTACAGGTAGCTTAATTCCATCTCTAAATAAATTCTGCATAGCCAAAGATAAAACAAACATCTCAATGGTAAATTCAATTGCTACACACTTTTTACATGTACATATATCATGAATAAATCAATATAAATAATTTATAAATGTATAAATAGGTTTAAGTTAAATTTTAAATTTAGCACAAATAAGTACCAAAAAATATGTATTCATTCATATAGTACGAGTTCCAAAAAATATGTATTCACACATATAGCACAAATAAGTACCAAAAAATATGTATTCACATATATAGTACTAATAACAAAAAATATGTATTTACACATATAGTATCTACGAATAAGAATAATGAAAAATAATTGTATCAAAAATATTATAGTAGAAATAAATTGTTGTACAGAAAAAATGTAGACATAATTAATAGAAATAAAAATAATTGTAGCAATAAATAAGTACAAAATACAGTTAAGCTTATCCAAATTAACCCTCGCTTAGATAAGCTTTGTTCTTTTTAATACAGCTAAACACCACATGTACTCATCTCAGCATTACGTATATACATACAAAAGTTTCAAGTAAATATTTTTCTTTTTCCCAAGCTATCAAACAAATAAGTTAATTTTTTTTTAATGCGTTATTCCTCTCCCAAGAATAACACATTTTTTCTAAAAAGGGGGAGATTTGTTACATACAGAGCATCCATTGGCATCAGTTAAACATGTATATACATGCATACATGCATCTCTGAATCGATTTCGCTTTACGCAGAATTCTAAAAATCATGCATCAATAAAGAAATGCAAACATGTAGATACGTACATACCTACAGCATTCTCATTGCATGCAGAATTATAATTCCCAGCTGCAAGTATAAACATATATCTACAAACATATTTGCAAGTTCAGTAAAGTCACTGGCTACTGACCTACACCAATTTCTTAATCACATAAAGAAACAAGTGAAGGCAGTGACACAATCCCCTGCGCGACTTAAGTTTACTCGGAAATCATTTAGGAAAAAAAAATATAAAAACTGAATTAGACGTTAAAAAACTTTATTAGAAAGAAAGCGACTTGTTTAATATACCGATTACAACTGAACTCTGCATTAAGTTCATTTTACCTTTTCATTATGCCTCGTGTGCTGATGAGGCATTTACAATATGTTTTTTATTGAAATTGGATTAATGTCGACACGTTTTTACTTGTTTGTTAAAATGTGATTTTTTTCTATGGAATTAGTCTGACAATTTTTAATGAAATGCTGAAAATGCAATTTTGGCGATAAAGAGTTTTATGCTTATTAATTTGAAATAAACGAAGAATAAATATTTTAGGTGAGGAATGATGTATGAATAAATGTAAAGGTGAGTATGTGTAGCATGCGTAACTCGCGCAAGAATTCACACGATGCAATTTGATAACCTTGCGCCAGCGGTAGAACTCAGGTGAACGAAACAATGGTTCACGATGATGTCATAATAGCAGCAAAGCGGCGAACGGTCTGCGGAAGTATTTATGTATGTACATATGAAAGCGATGAATGCCGTGATGTAACAACATCAAACCGGCAAAAGCTTTGCGGAAATTTATTTATGAATGCCACAAAGAAACACTTTACGGAAATGATAATTATATACGAATAAATGCTGTGATGAAATTAGCTTAGCGTAATAAGAAAATAGCAATAGAATTAAGTGGAAAATTGTATAAATATTCTGTGATTTTTGAATAAAGAAGTGAGTTAGTGAGTAGCAACAGAACACGAGTTGTTTCATTTACCTGGAGTAAAGCTAGTAAGCTGCTCCATTCATCTATACTAGGAGTAAAGCTAGTAAGCTGCTCCATTAATCTATACTAGGAGTAAAGCTAGTAAGCTGCTCCATTCATCTATACTAGGAGCAAAGCTAATAAGCTGCTCCATTCATCTATACTAGGAGTAAAGCTAATAAGCTGCTCCATTGAATCTCACTAGGAGTAAAGCTATAGCTCCATACGCATCGCTGCTCTACCTATCTCGGGAGAAATCAGTAAAAGCCCAATCATCTTGAAGGCACGTAATCTCAGTTTACCTACAGTAACCGTGCCGTGTTCCAGATCAAAAGGTGCTCAGATGAGAGTACTAGAAGTACTTAAGAAACTAAACAATACTCATTGCTCAAAGTATTTCCTATATACATATGAGCAAGCGAGTGACAACAAAAAAAAAGACGAAGAACAACAGAACACAATTTGAGGGTCAAACGCTAGGCACATTACGCGTATTTCCAAACATATGGTAAAACAATTAAAGCAAGCGCGCACTGGTTGTATGGTAGGTCAGGGACAGCCCAGTGCCGCTACATGGCTAGAATTGGTCTCGTGCTGAGGGGTTTTTCATGTAAACAATGCAGTGCGTTACCGCTATTGAATTAAAGATGGAAAAATGTTATGCGGACCTGAGTCTAATTGTTTGGTATTTGAAATTTTTGGTAGAGTAACGTTAGAATTTTTAAAGTTTTGGGATTTTTGAAAGTTGATTGAGTAAAGTAAAGTAACGTAACGTTTGAAAGTTTTTGTGAAAGTTTGTAAGTTCGACTTTAGGTTTGACTTTGGTCAAGCCTCAAGTCTGAACAGTTGTAATTTTTTTGAATTTTTGAATCGATCTTTCCCGCTGGCCTTCTGCTATGGAAATAGTAGGTGACCTCACAATTTTTTTTTGATTGTGTTCTCACGGAGACATGTCGCTGTTGGCCAACTGGCTGGACATAGTCGTGAATCTGTGAGACGACTTTTTGGCTTTCAGCTAACTAGTTGACCAGGTTCATGACTCTGCCCGGTTGGAAGGTTAGTTCGACATGACAATCAGGTGAAGAGGAAGGAAAGTGTTGTTGGAGGATGGAAGTGATGCTGGAGACTTTCAGTAATCAGGAGTTGGCTTACTGCTAACTGCCTGGCTGAAGAATCTCTAGTATCATTTTCAGTCTCTAGCTTCTTCAGCCCGACTCTTCCCAGATTTCTGTGAGAACCCAAGCTTTTCATGCACACATTCACGTCGCTTGCTTACATCATTACGTCTGACCTGATTAGAGAGAGTGGCCTGGAGATTTTTATGTGGAGAGTTAGCTCTTGGAGGAGTGGGGGAGAACTTTGTATGCTTTTGGATTTTTCATATTGGTATTTTGAGTTTGGCTCATATAAAGTATAGGAACGGTAGTTTTCCAACAAAGATTGAGTATAGCTCATAATTGATTTTTAACGAACTTTCTTGTCGGTACGAGATTTTGAGCCCAGCCAATGAATATGAATTTTTGATTCTTTCTATAAGTTAGAGTTCAGCCCTTAATTGATTTTGAAGAACCCTGTTGATTGAGGTCAGTAACAAGAATTAATTGTTGGAGTTTTCATTCTTTTCGGATAATTTCGCGTATATATTAAGCACATATTCCTGAATTGAGTGCTTATATATAATTATACATATAAAAATACGTTATAGAGCAACACTGAAGTTGCACACTAATCCCAAGATTATACATCAACCTTCAGTTGATGAAAGCTTGAATTTTTACATTATTTTAAAAGCAAAAGAATTTCCTTTGGCCCTGGTGCTAGCCGACGACAGCCTGTACATTTCCTTTACTTCCGATATTCTTTCGAGTTTTTGTCAAATTTCTGCGCGCTGGCAGGATTATACTCTTCCCAAATACAGACTGAGAAATAGTAACTGGTAATTAGTGTATCGAGACTGGTACACACACATATTCATAATGGCTACATTGCGAACACCACCCCTCGGTGAGGTTCCCGTATCTAGACCAGATCAGTGTACCATCTGCCAAGATGGAGATTGGTCTGCGCACAGGAGACCAGTTCTGACCCTTTGCGGACACCTATTCCACAAAGCGGGCTTGCGTACATGGATAGTCGAGCAAGGGAACTGCCCGAATTGTAGGTGTCCCCTTACACAAAAAGATTTCACCATGCACACTGGCACCGTTCCGAAAGGAAATCAGACTCGACAGGATAGCCAGATTAATACGTCCTATCAGCTCCCACAGCTGAATCTACCACCACCGACAAATTCTCCTACGATTCGTAGATCTTTATCTCCTGGCTTACAGTCAGTAACGGCGTCTCACGTTAGTTCACGCATGAATAGTCCAATGCCTGCTACCAATGGTTAAGGCTTGGTAGCGTCAGAAGCGTTAATGGCTGGCTTAAGAATACAGATGCAAGATCTTATCCGAGAGGGAATCACACAAAGTATGAACACTCTGCGGGACGAACTCTTTAACAACTTTTCTCGACCAGTTCCTGTCGCGCCTCCCGTAGACACTTCTCGACCACCACCACGGATAGGATAACGTAGACCTTCGCCAGAACGGCCCAGACCCGTTGATGAACAACATCACGCATCAGGCAATCAGGATAGACCAGATAGTCCTCAGAGGCCAGGGCCTAATCATATTCCCCAAGCACAGGCGTTTCAGAATGACAGACCTCAACGAAATGCATCGTCAAGACGTTCTGGAAGCCCTACACGAAGCTGGAACATCTCGTATAGTGGAGATAGTTCCAAACTCTCAGTGGATGAGTTTCTCTTCCGACTTGAAGCGCTCACTTACTCAGCTCTCGAAGGAGATTTTGACCTCGTAGTGAGGAATATGAGCACGTTGCTCGCAGGTCCGGCCATTGATTGGTATTGGTCCTTACTTAGACTGAATTCTACACCAACCGGGGAATATATTAAAACAGCTCTCCTAGCTGAATGGGGGGTTCCCAAAGATGATCTGAATGTCCCGCAGGCATAAATCTGGAGAATCTTTCGCAGCATACCACCAAAATCTAGTGCAGTTGCGTGACCAACTGCAGACTCCAATGTTGGATAATGAGTTCTAGGAGATAGTCAAATCCAATCTATTGCCGGACATCCAGAACAAAATATGCTTGCACCCCACATATACTATCGGCCAGTTGAGATCACTTGTCACTCAAATACAAGCCACACAGCTGCGAATTGCTACGGCTTGTAGCTGGAGCCCTTACCGGAGCCAGCGGGTCAACGAGATTTACGACTTCCAGTCTCCATACTCAGACTTGTCACTAGAAGCAGGCCGTGACACCAGCTTAGGCGACGTGTCAGGCATTTCAACCAGACATGCAGTAGTGTGCTGGAATTGTGATCAACAAGGTCACTTTTACCAGGACTGTCTGCAAGAGAGACAACAGGTGTTCTGTTATGGATGCGGACACAAGAATGTCTTTAAACCAAATTGCAGACCCTGTGCACAGAAAAACGAGAGACGGGTCGGGAATCCCAGCACCTTTTCTCGACCAGTCTCAGCGTCCCGTACGGCAACTATTATGACCACTCCAGTTCAAGTTTTGTACCCGGAGGAGGGTCCGCTCCATCAGCAGTCCCCGACGATGAAACATTGACTTGTCCATTGATATCATTCATTGAATCTGATGATACCAGTACTCGCCTTTATTGTACGAATACTTCACTGATAGAGACGGAGAACCAGATAGATTTCGCCGCAGATCTTCCGGCTCCCATTTCCACTTCTGGGGAGCCCATGACATTATTAGACACTTCTTTGGAAGAGTCTTTAATTTTCGATGTCCCGATAACACCGACAGCACCTTTAGCTGACAAGGTTACTGAGCAGGAGAGTTGGCCTCATGGCATTTCTATATTAAAACGGCCACCAAGCTCTGTTATGACGAGTGGGCGTGAGCCTGTTTTACATCCGCTGACGCCGTATCACACGCGTCTGCTCAGTGGCGGAGTTAGCTGACATGATGTATCCTGACTTGGATATTAGACCAAGAAAGAAAAGATCTACCGTTCGACGGATGAGACTGGAAAGGATAAAACTGGCACATATTTCCGTGTCGATGCCAGACGACATTCGACCGTATGCCGAAGTAAAGCTGCTCGGGCGAACTGAGACTGGATTACTTGACAGTGGTACCACTGTCAGTATTCTAGGCCAGGGAGCTCTAGAAAAGCTTGCGGAATCAGAGGTTGAATGGAAGAGGTATCGGACACAGGTACAAGTAGCGAATGGTGCCATGACGACTGTGCATGGTCATGTGAACTTGGACATCACTTCCCCTGATAAGACCCAAAACGTGCGTTTTTACGTGGTTCCTGGGCTCACGCAAGCAAATAGACTTCTGGCGTCTATTTGGGTTGGCTCCAGATGTCCTGGGTATAGTTGCAGAAGTGACTCCAAGTCTAATTGCTATGTCTGACACCGACCGCCATGTTCTTTCCAGTTTGGATCAACAGCGTCTAGAAGCTACTAAGCAGCTTTTCCCTTCTCTCGCATCTTTAGGCCTGGGAAAGACATCTTTGGTCACTCACAGGATCGAGACGAATGACGCAGCTCCGATAAAACAAAGCTTTTATCCGATTTCACCAGGTGTACAGAGTTTGATGGATGTTGAATTAGAGCGAATGCCATCACTGGGTGTGATAGAGGAGAGCCAGAGTCCTTGGAGCTCTCCAGTTGTACTAGTGCGGAAGCCTGGGAAGGTCCGGTTGTTTTGACGCCAGGAAGGTCAACTCCGTTACGAAGAAGGACGCCTATCCGCTACCGCAGATAGATGCGCTTCTCAGTCGACTTCCTCCGGCAAATTACATTACAACCCTGGACCTGAAAGACGCATTATGGCAGATCCCACTAGACACTGATTCCAGAGAGAAGACCGCTTTTACTGTGCCTGGTCACCCTCTCTATCAGTACACGGTGATGCCATTCGGCCTATGCAACGCTCCACAGACGATGTGCCGCCTCATGGATAAAGTCATTCCTTTCGATCTTCGTGAAAATGTTCTCGTCTACTTGGACGATTTACTGATTTTGTCATCAGACTTAGACTCTCATCTCACATTGCTGTCGCGTGTAGCGGATTGTTTGTGGAAAGCTGGCCTCACTATCAACGTTGAGAAGAGTAAGTTTTGGATTAAGGAGACTAAATACTTGGGTTTTATAGTCGGGAAAGGGGGAATCAGGACTGACCCAGATAAGATCTCAGCCATAGTTGACTATCCGTCACCTAAAACTATTCGGCAAGCCCGACGCCTACTAGGAATGGCGGGATGGTATAGACGGTTCATCCCGAACTATGCTGATTTAACTGCCTCCATAACTGACACCTTGAAGAACCCTAGTCAGTTCAAGTGGACACCTGAAGCCCAGACGTCTCTTGATTTGTTGAATCAAAAAGTTACCTCTGCTCCGTTGCTAGTGAGTCCAGATTTCACCAAGCCGTTCATTATACAGTGCGATGTGAGCCAACAAGGTATTGGTGGAGTGCTGTTTCAACTAGATGACGATGGCCACGAGAAGCCAATAGCCTACGTCTCGAAAAAGTTGAGCTCAGCACAAAGAAATTATACCGTCACAGAGCAGGAATGCCTAGCTGCAATCTTAAGTGTACAGAAGCTCCGGCCCTTCATAGAACTTATGCCGTTTAAGATAGTGACTGATCATGCGAGCTTGAAATGGCTGAAGTCTCAAAAGAACCTCAGCGGTAGACTTGCTCGGTGGAGTTTGAAGCTTCAGGGTTTCGACTTTACTATTGAGCACCGAAAAGGAAGCCTGAATGTCGTCCCTAATGCGCTGTCACGCATTCATTGCGACAGCCTGTCCACAAACGAAGATCCTGGCCCGGAAGTTGACCTTAGTTCGCCATATTTCAACTCGTTGGAATATGAGGAACTGAGGCATAAAGTTAAAACGACTTCTGGCAAACTACCCGATCTTTGCGTCAGGGATGGCTTCGTTTACATTCGGACTGTTCCGAGAACAGGCGATCCGATTCAGGAAGAAGCTTGAAAGCTTTGGATTCCACGAGGGCTTGTCTCCGACGTTATTTCAAAAGCTCGCGTAGGTATGGGGAAAACATTGGAACGTCTGAGAAGGCACTTGTACTGGCCACGAATGACAGTTGATGTCAGAAACTACGTAGGCGCCTGTAACGTGTGTAAAGAGATTAAAGCCCCCAATACTATTCTGAAACCACCTATGAGAGTCCAGTCTGTGACAGAACGACCAATGGCAAAAGCTGTACATCGATTTTCTGGGTCCATATCCTCGGTCAGTGAAAGGAAATGTCTGCATCTTAATAGTTCTTGACCACTTTTCAAAGTTCCCGATTCTCAAACCTATGAGAAAAGCATCTACACTCAATGTGTGCCAATTCATCGAAGCGGAAGTGTTCCATGTGTTCGGAGTCCCGGAAACGATAGTATCTGACAATGGAGTCCAGTTTTGCTCGGCTCAGTTTACCAGATTACTGGACAAGTATGGGGTGAAACACTTGCGAACGGCAGTTTACTCGCCGCAAGCAAACGCCTCAGAGCGAGTAAACAGGTCTCTATTGTCAGGGATTAGAGCATATATTCGGAAGGAACACACAAAATCGGATGAGCCAGATAGCTAGTTCCCTCAGGAGTTCTTTCCACCAACCAACTGGTTTCTCTCCTTATCGAACACTTTTCGGTCAGCAAATGATTGAACATGGCAACTCTTATTCCATCTTGAGGAGTCTGGAGACTCTTAATGAGCCTTTGATAGTAGATGCTGAAGACAAAATGAGATTGATCCATGCGAAAGTGCAGGAGAACTTACACCATGTGTTCGAACAGGGTTCAAGAGCCTATAATCTCAGGGCGAAGCCTGTTGAGTTCAGAGTGGGTCAACAGGTATTCAGACGGAGTTTTGCCCAAAGCAACTTCCAACAGCAGACTAGTGCTAAACTGGGACGAAAATTTGTTAAGTGTCGGGTTAAAGCCAAGAAAGGAAACTCCTTATACGAGCTTGAGGATCTGCAGGAGAAACCCTTGGGAGTCTATCACGACAAAGACATCAGGCAGTGATAACCATTCTATAAGCGTCATCTATCTACTGTCACATTTATTCCTGGTAGCCCTAAGAAGGCATCCAGCCAGCCTCACTGGTAAACTATAGGATATCGCGAAGCCCTCCTATTGCCCCGTCAATGTTGGAATTCAACCTCGGCAACACTCCTCTACCTCTTATGAGTAGATAAACTTTTTATAGTCCCTTCCGGATCGGCCTCATTAGGAGGATTTTCCTTTACCTGTCCGTCTACAACGTTTCGTTAACCGGCAACCGTTGGACATGGTAGTACCAAATCTAGATCCTGGTAGCCCTAAGAAGACATCCAGCCAGCTTCACTGGTAAACCATAGGATATCGCGAAGCCCTCCTATTGCCCCGTCAATGGTGGGTGATATACCTGTTGGAATTCAACCCTGTATACGGTCTTTATTAATCTAAGGGATGAAATCGGCAACGTCACTACTTCGACGACGCCTTGGAGACACACCTTTGAACAATCGTCGGTCTGAGATCGGAGTGAGATACTGTGCCGGGAAAGCTTAGCGATCAGTTGGTTGGGTTACTGATCGCGGGGTCTTCTCGGCATCTCGGTGGAGGAGGGCAGAAGGGCATCGATCGGATGGATTTTTTAGGTTACCAGCTTGTCGATGTTTCCAACACGGAGAACGGTGTCGAGGTCTGATCAAGGACTGACAAGACTTCGGGGATGTGTCCTCGATGCGTCATCGGTCAAGTGGGGCGACAGTCGTAGTCGAGTACAAGTAATGAGGAACGCTCATGGGGTCGTGGGTCGAGACACACATTGGGCGCCCGCATCGATGAGGCCTATGTTTAAGACCGGCTAGCTCAGTCGACCATTTTTCAGCGTTGTCTGACCCACGGGTGGTCTAGACCACGCTGCGCTGTTATGGTCGTAGCGTATTGCATATAGCAATATGCTACACTGAGAAATACTGTAGCATGTATGCCGGCCTGTGGAAACCGACAGCTGAACACATCCCAAACTCGACGAACGAGCTCGGTGTGGCATGCTGGTTGTGACAAGGAAGAAGAAGACAATCTTCTCTGTCGTGTCAAAATCTTCTCAAGTGGAAACATCAAGGAGTTGATAAAAGAAGAATTCTGTAGTCATCGGCGAGGAAATAAATCTTGGAAGTAAGTTTATTATATTTCTCAACACAAATGCTAACATATTTTCGGTTAGGAAGAAAATTTTCCGCATTACCCTAAAGATATATTCGAAAGTACTTCAGGTTGAATCTGTGAAGCATAAGCAACTGTTTGGAGACGACATAGCTCCTGAATTAAAAGCAATACTACATTAAGAACCGATGGATAAGTTGCGAAATGTCACATAATTTAATTGGGTGCCTTAAAGATCGCATCGAATGTGTTTGTGAAACACATGTCCACAGACCATCTTCACTGGCTTCCTCTGTCCTGACCAGTCGCTCTCTAGACAGATGGAGCACGGGTCTGGCAACAGCATCGGCACCCCAGTTGCTCGCGGTGGTGTTCGCGCTGTAACCATTGTATAATCAGTCGTAATTCAAGCAAAAAAATCTTCAAACCAAGGGTTTGGAATAGATATCAGAAAAATTCCAAAGAATTCGAAAGTTCGGAAGAGATAACAGGCTCTTCACAATGTGAGGATGACGACATACCAATTTAAGGTCGAAGGTTGGGACGGGATACTAAAATTTCAAACAGAAAAAATCTTTCCCAAACGTTCGGAGAAGTTGAAAAAAATTCAAAGAAATCAGAGATTCGGAAGTTAGCTACGTTTTCTCAAAACGAGACAATATAAATACTGGTTGAAAAAAAAATCAAAAGTTCAGAAGCGATAGCAGATTCTTCGAATGACAAAATTTCTTCTAATAGCTCAAAAATGCGAAAAACCAAAAGATCACAAACGTCCAATCGAGCCTTTCAAAAATTCTTAATAACAATCATACGATTTCTCCCTCACTTCCAGGAGCTAACTCTCAACATAAAACTCTTCAGGTCGCTCTCCCTCTTTTCAAGCGACGTGAATGTGTGCATTGAAAAAAATGTTTGAGAAGCTAGAGACTGAAAATGATACTAAAGATTCTTCAGCCAGGCAGTTAGCAGTATACCAACTCCTGATTACTGAAGGTCTCCAGCATCACTTCCATCCTCCAACAACTCTTTCCTTCCTCTTCACCTGATTGTCGTGTCCAGCTGACCTTCCAACCGGGCAGAGTCATGAATCTGGTCAACTAATTAGCTGAAAGCCAAAAAGCCGTCTCACAGATTCACAACTCTGTCCAGCCAGTTGGCCAACAGAGACATGTCTCCATGAGAGCACAAACAAAAAAAATTTTGTGAGGCCACCTACAATTTCCATGGCAGAAGGTCAGCGGGAAAGATCATTCCGAAAAAAAAATTCTAAAAAATTCAAAAACTTTAAGACGTTACGTTGCATTACTTTACTCAATTCAACTTTCAAAAATCAAAATATCAAAACTCTCAAAACTTTACGTTACTTTAATCGTTACTAAAAATTCAAAATACCAAAAACTTTACTTTACGTTCAAAAAATGTCTATTACCACAACAATCAAACCTCAGGTCCACATGTGTTCTCCACTAGATATGAGACTACCGAGTCAGACGATTTAGCTACAAATTAAATGTCCATATCTCAAGTAGCCTCAGTTCCCAGTGTCAAACACATTTGAACACCGAAGTTGACTGAGGTGGCCCCACGTTGGGCGCCATTTTTGTTATGGTAGTATATGAAGAGTGATGGGCTTGGACGTGAAGTCCAGACTGCCAGCATGAGCTGACAGATCACTCGACGGACAGCGATGACTGCAGGGCGGCACGCTAGCTCGCCTCAGCTATTGGCGGAGAGTGTCGGGAGGTTCCACGAAAAATCTACCGCGCCGTCTGCCATAATCAAAAAAAATCTCGTGCTTATCAATCAAAAAAACCGGTACACATTCAGTCCTGAAGGGTCTGTTATGTCACTTACCTATATCCGTCGTCGAAGGCGCAGATGTTATGCCTTCTTTGCCTGCCCCAGCCACCGATCTGACTCTGAGGGCAAGATTTTTCAGAGTCCCTAGTTGACCTGTAAAGAGTGAATAAACGAGCGAACCTAAACGACCTTCATACGAGAGGGCTCCAGGATAGTGAAGGAAGAATTAAAACTTTCAAAGATTCATGTTCACGTTATAATAGCAAATGTTTCCTTCTTACAAAAATTGCTACTGACTCCTATAATTATTTTTAGTTTTAAATCGCCGCAACGTTCATGGCAAGACTCAGTACATGTGTTTAATTTTGCTTTTCAGATTAAAACAAATAAAGCTAAAATTAATGAACTTCCTAGGATAATAATGCCTTATACCCTAGACACACAGCACGAACTAATGAATCATTTGTACTAACTATTCATTAAAATGCCGTGTGTCAAATAGTATATGTCATTATAGCTCGAAAATCAGATGATAATGAAGTGCATTAATGAAGTGTTTTCCTCCTTCATTATAGCTATAATGAGGAAAAATGTGCTAGATTTGACATATAATGTAAATCTGGAGCTCCGCTGTGCATCTGCCGATTTGAAAAATAAGAAGAAGAAATGCAAAGAAATGCAAATCACAAATTATATTATTAATATTTTTTTTAATATAATGTTTTTCTCATTTGTTAATTGTTAAATTCGAAAATAAAATAAATGAAAACAAAGTTTATCGCGTTAATTCGATTCATATTGCTTCTTTAAGGTGATAAGTTTATCAAAACCAGTTTGACAGCTCAACTTAATTAAAGAAATGGCTGTGTGTCCGCAGTTTATAATGAATCATTATAGACTAATGAGTCGTTAGTTATTTCTTCATTAAGAGTGCTGTGTGTCTAATGCCTTGCTCATTAGTCTATAATGATTCATTATAAACTGCGGACACACAGCCATTTCTTTAATTAAGTTGAGCTGTCAAACTGGCTTTGATGAACTTATCACATTAAAGAAGCAATATGAATCGAATTAACGCGATAAACTTTGTTTTCATTTGTTTATTTTTCGAATTTAACAATTAACAAATGAGAAAAACATTATATTTAAAAAAATATTAATAATATAATTTGTGATTTGCATTTCTTTGCATTTCTTCTTCTTATTTTTCAAATCGGCAGATGCACAGCGGAGCTCCAGATTTACATTATATGCCAAATCTAGCACATTTTTCCTCATTATAGCTATAATGAAGGAGGAAAACACTTCATTAGTGTACTTCATTATCATCTGATTTTCGAGCTATAATGACATATACTATTTGACACACAGCATTTTAATGAATAGTTAGTGCAAATGATTCATTAGTTCGTGCTGTGTGTCTAGGGTATAATAGAGTAAGGATAAATATCATTTAAAAAAAAATGGTTCCATATAAAAACATCTCGATCTTGCCCTGCAGCCATATTTCATAAATTTAGGAGAGAAATTAAGAGATTCAAAGTAAATAAAGAAGAGGTAACTTCTGCGCACGCACAAATCCCTAACCTTAGCTTGCTTTGTGTATGTGGGTGTAGAATCACTCTTAAATATTAAAATTTAGTTAAGTTTAATTGATTGTAACAAAAGTTTTTGAAATAAATAACGGTATTTATGAAATTTGCGTGTAAAAAAAATCAATGTTTTGGAAATATTTGAGAATAATTTAAAGATGCTTAATTAAAAAATACAGAGTAATACACTTTTTGGCAGCTACTATTCTTTGCTATTTAATAAGCCAACAATAACCAAAATCTATAGTGTGGTTCAAAAGTTATACTCATTTATTCCCATCAGGGTTTGGCGAAATCTTCAACTGGCCACCACTCCTAAAGGAAGGTTTCTGGGGGGGGGGGGGGGACAATTTTTTGATCAGACTACCTCAAGGAATCGCGTGGTATACCGGAAGGTATCTTGATCAGAATCACCCTGTATAGATTTTTTTGTGAAAAAGAAAAAAAAACTTTAAAAATGGAACCTACATTTAATCACCCCTTCTGGGTTAGATTGCCCTAGGGTTCTGTAAATTACAACTTAACTTGTCCTTTGATGATTAAATTCTTTTATATTTGCCATACTTATTTGTAAATTACTACTTAACTTGTCCTTTGATGATTGAATTCTTTTATATTTACCACACTTATTTTAATTTGCTAATTAACTTATCCTTTTGATGATTGATTTTTTTTTCAATTATTGGGTAAGCTAAGCTGGAAGTGTAGTAGGTTTAGAGCGGGAAATGAACAAGTTTTTATTTGTTAAGAAGGGGACCTTATCTGAAGGAGGAAAGAAAAGGGAAGATATAGAACATAACGAACGGAACAGTTGTATTCGTGGTGCAGCCCAATTCCATAGGAATGGGACTTTTGCTCATGTGTAGACTTTTTTTTTATATATAGTCCACTGTGAAAAAAAAGACAAGCCAGTGTGAATTTGTAAAGCTTCTTCCTTCCCTTGTGTTTTAAGGTCGTTGTATCGATATTAACAGAGTAGGATATTTTTCGGTTATAGTCCATTTCAACTTTTGAACTCTTCATAGTTGCATAGAGTTGCTATAATGAAACGCAGCAAATGGTAGGACAGATTCATAAAGTCTTGTTATAACGTGAACATGGATTATTGAAAGTTTTTCTTTTCTCCTTCACTGTTCCGGAGTCTTCTCGCATGAAGGTCGCCTAGGTCCGCCTAGTCTCTCTCTTTGCAGGTCTACAAGGGACTCTGAAAATATCTGCCCTCAGAGTCAGTTGGGTGGTTGGGTCGTGCAATGAAGGCTTACAATCTGCGCCTTCGATTTGGATGTAGGTAAGTGACGTAAAGGTCCTTTCAGGACTGAATTTGTGCCGGCGTTTTTGGTTAAAGGCACGAATTTTTTTGATTATGGCAGACGGCAGCGGCAGGGTTTTCGTGGAACCTCCCCACACTCTCCGCCAATAGCCGAGGCGAGCTAGCGTGCCGCCCTGCAGTCAACGCTGTCCGTCGAGTGATCTGTCAGCTCATGCTGGCAGTCTGGACTTCACGTCCAAGCCACTCACTCTACATACTACCATAACAAAATATATAAGAACAAGAAATTTTTGTCGTTACCACGGTTAACATTATTGACTTTATTTCCTTTATCATTGTACTAAACATTTTGAGTTTTTCAAAATAAACAGAAAAAGGTTCGATCTTTGTTACAAATTGAACTTTCTTTCCAATAATATCACAATTGTGATAGTTATTCGACTCTGAAAATAGCAACTTTCAAACCAAAATATATTAATAACCAAAACCTTTTTACTAGTTTTCTCTCCGTCACTTCCTCTTCCACTTCAAGATCTTCCATACTCAAGTATAAATTTATCTACTTGATATACCATTATTATGTACCAAACTTTGCAAATTTCATGAATTTGAGACTTTTCTAAAGCAAATTACATACATATAAAATCCCAAAATCTTTCTTTTTGACACGTCATTACCTAAATTTATGCTTTTTCTCAAACTGTGGAATTTTGATCATGATAATACGCACATATTTGACACAAAGTCGTATTAACTTTCCGTGTTTCTTAAGATTTCAAGAACTAAATAACAAGAGTTTCACCGGCTGTCTTGGAAAATAATTACGATGGCATTGTAATTACTGAAACTTGGCTTACTGTACCCATGCTATATTTTTTAGTGAATTGTTTAATCTATCTCAATATGTGGTATACCGAAAAGATCGTTGTCATATATGAACTGGTCTGACAAGAGGCGGGGGTGTTACGATTGGGTGTGTGATTTTAGCGAACGAATTTCCTTACCAAATGAAAGCACTGAATTGGATTAATCATGCGTACGTATCATTATATAATAACTGATTCATGACTCCCTGGATTTGTGTGTTAGTTATATACCTCCTGGGTCTACGCTAGATCATTACAAGGATCACGTCGATAATGTATCTGCTTTATTGTTTAATAAAAATCGTAATCAATTGTGTGTTCTCGGTGATTTTAAACTAAGTAGTGTAAATTGGAAGTTGAATGATGATGACGGAATGTTAGTTCCAATTAATGTATTATCTGAACGTGAGGGATTTGTAATTGACAACCTGATAGGCTTAGATTTAGTTCAAGCTAATGATGTATGTAATGATGCTGGTTCTTAGACTTCGCCTTTTTAAGCAATGATATAATATATGGAATTGAATGTAGTTGATTTTCCCCTCCCTATTTGTGATTTCCATCATAAAGCGATTAGATTAAATTTTGTTATGGTAGGATGAAACAGTGAAGGTCGAAGAAAGTTAAGTCCTGTCCGTGATAGCCTGTATAGTCGGGTCGGCACACTAGCACCTCGGACTAATTGCGGAGAGTGCGGGATGGGTAAAAACGACATCCCCGGACAATCAAACCAAAACGGAGATCTACAATAATAAATGCACATCACGGTCTGAAGGGACCGCGTACACCACTCACCTGAAGTTTATCCTAAGGCTCGGATATTATGATCCTTGTGCCGTTCCCCGCCGCCCATGGTATCGCTGGCACTGGTTGACGATACCCCTGTTATGGTAACCTGTAAAAGGGAAAAGCCTTCGGCCGGAGAGTGTAAGCTGGTGAATCTGCATTACTCCAAAAAGGTAAATATTTAGGACGTTTATGAAAATAATTCAATGAAAAAAACACTATGAACCAAAATTAAATGATTTATAGCAGCTTAACTAAATTGTCTAAGTTTATAACTTGGTTAAGCTCCGTTGCTTTTAGGTGATCCATTGCCGTTTTTATGTTCCAGGCATGACACAAAGCGATTTTGCTTTTTTACTTGAAAAAGTACGAAATCGTAGGATACTCTAATATTCAACGAGCGATTTTGCTTTGCAAAAGCATACGAAATCGTACTACTCTAATACATTTAAAGAATTTTATGTCACGGCCTGGAGACGTAAAGGCAATGGGCGATCATATGAAGAATTATCTGTTCACCAGCAGCCCGGCTGTGTTCAACTTCTGGCTATAGCCGGCTATAATTGGCATGTGCTCTGGAGATGAAGCCAAGGTAGCTTGACGTTTATTTGAGCTGGCTATAGCCGGCTCTAGCCAAAAATTGAACAACAACAGGTAGACTCGCGGCGTCCTTGTGTGGATAATTTCATAAATTGCACTGCGTGGGACCACGCGGGGTGCGGTTTTTCAAATTCTCGAAGGATAGTACTTCAGTTGCTAATACTGCTCGCCCATTGTCCACAACACGGTAATGCCTTTAGGCGGTGAAGCTATTTAATACCCTAGACACACAGCACGAACTAATGAATCATTTGTACAAATCATTCATTAAAATGCCGTGTGTTACATAGTATACGTCATTATAGCTCGAAAATCAGATGATAATGAAGTACACTAATGAAGTGTTTTCCTCCTTCATTATAGCTATAATGAGGAAAAATGTGCTAGATTTGGCATATAATGTAAATCTGGAGCTCCGCTGTGCATCTGCCGATTTGAAAAATAAGAAGAAGAAATGCAAAGAAATGCAAATCACAAATTATATTATTTAATATTTTTTTAAATAAAATGTGTTTCTCATTTGGAAATTGTTAAATTGAAAATAAAATAAATGAAAACAAAGTTTATCGCGTTAATTCGATCCATATTGCTTCTTTAAGGTGATAAGTTCATCAAAACCAGTTTGACAGCACAACTTAATTAAAGAAATGGCTGTGTGTCCGCAGTTTATAATGAATCATTATAAACTAATGAGTCGTTAGTTATTTCTTCATTAAGAGTGCTGTGTGTCTAAGGCATTACATAAATTACTAAAATTATATCTTTCTGTGAAGCCGACAAGACGCGCGTACAATATGTGAAGTTGGACTCAAACCTGTCAGTGTCCACGTCTTGAATTGGGTGCGTTCAGTCTGAAAATGGCAACACCTCCCTTTTTAGGTTGAATAATCTCGAAGGTAGGCTGGCGGCCTGACTACTCTTCCACCTTTAGTGCGTACAGGATCTAAATTTGATGTGAGGAATATTGGTTCAGTTGCTAACTCTTCATCTGATTGCTCTGTAATTTCAGCACCTGATAACGTTGATGACAATGATGAGTGCTCTTCTTCTAACTCGTGCTCTGATTGTATTGAAGGCATAGAGTTGGGCTCTTCACTATTTGAATCGCTTCGTGAAATGCTGAATGCATCAAGCAACGTTTCAAAAGATATATCGCTGTTAACAAACGACAGCGTCGCCTTGTTTTTGATCCCGAAGCTGGTTGGTATGTGATCGAATTAGTCTAAATTTGCCCTCATCTAATTGGACTAGGAAGTTGTAGTTAACATATCCAAATCTTTCGATGATTTCGCCAGGTTTCCAGCGATGTTTGTTTTTTTTAAAAAGTTTAGCATAAACCAAGTCTCCAGGTTTATACTCACGGTATTTAGCTGCATGACGGCGATTGAACTGATTATTCTGCTTTACATTTGTTTTGGGTGAAATTGTTTGTCGAGGCTTAAGCAGGTCTAAGGTTGTTGCAATTTTTCTGCCAATAAACATCTCTGCAGGTGTTACAGAATTTGGTAAGTTCCTAGTAGGTGTCGATCGGTATGTTTGAAGAAATGTCTCCAAGTTATCTATACTCGTTCCTTCCTGCTAAAGTTTCCTCAGAGCACGTTTGAGTGTATCCACAAATCGTTCAGCTTGGCCGTTCGACTGTGGGTGATACGGCGCTGTTTTAAGATGTTCTATCCCTCGAGATTCCATGTCAACTCCTGTTATCAAAATATCATCAAGGTAAGCTGCAACACCATCCAATCCAGCTAGCATTGTATCCATAATCTGTTGAAATGCCCCTGGTGCAGCTTTAACTCCTGGTGCTAGCCGATTGAATGAAAATAATCCCTTATGGGTGCTGATAGTTAGTAGCTTTCTAGTTTGTTCATCGACCGGAATCTGAAGATAAGCGTCGGATAAGTCGATGTGAGAGAAAAATTTGCTGTTTGACAATGTAGCAAATATGTCTGCTGGAACAGGCAATGGATACTGATGTGGTTGTAATGCGTCGTTTAACCCTGTAGAGTAATCCCCACAAATCCTGATATCCCCGTTTGATTTTTTCGCAGCAACAATAGGTGCTGCCCAGTCTGAATATTCAACTGGTGATATTATACCCATATCTTGCAGACGCTGAAGCTCGTTTTCAATTAAAATTTGCGCTGAATATGCTACAGGTCGTTTCCGTCGAAACACTGGCTTTGCGTTGTCTTTGAGGTGTAGATGTACAATGACGTTTGTACAAGTTCCTGGTACCTCTAGGAAAAGCTCAGAAAATTGACGCTTGATGGTTGAAATTTCTGTTTCTCTGTCCATTGATTTGATTTGGTAACAGTTTGGGCTCAGAGGTTTTTCCCATAGATTGAAAGCATCACACAAGTCAATGCCTAGAACATTAAGGCTACTAACATTAGTTACAAAAATTTGACCTGAATGAACTTTCCCATTTAATTGAATATCGCATTGGAACTGTGCGATTATGTTGATTCCATGGTGAGATGCACTTTTTGCTTGCAATTTAGTATTCACTGTAGTGACAGGACACCCTAATTCCTCCCACACGGGTTGACTGATAAGAGTTATATCTGATGCTGTGTCAATTTGCAATCGAAGCGAAGCAGGAATTTTGTTGACTTGAATTACTGTATACCGCCGCCTATTTTGATATTGAACTTTGTTGTTGACATTGGAAAATACAGCTAAATTGTTGACTATAGACTTCTTGTTATGATTAGAAGAGTGTTGTTTTCTAGATCTGGCAAACTTCTATGATTGATCTGAAGTAGTTGCAGTTTTCCGTTAAAAACAAGCACATTATCCGTCCTTGTGACTGCATTGATTACATTTATGATTTGAGTATGAGCAATAACGTATGAAATGAATGAATGCGCATGCCCAACACGGTGTTCGTGGAGTGTCAGCAGTGCTTGATGAAGCTGACCGCGCTAATTGAGTGATTGATTGACGCTTTTTATTATTGGAGAACCGCTTGTTTTGTTTTTGATAAATAGCGTTAACATTTAGCTTGTTTGGAGTTTGACCAATCAAAGCTGTGTCTTGCATTAGACTGATGACCCGTTGCGCTTCTGATACCAATTTATCAAGTGTCAGTGGCCCATCAGTTTCAATTTTAAGCTTTGATAAAAGTCTAGCTCTAACGTCCGCATCTTTTGAAGATTGCAGCCCAATAACAAAAACTAAACACTTGAACTGATCTGAACTTTGTTTTGCCAAATTAACGTCTTCACAATTTTTGTTGACTTTAGCCGCAAATGAAATATTATCATCCGCACCTGCTTTTGACGTTTGTAAGCATCGATATCGAATGTTGAACTGCGATTCCTGAATTCCAAATATTTTTGTTAGCGTTGCAATTGTCTCGTCGACCTGAAGGTCTCTACTGTGCTTTGGAAGTATATAATTTACATATTTCTCGTGCACCAGTGGATTTAACTTTCGTATGAGAAGTCTAACTTTAGCCTTATCGTCTAGTTTAGCACCATCCTCCTTGAATAAATCTTCAAAGCGGGAAAACCATGCGTGAAACGTTACTCCATGATCTGGGTCGTAGAAAAATTCGGTAATATTATTTGCTAAGGAATCCATTGTAAATTCGGTTCCTTTTCCCGAAGTCGCAGTGTCAGAATTACTTGTTTGAAGTGCTTGGAACATTTGTTGTTGAATCTCCAACAATTTCTGTTGTTGTTCGATCAACTGAAGCAATTTTTCCATCTCCGCCATTTTGCAGTGATAATGAAAATTCTCGAACTTGATCCAATTAAATATATTTTTTTTTATATTTTTTTCCAAATCCTCGTCGCCACTTTTGTTATCCACTTCGTAATTAAAGACCGACTACTGACTTATGCCTTAGACACACAGCACTCTTAATGAAGAAATAACTAACGACTCATTAGTCTATAATGATTCATTATAAACTGCGGACACACAGCCATTTCTTTAATTAAGTTGAGCTGTCAAACTGGTTTTGATAAACTTATCACCTTAAAGAAGCAATATGAATCGAATTAACGCGATAAACTTTGTTTTCATTTATTTTATTTTCGAATTTAACAATTAACAAATGAGAAAAACATTATATTAAAAAAAATATTAATAATATAATTTGTGATTTGCATTTCTTTGCATTTCTTCTTCTTATTTTTCAAATCGGCAGATGCACAGCGGAGCTCCAGATTTACATTATATGTCAAATCTAGCACATTTTTCCTCATTATAGCTATAATGAAGGAGGAAAACACTTCATTAGTGCACTTCATTATCATCTGATTTTCGAGCTATAATGACATATACAATTTGACACACGGCATTTTAATGAATAGTTAGTACAAATTATTCATTAGTTCGTGCTGTGTGTCTAGGGTATTAATGATTTACTTATAAAGGTTACATAAATTACTAAAATTATATCTTTCTGTGAAGCCGACAAGACGCGCGTACAATATGTGAAGTTGGACTCAAACCTGTCAGTGTCCACGTCTTGAATTGGGTGCCTTCAGTCTGAAGATGCCAACACAAACCACGTCTTTTTTGTCCATTTCCTTTGCCTGTCTTGTAAACTATAAATTATTTTATGGATTTCGCATTTGTTCTTCTAATAATTCGCAAACGTGTTTTAAATCCAAAGCCATAACTTACACCCACTGACTTATAACAATGGACTGAGCGATTTGCTATTTCATGTGGCACAAAAAATATTGTGTTTCTGTATATCACCGTTAGAGCACCCTTTAAAACGATTACATAAAAAACATGTAAAACTCAACCAATCAGATGAAATTTTACACCCGAAAATCGAATTTAATTAAAAAAATATATTTTCTTGTGCCCAAGTGATATTTTAATCGCTTATAAGGAATTAAACTCATTCCGACTTTAATTTTCAAAAGTTATTCTCAACTGAATCCTGCTTATGGGCAAGAGAGACAGAGCATGGTAAACACTATCTTTACCTTATTATTTCTGCGGTGATTGCATCTGTAGCCAACATAAAAACATCAAATGGCATAAGCAAACGTTCCAGAATGGAATATTTTGTGTTGGTAGCTCCAACTCTGCCATAGGGCGAAAGAGAGAACTATAAAACTTGTGCCATGCTTTCCTATAAGAAAATTACAATACGCTCAGTCCATTGTTATAAGTCAGTGCTTACACCATAAAAAATTGCTTTTGTAAAATTCGCACACAGTTTAAGCTTCTCGATTATAACCCAGCATACAAAATGGATCAGAAATATTTCGGAAGTAACTTGCCATGGGCAACCGTAACTAAGAAAGGGGCTACTCACTGATTACCACTATAGTCGAAATATCCTGTTTTATTTCTCGTTGTATCCTCTTCTGGTTTCTTTCAATCAACACTCCCAATTTTTCCTGTATGCTAGTCGCAATTCATTTATCAACCACAATTTATTTACAAACCACAATTTTTTTACAAACCACAATTTATGTACAATATTCAACCTTAAATTTTCTATACCGACTTACAAGCCTCCCAAAATAATCCGAACCGCAATTTTTGTTACTATAATTTTCACTATTTTCCTTTTATTTTTCTATTATACTTCACTTTCTATCACCAGCGATCGACCGAGAACTCTCTAACGACGGGCCAAAAAATCGACTGTCTCGAGACTTGATTTTCCAATTGTCAAATATCTTCGTTCAGGATAGGAAAATGCTTAATTAGCATTCCTATCCTGAGAAAATTGTTTACCGAAGAACGGTGGTTGAAATGAAATTTGATATTTTCATAAATATCAAACCATGTCTTGCTATCGTGCATACATTGTTGCGCCCACAATGTATGCAGCTCGCGACAATTTGCTGATAAGAGCTTTTTTCGATGACGATTTGATCGTTAAACACAATTGCGACGACAGAGCGACAGACGATAGCGAATAAAGGCTTAAACACAATTGCGACGACAGCGCGACAGAACGACAGACGACAACGAAAAATTCGCTACGAAACAGGCAGTCGAAAAATTGGGAATACAATTGCAACGACAGGCGATGATGTGAAAGAAGAAGATATTGAAATTTCATTTGTTAAATATTTCGAGCGTTTTAAAAGGAGATTTTTATCAAGAATATTTTATATTATATTGAAAGAAATGCAATGAAGCAAAGTGTGGAAAAAATACTGAAAATGCGGAAATAAAGTAAGTTAAACGCTTTTAAATATCCATCCAACCCACGTCTTTTTTGACCACTTGTCTTGCCTGTCTTGTAAACTATAAATTATTTTATGGATTTCGCATTTCCTCGATCAATTTTTCCTCAAAGCTCATTATTTTAAAAAAGACAAAAGTGAATGCCAGAACCATTCATTCGATTAATTTTGTTGGTAGGACTGCAGCGACGACGGCAGAATTAAGGCTTAAGCACAATTGCGACGACAGACGACAAACGACGACGATATATCGCTGTCAAGCTTCTAAAAGCACAGCATCTTATGCGAATGCACCAAATTGCGACGACCGACGTTGAGCGATCGATGACATTTGCGCTGGGATTGATCAATTTTTAATATAATAATAATTTATAGTTTACAAGACAGGCAAGACAAATGGACAAAAAAGACGTGGTTTGGATGGAAAATTGTATAAATATTCTGTGATTTTTGAATAAAGAAGTGAGTTAGTGAGTAGCAACAGAACACGAGTTGTTTCATTTACCTGGAGTAAAGCTAGTAAGCTGCTCCATTCATCTATACTAGGAGTAAAGCTAGTAAGCTGCTCCATTAATCTATACTAGGAGTAAAGCTAGTAAGCTGCTCCATTCATCTATACTAGGAGCAAAGCTAATAAGCTGCTCCATTCATCTATACTAGGAGTAAAGCTAATAAGCTGCTCCATTGAATCTCACTAGGAGTAAAGCTATAGCTCCATATGCATCGCTGCTCTACCTATCTCGGGAGAAATCAGTAAAAGCCCAATCATCTTGAAGGCACGTAATCTCAGTTTACCTACAGTAACCGTGCCGTGTTCCAGATCAAAAGGTGCTCAGATGAGAGTACTAGAAGTACTTAAGAAACTAAACAATACTCATTGCTCAAAGTATTTCCTATATACATATGAGCAAGCGAGTGACAACAAAAAAAAAGACGAAGAACAACAGAACACAATTTGAGGGTCAAACGCTAGGCACATTACGCGTATTTCCAAACATATGGTAAAACAATTAAAGCAAGCGCGCACTGGTTGTATGGTAGGTCAGGGACAGCCCAGTGCCGCTACATGGCTAGAATTGGTCTCGTGCTGAGGGGTTTTTCATGTAAACAATGCAGTGCGTTACCGCTATTGAATTAAAGATGGAAAAATGTTATGCGGACCTGAGTCTAATTGTTTGGTATTTGAAATTTTTGGTAGAGTAACGTTAGAATTTTTAAAGTTTTGGGATTTTTGAAAGTTGATTGAGTAAAGTAAAGTAACGTAACGTTTGAAAGTTTTTGTGAAAGTTTGTAAGTTCGACTTTAGGTTTGACTTTGGTCAAGCCTCAAGTCTGAACAGTTGTAATTTTTTTGAATTTTTGAATCGATCTTTCCCGCTGGCCTTCTGCTATGGAAATAGTAGGTGACCTCACAATTTTTTTTTGATTGTGTTCTCACGGAGACATGTCGCTGTTGGCCAACTGGCTGGACATAGTCGTGAATCTGTGAGACGACTTTTTGGCTTTCAGCTAACTAGTTGACCAGGTTCATGACTCTGCCCGGTTGGAAGGTTAGTTCGACATGACAATCAGGTGAAGAGGAAGGAAAGTGTTGTTGGAGGATGGAAGTGATGCTGGAGACTTTCAGTAATCAGGAGTTGGCTTACTGCTAACTGCCTGGCTGAAGAATCTCTAGTATCATTTTCAGTCTCTAGCTTCTTCAGCCCGACTCTTCCCAGATTTCTGTGAGAACCCAAGCTTTTCATGCACACATTCACGTCGCTTGCTTACATCATTACGTCTGACCTGATTAGAGAGAGTGGCCTGGAGATTTTTATGTGGAGAGTTAGCTCTTGGAGGAGTGGGGGAGAACTTTGTATGCTTTTGGATTTTTCATATTGGTATTTTGAGTTTGGCTCATATAAAGTATAGGAACGGTAGTTTTCCAACAAAGATTGAGTATAGCTCATAATTGATTTTTAACGAACTTTCTTGTCGGTACGAGATTTTGAGCCCAGCCAATGAATATGAATTTTTGATTCTTTCTATAAGTTAGAGTTCAGCCCTTAATTGATTTTGAAGAACCCTGTTGATTGAGGTCAGTAACAAGAATTAATTGTTGGAGTTTTCATTCTTTTCGGATAATTTCGCGTATATATTAAGCACATATTCCTGAATTGAGTGCTTATATATAATTATACATATAAAAATACGTTATAGAGCAACACTGAAGTTGCACACTAATCCCAAGATTATACATCAACCTTCAGTTGATGAAAGCTTGAATTTTTACATTATTTTAAAAGCAAAAGAATTTCCTTTGGCCCTGGTGCTAGCCGACGACAGCCTGTACATTTCCTTTACTTCCGATATTCTTTCGAGTTTTTGTCAAATTTCTGCGCGCTGGCAGGATTATACTCTTCCCAAATACAGACTGAGAAATAGTAACTGGTAATTAGTGTATCGAGACTGGTACACACACATATTCATAATGGCTACATTGCGAACACCACCCCTCGGTGAGGTTCCCGTATCTAGACCAGATCAGTGTACCATCTGCCAAGATGGAGATTGGTCTGCGCACAGGAGACCAGTTCTGACCCTTTGCGGACACCTATTCCACAAAGCGGGCTTGCGTACATGGATAGTCGAGCAAGGGAACTGCCCGAATTGTAGGCGTCCCCTTACACAAAAAGATTTCACCATGCACACTGGCACCGTTCCGAAAGGAAATCAGACTCGACAGGATAGCCAGATTAATACGTCCTATCAGCTCCCACAGCTGAATCTACCACCACCGACAAATTCTCCTACGATTCGTAGATCTTTATCTCCTGGCTTACAGTCAGTAACGGCGTCTCACGTTAGTTCACGCATGAATAGTCCAATGCCTGCTACCAATGGTTAAGGCTTGGTAGCGTCAGAAGCGTTAATGGCTGGCTTAAGAATACAGATGCAAGATCTTATCCGAGAGGGAATCACACAAAGTATGAACACTCTGCGGGACGAACTCTTTAACAACTTTTCTCGACCAGTTCCTGTCGCGCCTCCCGTAGACACTTCTCGACCACCACCACGGATAGGATAACGTAGACCTTCGCCAGAACGGCCCAGACCCGTTGATGAACAACATCACGCATCAGGCAATCAGGATAGACCAGATAGTCCTCAGAGGCCAGGGCCTAATCATATTCCCCAAGCACAGGCGTTTCAGAATGACAGACCTCAACGAAATGCATCGTCAAGACGTTCTGGAAGCCCTACACGAAGCTGGAACATCTCGTATAGTGGAGATAGTTCCAAACTCTCAGTGGATGAGTTTCTCTTCCGACTTGAAGCGCTCACTTACTCAGCTCTCGAAGGAGATTTTGACCTCGTAGTGAGGAATATGAGCACGTTGCTCGCAGGTCCGGCCATTGATTGGTATTGGTCCTTACTTAGACTGAATTCTACACCAACCGGGGAATATATTAAAACAGCTCTCCTAGCTGAATGGGGGGTTCCCAAAGATGATCTGAATGTCCCGCAGGCATAAATCTGGAGAATCTTTCGCAGCATACCACCAAAATCTAGTGCAGTTGCGTGACCAACTGCAGACTCCAATGTTGGATAATGAGTTCTAGGAGATAGTCAAATCCAATCTATTGCCGGACATCCAGAACAAAATATGCTTGCACCCCACATATACTATCGGCCAGTTGAGATCACTTGTCACTCAAATACAAGCCACACAGCTGCGAATTGCTACGGCTTGTAGCTGGAGCCCTTACCGGAGCCAGCGGGTCAACGAGATTTACGACTTCCAGTCTCCATACTCAGACTTGTCACTAGAAGCAGGCCGTGACACCAGCTTAGGCGACGTGTCAGGCATTTCAACCAGACATGCAGTAGTGTGCTGGAATTGTGATCAACAAGGTCACTTTTACCAGGACTGTCTGCAAGAGAGACAACAGGTGTTCTGTTATGGATGCGGACACAAGAATGTCTTTAAACCAAATTGCAGACCCTGTGCACAGAAAAACGAGAGACGGGTCGGGAATCCCAGCACCTTTTCTCGACCAGTCTCAGCGTCCCGTACGGCAACTATTATGACCACTCCAGTTCAAGTTTTGTACCCGGAGGAGGGTCCGCTCCATCAGCAGTCCCCGACGATGAAACATTGACTTGTCCATTGATATCATTCATTGAATCTGATGATACCAGTACTCGCCTTTATTGTACGAATACTTCACTGATAGAGACGGAGAACCAGATAGATTTCGCCGCAGATCTTCCGGCTCCCATTTCCACTTCTGGGGAGCCCATGACATTATTAGACACTTCTTTGGAAGAGTCTTTAATTTTCGATGTCCCGATAACACCGACAGCACCTTTAGCTGACAAGGTTACTGAGCAGGAGAGTTGGCCTCATGGCATTTCTATATTAAAACGGCCACCAAGCTCTGTTATGACGAGTGGGCGTGAGCCTGTTTTACATCCGCTGACGCCGTATCACACGCGTCTGCTCAGTGGCGGAGTTAGCTGACATGATGTATCCTGACTTGGATATTAGACCAAGAAAGAAAAGATCTACCGTTCGACGGATGAGACTGGAAAGGATAAAACTGGCACATATTTCCGTGTCGATGCCAGACGACATTCGACCGTATGCCGAAGTAAAGCTGCTCGGGCGAACTGAGACTGGATTACTTGACAGTGGTACCACTGTCAGTATTCTAGGCCAGGGAGCTCTAGAAAAGCTTGCGGAATCAGAGGTTGAATGGAAGAGGTATCGGACACAGGTACAAGTAGCGAATGGTGCCATGACGACTGTGCATGGTCATGTGAACTTGGACATCACTTCCCCTGATAAGACCCAAAACGTGCGTTTTTACGTGGTTCCTGGGCTCACGCAAGCAAATAGACTTCTGGCGTCTATTTGGGTTGGCTCCAGATGTCCTGGGTATAGTTGCAGAAGTGACTCCAAGTCTAATTGCTATGTCTGACACCGACCGCCATGTTCTTAGTTTGGATCAACAGCGTCTAGAAGCTACTAAGCAGCTTTTCCCTTCTCTCGCATCTTTAGGCCTGGGAAAGACATCTTTGGTCACTCACAGGATCGAGACGAATGACGCAGCTCCGATAAAACAAAGCTTTTATCCGATTTCACCAGGTGTACAGAGTTTGATGGATGTTGAATTAGAGCGAATGCCATCACTGGGTGTGATAGAGGAGAGCCAGAGTCCTTGGAGCTCTCCAGTTGTACTAGTGCGGAAGCCTGGGAAGGTCCGGTTGTTTTGACGCCAGGAAGGTCAACTCCGTTACGAAGAAGGACGCCTATCCGCTACCGCAGATAGATGCGCTTCTCAGTCGACTTCCTCCGGCAAATTACATTACAACCCTGGACCTGAAAGACGCATTATGGCAGATCCCACTAGACACTGATTCCAGAGAGAAGACCGCTTTTACTGTGCCTGGTCACCCTCTCTATCAGTACACGGTGATGCCATTCGGCCTATGCAACGCTCCACAGACGATGTGCCGCCTCATGGATAAAGTCATTCCTTTCGATCTTCGTGAAAATGTTCTCGTCTACTTGGACGATTTACTGATTTTGTCATCAGACTTAGACTCTCATCTCACATTGCTGTCGCGTGTAGCGGATTGTTTGTGGAAAGCTGGCCTCACTATCAACGTTGAGAAGAGTAAGTTTTGGATTAAGGAGACTAAATACTTGGGTTTTATAGTCGGGAAAGGGGGAATCAGGACTGACCCAGATAAGATCTCAGCCATAGTTGACTATCCGTCACCTAAAACTATTCGGCAAGCCCGACGCCTACTAGGAATGGCGGGATGGTATAGACGGTTCATCCCGAACTATGCTGATTTAACTGCCTCCATAACTGACACCTTGAAGAACCCTAGTCAGTTCAAGTGGACACCTGAAGCCCAGACGTCTCTTGATTTGTTGAATCAAAAAGTTACCTCTGCTCCGTTGCTAGTGAGTCCAGATTTCACCAAGCCGTTCATTATACAGTGCGATGTGAGCCAACAAGGTATTGGTGGAGTGCTGTTTCAACTAGATGACGATGGCCACGAGAAGCCAATAGCCTACGTCTCGAAAAAGTTGAGCTCAGCACAAAGAAATTATACCGTCACAGAGCAGGAATGCCTAGCTGCAATCTTAAGTGTACAGAAGCTCCGGCCCTTCATAGAACTTATGCCGTTTAAGATAGTGACTGATCATGCGAGCTTGAAATGGCTGAAGTCTCAAAAGAACCTCAGCGGTAGACTTGCTCGGTGGAGTTTGAAGCTTCAGGGTTTCGACTTTACTATTGAGCACCGAAAAGGAAGCCTGAATGTCGTCCCTAATGCGCTGTCACGCATTCATTGCGACAGCCTGTCCACAAACGAAGATCCTGGCCCGGAAGTTGACCTTAGTTCGCCATATTTCAACTCGTTGGAATATGAGGAACTGAGGCATAAAGTTAAAACGACTTCTGGCAAACTACCCGATCTTTGCGTCAGGGATGGCTTCGTTTACATTCGGACTGTTCCGAGAACAGGCGATCCGATTCAGGAAGAAGCTTGAAAGCTTTGGATTCCACGAGGGCTTGTCTCCGACGTTATTTCAAAAGCTCGCGTAGGTATGGGGAAAACATTGGAACGTCTGAGAAGGCACTTGTACTGGCCACGAATGACAGTTGATGTCAGAAACTACGTAGGCGCCTGTAACGTGTGTAAAGAGATTAAAGCCCCCAATACTATTCTGAAACCACCTATGAGAGTCCAGTCTGTGACAGAACGACCAATGGCAAAAGCTGTACATCGATTTTCTGGGTCCATATCCTCGGTCAGTGAAAGGAAATGTCTGCATCTTAATAGTTCTTGACCACTTTTCAAAGTTCCCGATTCTCAAACCTATGAGAAAAGCATCTACACTCAATGTGTGCCAATTCATCGAAGCGGAAGTGTTCCATGTGTTCGGAGTCCCGGAAACGATAGTATCTGACAATGGAGTCCAGTTTTGCTCGGCTCAGTTTACCAGATTACTGGACAAGTATGGGGTGAAACACTTGCGAACGGCAGTTTACTCGCCGCAAGCAAACGCCTCAGAGCGAGTAAACAGGTCTCTATTGTCAGGGATTAGAGCATATATTCGGAAGGAACACACAAAATCGGATGAGCCAGATAGCTAGTTCCCTCAGGAGTTCTTTCCACCAACCAACTGGTTTCTCTCCTTATCGAACACTTTTCGGTCAGCAAATGATTGAACATGGCAACTCTTATTCCATCTTGAGGAGTCTGGAGACTCTTAATGAGCCTTTGATAGTAGATGCTGAAGACAAAATGAGATTGATCCATGCGAAAGTGCAGGAGAACTTACACCATGTGTTCGAACAGGGTTCAAGAGCCTATAATCTCAGGGCGAAGCCTGTTGAGTTCAGAGTGGGTCAACAGGTATTCAGACGGAGTTTTGCCCAAAGCAACTTCCAACAGCAGACTAGTGCTAAACTGGGACGAAAATTTGTTAAGTGTCGGGTTAAAGCCAAGAAAGGAAACTCCTTATACGAGCTTGAGGATCTGCAGGAGAAACCCTTGGGAGTCTATCACGACAAAGACATCAGGCAGTGATAACCATTCTATAAGCGTCATCTATCTACTGTCACATTTATTCCTGGTAGCCCTAAGAAGGCATCCAGCCAGCCTCACTGGTAAACTATAGGATATCGCGAAGCCCTCCTATTGCCCCGTCAATGTTGGAATTCAACCTCGGCAACACTCCTCTACCTCTTATGAGTAGATAAACTTTTTATAGTCCCTTCCGGATCGGCCTCATTAGGAGGATTTTCCTTTACCTGTCCGTCTACAACGTTTCGTTAACCGGCAACCGTTGGACATGGTAGTACCAAATCTAGATCCTGGTAGCCCTAAGAAGACATCCAGCCAGCTTCACTGGTAAACCATAGGATATCGCGAAGCCCTCCTATTGCCCCGTCAATGGTGGGTGATATACCTGTTGGAATTCAACCCTGTATACGGTCTTTATTAATCTAAGGGATGAAATCGGCAACGTCACTACTTCGACGACGCCTTGGAGACACACCTTTGAACAATCGTCGGTCTGAGATCGGAGTGAGATACTGTGCCGGGAAAGCTTAGCGATCAGTTGGTTGGGTTACTGATCGCGGGGTCTTCTCGGCATCTCGGTGGAGGAGGGCAGAAGGGCATCGATCGGATGGATTTTTTAGGTTACCAGCTTGTCGATGTTTCCAACACGGAGAACGGTGTCGAGGTCTGATCAAGGACTGACAAGACTTCGGGGATGTGTCCTCGATGCGTCATCGGTCAAGTGGGGCGACAGTCGTAGTCGAGTACAAGTAATGAGGAACGCTCATGGGGTCGTGGGTCGAGACACACATTGGGCGCCCGCATCGATGAGGCCTATGTTTAAGACCGGCTAGCTCAGTCGACCATTTTTCAGCGTTGTCTGACCCACGGGTGGTCTAGACCACGCTGCGCTGTTATGGTCGTAGCGTATTGCATATAGCAATATGCTACACTGAGAAATACTGTAGCATGTATGCCGGCCTGTGGAAACCGACAGCTGAACACATCCCAAACTCGACGAACGAGCTCGGTGTGGCATGCTGGTTGTGACAAGGAAGAAGAAGACAATCTTCTCTGTCGTGTCAAAATCTTCTCAAGTGGAAACATCAAGGAGTTGATAAAAGAAGAATTCTGTAGTCATCGGCGAGGAAATAAATCTTGGAAGTAAGTTTATTATATTTCTCAACACAAATGCTAACATATTTTCGGTTAGGAAGAAAATTTTCCGCATTACCCTAAAGATATATTCGAAAGTACTTCAGGTTGAATCTGTGAAGCATAAGCAACTGTTTGGAGACGACATAGCTCCTGAATTAAAAGCAATACTACATTAAGAACCGATGGATAAGTTGCGAAATGTCACATAATTTAATTGGGTGCCTTAAAGATCGCATCGAATGTGTTTGTGAAACACATGTCCACAGACCATCTTCACTGGCTTCCTCTGTCCTGACCAGTCGCTCTCTAGACAGATGGAGCACGGGTCTGGCAACAGCATCGGCACCCCAGTTGCTCGCGGTGGTGTTCGCGCTGTAACCATTGTATAATCAGTCGTAATTCAAGCAAAAAAATCTTCAAACCAAGGGTTTGGAATAGATATCAGAAAAATTCCAAAGAATTCGAAGGTTCGGAAGAGATAACAGGCTCTTCACAATGTGAGGATGACGACATACCAATTTAAGGTCGAAGGTTGGGACGGGATACTAAAATTTCAAACAGAAAAAATCTTTCCCAAACGTTCGGAGAAGTTGAAAAAAATTCAAAGAAATCAGAGATTCGGAAGTTAGCTACGTTTTCTCAAAACGAGACAATATAAATACTGGTTGAAAAAAAAATCAAAAGTTCAGAAGCGATAGCAGATTCTTCGAATGACAAAATTTCTTCTAATAGCTCAAAAATGCGAAAAACCAAAAGATCACAAACGTCCAATCGAGCCTTTCAAAAATTCTTAATAACAATCATACGATTTCTCCCTCACTTCCAGGAGCTAACTCTCAACATAAAACTCTTCAGGTCGCTCTCCCTCTTTTCAAGCGACGTGAATGTGTGCATTGAAAAAAATGTTTGAGAAGCTAGAGACTGAAAATGATACTAAAGATTCTTCAGCCAGGCAGTTAGCAGTATACCAACTCCTGATTACTGAAGGTCTCCAGCATCACTTCCATCCTCCAACAACTCTTTCCTTCCTCTTCACCTGATTGTCGTGTCCAGCTGACCTTCCAACCGGGCAGAGTCATGAATCTGGTCAACTAATTAGCTGAAAGCCAAAAAGCCGTCTCACAGATTCACAACTCTGTCCAGCCAGTTGGCCAACAGAGACATGTCTCCATGAGAGCACAAACAAAAAAAATTTTGTGAGGCCACCTACAATTTCCATGGCAGAAGGTCAGCGGGAAAGATCATTCCGAAAAAAAAATTCTAAAAAATTCAAAAACTTTAAGACGTTACGTTGCATTACTTTACTCAATTCAACTTTCAAAAATCAAAATATCAAAACTCTCAAAACTTTACGTTACTTTAATCGTTACTAAAAATTCAAAATACCAAAAACTTTACTTTACGTTCAAAAAATGTCTATTACCACAACAATCAAACCTCAGGTCCACATGTGTTCTCCACTAGATATGAGACTACCGAGTCAGACGATTTAGCTACAAATTAAATGTCCATATCTCAAGTAGCCTCAGTTCCCAGTGTCAAACACATTTGAACACCGAAGTTGACTGAGGTGGCCCCACGTTGGGCGCCATTTTTGTTATGGTAGTATATGAAGAGTGATGGGCTTGGACGTGAAGTCCAGACTGCCAGCATGAGCTGACAGATCACTCGACGGACAGCGATGACTGCAGGGCGGCACGCTAGCTCGCCTCAGCTATTGGCGGAGAGTGTCGGGAGGTTCCACGAAAAATCTACCGCGCCGTCTGCCATAATCAAAAAAAATCTCGTGCTTATCAATCAAAAAAACCGGTACACATTCAGTCCTGAAGGGTCTGTTATGTCACTTACCTATATCCGTCGTCGAAGGCGCAGATGTTATGCCTTCTTTGCCTGCCCCAGCCACCGATCTGACTCTGAGGGCAAGATTTTTCAGAGTCCCTAGTTGACCTGTAAAGAGTGAATAAACGAGCGAACCTAAACGACCTTCATACGAGAGGGCTCCAGGATAGTGAAGGAAGAATTAAAACTTTCAAAGATTCATGTTCACGTTATAATAGCAAATGTTTCCTTCTTACAAAAATTGCTACTGACTCCTATAATTATTTTTAGTTTTAAATCGCCGCAACGTTCATGGCAAGACTCAGTACATGTGTTTAATTTTGCTTTTCAGATTAAAACAAATAAAGCTAAAATTAATGAACTTCCTAGGATAATAATGCCTTATACCCTAGACACACAGCACGAACTAATGAATCATTTGTACTAACTATTCATTAAAATGCCGTGTGTCAAATAGTATATGTCATTATAGCTCGAAAATCAGATGATAATGAAGTGCACTAATGAAGTGTTTTCCTCCTTCATTATAGCTATAATGAGGAAAAATGTGCTAGATTTGACATATAATGTAAATCTGGAGCTCCGCTGTGCATCTGCCGATTTGAAAAATAAGAAGAAGAAATGCAAAGAAATGCAAATCACAAATTATATTATTAATATTTTTTTTAATATAATGTTTTTCTCATTTGTTAATTGTTAAATTCGAAAATAAAATAAATGAAAACAAAGTTTATCGCGTTAATTCGATTCATATTGCTTCTTTAAGGTGATAAGTTTATCAAAACCAGTTTGACAGCTCAACTTAATTAAAGAAATGGCTGTGTGTCCGCAGTTTATAATGAATCATTATAGACTAATGAGTCGTTAGTTATTTCTTCATTAAGAGTGCTGTGTGTCTAATGCCTTGCTCATTAGTCTATAATGATTCATTATAAACTGCGGACACACAGCCATTTCTTTAATTAAGTTGAGCTGTCAAACTGGCTTTGATAAACTTATCACCTTAAAGAAGCAATATGAATCGAATTAACGCGATAAACTTTGTTTTCATTTGTTTATTTTTCGAATTTAACAATTAACAAATGAGAAAAACATTATATTTAAAAAAATATTAATAATATAATTTGTGATTTGCATTTCTTTGCATTTCTTCTTCTTATTTTTCAAATCGGCAGATGCACAGCGGAGCTCCAGATTTACATTATATGCCAAATCTAGCACATTTTTCCTCATTATAGCTATAATGAAGGAGGAAAACACTTCATTAGTGTACTTCATTATCATCTGATTTTCGAGCTATAATGACATATACTATTTGACACACAGCATTTTAATGAATAGTTAGTGCAAATGATTCATTAGTTCGTGCTGTGTGTCTAGGGTATAATAGAGTAAGGATAAATATCATTTAAAAAAAAATGGTTCCATATAAAAACATCTCGATCTTGCCCTGCAGCCATATTTCATAAATTTAGGAGAGAAATTAAGAGATTCAAAGTAAATAAAGAAGAGGTAACTTCTGCGCACGCACAAATCCCTAACCTTAGCTTGCTTTGTGTATGTGGGTGTAGAATCACTCTTAAATATTAAAATTTAGTTAAGTTTAATTGATTGTAACAAAAGTTTTTGAAATAAATAACGGTATTTATGAAATTTGCGTGTAAAAAAAATCAATGTTTTGGAAATATTTGAGAATAATTTAAAGATGCTTAATTAAAAAATACAGAGTAATACACTTTTTGACAGCTACTATTCTTTGCTATTTAATAAGCCAACAATAACCAAAATCTATAGTGTGGTTCAAAAGTTATACTCATTTATTCCCATCAGGGTTTGGCGAAATCTTCAACTGGCCACCACTCCTAAAGGAAGGTTTCTGGGGGGGGGGACAATTTTTTGATCAGACTACCTCAAGGAATCGCGTAGTATACCGGAAGGTATCTTGATCAGAATCACCCTGTATAGATTTTTTTGTGAAAAAGAAAAAAAAACTTTAAAAATGGAACCTACATTTAATCACCCCTTCTGGGTTAGATTGCCCTAGGGTTCTGTAAATTACAACTTAACTTGTCCTTTGATGATTAAATTCTTTTATATTTGCCATACTTATTTGTAAATTACTACTTAACTTGTCCTTTGATGATTGAATTCTTTTATATTTACCACACTTATTTTAATTTGCTAATTAACTTATCCTTTTGATGATTGATTTTTTTTTCAATTATTGGGTAAGCTAAGCTGGAAGTGTAGTAGGTTTAGAGCGGGAAATGAACAAGTTTTTATTTGTTAAGAAGGGGACCTTATCTGAAGGAGGAAAGAAAAGGGAAGATATAGAACATAACGAACGGAACAGTTGTATTCGTGGTGCAGCCCAATTCCATAGGAATGGGACTTTTGCTCATGTGTAGACTTTTTTTTTATATATAGTCCACTGTGAAAAAAAAGACAAGCCAGTGTGAATTTGTAAAGCTTCTTCCTTCCCTTGTGTTTTAAGGTCGTTGTATCGATATTAACAGAGTAGGATATTTTTCGGTTATAGTCCATTTCAACTTTTGAACTCTTCATAGTTGCATAGAGTTGCTATAATGAAACGCAGCAAATGGTAGGACAGATTCATAAAGTCTTGTTATAACGTGAACATGGATTATTGAAAGTTTTTCTTTTCTCCTTCACTGTTCCGGAGTCTTCTCGCATGAAGGTCGCCTAGGTCCGCCTAGTCTCTCTCTTTGCAGGTCTACAAGGGACTCTGAAAATATCTGCCCTCAGAGTCAGTTGGGTGGTTGGGTCGTGCAATGAAGGCTTACAATCTGCGCCTTCGATTTGGATGTAGGTAAGTGACGTAAAGGTCCTTTCAGGACTGAATTTGTGCCGGCGTTTTTGGTTAAAGGCACGAATTTTTTTGATTATGGCAGACGGCAGCGGCAGGGTTTTCGTGGAACCTCCCCACACTCTCCGCCAATAGCCGAGGCGAGCTAGCGTGCCGCCCTGCAGTCAACGCTGTCCGTCGAGTGATCTGTCAGCTCATGCTGGCAGTCTGGACTTCACGTCCAAGCCACTCACTCTACATACTACCATAACAAAATATATAAGAACAAGAAATTTTTGTCGTTACCACGGTTAACATTATTGACTTTATTTCCTTTATCATTGTACTAAACATTTTGAGTTTTTCAAAATAAACAGAAAAAGGTTCGATCTTTGTTACAAATTGAACTTTCTTTCCAATAATATCACAATTGTGATAGTTATTCGACTCTGAAAATAGCAACTTTCAAACCAAAATATATTAATAACCAAAACCTTTTTACTAGTTTTCTCTCCGTCACTTCCTCTTCCACTTCAAGATCTTCCATACTCAAGTATAAATTTATCTACTTGATATACCATTATTATGTACCAAACTTTGCAAATTTCATGAATTTGAGACTTTTCTAAAGCAAATTACATACATATAAAATCCCAAAATCTTTCTTTTTGACACGTCATTACCTAAATTTATGCTTTTTCTCAAACTGTGGAATTTTGATCATGATAATACGCACATATTTGACACAAAGTCGTATTAACTTTCCGTGTTTCTTAAGATTTCAAGAACTAAATAACAAGAGTTTCACCGGCTGTCTTGGAAAATAATTACGATGGCATTGTAATTACTGAAACTTGGCTTACTGTACCCATGCTATATTTTTTAGTGAATTGTTTAATCTATCTCAATATGTGGTATACCGAAAAGATCGTTGTCATATATGAACTGGTCTGACAAGAGGCGGGGGTGTTACGATTGGGTGTGTGATTTTAGCGAACGAATTTCCTTACCAAATGAAAGCACTGAATTGGATTAATCATGCGTACGTATCATTATATAATAACTGATTCATGACTCCCTGGATTTGTGTGTTAGTTATATACCTCCTGGGTCTACGCTAGATCATTACAAGGATCACGTCGATAATGTATCTGCTTTATTGTTTAATAAAAATCGTAATCAATTGTGTGTTCTCGGTGATTTTAAACTAAGTAGTGTAAATTGGAAGTTGAATGATGATGACGGAATGTTAGTTCCAATTAATGTATTATCTGAACGTGAGGGATTTGTAATTGACAACCTGATAGGCTTAGATTTAGTTCAAGCTAATGATGTATGTAATGATGCTGGTTCTTAGACTTCGCCTTTTTAAGCAATGATATAATATATGGAATTGAATGTAGTTGATTTTCCCCTCCCTATTTGTGATTTCCATCATAAAGCGATTAGATTAAATTTTGTTATGGTAGGATGAAACAGTGAAGGTCGAAGAAAGTTAAGTCCTGTCCGTGATAGCCTGTATAGTCGGGTCGGCACACTAGCACCTCGGACTAATTGCGGAGAGTGCAGGATGGGTAAAAACGACATCCCCGGACAATCAAACCAAAACGGAGATCTACAATAATAAATGCACATCACGGTCTGAAGGGACCGCGTACACCACTCACCTGAAGTTTATCCTAAGGCTCGGATATTATGATCCTTGTGCCGTTCCCCGCCGCCCATGGTATCGCTGGCACTGGTTGACGATACCCCTGTTATGGTAACCTGTAAAAGGGAAAAGCCTTCGGCCGGAGAGTGTAAGCTGGTGAATCTGCATTACTCCAAAAAGGTAAATATTTAGGACGTTTATGAAAATAATTCAATGAAAAAAACACTATGAACCAAAATTAAATGATTTATAGCAGCTTAACTAAATTGTCTAAGTTTATAACTTGGTTAAGCTCCGTTGCTTTTAGGTGATCCATTGCCGTTTTTATGTTCCAGGCATGACACAAAGCGATTTTGCTTTTTTACTTGAAAAAGTACGAAATCGTAGGATACTCTAATATTCAACGAGCGATTTTGCTTTGCAAAAGCATACGAAATCGTACTACTCTAATACATTTAAAGAATTTTATGTCACGGCCTGGAGACGTAAAGGCAATGGGCGATCATATGAAGGATTATCTGTTCACCAGCAGCCCGGCTGTGTTCAACTTCTGGCTATAGCCGGCTATAATTGGCATGTGCTCTGGAGATGAAGCCAAGGTAGCTTGACGTTTATTTGAGCTGGCTATAGCCGGCTCTAGCCAAAAATTGAACAACAACAGGTAGACTCGCGGCGTCCTTGTGTGGATAATTTCATAAATTGCACTGCGTGGGACCACGCGGGGTGCGGTTTTTCAAATTCTCGAAGGATAGTACTTCAGTTGCTAATACTGCTCGCCCATTGTCCACAACACGGTAATGCCTTTAGGCGGTGAAGCTATTTAATACCCTAGACACACAGCACGAACTAATGAATCATTTGTACAAATCATTCATTAAAATGCCGTGTGTTACATAGTATACGTCATTATAGCTCGAAAATCAGATGATAATGAAGTACACTAATGAAGTGTTTTCCTCCTTCATTATAGCTATAATGAGGAAAAATGTGCTAGATTTGGCATATAATGTAAATCTGGAGCTCCGCTGTGCATCTGCCGATTTGAAAAATAAGAAGAAGAAATGCAAAGAAATGCAAATCACAAATTATATTATTTAATATTTTTTTAAATAAAATGTGTTTCTCATTTGGAAATTGTTAAATTGAAAATAAAATAAATGAAAACAAAGTTTATCGCGTTAATTCGATCCATATTGCTTCTTTAAGGTGATAAGTTCATCAAAACCAGTTTGACAGCACAACTTAATTAAAGAAATGGCTGTGTGTCCGCAGTTTATAATGAATCATTATAAACTAATGAGTCGTTAGTTATTTCTTCATTAAGAGTGCTGTGTGTCTAAGGCATTACATAAATTACTAAAATTATATCTTTCTGTGAAGCCGACAAGACGCGCGTACAATATGTGAAGTTGGACTCAAACCTGTCAGTGTCCACGTCTTGAATTGGGTGCGTTCAGTCTGAAAATGGCAACACCTCCCTTTTTAGGTTGAATAATCTCGAAGGTAGGCTGGCGGCCTGACTACTCTTCCACCTTTAGTGCGTACAGGATCTAAATTTGATGTGAGGAATATTGGTTCAGTTGCTAACTCTTCATCTGATTGCTCTGTAATTTCAGCACCTGATAACGTTGATGACAATGATGAGTGCTCTTCTTCTAACTCGTGCTCTGATTGTATTGAAGGCATAGAGTTGGGCTCTTCACTATTTGAATCGCTTCGTGAAATGCTGAATGCATCAAGCAACGTTTCAAAAGATATATCGCTGTTAACAAACGACAGCGTCGCCTTGTTTTTGATCCCGAAGCTGGTTGGTATGTGATCGAATTAGTCTAAATTTGCCCTCATCTAATTGGACTAGGAAGTTGTAGTTAACATATCCAAATCTTTCGATGATTTCGCCAGGTTTCCAGCGATGTTTGTTTTTTTTAAAAAGTTTAGCATAAACCAAGTCTCCAGGTTTATACTCACGGTATTTAGCTGCATGACGGCGATTGAACTGATTATTCTGCTTTACATTTGTTTTGGGTGAAATTGTTTGTCGAGGCTTAAGCAGGTCTAAGGTTGTTGCAATTTTTCTGCCAATAAACATCTCTGCAGGTGTTACAGAATTTGGTAAGTTCCTAGTAGGTGTCGATCGGTATGTTTGAAGAAATGTCTCCAAGTTATCTATACTCGTTCCTTCCTGCTAAAGTTTCCTCAGAGCACGTTTGAGTGTATCCACAAATCGTTCAGCTTGGCCGTTCGACTGTGGGTGATACGGCGCTGTTTTAAGATGTTCTATCCCTCGAGATTCCATGTCAACTCCTGTTATCAAAATATCATCAAGGTAAGCTGCAACACCATCCAATCCAGCTAGCATTGTATCCATAATCTGTTGAAATGCCCCTGGTGCAGCTTTAACTCCTGGTGCTAGCCGATTGAATGAAAATAATCCCTTATGGGTGCTGATAGTTAGTAGCTTTCTAGTTTGTTCATCGACCGGAATCTGAAGATAAGCGTCGGATAAGTCGATGTGAGAGAAAAATTTGCTGTTTGACAATGTAGCAAATATGTCTGCTGGAACAGGCAATGGATACTGATGTGGTTGTAATGCGTCGTTTAACCCTGTAGAGTAATCCCCACAAATCCTGATATCCCCGTTTGATTTTTTCGCAGCAACAATAGGTGCTGCCCAGTCTGAATATTCAACTGGTGATATTATACCCATATCTTGCAGACGCTGAAGCTCGTTTTCAATTAAAATTTGCGCTGAATATGCTACAGGTCGTTTCCGTCGAAACACTGGCTTTGCGTTGTCTTTGAGGTGTAGATGTACAATGACGTTTGTACAAGTTCCTGGTACCTCTAGGAAAAGCTCAGAAAATTGACGCTTGATGGTTGAAATTTCTGTTTCTCTGTCCATTGATTTGATTTGGTAACAGTTTGGGCTCAGAGGTTTTTCCCATAGATTGAAAGCATCACACAAGTCAATGCCTAGAACATTAAGGCTACTAACATTAGTTACAAAAATTTGACCTGAATGAACTTTCCCATTTAATTGAATATCGCATTGGAACTGTGCGATTATGTTGATTCCATGGTGAGATGCACTTTTTGCTTGCAATTTAGTATTCACTGTAGTGACAGGACACCCTAATTCCTCCCACACGGGTTGACTGATAAGAGTTATATCTGATGCTGTGTCAATTTGCAATCGAAGCGAAGCAGGAATTTTGTTGACTTGAATTACTGTATACCGCCGCCTATTTTGATATTGAACTTTGTTGTTGACATTGGAAAATACAGCTAAATTGTTGACTATAGACTTCTTGTTATGATTAGAAGAGTGTTGTTTTCTAGATCTGGCAAACTTCTATGATTGATCTGAAGTAGTTGCAGTTTTCCGTTAAAAACAAGCACATTATCCGTCCTTGTGACTGCATTGATTACATTTATGATTTGAGTATGAGCAATAACGTATGAAATGAATGAATGCGCATGCCCAACACGGTGTTCGTGGAGTGTCAGCAGTGCTTGATGAAGCTGACCGCGCTAATTGAGTGATTGATTGACGCTTTTTATTATTGGAGAACCGCTTGTTTTGTTTTTGATAAATAGCGTTAACATTTAGCTTGTTTGGAGTTTGACCAATCAAAGCTGTGTCTTGCATTAGACTGATGACCCGTTGCGCTTCTGATACCAATTTATCAAGTGTCAGTGGCCCATCAGTTTCAATTTTAAGCTTTGATAAAAGTCTAGCTCTAACGTCCGCATCTTTTGAAGATTGCAGCCCAATAACAAAAACTAAACACTTGAACTGATCTGAACTTTGTTTTGCCAAATTAACGTCTTCACAATTTTTGTTGACTTTAGCCGCAAATGAAATATTATCATCCGCACCTGCTTTTGACGTTTGTAAGCATCGATATCGAATGTTGAACTGCGATTCCTGAATTCCAAATATTTTTGTTAGCGTTGCAATTGTCTCGTCGACCTGAAGGTCTCTACTGTGCTTTGGAAGTATATAATTTACATATTTCTCGTGCACCAGTGGATTTAACTTTCGTATGAGAAGTCTAACTTTAGCCTTATCGTCTAGTTTAGCACCATCCTCCTTGAATAAATCTTCAAAGCGGGAAAACCATGCGTGAAACGTTACTCCATGATCTGGGTCGTAGAAAAATTCGGTAATATTATTTGCTAAGGAATCCATTGTAAATTCGGTTCCTTTTCCCGAAGTCGCAGTGTCAGAATTACTTGTTTGAAGTGCTTGGAACATTTGTTGTTGAATCTCCAACAATTTCTGTTGTTGTTCGATCAACTGAAGCAATTTTTCCATCTCCGCCATTTTGCAGTGATAATGAAAATTCTCGAACTTGATCCAATTAAATATATTTTTTTTTATATTTTTTTCCAAATCCTCGTCGCCACTTTTGTTATCCACTTCGTAATTAAAGACCGACTACTGACTTATGCCTTAGACACACAGCACTCTTAATGAAGAAATAACTAACGACTCATTAGTCTATAATGATTCATTATAAACTGCGGACACACAGCCATTTCTTTAATTAAGTTGAGCTGTCAAACTGGTTTTGATAAACTTATCACCTTAAAGAAGCAATATGAATCGAATTAACGCGATAAACTTTGTTTTCATTTATTTTATTTTCGAATTTAACAATTAACAAATGAGAAAAACATTATATTAAAAAAAATATTAATAATATAATTTGTGATTTGCATTTCTTTGCATTTCTTCTTCTTATTTTTCAAATCGGCAGATGCACAGCGGAGCTCCAGATTTACATTATATGTCAAATCTAGCACATTTTTCCTCATTATAGCTATAATGAAGGAGGAAAACACTTCATTAGTGCACTTCATTATCATCTGATTTTCGAGCTATAATGACATATACAATTTGACACACGGCATTTTAATGAATAGTTAGTACAAATTATTCATTAGTTCGTGCTGTGTGTCTAGGGTATTAATGATTTACTTATAAAGGTTACATAAATTACTAAAATTATATCTTTCTGTGAAGCCGACAAGACGCGCGTACAATATGTGAAGTTGGACTCAAACCTGTCAGTGTCCACGTCTTGAATTGGGTGCCTTCAGTCTGAAGATGCCAACACAAACCACGTCTTTTTTGTCCATTTCCTTTGCCTGTCTTGTAAACTATAAATTATTTTATGGATTTCGCATTTGTTCTTCTAATAATTCGCAAACGTGTTTTAAATCCAAAGCCATAACTTACACCCACTGACTTATAACAATGGACTGAGCGATTTGCTATTTCATGTGGCACAAAAAATATTGTGTTTCTGTATATCACCGTTAGAGCACCCTTTAAAACGATTACATAAAAAACATGTAAAACTCAACCAATCAGATGAAATTTTACACCCGAAAATCGAATTTAATTAAAAAAATATATTTTCTTGTGCCCAAGTGATATTTTAATCGCTTATAAGGAATTAAACTCATTCCGACTTTAATTTTCAAAAGTTATTCTCAACTGAATCCTGCTTATGGGCAAGAGAGACAGAGCATGGTAAACACTATCTTTACCTTATTATTTCTGCGGTGATTGCATCTGTAGCCAACATAAAAACATCAAATGGCATAAGCAAACGTTCCAGAATGGAATATTTTGTGTTGGTAGCTCCAACTCTGCCATAGGGCGAAAGAGAGAACTATAAAACTTGTGCCATGCTTTCCTATAAGAAAATTACAATACGCTCAGTCCATTGTTATAAGTCAGTGCTTACACCATAAAAAATTGCTTTTGTAAAATTCGCACACAGTTTAAGCTTCTCGATTATAACCCAGCATACAAAATGGATCAGAAATATTTCGGAAGTAACTTGCCATGGGCAACCGTAACTAAGAAAGGGGCTACTCACTGATTACCACTATAGTCGAAATATCCTGTTTTATTTCTCGTTGTATCCTCTTCTGGTTTCTTTCAATCAACACTCCCAATTTTTCCTGTATGCTAGTCGCAATTCATTTATCAACCACAATTTATTTACAAACCACAATTTTTTTACAAACCACAATTTATGTACAATATTCAACCTTAAATTTTCTATACCGACTTACAAGCCTCCCAAAATAATCCGAACCGCAATTTTTGTTACTATAATTTTCACTATTTTCCTTTTATTTTTCTATTATACTTCACTTTCTATCACCAGCGATCGACCGAGAACTCTCTAACGACGGGCCAAAAAATCGACTGTCTCGAGACTTGATTTTCCAATTGTCAAATATCTTCGTTCAGGATAGGAAAATGCTTAATTAGCATTCCTATCCTGAGAAAATTGTTTACCGAAGAACGGTGGTTGAAATGAAATTTGATATTTTCATAAATATCAAACCATGTCTTGCTATCGTGCATACATTGTTGCGCCCACAATGTATGCAGCTCGCGACAATTTGCTGATAAGAGCTTTTTTCGATGACGATTTGATCGTTAAACACAATTGCGACGACAGAGCGACAGACGATAGCGAATAAAGGCTTAAACACAATTGCGACGACAGCGCGACAGAACGACAGACGACAACGAAAAATTCGCTACGAAACAGGCAGTCGAAAAATTGGGAATACAATTGCAACGACAGGCGATGATGTGAAAGAAGAAGATATTGAAATTTCATTTGTTAAATATTTCGAGCGTTTTAAAAGGAGATTTTTATCAAGAATATTTTATATTATATTGAAAGAAATGCAATGAAGCAAAGTGTGGAAAAAATACTGAAAATGCGGAAATAAAGTAAGTTAAACGCTTTTAAATATCCATCCAACCCACGTCTTTTTTGACCACTTGTCTTGCCTGTCTTGTAAACTATAAATTATTTTATGGATTTCGCATTTCCTCGATCAATTTTTCCTCAAAGCTCATTATTTTAAAAAAGACAAAAGTGAATGCCAGAACCATTCATTCGATTAATTTTGTTGGTAGGACTGCAGCGACGACGGCAGAATTAAGGCTTAAGCACAATTGCGACGACAGACGACAAACGACGACGATATATCGCTGTCAAGCTTCTAAAAGCACAGCATCTTATGCGAATGCACCAAATTGCGACGACCGACGTTGAGCGATCGATGACATTTGCGCTGGGATTGATCAATTTTTAATATAATAATAATTTATAGTTTACAAGACAGGCAAGACAAATGGACAAAAAAGACGTGGTTTGGATGGAAAATTGTATAAATATTCTGTGATTTTTGAATAAAGAAGTGAGTTAGTGAGTAGCAACAGAACACGAGTTGTTTCATTTACCTGGAGTAAAGCTAGTAAGCTGCTCCATTCATCTATACTAGGAGTAAAGCTAGTAAGCTGCTCCATTAATCTATACTAGGAGTAAAGCTAGTAAGCTGCTCCATTCATCTATACTAGGAGCAAAGCTAATAAGCTGCTCCATTCATCTATACTAGGAGTAAAGCTAATAAGCTGCTCCATTGAATCTCACTAGGAGTAAAGCTATAGCTCCATACGTATCGCTGCTCTACCTATCTCGGGAGAAATCAGTAAAAGCCCAATCATCTTGAAGGCACGTAATCTCAGTTTACCTACAGTAACCGTGCCGTGTTCCAGATCAAAAGGTGCTCAGATGAGAGTACTAGAAGTACTTAAGAAACTAAACAATACTCATTGCTCAAAGTATTTCCTATATACATATGAGCAAGCGAGTGACAACAAAAAAAAAGACGAAGAACAACAGAACACAATTTGAGGGTCAAACGCTAGGCACATTACGCGTATTTCCAAACATATGGTAAAACAATTAAAGCAAGCGCGCACTGGTTGTATGGTAGGTCAGGGACAGCCCAGTGCCGCTACATGGCTAGAATTGGTCTCGTGCTGAGGGGTTTTTCATGTAAACAATGCAGTGCGTTACCGCTATTGAATTAAAGATGGAAAAATGTTATGCGGACCTGAGTCTAATTGTTTGGTATTTGAAATTTTTGGTAGAGTAACGTTAGAATTTTTAAAGTTTTGGGATTTTTGAAAGTTGATTGAGTAAAGTAAAGTAACGTAACGTTTGAAAGTTTTTGTGAAAGTTTGTAAGTTCGACTTTAGGTTTGACTTTGGTCAAGCCTCAAGTCTGAACAGTTGTAATTTTTTTGAATTTTTGAATCGATCTTTCCCGCTGGCCTTCTGCTATGGAAATAGTAGGTGACCTCACAATTTTTTTTTGATTGTGTTCTCACGGAGACATGTCGCTGTTGGCCAACTGGCTGGACATAGTCGTGAATCTGTGAGACGACTTTTTGGCTTTCAGCTAACTAGTTGACCAGGTTCATGACTCTGCCCGGTTGGAAGGTTAGTTCGACATGACAATCAGGTGAAGAGGAAGGAAAGTGTTGTTGGAGGATGGAAGTGATGCTGGAGACTTTCAGTAATCAGGAGTTGGCTTACTGCTAACTGCCTGGCTGAAGAATCTCTAGTATCATTTTCAGTCTCTAGCTTCTTCAGCCCGACTCTTCCCAGATTTCTGTGAGAACCCAAGCTTTTCATGCACACATTCACGTCGCTTGCTTACATCATTACGTCTGACCTGATTAGAGAGAGTGGCCTGGAGATTTTTATGTGGAGAGTTAGCTCTTGGAGGAGTGGGGGAGAACTTTGTATGCTTTTGGATTTTTCATATTGGTATTTTGAGTTTGGCTCATATAAAGTATAGGAACGGTAGTTTTCCAACAAAGATTGAGTATAGCTCATAATTGATTTTTAACGAACTTTCTTGTCGGTACGAGATTTTGAGCCCAGCCAATGAATATGAATTTTTGATTCTTTCTATAAGTTAGAGTTCAGCCCTTAATTGATTTTGAAGAACCCTGTTGATTGAGGTCAGTAACAAGAATTAATTGTTGGAGTTTTCATTCTTTTCGGATAATTTCGCGTATATATTAAGCACATATTCCTGAATTGAGTGCTTATATATAATTATACATATAAAAATACGTTATAGAGCAACACTGAAGTTGCACACTAATCCCAAGATTATACATCAACCTTCAGTTGATGAAAGCTTGAATTTTTACATTATTTTAAAAGCAAAAGAATTTCCTTTGGCCCTGGTGCTAGCCGACGACAGCCTGTACATTTCCTTTACTTCCGATATTCTTTCGAGTTTTTGTCAAATTTCTGCGCGCTGGCAGGATTATACTCTTCCCAAATACAGACTGAGAAATAGTAACTGGTAATTAGTGTATCGAGACTGGTACACACACATATTCATAATGGCTACATTGCGAACACCACCCCTCGGTGAGGTTCCCGTATCTAGACCAGATCAGTGTACCATCTGCCAAGATGGAGATTGGTCTGCGCACAGGAGACCAGTTCTGACCCTTTGCGGACACCTATTCCACAAAGCGGGCTTGCGTACATGGATAGTCGAGCAAGGGAACTGCCCGAATTGTAGGTGTCCCCTTACACAAAAAGATTTCACCATGCACACTGGCACCGTTCCGAAAGGAAATCAGACTCGACAGGATAGCCAGATTAATACGTCCTATCAGCTCCCACAGCTGAATCTACCACCACCGACAAATTCTCCTACGATTCGTAGATCTTTATCTCCTGGCTTACAGTCAGTAACGGCGTCTCACGTTAGTTCACGCATGAATAGTCCAATGCCTGCTACCAATGGTTAAGGCTTGGTAGCGTCAGAAGCGTTAATGGCTGGCTTAAGAATACAGATGCAAGATCTTATCCGAGAGGGAATCACACAAAGTATGAACACTCTGCGGGACGAACTCTTTAACAACTTTTCTCGACCAGTTCCTGTCGCGCCTCCCGTAGACACTTCTCGACCACCACCACGGATAGGATAACGTAGACCTTCGCCAGAACGGCCCAGACCCGTTGATGAACAACATCACGCATCAGGCAATCAGGATAGACCAGATAGTCCTCAGAGGCCAGGGCCTAATCATATTCCCCAAGCACAGGCGTTTCAGAATGACAGACCTCAACGAAATGCATCGTCAAGACGTTCTGGAAGCCCTACACGAAGCTGGAACATCTCGTATAGTGGAGATAGTTCCAAACTCTCAGTGGATGAGTTTCTCTTCCGACTTGAAGCGCTCACTTACTCAGCTCTCGAAGGAGATTTTGACCTCGTAGTGAGGAATATGAGCACGTTGCTCGCAGGTCCGGCCATTGATTGGTATTGGTCCTTACTTAGACTGAATTCTACACCAACCGGGGAATATATTAAAACAGCTCTCCTAGCTGAATGGGGGGTTCCCAAAGATGATCTGAATGTCCCGCAGGCATAAATCTGGAGAATCTTTCGCAGCATACCACCAAAATCTAGTGCAGTTGCGTGACCAACTGCAGACTCCAATGTTGGATAATGAGTTCTAGGAGATAGTCAAATCCAATCTATTGCCGGACATCCAGAACAAAATATGCTTGCACCCCACATATACTATCGGCCAGTTGAGATCACTTGTCACTCAAATACAAGCCACACAGCTGCGAATTGCTACGGCTTGTAGCTGGAGCCCTTACCGGAGCCAGCGGGTCAACGAGATTTACGACTTCCAGTCTCCATACTCAGACTTGTCACTAGAAGCAGGCCGTGACACCAGCTTAGGCGACGTGTCAGGCATTTCAACCAGACATGCAGTAGTGTGCTGGAATTGTGATCAACAAGGTCACTTTTACCAGGACTGTCTGCAAGAGAGACAACAGGTGTTCTGTTATGGATGCGGACACAAGAATGTCTTTAAACCAAATTGCAGACCCTGTGCACAGAAAAACGAGAGACGGGTCGGGAATCCCAGCACCTTTTCTCGACCAGTCTCAGCGTCCCGTACGGCAACTATTATGACCACTCCAGTTCAAGTTTTGTACCCGGAGGAGGGTCCGCTCCATCAGCAGTCCCCGACGATGAAACATTGACTTGTCCATTGATATCATTCATTGAATCTGATGATACCAGTACTCGCCTTTATTGTACGAATACTTCACTGATAGAGACGGAGAACCAGATAGATTTCGCCGCAGATCTTCCGGCTCCCATTTCCACTTCTGGGGAGCCCATGACATTATTAGACACTTCTTTGGAAGAGTCTTTAATTTTCGATGTCCCGATAACACCGACAGCACCTTTAGCTGACAAGGTTACTGAGCAGGAGAGTTGGCCTCATGGCATTTCTATATTAAAACGGCCACCAAGCTCTGTTATGACGAGTGGGCGTGAGCCTGTTTTACATCCGCTGACGCCGTATCACACGCGTCTGCTCAGTGGCGGAGTTAGCTGACATGATGTATCCTGACTTGGATATTAGACCAAGAAAGAAAAGATCTACCGTTCGACGGATGAGACTGGAAAGGATAAAACTGGCACATATTTCCGTGTCGATGCCAGACGACATTCGACCGTATGCCGAAGTAAAGCTGCTCGGGCGAACTGAGACTGGATTACTTGACAGTGGTACCACTGTCAGTATTCTAGGCCAGGGAGCTCTAGAAAAGCTTGCGGAATCAGAGGTTGAATGGAAGAGGTATCGGACACAGGTACAAGTAGCGAATGGTGCCATGACGACTGTGCATGGTCATGTGAACTTGGACATCACTTCCCCTGATAAGACCCAAAACGTGCGTTTTTACGTGGTTCCTGGGCTCACGCAAGCAAATAGACTTCTGGCGTCTATTTGGGTTGGCTCCAGATGTCCTGGGTATAGTTGCAGAAGTGACTCCAAGTCTAATTGCTATGTCTGACACCGACCGCCATGTTCTTTCCAGTTTGGATCAACAGCGTCTAGAAGCTACTAAGCAGCTTTTCCCTTCTCTCGCATCTTTAGGCCTGGGAAAGACATCTTTGGTCACTCACAGGATCGAGACGAATGACGCAGCTCCGATAAAACAAAGCTTTTATCCGATTTCACCAGGTGTACAGAGTTTGATGGATGTTGAATTAGAGCGAATGCCATCACTGGGTGTGATAGAGGAGAGCCAGAGTCCTTGGAGCTCTCCAGTTGTACTAGTGCGGAAGCCTGGGAAGGTCCGGTTGTTTTGACGCCAGGAAGGTCAACTCCGTTACGAAGAAGGACGCCTATCCGCTACCGCAGATAGATGCGCTTCTCAGTCGACTTCCTCCGGCAAATTACATTACAACCCTGGACCTGAAAGACGCATTATGGCAGATCCCACTAGACACTGATTCCAGAGAGAAGACCGCTTTTACTGTGCCTGGTCACCCTCTCTATCAGTACACGGTGATGCCATTCGGCCTATGCAACGCTCCACAGACGATGTGCCGCCTCATGGATAAAGTCATTCCTTTCGATCTTCGTGAAAATGTTCTCGTCTACTTGGACGATTTACTGATTTTGTCATCAGACTTAGACTCTCATCTCACATTGCTGTCGCGTGTAGCGGATTGTTTGTGGAAAGCTGGCCTCACTATCAACGTTGAGAAGAGTAAGTTTTGGATTAAGGAGACTAAATACTTGGGTTTTATAGTCGGGAAAGGGGGAATCAGGACTGACCCAGATAAGATCTCAGCCATAGTTGACTATCCGTCACCTAAAACTATTCGGCAAGCCCGACGCCTACTAGGAATGGCGGGATGGTATAGACGGTTCATCCCGAACTATGCTGATTTAACTGCCTCCATAACTGACACCTTGAAGAACCCTAGTCAGTTCAAGTGGACACCTGAAGCCCAGACGTCTCTTGATTTGTTGAATCAAAAAGTTACCTCTGCTCCGTTGCTAGTGAGTCCAGATTTCACCAAGCCGTTCATTATACAGTGCGATGTGAGCCAACAAGGTATTGGTGGAGTGCTGTTTCAACTAGATGACGATGGCCACGAGAAGCCAATAGCCTACGTCTCGAAAAAGTTGAGCTCAGCACAAAGAAATTATACCGTCACAGAGCAGGAATGCCTAGCTGCAATCTTAAGTGTACAGAAGCTCCGGCCCTTCATAGAACTTATGCCGTTTAAGATAGTGACTGATCATGCGAGCTTGAAATGGCTGAAGTCTCAAAAGAACCTCAGCGGTAGACTTGCTCGGTGGAGTTTGAAGCTTCAGGGTTTCGACTTTACTATTGAGCACCGAAAAGGAAGCCTGAATGTCGTCCCTAATGCGCTGTCACGCATTCATTGCGACAGCCTGTCCACAAACGAAGATCCTGGCCCGGAAGTTGACCTTAGTTCGCCATATTTCAACTCGTTGGAATATGAGGAACTGAGGCATAAAGTTAAAACGACTTCTGGCAAACTACCCGATCTTTGCGTCAGGGATGGCTTCGTTTACATTCGGACTGTTCCGAGAACAGGCGATCCGATTCAGGAAGAAGCTTGAAAGCTTTGGATTCCACGAGGGCTTGTCTCCGACGTTATTTCAAAAGCTCGCGTAGGTATGGGGAAAACATTGGAACGTCTGAGAAGGCACTTGTACTGGCCACGAATGACAGTTGATGTCAGAAACTACGTAGGCGCCTGTAACGTGTGTAAAGAGATTAAAGCCCCCAATACTATTCTGAAACCACCTATGAGAGTCCAGTCTGTGACAGAACGACCAATGGCAAAAGCTGTACATCGATTTTCTGGGTCCATATCCTCGGTCAGTGAAAGGAAATGTCTGCATCTTAATAGTTCTTGACCACTTTTCAAAGTTCCCGATTCTCAAACCTATGAGAAAAGCATCTACACTCAATGTGTGCCAATTCATCGAAGCGGAAGTGTTCCATGTGTTCGGAGTCCCGGAAACGATAGTATCTGACAATGGAGTCCAGTTTTGCTCGGCTCAGTTTACCAGATTACTGGACAAGTATGGGGTGAAACACTTGCGAACGGCAGTTTACTCGCCGCAAGCAAACGCCTCAGAGCGAGTAAACAGGTCTCTATTGTCAGGGATTAGAGCATATATTCGGAAGGAACACACAAAATCGGATGAGCCAGATAGCTAGTTCCCTCAGGAGTTCTTTCCACCAACCAACTGGTTTCTCTCCTTATCGAACACTTTTCGGTCAGCAAATGATTGAACATGGCAACTCTTATTCCATCTTGAGGAGTCTGGAGACTCTTAATGAGCCTTTGATAGTAGATGCTGAAGACAAAATGAGATTGATCCATGCGAAAGTGCAGGAGAACTTACACCATGTGTTCGAACAGGGTTCAAGAGCCTATAATCTCAGGGCGAAGCCTGTTGAGTTCAGAGTGGGTCAACAGGTATTCAGACGGAGTTTTGCCCAAAGCAACTTCCAACAGCAGACTAGTGCTAAACTGGGACGAAAATTTGTTAAGTGTCGGGTTAAAGCCAAGAAAGGAAACTCCTTATACGAGCTTGAGGATCTGCAGGAGAAACCCTTGGGAGTCTATCACGACAAAGACATCAGGCAGTGATAACCATTCTATAAGCGTCATCTATCTACTGTCACATTTATTCCTGGTAGCCCTAAGAAGGCATCCAGCCAGCCTCACTGGTAAACTATAGGATATCGCGAAGCCCTCCTATTGCCCCGTCAATGTTGGAATTCAACCTCGGCAACACTCCTCTACCTCTTATGAGTAGATAAACTTTTTATAGTCCCTTCCGGATCGGCCTCATTAGGAGGATTTTCCTTTACCTGTCCGTCTACAACGTTTCGTTAACCGGCAACCGTTGGACATGGTAGTACCAAATCTAGATCCTGGTAGCCCTAAGAAGACATCCAGCCAGCTTCACTGGTAAACCATAGGATATCGCGAAGCCCTCCTATTGCCCCGTCAATGGTGGGTGATATACCTGTTGGAATTCAACCCTGTATACGGTCTTTATTAATCTAAGGGATGAAATCGGCAACGTCACTACTTCGACGACGCCTTGGAGACACACCTTTGAACAATCGTCGGTCTGAGATCGGAGTGAGATACTGTGCCGGGAAAGCTTAGCGATCAGTTGGTTGGGTTACTGATCGCGGGGTCTTCTCGGCATCTCGGTGGAGGAGGGCAGAAGGGCATCGATCGGATGGATTTTTTAGGTTACCAGCTTGTCGATGTTTCCAACACGGAGAACGGTGTCGAGGTCTGATCAAGGACTGACAAGACTTCGGGGATGTGTCCTCGATGCGTCATCGGTCAAGTGGGGCGACAGTCGTAGTCGAGTACAAGTAATGAGGAACGCTCATGGGGTCGTGGGTCGAGACACACATTGGGCGCCCGCATCGATGAGGCCTATGTTTAAGACCGGCTAGCTCAGTCGACCATTTTTCAGCGTTGTCTGACCCACGGGTGGTCTAGACCACGCTGCGCTGTTATGGTCGTAGCGTATTGCATATAGCAATATGCTACACTGAGAAATACTGTAGCATGTATGCCGGCCTGTGGAAACCGACAGCTGAACACATCCCAAACTCGACGAACGAGCTCGGTGTGGCATGCTGGTTGTGACAAGGAAGAAGAAGACAATCTTCTCTGTCGTGTCAAAATCTTCTCAAGTGGAAACATCAAGGAGTTGATAAAAGAAGAATTCTGTAGTCATCGGCGAGGAAATAAATCTTGGAAGTAAGTTTATTATATTTCTCAACACAAATGCTAACATATTTTCGGTTAGGAAGAAAATTTTCCGCATTACCCTAAAGATATATTCGAAAGTACTTCAGGTTGAATCTGTGAAGCATAAGCAACTGTTTGGAGACGACATAGCTCCTGAATTAAAAGCAATACTACATTAAGAACCGATGGATAAGTTGCGAAATGTCACATAATTTAATTGGGTGCCTTAAAGATCGCATCGAATGTGTTTGTGAAACACATGTCCACAGACCATCTTCACTGGCTTCCTCTGTCCTGACCAGTCGCTCTCTAGACAGATGGAGCACGGGTCTGGCAACAGCATCGGCACCCCAGTTGCTCGCGGTGGTGTTCGCGCTGTAACCATTGTATAATCAGTCGTAATTCAAGCAAAAAAATCTTCAAACCAAGGGTTTGGAATAGATATCAGAAAAATTCCAAAGAATTCGAAAGTTCGGAAGAGATAACAGGCTCTTCACAATGTGAGGATGACGACATACCAATTTAAGGTCGAAGGTTGGGACGGGATACTAAAATTTCAAACAGAAAAAATCTTTCCCAAACGTTCGGAGAAGTTGAAAAAAATTCAAAGAAATCAGAGATTCGGAAGTTAGCTACGTTTTCTCAAAACGAGACAATATAAATACTGGTTGAAAAAAAAATCAAAAGTTCAGAAGCGATAGCAGATTCTTCGAATGACAAAATTTCTTCTAATAGCTCAAAAATGCGAAAAACCAAAAGATCACAAACGTCCAATCGAGCCTTTCAAAAATTCTTAATAACAATCATACGATTTCTCCCTCACTTCCAGGAGCTAACTCTCAACATAAAACTCTTCAGGTCGCTCTCCCTCTTTTCAAGCGACGTGAATGTGTGCATTGAAAAAAATGTTTGAGAAGCTAGAGACTGAAAATGATACTAAAGATTCTTCAGCCAGGCAGTTAGCAGTATACCAACTCCTGATTACTGAAGGTCTCCAGCATCACTTCCATCCTCCAACAACTCTTTCCTTCCTCTTCACCTGATTGTCGTGTCCAGCTGACCTTCCAACCGGGCAGAGTCATGAATCTGGTCAACTAATTAGCTGAAAGCCAAAAAGCCGTCTCACAGATTCACAACTCTGTCCAGCCAGTTGGCCAACAGAGACATGTCTCCATGAGAGCACAAACAAAAAAAATTTTGTGAGGCCACCTACAATTTCCATGGCAGAAGGTCAGCGGGAAAGATCATTCCGAAAAAAAAATTCTAAAAAATTCAAAAACTTTAAGACGTTACGTTGCATTACTTTACTCAATTCAACTTTCAAAAATCAAAATATCAAAACTCTCAAAACTTTACGTTACTTTAATCGTTACTAAAAATTCAAAATACCAAAAACTTTACTTTACGTTCAAAAAATGTCTATTACCACAACAATCAAACCTCAGGTCCACATGTGTTCTCCACTAGATATGAGACTACCGAGTCAGACGATTTAGCTACAAATTAAATGTCCATATCTCAAGTAGCCTCAGTTCCCAGTGTCAAACACATTTGAACACCGAAGTTGACTGAGGTGGCCCCACGTTGGGCGCCATTTTTGTTATGGTAGTATATGAAGAGTGATGGGCTTGGACGTGAAGTCCAGACTGCCAGCATGAGCTGACAGATCACTCGACGGACAGCGATGACTGCAGGGCGGCACGCTAGCTCGCCTCAGCTATTGGCGGAGAGTGTCGGGAGGTTCCACGAAAAATCTACCGCGCCGTCTGCCATAATCAAAAAAAATCTCGTGCTTATCAATCAAAAAAACCGGTACACATTCAGTCCTGAAGGGTCTGTTATGTCACTTACCTATATCCGTCGTCGAAGGCGCAGATGTTATGCCTTCTTTGCCTGCCCCAGCCACCGATCTGACTCTGAGGGCAAGATTTTTCAGAGTCCCTAGTTGACCTGTAAAGAGTGAATAAACGAGCGAACCTAAACGACCTTCATACGAGAGGGCTCCAGGATAGTGAAGGAAGAATTAAAACTTTCAAAGATTCATGTTCACGTTATAATAGCAAATGTTTCCTTCTTACAAAAATTGCTACTGACTCCTATAATTATTTTTAGTTTTAAATCGCCGCAACGTTCATGGCAAGACTCAGTACATGTGTTTAATTTTGCTTTTCAGATTAAAACAAATAAAGCTAAAATTAATGAACTTCCTAGGATAATAATGCCTTATACCCTAGACACACAGCACGAACTAATGAATCATTTGTACAAATCATTCATTAAAATGCCGTGTGTTACATAGTATACGTCATTATAGCTCGAAAATCAGATGATAATGAAGTACACTAATGAAGTGTTTTCCTCCTTCATTATAGCTATAATGAGGAAAAATGTGCTAGATTTGGCATATAATGTAAATCTGGAGCTCCGCTGTGCATCTGCCGATTTGAAAAATAAGAAGAAGAAATGCAAAGAAATGCAAATCACAAATTATATTATTTAATATTTTTTTAAATAAAATGTGTTTCTCATTTGGAAATTGTTAAATTGAAAATAAAATAAATGAAAACAAAGTTTATCGCGTTAATTCGATCCATATTGCTTCTTTAAGGTGATAAGTTCATCAAAACCAGTTTGACAGCACAACTTAATTAAAGAAATGGCTGTGTGTCCGCAGTTTATAATGAATCATTATAAACTAATGAGTCGTTAGTTATTTCTTCATTAAGAGTGCTGTGTGTCTAAGGCATTACATAAATTACTAAAATTATATCTTTCTGTGAAGCCGACAAGACGCGCGTACAATATGTGAAGTTGGACTCAAACCTGTCAGTGTCCACGTCTTGAATTGGGTGCGTTCAGTCTGAAAATGGCAACACCTCCCTTTTTAGGTTGAATAATCTCGAAGGTAGGCTGGCGGCCTGACTACTCTTCCACCTTTAGTGCGTACAGGATCTAAATTTGATGTGAGGAATATTGGTTCAGTTGCTAACTCTTCATCTGATTGCTCTGTAATTTCAGCACCTGATAACGTTGATGACAATGATGAGTGCTCTTCTTCTAACTCGTGCTCTGATTGTATTGAAGGCATAGAGTTGGGCTCTTCACTATTTGAATCGCTTCGTGAAATGCTGAATGCATCAAGCAACGTTTCAAAAGATATATCGCTGTTAACAAACGACAGCGTCGCCTTGTTTTTGATCCCGAAGCTGGTTGGTATGTGATCGAATTAGTCTAAATTTGCCCTCATCTAATTGGACTAGGAAGTTGTAGTTAACATATCCAAATCTTTCGATGATTTCGCCAGGTTTCCAGCGATGTTTGTTTTTTTTAAAAAGTTTAGCATAAACCAAGTCTCCAGGTTTATACTCACGGTATTTAGCTGCATGACGGCGATTGAACTGATTATTCTGCTTTACATTTGTTTTGGGTGAAATTGTTTGTCGAGGCTTAAGCAGGTCTAAGGTTGTTGCAATTTTTCTGCCAATAAACATCTCTGCAGGTGTTACAGAATTTGGTAAGTTCCTAGTAGGTGTCGATCGGTATGTTTGAAGAAATGTCTCCAAGTTATCTATACTCGTTCCTTCCTGCTAAAGTTTCCTCAGAGCACGTTTGAGTGTATCCACAAATCGTTCAGCTTGGCCGTTCGACTGTGGGTGATACGGCGCTGTTTTAAGATGTTCTATCCCTCGAGATTCCATGTCAACTCCTGTTATCAAAATATCATCAAGGTAAGCTGCAACACCATCCAATCCAGCTAGCATTGTATCCATAATCTGTTGAAATGCCCCTGGTGCAGCTTTAACTCCTGGTGCTAGCCGATTGAATGAAAATAATCCCTTATGGGTGCTGATAGTTAGTAGCTTTCTAGTTTGTTCATCGACCGGAATCTGAAGATAAGCGTCGGATAAGTCGATGTGAGAGAAAAATTTGCTGTTTGACAATGTAGCAAATATGTCTGCTGGAACAGGCAATGGATACTGATGTGGTTGTAATGCGTCGTTTAACCCTGTAGAGTAATCCCCACAAATCCTGATATCCCCGTTTGATTTTTTCGCAGCAACAATAGGTGCTGCCCAGTCTGAATATTCAACTGGTGATATTATACCCATATCTTGCAGACGCTGAAGCTCGTTTTCAATTAAAATTTGCGCTGAATATGCTACAGGTCGTTTCCGTCGAAACACTGGCTTTGCGTTGTCTTTGAGGTGTAGATGTACAATGACGTTTGTACAAGTTCCTGGTACCTCTAGGAAAAGCTCAGAAAATTGACGCTTGATGGTTGAAATTTCTGTTTCTCTGTCCATTGATTTGATTTGGTAACAGTTTGGGCTCAGAGGTTTTTCCCATAGATTGAAAGCATCACACAAGTCAATGCCTAGAACATTAAGGCTACTAACATTAGTTACAAAAATTTGACCTGAATGAACTTTCCCATTTAATTGAATATCGCATTGGAACTGTGCGATTATGTTGATTCCATGGTGAGATGCACTTTTTGCTTGCAATTTAGTATTCACTGTAGTGACAGGACACCCTAATTCCTCCCACACGGGTTGACTGATAAGAGTTATATCTGATGCTGTGTCAATTTGCAATCGAAGCGAAGCAGGAATTTTGTTGACTTGAATTACTGTATACCGCCGCCTATTTTGATATTGAACTTTGTTGTTGACATTGGAAAATACAGCTAAATTGTTGACTATAGACTTCTTGTTATGATTAGAAGAGTGTTGTTTTCTAGATCTGGCAAACTTCTATGATTGATCTGAAGTAGTTGCAGTTTTCCGTTAAAAACAAGCACATTATCCGTCCTTGTGACTGCATTGATTACATTTATGATTTGAGTATGAGCAATAACGTATGAAATGAATGAATGCGCATGCCCAACACGGTGTTCGTGGAGTGTCAGCAGTGCTTGATGAAGCTGACCGCGCTAATTGAGTGATTGATTGACGCTTTTTATTATTGGAGAACCGCTTGTTTTGTTTTTGATAAATAGCGTTAACATTTAGCTTGTTTGGAGTTTGACCAATCAAAGCTGTGTCTTGCATTAGACTGATGACCCGTTGCGCTTCTGATACCAATTTATCAAGTGTCAGTGGCCCATCAGTTTCAATTTTAAGCTTTGATAAAAGTCTAGCTCTAACGTCCGCATCTTTTGAAGATTGCAGCCCAATAACAAAAACTAAACACTTGAACTGATCTGAACTTTGTTTTGCCAAATTAACGTCTTCACAATTTTTGTTGACTTTAGCCGCAAATGAAATATTATCATCCGCACCTGCTTTTGACGTTTGTAAGCATCGATATCGAATGTTGAACTGCGATTCCTGAATTCCAAATATTTTTGTTAGCGTTGCAATTGTCTCGTCGACCTGAAGGTCTCTACTGTGCTTTGGAAGTATATAATTTACATATTTCTCGTGCACCAGTGGATTTAACTTTCGTATGAGAAGTCTAACTTTAGCCTTATCGTCTAGTTTAGCACCATCCTCCTTGAATAAATCTTCAAAGCGGGAAAACCATGCGTGAAACGTTACTCCATGATCTGGGTCGTAGAAAAATTCGGTAATATTATTTGCTAAGGAATCCATTGTAAATTCGGTTCCTTTTCCCGAAGTCGCAGTGTCAGAATTACTTGTTTGAAGTGCTTGGAACATTTGTTGTTGAATCTCCAACAATTTCTGTTGTTGTTCGATCAACTGAAGCAATTTTTCCATCTCCGCCATTTTGCAGTGATAATGAAAATTCTCGAACTTGATCCAATTAAATATATTTTTTTTTATATTTTTTTCCAAATCCTCGTCGCCACTTTTGTTATCCACTTCGTAATTAAAGACCGACTACTGACTTATGCCTTAGACACACAGCACTCTTAATGAAGAAATAACTAACGACTCATTAGTCTATAATGATTCATTATAAACTGCGGACACACAGCCATTTCTTTAATTAAGTTGAGCTGTCAAACTGGTTTTGATAAACTTATCACCTTAAAGAAGCAATATGAATCGAATTAACGCGATAAACTTTGTTTTCATTTATTTTATTTTCGAATTTAACAATTAACAAATGAGAAAAACATTATATTAAAAAAAATATTAATAATATAATTTGTGATTTGCATTTCTTTGCATTTCTTCTTCTTATTTTTCAAATCGGCAGATGCACAGCGGAGCTCCAGATTTACATTATATGTCAAATCTAGCACATTTTTCCTCATTATAGCTATAATGAAGGAGGAAAACACTTCATTAGTGCACTTCATTATCATCTGATTTTCGAGCTATAATGACATATACAATTTGACACACGGCATTTTAATGAATAGTTAGTACAAATTATTCATTAGTTCGTGCTGTGTGTCTAGGGTATTAATGATTTACTTATAAAGGTTACATAAATTACTAAAATTATATCTTTCTGTGAAGCCGACAAGACGCGCGTACAATATGTGAAGTTGGACTCAAACCTGTCAGTGTCCACGTCTTGAATTGGGTGCCTTCAGTCTGAAGATGCCAACACAAACCACGTCTTTTTTGTCCATTTCCTTTGCCTGTCTTGTAAACTATAAATTATTTTATGGATTTCGCATTTGTTCTTCTAATAATTCGCAAACGTGTTTTAAATCCAAAGCCATAACTTACACCCACTGACTTATAACAATGGACTGAGCGATTTGCTATTTCATGTGGCACAAAAAATATTGTGTTTCTGTATATCACCGTTAGAGCACCCTTTAAAACGATTACATAAAAAACATGTAAAACTCAACCAATCAGATGAAATTTTACACCCGAAAATCGAATTTAATTAAAAAAATATATTTTCTTGTGCCCAAGTGATATTTTAATCGCTTATAAGGAATTAAACTCATTCCGACTTTAATTTTCAAAAGTTATTCTCAACTGAATCCTGCTTATGGGCAAGAGAGACAGAGCATGGTAAACACTATCTTTACCTTATTATTTCTGCGGTGATTGCATCTGTAGCCAACATAAAAACATCAAATGGCATAAGCAAACGTTCCAGAATGGAATATTTTGTGTTGGTAGCTCCAACTCTGCCATAGGGCGAAAGAGAGAACTATAAAACTTGTGCCATGCTTTCCTATAAGAAAATTACAATACGCTCAGTCCATTGTTATAAGTCAGTGCTTACACCATAAAAAATTGCTTTTGTAAAATTCGCACACAGTTTAAGCTTCTCGATTATAACCCAGCATACAAAATGGATCAGAAATATTTCGGAAGTAACTTGCCATGGGCAACCGTAACTAAGAAAGGGGCTACTCACTGATTACCACTATAGTCGAAATATCCTGTTTTATTTCTCGTTGTATCCTCTTCTGGTTTCTTTCAATCAACACTCCCAATTTTTCCTGTATGCTAGTCGCAATTCATTTATCAACCACAATTTATTTACAAACCACAATTTTTTTACAAACCACAATTTATGTACAATATTCAACCTTAAATTTTCTATACCGACTTACAAGCCTCCCAAAATAATCCGAACCGCAATTTTTGTTACTATAATTTTCACTATTTTCCTTTTATTTTTCTATTATACTTCACTTTCTATCACCAGCGATCGACCGAGAACTCTCTAACGACGGGCCAAAAAATCGACTGTCTCGAGACTTGATTTTCCAATTGTCAAATATCTTCGTTCAGGATAGGAAAATGCTTAATTAGCATTCCTATCCTGAGAAAATTGTTTACCGAAGAACGGTGGTTGAAATGAAATTTGATATTTTCATAAATATCAAACCATGTCTTGCTATCGTGCATACATTGTTGCGCCCACAATGTATGCAGCTCGCGACAATTTGCTGATAAGAGCTTTTTTCGATGACGATTTGATCGTTAAACACAATTGCGACGACAGAGCGACAGACGATAGCGAATAAAGGCTTAAACACAATTGCGACGACAGCGCGACAGAACGACAGACGACAACGAAAAATTCGCTACGAAACAGGCAGTCGAAAAATTGGGAATACAATTGCAACGACAGGCGATGATGTGAAAGAAGAAGATATTGAAATTTCATTTGTTAAATATTTCGAGCGTTTTAAAAGGAGATTTTTATCAAGAATATTTTATATTATATTGAAAGAAATGCAATGAAGCAAAGTGTGGAAAAAATACTGAAAATGCGGAAATAAAGTAAGTTAAACGCTTTTAAATATCCATCCAACCCACGTCTTTTTTGACCACTTGTCTTGCCTGTCTTGTAAACTATAAATTATTTTATGGATTTCGCATTTCCTCGATCAATTTTTCCTCAAAGCTCATTATTTTAAAAAAGACAAAAGTGAATGCCAGAACCATTCATTCGATTAATTTTGTTGGTAGGACTGCAGCGACGACGGCAGAATTAAGGCTTAAGCACAATTGCGACGACAGACGACAAACGACGACGATATATCGCTGTCAAGCTTCTAAAAGCACAGCATCTTATGCGAATGCACCAAATTGCGACGACCGACGTTGAGCGATCGATGACATTTGCGCTTAAACACAATTGCGACGACAGAGCGACAGACGACAACGAAACATTCGCTGCGAAACAGGCAGCCGAAAAATTGGGAACACAATTGCAACGACAGGCGATGAGCGACGATTGTGAAAGAAGAAGATATTGAAATTTAATTTGTTAAATGGTTCCAGCGTTTTAAAAGGAGATTTTTATCAAGAATATTTTATATTACATTGAAAGAAATGCAATGGACCAAAGTGTGAAAAAAAAAACTGAAAATGCGGAAATTAACTAAATTAAACGCTTTGATATATCCATCCAAACCACGTCTTTTTTGTCCATTTGTCTTGCCTGTCTTGTAAACTATAAATTATTATTATATTAAAAATTGATCAATCCCAGCGCAAATGTCGTCGATCGCTCAACGTCGGTCGTCGCAATTTGATGCATTCGCATAAGATGCTGTGCTTTTAGAAGCTTGACAGCGATATATCGTCGTCGTTTGTCGTCGCAATTGTGTTTAAGCCTTAATTCTGCCGTCGTCGCTGCAGTCCTACCAACAAAATTAATCGAATGAAATGGTTCTGGAATTCACTTTTGTCTTTTTTAAAATAATGAGCTTTGAGGAAAAATTGATCGAGGAAATGCGAAATCCATAAAATAATTTATAGTTTACAAGACAGGCAAGACAAGTGGTCAAAAAAGACGTGGGTTGGATGGATATTTAAAAGCGTTTAACTTACTTTATTTCCGCATTTTCAGTTTTTTCCACACTTTGCTTCATTGCATTTCTTTCAATATAATATAAAATATTCTTGATAAAAATTCCTTTTAAAACGCTCGAAACATTTAACAAATGAAATTTCAATATCTTCTTCTTTCACATCATCGCCTGTCGTTGCAATTGTATTCCCAATTTTTCGACTGCCTGTTTCGCAGCGAATTTTTCATTGTCGTCTGTCGTTCTGTCGCGCTGTCGTCGCAATTGTGTTTAAGCCTTATAGTTTACAAGACAGGCAAGACAAGTGGACAAAAAAGACGTGGGTTGGATGGATATTTAAAAGCGTTTAATTTACTTAATTTCCGCATTTTCAGTTTTTTTCCACACTTTGGTCCATTGCATTTCTTTCAATATAATATAAAATATTCTTGATAAAAATCTCTTTTTAAAACGCTCGAAACATTTAACAAATGAAATTTCAATATCTTCTTCTTTCACAATCGTCGCTCACCACCTGTTCGTTGCAATTGTGTTCCCAATTTTTCGACTGCCTGTTTCGCAACGATATTTTCGCTGTCGTCTGTCGTTCTGTCGCTCTGTCGTCGGAATTGTGTTTAAGCCTTAATTTTGTTGGTAGGACTGCAGCGACGACGGCAAAATTAGAGATTGATCAATCCCGGCGAAAATGTCGATCGCTCAACGTCGGTCGTCGCAATTTGGTGCATTCGCAGAAGATGCTGTGCTTTTAGAAGTTTGACAGCGATATATCGTCGTCGTCGCAATTGTGTTGCCTTAAATCCTAAAGGCTGAAGGCTTTAGTGCGCGGCGCGACAACGCGGCAAAATGTTAGAGAACATGTGTTTCCTATTGTGCATCACGCATTGAACGCGGCGCGACGAAAATTTTTGCCGCGTAGTCATTTCTAATCCTAAATTTGCTGCTCACTTTCAGTGGTACCAACAAAAACATTATGTTTGGGGCAGGCAACTTCTCATGAAAATCTGTAGTACCAATATAAGAGCGCTGTATCTACACTGCTGCGCTGTTATTGCACTCTGTGACACAGCGCGGCGGAACAATTTCACCGTTTATTTTGCCGCGATGCCGTGCCGCGCACTAAAGTGTAATCTGTTTCAGCCTTAAATTTAACGCTGGCGCTCCATTGCTGCCAATATGCCAGATCAAAATCTATTATGAAAAAACATGACAAAATGAAACGATATTTAAATTTCTGAAAATAAATCATTTTATATTAAAAAAATGTGGACTTGAAGGAAAAGAAAATATATTTTTTATTATTATTTAAACTTTTATTGCAAACCCGCAGAGATTACAAGCAAATAACTCAATTGTAAAATGTATGGGAAATTAATGTATGGCGGTGCCGCACAGTGTTAATGTAACTTGCCCGACGTTTTGTTCGGCGTTTGACGACGACGACGACGCCGGCGTTTTTAATGTAATCCAGCCATTATAGTATTCCACAGAGTATGTTCCTTTAATCGGTCATTCAAATGAACATGCTCTGATCAATGGAAGCAGCCATAAATATAATCCTTGCTAGGGATAAGCCGAATTTTAATCGAGATAACACCGATCTGCTCCTTAAAATGAGTGAAAAAACGCTTTGCCACCTAGATATTTTTCTAGCAATTTTTAACAAATACAAAATAACGCAAAAATCAACGAATTTGCTTTTAATTTTCATAAACGGAGGATATATGAATTTTATATAATATATTTACATAGTAAAAAGTTCTTTTCACCGATGATAGTGATACAGTTGTCTTTCATCATGCAACTGACTAGTTTGATCGTAACATAAAATAAAACCTGTCCTGATCAAAAATGTCGCATCTACCACGGAAAGTCGTTCAACAAAGGATTGCACTTATATTAGGAGAAATCAAGGTACATAGCAATATCTTTTGTTGAATCCACTTTTTGTATCCTGCTAAACATTTGTCGCTGTATTTCTCAACTTAAAAAGAGAAACGTACAAACTTAAATTTAGCCTTGTGGAACTCACTCAGTCATTTACATTATTCACGCTTTTACGAGTCCAATCACACAATTTTTCTGATTTTGGGCATTTTCTTGTGGTTAATTGTTATAATTTAGAATCTAAAATTAAAAAAACTATTAAATCTACTGGTACTGACGGGGCTGTTGACCAAAACTGAATCCTTGATTTGGATCACCTAAAGCGGCAGGATCTTCAGTGGGCGGAACAGGATTTCGAAATTGTTCTGCTGATAATCGTGTAAACAGGATTCCTACGCCTTCTATTAGAGCTAAAAGTACGCCACCGATTATCGCACTACCGGCCATTGCAGGAATACCTTAAAATGCCAATAATCTTATTTAGAACTTTAGAGAACTTAAATTTGAAACACTTACCATTTCTGGCGGCCAATATTCCTCCCGTTGCTGCTCCACTTATGATTGAGTTCCAGGGGTCTTCTTTTTTTCGTATGTGCACCAGAGTACAATCGATTGTACTAAACATGCCTCCCCAAACTGCAAAGTTTCCAGCTATTATGGGTGAACGTGTTTTTATAGCTAATAAGCTTCCTAGCTGAAATATGATTGATTTTTATTTAATCATAATAACTAGATGAAAAAATTCTTAGGCTTAAGCAGGATTTACATTATGATGACATGCAATTTTTACAGAAATTGTGAGGGAGAGTTTATATGCTGCGGAAGCAATCAAACTGTTGAACTGTCTAATTGGAAATTGTCAGTTTTTAATCATTTTTTTCACAGATATTCAAAGACGGATTGTATAATTTTACAATTTCTAAAATATTGCATAATGGGATTATATCGAAAAAAATTGTCGCAAAATATCAGGTGGTACTGTAATTCAGTTCTACAATCATCATTTTGTACGATAACGAAATTTTTATTTCGTATAGTAAACAAAATATTCAGTAACTAATTTGCTAATATGTAATCGTCAATCCACTTCATCCACTCACATGAAAATAATTCCACTCCACTACCGAACTAATGCCGGTGAAGATAATTCCAGTCCGGTTCGTGTTCACATGACGGATTATCTCAAAGGCGGAATAATTCTAGCAAATTATAAAGGAAAAGGATCACTGCAGTCAATCTGTGAACGAACTACTCTCTGCTTGTGGACAGAAAATTACCTCAGAAATAACTTCAATATTTTCTATAAGCAATATTTTAAAACTTTCAATTTCGCAATATTTAATAACAAACTCAAAACTTACACTTGCTTATTTCGACAAATAATTTGACTGGACAGATATGTATATGCCATAAAATTATAGTAACAATAACAAAATGGCAGCACGTTGACTAAGTAGGGTTGCCAATAACAATGTTTTAGTTTCAAATTATAAAAACTCTCTATGCTTGAGGTCTTTTTATGGTTCCGGATACGCACACAGTGACAAATCGACGTCCGGAAAAAATTCACTCGTCACTCATAATTAAATTTCCGTATACGATGTACTATCTCCCTCACAATTTCTGTAAAAATATGTATGTCATCATAATGTAAATCCTGCTTTATACTGAAAAGATTAAGATACAGGAACAAGCCAGATATTACTTAGTCCGGTGACACACGATGATACACACGCGATACACCGTACTAAAAGCCCCCGGAATATAATACAAGCCATGAAGTCGCCGAAGGCACCGACACATTAAAAGGCCTTAACAGCATGCGGAAAGAGCTCACTCTCACGGCTTTTTGTATACTCGTCATGGAGGAAAAACTGAAATTTCATCTTAAACAGGTCTTAAAGCCCAAAACTGTCGCTCCCACAGCAAAATGAGGTTAAAACAAATTGCAGCCAAATATGTTTTCTTTCTAATAGTTTAAAAAAAATAGCATGTAGACCAAATTTTTGGAAATTATAGCGTTTGAACCAAATACAAGCAACTTTTACACGAAAAACTCCTGCAGTAAGACAAGGCAAAAAGACTGTGGATGTCGCCTGCTGACCGGCCCGCTGCTCTCTTTTTTCGACTTTGTTCATGGCTTGTATATTCCGGGGGTTACGGTATAACCCAATTTAGAGCAGACGGTTAAGTATAGTCCACACAAGCGAAGTTACTGTCCCATGTAGCCTCGTTTTCAGTCCCTCACCTCCTCTTGACATACCCATCAGTTTACTTGCGCCAGACGAAAACGAGTTCCACTCACTTCAATTTTTTAGCGAAGTGGAACCTGAGAAATAGTCAAATTGAGTGTATTTTCTGCAATTGGTACACGTTTTGATGTGTGTAGTCATTTATAATATCATCTGGCGTGGAACTTATGAAATGTGAAATATTTTATTTTTGAGAGAAAATAGTTTCAAGTGAAAAGTTACATATTGAAAAGGTCATTAAATTGTGCAGCAATGTAATTAAAGGCAATTATGGAGGAAAAATTCTAAGAAAAAAGAAAGACGCTCCTGGCATATTGATTGCTGAGGAATAATATTTTTGCTTACGTAATTATCTTTTAAATTTACGAAATTTCTTACTGAAAAATAAAAAGCACTCCCTCCGTATAAAATTGCAAACATAAATGTGTTGACATTTTTCAAGTTGATATTATTAAGGACTGCTTAAATCAAAAAATGTACCAGTTGCAGAAAATGTACTCAATTTGACTATTTCTCAGGTTCCACTTCGCTAAAAAGTTGAAGTTAGTGGAACTCGTTTTCGTACTGGCGCAAGTAAACTGATGAGTATGTCAAGAGGAGGTGAGGGACTGAAAACGAAGGTACTTGGGACAGTAACTTCGCTTGTGTGAACTAGGCTACGTGGGACAGCAACTTCGCTTGTGTGAACTATATAGACTCGGATGATACAAGAGTGTTTCATTACATATGTATGCGTGTACTCAGGTATTTATCAGGGTCCGGAAAATTTTAAAGGAAAAAGGGCACTCATTGTCATTTTATGCCTTGCGCTGATTACAGAATATATATGGTGAGAGATAGCAGGTACTGAGGTACAGTGAAAAAGTGAAAGTGATTTGTAATTAAACGTGGAAAAATGGCAAAAGAAAAGAGAAGCAAATGGACAAATGAACAAACCGAAAAACTTGTAGAGCTTTTTGAACAATATCTGAATTTGTATGATGTGAAAAGTGGGGGGTTTTGCAATATACTAAAAAGAGAGAGCTCGTTGCGTGAAATAACTGAAAAATTAAAGGACTATATAGAAGGTATTACCATAGAAAAGGTTAAAAACCGAAATCATGGAGTTCGGTGCTAATATAACAGGGAGAAAGCAGCCCAGCAGAAATCAAAAAAGAGTGGTGCTGGTGTTGATGATATATATACACCTAAATTATGGTGCTACAACCAACTATCATTTTTAAACATCAGTATAAGGGAAAGAAAAAGTTCTAGCACTTTGGATGACCTTTAAAAATAGTTTCGCAAATGTCAGGAATGTTTTGTCCAAGGAAAGGCCGAGATAATCGTGTTGAATATTCCAAACTTTTAAACGACTCTCCCGTAGCCAGAAACCTTAAAGCAGCAGCCAATTTCTCCCCCACTGGTACTGAATCCCGCATAATCGTATTTTCTTTTTTTCGATTAAAGTTTGTAAAACACCAACTAAATTATCGTCCATTCGTAAATAGTTTTTAAAAGCAACACTATCTTGAATTAGCAATTCTTTGGTAAGTAAAGTATACGAGCTTTTCTCATCTCAAGCCTTTCTCCATTTTTAATCCAACACTTTCTTCGTTTGCGTACACTATTTTCATGATCGTAACTTGCTAGAAGTGGTGTAGCTGCAGTATATGTAATTAAAGCGATTTTTTTTCATTTTCGTTCGTACTAAAACAAACAGAATCGGAGCTACAATCGGAAAATTTGATGCATTACAATTAGAGAGTTTTGCTATGAAAATTCATAGCGAAATAAGTCAATTAAAATTAACGCAGTTTGCTGCTAAGTCTGCAGCTCGAGATTTAAGCAAACGCATTTTTTTTTTTTTTTAAAAAAGAAATTTCATTGCAAAAAGAGGGCATTTCATATCAACAGGAACCGTATAATCGTCAGTACGGCTTGGTCTCTGCCTGCCGTATATGCCAAAGCAAACAGCCAAGCTGACCTCATATATAGACTTAAAATAAATTTTAAGTGTGAATTATATGAGACGAAATACAACGTATTTACTTGAATGCCTAGCAAGGTTTAGCCCTATGCGGGCATTGGCTTTGGCATATACGGCAGGCAGGAACCAAGCCGTACTGACGATTATACGGTTCCTGCTGATATGAAATTCCCTCTTTTTGCAATGAAATTTCTTTTAAAAAAACAAAAAAAAAAAACAAAATTTCGTTTGCTTAAAGAGTTTTTTCCACGTATTACAAATAGTTTGATATGCTTAATCAGAGGTTAATTTTGGAAATGTTTTGGCAATAACAACGGCGGTGAATTTTTTGTCAAGAACGTGTAACAACTGTGTATCAACCGTGTATAAACTACGTGTACCATGGGCTGATACACATTCTATCAAAAAAACCGGTTTTTCGTCGTGTCTAGTCTCGAGTGTGTATCATCGTTTGTGATGGGACTTAAGAACCAAAGCCGCTAGACACCACACACTTGTTGTCCTTTCCCTGACATACGTATACATACATATGAAATAAGAATATGAGTAAAAATCATCGCAACCAAAAAAAATAATAATAATAAAAATAATACTGATCATATACTTATCATCGGTGATAATGCATAATCGCGAGACTAGCAATATCATAACCGAGTAACAGCATAGAGATTTCGCTGTTTTGTCAATTTCATGTCTAAAATCCAAAAATATGATATTTCTCGTTCTACCCTATCGTGACAATAATTTTGTCATAATAAAAAGAAAAAACAATTTATTGTCTACTGAAAGCTTTACTTTAACTTACGCAGTAGTAACATTAGTAGTCTCGCATTCATGCAGTATCACCGAAGTTATGTGTCACAACTGAATGAGCTTTACCAGAGTACCGAAGATCAAAAGCAACTCGGTAATACTAAATTTTAACGGAGTCGTACACATACACACTGGTCCCTATTATGATAATAATTTTGCTGGTTAGAGGTATGTTGGTTGATATTTTTAACTCGCCCATAATATTATATAGAAAATTCACCAAAACTGTCGATTGTTGAACAACCTTAGCTGAGTTACAGAATGAAAGAAGAAAACAAAACTTTTCTATAACTCTGAATTCGACTAATTTTTGTTATAATCACTTGCATAATGAGCTCTAGTTACCATTTTTTACCGACTCGACGTGATGATCATTTTTGTGCGATTTGTCTTCATTGTCGTCGTTCATAATATTTTGGTAAATATTATCTAGCTCTAATATTAATTACATATTAATTATTTATCTTAGTAGGCATTATTATTATTAATTTGTTAGTTTCGTAATGAACTTTTCCAATAAATACAATTTATCTAAAATAACGTAATTCATATTATTTGATTGTACTTAAATCTTACGTACGTTGCGTTCTACCAGTGATATATATAAGTTAAACTGTTCAGTTATACTCCTTCAACACCATACGGATTCCAGTTTATCTAGTAAAATTCGTCTATCCAAAGTTTTAAAGTACGAAATCCAGGACAACTACTACTACTGCAGCATTTCCTGCATCAATTTGATTTTCCCATTCAAATATCAATCAATTTACAGCTGTTTCATATGAATGCCACGTTCTGAAACCAGATGGTTCTCTATTATAAATATATTTGTTTCCATATAATTTACGAATTGTCTTGCAATAGAATGCTCGAGCATTTTCTTCTACTGAAGTATATTTAGTAGTCTGAACTCTTCACAAATGGCTGTAGAGAACAGTTTCTCTAACGAAACCACAACAGATTGGTTGTAGCTTCCTGAAAAAATAGTAGCTATAACTGTATTCACAATTGTCAGTAATATAGGACATATTATCTCCCTTGGTTTGTTCACCATATCACAACTATATCCATCAAATCTTTCTTATTATTGCACTTTCTCACTATACATATACTATACATAGATTGTTGTCTTCTGGGAAAGTCTTACAGATAAATTTGCTCATATTAAATATTTTACGGAAGGTAACATTTCAAATTATTGGTTTAATTCTTACCTTGATCACTTGAAAGGGAAACAAGTAAAAAAGCTAATATATATACCCTAGATGAATGTCCGTATGAAATTTCGTATGGGCACCCATTGAGCAATTTTGATTTTTGCAGTGGTTTTTCGCATATATTTTTAGAACGGCTCGTCGGACAGAAAAAATGATTTTAACCAATTTTATAGGATTTCATATTCTGAAGTTTTTAGTACAACAAAAATGTCTAAATTTTTATATGGCAACACCAAGGAGTTGCCCGATTTAGTCCATTTTTGAATTTTTTTTTGCCAGTCAATGAAAACACCTCGTACCAAATTTCAGCTCTCTACGTCGACGCGTTCTCAGGCAGTGTTCAAATATATAGCGGAAAACGAAATTTTTGTATGGCAATCCCACGAAGGAGTTGCCCGATTAGTCTCATTTTCGAATTTAATTTTACTTTTTTTTTAAAGTCCTTGTACAATATTTCAGCTCTCTAATACCGATTTCCATTGATCACGTTTTCTAGCAGAAGTGTTGCACTTTTCTTGTAGTGTTACACCAAAATTGTTCCATTGACCTGCACTGCTAGAAAAAGTGTACGTCAAATGAGTCTGGTGCTACACCCGAAAAATCGGCGGTGTTACACCGGAATACGCAAACATCTATCTGAGAAATGTCACAACTGACTGTCATTGAGCATCACATATCAATTTTCAACTACTATACCAAATTCATCCGCAATCACGCCAAAATCATTTAAATTACAATTTTCATAATTTTTACGTTATTCGTGATATTATTGTTCCCAGAAAATTTCAATCTGACAAATTACACGGATATGAGCTACAATTACATTCTCATCGCGTCAAAAGTTGTTCCTTTGAACTTGTTTTTCACTGATTGACGTGCACTTTTCTTGAAATATCAATGGAAATCGACATAAGTATACGCGTTCTCGAGTTATCGTGCGCACAGACGGACGGACGGACACGCAAAAATCAAAATAACTTTTAATATTATGCGTGGGTGTCCAATTCATTTTGCTCTACCATCATTATTTCAAGGTGTTTCAAACGGAATGACAAACTTATACCGATTTCCATTGATCACGTTTTCTAGCAGAAGTGTTACACTTTTCTTGTAGTGTTACACCAAAATTGTTCCATTGACCTGCACTGCTAGAAACGGTGTACGTCAAAACGCCTGTGTTGCTACACTCGAATAATCGGCGGTGTTACACCGGAATACGCACACATCTATCTGAGAAATGTCACAACTGAAAGTCATTGAGCATCACATAAAAATCTTCAACTACTGCTCTACCAAATTCATCCGCAATCACGCCAAAATCATTTAAATTACAATTTTCATAATTTTTACGTTATTCGTGATATTATTGTTCCCAGAAAATTTCAATCTGACAAATTACACCGATATGAGCTACGACTACATTCTCATCGCGTCAAAAGTTGTTCCATTGAACTTGTTTTTCATTGATTGACGTGCACTTTTCTTAAAATATCAATGGAAATCGACATTAGTATACCCTATAGATTTCATCTAGGGTATAAAAAGTGAGTATATACCGTAAAGCAGTATGGACGAATAAGGCAGCAGTGTGGACTGAGTATAGAGCTATACAAAATCGATATGCGTGCAAATTAAACAACGCAGAAAACTGGTTCATTACACACAAAATTAACTCTTCATCAGGCCAGAAAACTATGTGGAAAAACAGAGGGATTAGTTATGTTAGCAGAAAAACTGACAAATTAATTTTGGTGGTGTTCTTAAAACGGTAACTAAACAATTATTTTCGTAAGTAGTGTGGAAGAAATTAATCGTTCTATACCAGCCATGCCTTATTTTGATTAGTCATGGGCAATATGACACTTTTTGCTGAGCCAACACACTCACTAACTTGAGTGAGCCAACATACTCTCACTCACTCACTTGAGTGAGCCAACACTAAACACACTCCATTACTATAATATTTAGCATCACCAAACTAGTGATAATAATTAAAAAGACGATCAGTAATATCATAAAATTTAATTTTCTGTAATAAATTGCAAAAAAGTGCACGAACAAAAAATTATTTATATTGTTGTAAAAACACAACAGAAATATCAAAGTACCTATCTCTAAAAAGTATATATAGCCAGAGTAAATAAGTAGTATTCGAAAAATATATTTAAATTAAAAATAAAATAAAGTAAATAATAATAATCGCTATGTCAAAACACATAGCAACTGCAATCAACACTATTTTGTCTTCTTACATATTGTAATTCAAAAAACACATATGCCGAAAGATTCCTTATTCTTTCTGTTAATGTTTGTCCCGCCTTCGAAAAAATCCTTTCGCATGGAACTGAAGTGGCCGCAATACATAATCTTTTCCGTATTAGTTGAAATAAAAGTGGATATTTGTCTTTAGAATTTTTCCACCAAAGAAGCGGATCTGATCTACGATTTAAATAAATGTCTTGAATGTACCTATCGTTTTCAATTATGGCGGAGGCAGTTTGATTTTGAATAACATTTGTAGTTGACATTTATCGAAATTCTTCCATACGATCGAGCTTGTGGTGGGCTCTGTTGTATCTTCAGATGTAGCTACATTTTGTGGCGTCTCCAGCCTTATTTCTGAAGCCAGATCTGTCACGAAATTATACGCTTTTCGGTACAAAGTTTCCCTCATAAATGCATGTTGTTCGAAGCGCGGATCGAGTAGAGTTGATTCCAGACACATCTTTTTCTTCATATTCCTCAAAGCAGGAATCCATTTCTCGTTTCATGACCTTTGTCCCATTACTGAAAGAAGGGGTTCCCTGATCTCTCCAAATCGTGACAGCATGTCTAAAGTAGAGTTCCATCGCGTTGGCACATCTTGTTTCAACTTTTTTTGTTCCAAGCCTATTTGGCTTTGCATATTCATGAGTACTTCTTTTAACTTTTCCAGAGTTGTTCTTATTTCTCTTAGTGAATATTGAACAATAAGATTAACTGTGTGCTCAAAACATGGTAAGTGACGATAATTGCAAAGTTTTATAGCTGCTACCATATTAGCTGCATTATCAGTAATTACTATGTATACTTCATCTAAAAGCTCGTTTTCTCGCAAAAGCCTCTTAATTTCTTGGGCTATGTGTTCCGCTGTGTGCCTTCAAGGTATTCAAAGCAGTCTAATAGGGAGGATTTCAATGTCATATCTGCATTGATAAAATGTACATTCACTGCTATAAATCTCTGCCCATTTGCAGATGACCAACCATCGGTTGTCATTAAAACAGTATCAACAGATCTTAAATCCTCCTTGATTTTTTCTTTAATCTGACAGTTAAGTTGGGGAATTAAACCTGTGGATATTGTTTTCCGTGATGGCAAAGAATAGTTCGGGTTTAGCAGTTTCACAAGTTTTTGAAATTCTTTGTCCTCAACTAAGCTAAACGGTTGGTACTCCTTCACTATCATTCTTACTAATTGTTCATCAATTTCTTTGGATTTCTTCACAGGCAGAGGTTTACTTAATATTTTTCCATTGCGGCCACTGTTTTTTTCGTAGCACACACAGAAGTTATTTGCGGTGGAGGATTGTGATATTGTCTGAATTTAGGACTCCAGAGATGGATCATTCGATGGTGCTTCGAATTCATCAGAAGATTATTCCGATGTAGATGGAAAAAGACGTTTAATTCATTTATCTTCCTGTCGCGTATTATGAACACCCGGATGTTTTTATATGTCTAGACAAATTGAATATATTTCCTCTTTTAAAAGACAGCACTGTAGAGCACAATCCACATTTGGCCTTTCCTTTGCCATCTTCATTCAAATAATTCCAAACGTTACTTGATATTTTCTGCCCTTCCATTGAATTTATATAGATGAAATATCTATTATCTATATTTATGTATATGTAATCTGTAATTAACATTAAAATGGACAATTGCACTAATATACTATCTAAAAATACCTTGTGAAAAGAAAGTGAAAAATATTTTCCCAAAAAACGGTTTATAAATACGTTTTCCTTTTGTCAAATATTATGCATTTGTTATTGTATTTGGACTGTACAAAATTTAAAATAATCAATATTTGTTGTTTAAATAAATAAAATGAACACATAACATACCTACTTAAAATAAACTCCGTCAGATAATTTATTTTAATTTCTAAAAATGTTCACCTAATATGAAGAAAAACACCCAATAACACCTAGAATGAGAACTCATGTAACTTTAAGTAGACCTACCCTCTGTTACTCTTCACCACATTGAAAAGTTCTGATCTATCATTAATTATTTTTCCCCCACAACACAATTAATACACGACAAAAATATGTTCTACCCCATTCGCATCGCACCTCAGCTACAGTTCTTCAGCCCACGCTATAAGTGAAACACTTCAACATAGTAGCAACAAGGCACAGGAAAGGAAAAAATCAAAAAAGAGCTGACTCGACACCATGTGCAGTTACAACACAACACGCCAAAGAAAGAGCACACAGCACACTCCGCTCGGCATTCGGATTCGGATCGGGGCACTCACATACATTATATACATATAATATAGGCTTGTTTTTAAAGTCGTCATCTTTGACGATTTTGACGCTCTCTTGACACATATGATTTTCTTGACAAAACAACCAAGTTGATATTCATAGGTTATGAAAAACAATTATATTTTAATAGCAACCTATCAAGTTTAAATTCAAAACAGCCATATCTGACATATACAGACTTTAAAAACGATAAATGGCGACGTCAAATGAATCGCAGAGACGACCTTAAAACAAGCCCTATGCTACAAGGTTTCATCTCCCTCTTCGCACAGTTGACACAGGTCACTCTCGGATGTCTGCATTCTTGCAAATTTTCTTCAAAAAATAACAGAAGGGGCCGTGTCCAGTGACTGCATTAGTAAACAGCCTGAGCCATTGTCTGCTAAGATCAATTATTTTGCGCGTCTGTAAGAGAAAGGATGAAGAATTTCTTTGTCTGCCTCATAACCGGGTGCACTATGGCAAAGGAGATAGAGTTGCCTGTTTTATATTTTTGCAGTTCCCTCTGACATGGCTTTTTGGTAGTCCAAATATTGGATGGGGACCAGTATATGGACTTTCAGCTCCGGTTTTAGCCACATTGTCCGCTTTTTCATTACCATCCACTACTTCGTGTCCTGGAACCCAAAGCAACGTTACCTTGTTTTCCATACACTGCAGCTGGCGTTTCGAGTGGAAACTCCAGACTAGTTTCAAATCAAAGTTTTGAGAGCATAGAGCCAGGAGCGCAGCTTGGTTATCTGAGCAAATGTAGATTTTGGAGTTCTTTCTTCGTTAATGGTTACCAGGTAACCCCTTTCGAAGGAAAATCTTTTAACCATAACATCCGTAGTAGCTTCTAGGCATTGAATGTTTTCGATGGCTCTTTTCTTCGCAGCATACTAACCGACGCTTCCGTCTGGATAAAGATGTAGAATGGCTGTAAGGCAAAAATTGCCTCAAGCGCTCATTGAGGACACGATATAAAGGCGGCAGTACCGGCATTGCACCTTATCAAGGGCTCTCTTTGTTATGGTCGCAGGACCACGCGAGGCAGTATGCTGCATCGTGTGGCTCTGTCCTCTTGCGACAACTAGGTCGAATCCGACGGGCGAATAAGCTGCCACTTACACGAGTGCACGAGTAAACTTTGGTGGGTGATCAAAAACGAGAGGGAAGAAGAAGTTTTTGGAAGAAGGTTGTCAAAAGCAAGAAAAGAGAGGAGCTGTGAAAAATATTTCTTAAATTTTCGGGTGATTTGAGAGTAAGTAAAAAGTTAGAAATAAAATAAAAAGATAACAGAGTGGCCGAGAAAATAAGCCGTGAGTGAACAGAGCAAAAAGGGGATGTAGCAAGGATTGGTGAAATACCGACAGAAAAGAAACGGTGCATGCGGAAAGACCCGTATGAAGGATTAACTCACCGCACCACAATAAAGCAGGCACATAAAGACAACAATCATAAGGTATCATAAAGCAGGCGGCACACAAGTCCAACTTATAGTTGGTGCCATAAAAATGCCGTGCATTGTAAATTACACAGGATAAATGAGATAGTAAGCTTGTATAAACTAAACTTATGTATGCTAACCCAAATCTGCAACAATTATTTTATGTGGGATCTGATACATACGAGTATAAGAACCCGGTACATCTTGTTGGAAATCGTAAACTTCAAAGCGTGTATGAGGCAAACTTACTAGGAAGGACTGCAAATACATCGTATTAGAAAGTAGATCAGCAACAGTAGTTTAAGCTAGTTTAAGGACATAGAATTTAAGATTTTAGGACCTCATCAAAACGATCACTGGACTCCTACTGGTATTTTACACATAAAATTTTTCTTAAAGATAGAAACCAGAAACCAGAAACCAGTCGTTGTGACACCAGCGATTTTCCTCGGTAGTTTCCAGGTCTAAGAAAGAAAATCTAAGCAAGGCCCAGCTCCGTAGTTTTAGTTCTTATTAAATCATAATTGAATTTTTGCTAATCCCGGCCAGACTTCTTCGGTTTGTATTTTTAGTATTTTTAATCTAATTACAGGAGCATCGTTACTCTCCAGGAAGCCTTCGTGGAGGAGCATGTTTCGTTCGTCATAATTACGGAACGGGTACTGAAGGTAAGCAAAGATAACCATGACCGGGATTTCTCTAAATTTTTTTTAGCTTTTTGAATTAACTTTGTTCATTTGTGAGAATAGACTTCTTGCCTCATTGGCTTCACGGTTAAAATTGTGAACAATGATAGTTTTTTGTATAAAACCAGTATGCTACGGGGGTGAATTTAAGACTAAACTTATGCGCTGTAAAAGAAAAGTCATCATAGGGACATTGCAAAATATTGGCCGCAATGTCATTGGGTGGATGGGGCACGGCAATGAAGACGATACATTTATGTCTTCCACAGCAGGTAAAGGCAAGTAGTGTAAGGGCAGTGCTGTCATTTGGAAATGTTCGTGAGTAGTATTGTTTGTTACCAAAGCGGAGTACTTCGGAGTACACGACTAAATTAAAACCCTCATATTAAATTAAAATTTTATAATATTTTTAATGTAAGTAATTTTCAAATTAAAATTTTATTAAAAGTTATTCATTTTATTATCAGTGAGGCAGCTATGTAGCCCTGAGAGTGCCATGCCTTTTTTCGAAAAATAAACATAATACACTTGAAAATAACAAAAACAAAACAATACATATTAAAAAAACTAAAAAAAATGTTAGTGGTGAAATACGGACTTTTCTTGCCTTTTTTCGTCCATTCATCTATAGCTGAAGAAGTTCTTCTTTTTTATGAGATCTTCAAGAATCCAGTAAAAGTTATTACAATCATTGATGTACTTTTTTAACCGACTTCAAAAATTTGAACCAATTCAATTTCAAAATTTGGTCAAGATCTGACCTTCCTTCGGACATGGAGAATAGAACTACTCAACGGAGAACAGCATATAAACCTCAATTAATGTAGTTGAAACGTTATAGATATAGTTATTTTACAGACAGCACAACGAACGTCTGCGAATACATTAACCCATTTCGCCCCAATGTTCTGTTCTCTTTTGAGACATTCTACTTTTCTTCAAGTACATAAATGACAAATTTGGTACATAAAAAAATCTTGGTTGACATTACTATTTTTGCATGGTGCCCGCTACTTATTTTACTTATTATTACGGACATCCCGTTATCAATGTTTATTTCGCAATAAAAAGCAGTCGTTGTGGCACGTTTTTCAACCCTGGGATATGAAATGCCAGAGGGCATACTAACTTGGTAATTATTTTGGTACGCACAGAAATAATGCTGGTAGAGCAAAATGGGTGAGATACGCATTATATTAAAAATTATTTTGGTTTTTGCATTTCAGTCTGTCCATCCGTCGGGCCGTCTGTCTGTCCTCATGGAAACTGCGCTCTCGAGTTATATTCCACGTGGCTTATTTAAAAAAAGATTTATGTACGAAATTGGGCAAATCGGGTAACTCCTTCGTAGAGTTGTCACACACAAATCTCGTTTTTCACTATACACTGAGGAGCATAACTATAGACGCACCTATATTTTAACGGATACGCTACTCTCGAGAAAGAGAATAATGAATTATATTATATGATGTGTGAGAGAATTGAGAAACATTAACTTTCAACAGAAAATAACACAATTTATTTTTCCTTAAATACCGTTATATTTAATTTTTTGTTTTTCTAGTGGTGCATAACTATAGACGCAGTTTAAAAATTAACACAAAATGAAAAGAAATTCACTTTCAAGAAAAAAAATTAATGTAATTTAAATTTAATAATGAGTAGAACCTCCTTTATTTTGAATGAGCTCAAAAAGTCGATCTGGCATGCTGTCAATAAGACTTTTCAAAATACTTTCCTCGATGGACTCCCACGTTTCAATAACAGCACTTTTTAATTCAGTAACACTTTGGTACTGCTTGTTTTCGCTATAAACTCGGCGTGCCATAATGCCCCAAATATTTTCTATGGGGTTTTGATCTGGAGAGCAGGCTGGCCATTCCAAAACATCTATATTTTGTTCGTGTAGCCACCTTCGGGTCTCACGACTACTGTGCACCGAAGCGTTATCGTGTTGGAATTTCCAAATTTTGCCGCTATTTCTTCGTACAAATGGAAGAATATTCATCCCGAACAGTGTGGTATACTCGGCAGAGTTCATCCGCGTGCTTGGGAAAGCCAACTCGAGCACACCGTCAAGACAAAAACCTCCCCAAACCATTAGTGTACCACCACCGAAATTTCTTTTTGAATAATAGCGGGGCTCTTTCCGCAGATCCCTCCAATACGAGTTGAAACCATCAGGACCGTCTGAAAAGTTCTTCAGAATATAAAAGCCTATAAAATTGGTTATACATAATCATTTTTACTGTCCGATGAGCCGTTCTAGAAATAGATGTGAAAAAACACTTGCATGCCGTGCGAATTTACACACAGCATTCATCTAATGTCTTAGACACACAGCACTCTTAATGAAGAAATAACTAACGACTCATTAGTCTATAATGATTCATTATAAACTGCGGGCACACAGCCATTTCTTTAATTAAGTTGTGCTGTCAAACTGGTTTTGATGAACTTATCACCTTAAAGAAGCAATATGGATCGAATTAACGCGATAAACTTTGTTTTCATTTATTTTATTATCAATTTAACAATTTCCAAATGAGAAACACATTTTATTTAAAAATATTAAATAATATAATTTGTGATTTGCATTTCTTTGCATTTCTTCTTCTTATTTTTCAAATCGGCAGATGCACAGCGGAGCTCCAGATTTACATTATATGCCAAATCTAGTACATTTTTCCTCATTATAGCTATAATGAAGGAGGAAAACACTTCATTAGTGTACTTCATTATCATCTGATTTTCGAGCTATAATGACATACTATTTGACACACGGCATTTTAATGAATAGTTAGTACAAATGATTCATTAGTTCGTGCTGTGTGTCTAGGGTATAAGGTATCGTAAGAATTGGTCTAGTTTTTGTCCTTATTTTACTACAACCATTATGGAATTTACTGTCTGTTTCACACTCATTTTGGGACCTTAAGATAGATAACAAAGAAATCATTTTCGAATCATTTCAAATAGCAAAGAACATCTAACAGAGGAATATGTTCTTTGCTAATACTAAGTAACTATCTGCAAGCTAGACAGTGTTGTACGAAGGTGAAAAACAGCTAGTGAAAATGATCTGATGAGTACTAGTCTTGTAGGAATCAGTTTTAGGTCCACACCTCTACTCTCTGTACATTAAAAATTTAATGGTAGATGGGTTGACAGCAGAATATTATATATATTCTGACGATTCGCTGCTGTACGATGGGAAAAATGACGAAGGTTTACAGGGGGGGGGGGGGGGGGGAGGACTTAATACGATAAACTTACAATGGGCCCTATCTGTAATTTTTCATAAAATAATATTTTATGTTATTTTATGGCGAAAAAATCCCTTCTTCATAAAATGAAAATAAAATATTTTAAAAATTCGTATTCTGCCGTGGTTCCATAAAATTATTTTATGAATTCTTTTATGAACACGTAACATAAAATATTTAGTACATTCCGCTATGTTTTCTATTACTTTTTGAACAGCTGGTCAGTTGACATTTGCGTGATACTCTATCAAATCACCCACTAAATAATCATTTATGAAAGCAGCTGCTTTCTTAATAGCTCTTGAGATACTTTGGGTGTAAAAGTGCTAGAATATGACAACTCCTGACGAGTTTGATACGAACCATGTCCGTAGAAATGCAAAGCAGCAGAAAGACATCCATTCCGTTCAATTTTGGATTCCTAACTCAAAGTGAACGGAATAGATGTCTTTCCGGTATGAGGCTATAGTTACTCTATAAGTATTTGAATTTGTTTTCTTAAAACGAAACATTTTGGATATAAATTAGAATTATTCATAAGTTTGCAAAATTAGTTTACAAACCACAATATAAGAAGTTTATTAATTATCCAGCCGAAAGAACTTTTGAAGCATAAGGTTGGGCAACTCACATGGATCGTAGGAATCGCGAAGATATCGTATCCTATGATCTCTTCTGCATAAAATTAAAACCTAGGCAAATATAATTAACTTTTTATTTTTATAATTCTACAATTTCTGACAAAATTGTACTTTTTATGTATGGCGGTTGACATTTTAGTTTTTAATTAAAACAATTTTCGCACAACAAATGTTAATTGACGCATGTCATTTTCATAAAATGTGTCAAAATACCTTTAAAATGTGCTGCTTAGGATCTTTTATGTTATGCTCCATAACAGGAAATATTTTGTTACGATACATAAAATAAAATAAAATTTCTGGTACAGAATGGGATTTTAGGGAAATATTTTATTTTAAGGCATAACATAAAACGATAAAATTTTACCGACAGAATAGGGCCCAATAAATACATGGGAAACAGGCTTATGGTTTTTCAACAGACAGGCAAGCAAAAGTTGGACATTTATTAAAGGAGTCGATTCAAAACAAGTATCTGGGAATGATAATGGATGATAAACTGACTTGGAAGCAACACACTATATATGTTAAAAAAAATTTGGCACCACTTATGGGAACCATGCGGAAAAGACAATTTTTTAATTACCAGACGAGAAATCTAATCTACAATGCATTTATACTACCAATAATTACTTACAATATAATAAACTGGTCACAATGTAGCAATAACTTGCTAAACTGCATGCAGAGAATATTAAATAAAACAATAAAGTCCAAATTTAATTTACAGACAAATTTCCTGCGTTTAAAGCAATTAATTTACGTGGCAAAAACTAAAATGATATATAAGATAAGTAATAAGATGATAAAGTCGCACATAAACTAAATAGAGCATGGTAAGACACATAACTACGACACACGATTACGCCAATATATATGCTTGCCGTACGTTAGAACAGACAGAAAACTAAAGAGTTTAAAACATACAGCTGTATCCATATACAAAGGATTACGGGAAGAAATAAAAGATACGACAACTTAATAAAGAATTTTCTCCATGAAAATGTTGCAATAGTATGATATGTAAACTGATTACTATGCAACAAAAATAACTAGTGACTAAAAGAGAATTGGAAAATAGAAGTGCTCTTCACTAAAGCCAGCCCTTAGCTGTTTGTGAAGATATGCCCAATTGGTTCATACAAGAAGCAAATAAAAAGGCTACAATTGTTCTAAGACCAATTCTTATGATACCCTAGATGAATGCCCGTATGTAATTTCGTATGGTCTGTGCAAGTTTGATTTTTCACATATATTTTTAGAACGTTTCGTAGGACAGTAATGGTTATAAAGAATTTCATAGGACATCATATTCTGAAGAACTTTTCAGTACAAGAAAAACGTGTAGGTCTGATCATTTTTACAGTATACGTAAAAAACCAAAAATTTTATATGAAAACGCAGTGTACAAAATTTCAGCTTTCTACATCGACGTGTGCTCGGACAGTTTTCAAATATATGGTGAAAAACGAAATTTTTGTATGGCAACCCTACGAATGAGTTGCCCGATTTGTCTCATTGTCGAACGGACGGACATGCAAACATCAAAAAACTTATTATACGTAGGTGTCCAATCCGTTTTGCTCTACCATCATTATTTCTAGGTGTTACAAACGGAATGATATGCCCTGGTATATACTCTTTAGATTTCATCTAGAGTATGATGGAAAGGAGGATTACTATGTTAAAAATCCATGTCGTCATTGTAGATTTGGCATTTATTACGCGGCATTCATTTCGGAATGATGTTGTCTTCCTGTAAAACCAAACTGTATTGATAAAATTGATGTAACGCGAAATCGGCAAATGTATTGAATATAATTTACCAAGTATACGAGACACGTTGTTTGCAACGCATTGTTTTTTTTTTCAATTTTAAAAAACAACGACTTGGTATACTGTTGTTTTTTCCCTCTTCAGCTCCAGTTTAATGAATTTTTCTACTTACATAGAGTATCAAGCCTATCATTATAATTTATACATTCTACTTTCTTATTATCCTTCTTCGTACTATTCTTAGTTCTTATTCTCGGATTTTTCTACAGGTTGTGGTCATTTTTGCTAGCTTTCCCTTAAAATCCTTGGCCTAATTGCAATGAATAAATTAATATAATCACTCGTTCACTTCGATAATTAAAACTATTTCTTCACAATTTTTGCCTTTTTCAATCGCTCAGTTATTTACATTTACCGGAGAGCTATTAAATAATGCCACTGATCACTGTCCCGGTTCTCTCCCTGGTCTATTAATTTATAATTATAGTTTTGCTATCCGGATATGTTAATGAAGTGACTAAAAATTTCAGGCGCAAACTGTTACACTATCTGCCTACATTTCATGAAATGCCGAGTTACATCAAGTGTCTACGACATATATATTTCCTTCTTAGCTTTGAATAATGCTTTTATGATTTTATTATTGTCATTATTATTATTATGTTTATTTTGTTTCATCATCTTTGGCTTTAGTGTCAATGTCAATATAACGTATGGGCTCTCTATTGTTTGAAATCCCTAATTTAATGTATAATACTAATATTAATTTTTACTGCAATGAGTTTGTTCGTTGCTCCTTTGTTACTTTTTTTATCAACTTGGATTCCATCAATTATACCAGCTATCTATTACTTACTCGATGTACCTAACGTTGTAACGTAGCGTAAGCAGAGGTCCTTCAATAAATGCTTTTCTATTCTATTCTATAGTAAAGCACGAAATTTTTGTATAGCAACACCTTGAATGAGTTGACCTATTTGGCCCATTTTCGAACTTAAATTTACTGTTTTTTAAAAAGCCCGCGTGCGAAGTTTCAGCCCTCCAAGTGAACGCGCTCTCGAATTTTCGTGCGGACGGACATGAAAAAATCAAAATAACTTTTGATATTATTTTTTGCTAAACCATTATTATTTCGATGTTACAAACGGAATGCCAAACATAGTATACCCTATGATTTCACCTAGGGTGTAAAAATAGCGTGTATGATAACGTTTGAACCGAAACAGTCCTTACAGATTAATAATTATGAGATCAAAAGTAGAAACATTTGGACAACAAGTAGTCCTTACAGATCAATAAAAAGATACGCAACTTTCTATTTTACTCGTAATTCCCAACATTACGTATCTTAAGTAAAGGTAGATAACAAAATCCTTTTTTGATTTAATCTAATTTTCACCATAATTTTTTTCCAAAAATAAATTAATGTTTTTTTACCATTCTTTTGCTAAATCCTGCAGGGGCATTTCTGAATCCTTTAATTGCTTGAAAAACACCCCCTCCGATACACCCCATTGCAAAGGCTCCGCCGCAATCATCTACTATTCTGTAGGGGCATGGTTCTCTTGCGTACTCCTCCATTCCTTATTACTGAAACTGATTTGAAGCAACTTTAAGCAATATTGATATTTGGAACGAAAAAATATAAAAATATGCAATGTCAGATAATAATTATATAACCGCATTTCTTCAATTTTATTGTTTTGTAAAATTAAAGCATATATTTTTCTAAATCTATTTACTACGTATATTCAATACAAAAATTAAGGCATTTAGAAAGATATCTCGATTCGTCGAAATCGTGACATAACCTTTTAAAGTATAATGAAACTCAACTTAACCATAAAATTAGATTTAACTAACATTTTATAAAAACCACAAATTTCCACACCTTGTGCACACAAATTCCGACTTTTTTACATTTACGTTAACTCCAATTTGAATTTCTTAAATTAATTACTAATTCGACACTTCTAGACTGAAATCGGAGAAATGTGGACTTCTAATCTGTCAATTTAATTTTCTCAAAATATTTCTGTGCCTGCCGCCTGGATATTTCCTTAATAAGGCATGCTGCCATCTTTCATCAAATAGATAAACAGTAGTTTCATTCAGGTTTATTTTTAATTAACAATAACTATTACTATGGTTTAGATATTTATATAAATATAATAAATACGGTATAAAAAGGAATCAAACTAAAATTAGTTACTATAAATTTGAAAGAATTTTGCAATTATAAAAATAACGTATGGCAAGACTAATAATGCATTTGGGAAATTTTCCACCTCCTCCTAAAATGTTAACATAACCTCAAGAGTTGACATTTCAATGACAGAATAAACCTTCATGGTTCATCATTCCTCGTTGGTTTGGTGCGGTATAGGAATTATTGATATTAAATTAAATTTGTGCTATAAAGAAATGGATAAAAGCAATTTAAAAAAGATAGCACGTTCCCTTCAAAACAGTGAAGATGAGGAGCAGGTAGGCATTCCCGAAAAAATTGGAGATTTTGGTTCAGTTTCTGAATTAACAAAGGTACAATTAATAATTTTAAATTTCTTAACAATATTTTTTCAGAACATTTCTTTTTAGAATGGTCTGTCACTTATAATTGAAGCAACAAAAGCTGTGAATACATTTCCATCGGGAGCCTCCAGAGATTTATACAGTGCACACCCAACATTTGGGAAAGTCGTAGGTACCCAGTCAGATCGCATACTTGGTATTATTTCAGAAGTCATGAAGAATCAAAACGTCAAAGGAAACATTCAACGGTCTGGAAGAAATAAGCTAAATTACCAGTACCTTCATATTTTGAATTAATTTTAGGAGGCAGGAAGATGAACAGTTTGAGTTGATACTCGAATGTAACGACGCAATGTTGGAGAGGATTAATTCTAATTTAGATGAGCTTGCTGGGATTAGGAAGAATCCGCAAACAATTTTAATTGAGACAAAGCTACCTACCACTCTAGGATCTGGTAAAGGAGCAGGCAGTTGGAATGTAAAGAAGCCGGTTAAAACGAATATTAAAACACAACAATCAGCAAGGTAAGTTAACCCTAACCAGGAAGGCTAATATATACTTCTTAATACATAAAGAAAGAATAGAAAATAATTCATTGAAGAACCACAGCTTACGCTACGTTACACCGTTTGGTACATCGAGTTAGTAATAAATAGTTGGAATAACCGATAAAATACAAAGTTGTTTAACAAAGGAGCAATGAACAGACTCATTGCTTAGAAGAAAATATTAAGACTATAGATAGAATAGAATAGAAAAGTTGTTTATTTTCCACCCCGACCATTTAGCCACGTCGTATTACGTATTACGATGTTACAAAGATTTACATTTAACGATTCTTAATTATGGGGGAAGAATGTAAAATGCATGAAAAAGTACACGAACGCTTTTCATGCAACTTCGTGAAAAACAAGAAGAAGAAGTGTGGAATAACATTTACGAATTGAGTAGTTATTTTTTTAAATTGTTGCAGTCTTGCAAAGTTCAATGAGACCATTGGATACTTAAACTATCTTCATTCGACATTTTGATTGCGCTTTAAAAACTTTTCAGAAAATTGCAAAAATGAACTTTTTCTATGACAGCTGTAACTAAAAACTTCGGGTAAATTCTTGCGAAAGGGGAAGCTGTGACGTATGCAAACTCGTGTAATTTTGTGTGCACGAGAAAAGGTCTGTTCGCGTACTCAGTTTGGGACTGCAATGAATTTGCACGAACTTACACATTTTCCGTTCGTTTACTTTCTCGTGCACACAAAATTACACGAGTTTTGCATACGTCACAGCTTCCCCTTTCGCATGAATTTACCCGAAGCTTTTAGTTACTGCGCAATTCTGGCAAGGAAAATTGATAGCTGTCATAGGAAAGTTCATTTTTGTAATTTTCTGAAAAGTTTTTAAAACGCAATCAAAATGTCGAATGAAGATAGTTTTAAGTATTCAATGCTCTCATGGGACTTTTCAAGACTGCAACAAGTTAAAAAAAATAAAACAATACTCATTCGGAAATGTTATTTCACACTTCTTCTTCTTGTTTTTCACGAAGTTGCATGAAAAGCGTTCGTTTACTTTTTCATGCATTTTACATTCTTCCCGCACCACACGACTAAGTTTTTACCCAGAAAGGTTTGCACGAGAAGTACGCGAACAGACCTAAAGTAAACGAATGGAAAATGTGTAAGTACGTGCAAATTCATTGCAATCCATTGTCCCAAAACTGAGTACACGAACAGACCTAATAATAGTAATAGTCTGTATTCTCATGAAATTTCAGTTATCCATTATTACACCAAGGTATTTAAATTTTTCTACATAGTCAACTTTTTCATTGCCAAGATACATATTTTCTGGATCAATGACATTAAAGCACATTGCTTTAGTTTTTATACCCTAGATGAAATCTATAGGGTATACTAAGTTTGCCATTCCGTTTGTAACGCACAGAAATAATGATAGTAGAGCAAAATGGATTGTACACCCCCGCATAAAATTAAAAGTTATTTTGATTTTTGCATGTCCGTCTGTCCGTCCGTGCGTACGATAACTCGAGAACGCGTTCACTTAGAAAGCTGAAATTTTGTACACGAACATTAAAAAAAAAAAGTAAAATTAAGTTCGAAAATGAGACAAATCGGGCAACTCCTTCGTGGGGGTTGCCATACAAAAATTTCGTTTTCCACGATATATTTGGACACTACCTGAGAACACGTCGACGTAGAGAAAGCTGACATTTGGTACACTCTGTTTTCATAGTAATAGCAAAAAAAATTCAAAAATTGGCTAAATCGGGCAACCCCTTCTTGGTGTTGCCATATAAAATTTTTGGTTTTTTACATATACTTTGAAAACAATCAGTCCTAGACATTTTTATTTTACTAAAAACTTCTTCAGAATAAGAAATCCTATAAAATTGCTTATAATCATTTTTTCTGTCCGACGAGCCGTTCTAGAAATATATTCGAGAAACCAATGCAAAAAATCAAAATTGCTCAAATGAGAGACCATACGAAATTTCATATGGGCATTCATCTGGGGTATCATAAGAATTGGTCATAGACCAATTCTAGCTTTTGCACTTGTTTTAACATTCAATTTAAGTCATTTTTTAAGCCAGTTGTCAATGCTTTAAAGGTCTTCCTTTATGCTACGAATACATTCGTCTGCTTGGTCACAACAACTATATATTAAGGCATCATCTACAAATAACGCCAATTAACTGTTTTATTACTGACTTGGTGTCATTTATGTACAGAGAAACAATTTGACGCCCAATGCTGAACCTTGATTGATTGATTGAAAAAGAGGTTGACATCCCGAGGGGATTCCCCCCAGTTCCTTTGTAGTTCTGCCCAGTACTGAACTCATCAGATTCACAATATTTACTTATTTTCGAAATGACACTAAATTTGTTGTCTGAGAGACACGTGGGTTCTCAAGATATCATATAAGTAATATCGATTTCGTTGGGATTTCAGTGCAACACCAGTATTGCACTTTTCTAGCAGTGCAGTACAGGGAGTGTTCGATGGGACAACTTTTATAGGTAGCATTCTAACCCGTCTAAACTGGGTTTATCCAGTTCACTGCACTGCTGCTACAAAAGAATGCTTCACACAACCAACGAAATTTGTTTTTAAACTTGGTAGCATAATGTCAAATTTGTTATTTGGGCTCTAGGAAAAATGGCAGATAAACGCAGCTAATGTCTAAAACGTTAATTAAAAAAAAATTATTTGTAAACGAATAAAACTATTAAGCAGTACAAAATTGCGCGACACACTACAATAGGTCTGTCCGCGTATTTTTAGTGCAAAAACTTTCTGGGTAAAAACTCTGCTTACTCGTGTGATGGTGGAAATATGTAAAATGTAGTAGTGAGTGGTTTTCTTGCAACTTGATTTGAAATAAGGAGTGTGGAATTACCAAGGAAATAACTAAAGGGGATGCAATCATGTACGATCCGTGTACATGAGCGTAGCCAAAATTGCCCTGCATTTGTGTATGTTTCATTCATTTTTGGTCTTTGCTGCCAATTCATACTTACTTCGTTGGAGGTTTGGTTTGTTTTGGTCTTGGCCATTGCCGTCTTTATATTCCAGGCCATGACAAAAAGCTATTTTGCTTTTTTTTTTACTTACAAAAGTACGAAGTCGTACTACTCTAATCCATTCAAAGAGCGATTTTGCTTTGCAAAATAATACGAAATCGTACTACTCTATACGAAATCGTACTATCCTAATACATTCAAAGAATTTGATATCACGGCCTGGAACATAAAGACGGCAATGTCTTGGCGCATTGACGCAGGAGAGCCCATGAAATAACCGAAGTGGCACGAAGGAAATATTACGCACAAACTTTCTTTCTTAATTATTAACTTTTTTATGTTCATGTTTGCAAATTCTGCAAATACTTTTGAGTATATGAAAATCCATTGGCCCAAAAATGAGTACGCGAACTGACCTAGTGTAGGTTTGCACTGCTCAATGCATAACTATTTAGCTATTATGAAGGGAGCTAATAGTTGCTTCTGTACAACTGGTTAACTAGTACAACTTGAGCTTGATGTAGAAGTTTAGCTTTGAGCCAATAGCTGTTTGGCGTGGTAGGGTTGCGGGTTGCCACTTCGTGGATAAGAAAAAATTGTAGATCTGTACTTGAAAAGTCATAGATTGCTCGCTTGGGTGTAGATTGAATAAGAAATAACTTTAGACATTGGATATTCATTTAAATGTTTATTTAATAATATAAAAAAAGTAATATTAACTCAGTAATTCAAAAAACTAATGTAATATTAAATTATTTTTAATCGATTTAAGTAATTTTTCCAATTTTACTGACTATTTGTGGACGTTTTGCGCCTTTTACTATGCATCAAATTAACATAAAAACCAGAAGCAACTGGAATTATAATAATACATAAGGATTTCATTGGATCAATAGTAATTACGACGAGAGATCGATCGACGGGTGATCACGCTGTGAATTTAAGTACGGAAAATTTATTTGAATTTAGTGAAATTTAAGCATTCAAATGTTTTGATTTATGGTGCATAATTGTTTTTTGAAAAATGAATATAAATAGATGTGAAAGTGCATCAGGAATATAAATCGGAAGCAAATTATACAAGAATAATTATAAATAAAAATTCTGATAGTGACAGAAAAATTTATTTAACCGCTAAGTTTATTAGTAGTGTGTGTGTAGTACATAAAACTTCCCATATCAGTGAAGAATCAGTGCAGTAATGGAATGCAAAAAATATGAAAAAGGCATACGGGGGAAGTAGGTTTTCCATGCAACGGAATTTGCGGGAGAGTATATCACGTCAAATGCACGGGTCTGACTGAATATTTAATTAAAGAAATAAATACGAAAGAAAATGTGTGGTTTATTTGTGATGAGTGCAGAGTAAATCTAAGATGCATGAATGAGAAATTAGATAAACTTATGGAGTGTTTTAAGAATGTAAATGAAATTTTTAAAGGTGAAATTAATGAAAAGAACAAAATGTTTGACAAAATGAGTAAAATTGAAGAGGATGTGATGAATAGTGAGGAGAAAATTCTAAATGAAGTTAAAAAAATAAGTTATAAAAGTATTGAAAAAAGAGTAAAACCGTGCGTCGTATGCAGAAGCTTTGAAGAATTACTCAGCAGTGTTAATTAAGCCAAAAAGTAAACAAGATTGCCCGGCTACAAAAAATGACATAACAAAAAATCTTGATCCCACTGAGTGTAAAGTGAGTGGTGTTATAAGAAGCATAACGGTGTTATCGCTATTGAGTGTGAAAATAGTGAGTCAATCAAAAATATTGAGAAACAAGCGCGTGAAAAATTGAGTGTGTTGTATGAAGTTAAAATACCTACTTACAGAAAGCCCAAAGTTACCATTGTTGGATTGAAAGATGAGTACCAAAATGATGAACTAATAGGTAAATTGGTTGCGCAGAATGAATGTTGTAAGAATGCTAATATAAAAGTCATAAGTAGCAGCAGACCTACTAAAAAACAAAACTCATTTAGTGCCATAATCGAAGTAGATAGTGGAAGTTTTAACAGGATTATGAAGGAAAAAATTTAAAATAGGCTGGGACACATGTCTGGCATTCGAATGTATACATGTACTCAGATGTTTTAAATGTCAGGGCTATAACCATAAATCGACTGAGTGTACAAAACCTAATACATGCTCGAGCTGCGCAGGTAGTCACAATTGGAAAGAATGTGATGCAAATTTCGAGAAATGTGCAAACTGTATTGAAGCGGTTCAAAAATTAAACCTCAAGCTAGATGTAAATCATAATTCTCGCAGTCGTAAATTTCCAGTTTACGAAAGAAAACTGAAATTAGAGCGACGTAGAATTGAGTACTAGCAACCAAAGGAATGGAAATGTGCGTATATGAATATCCAAGGTTTAATAAATAATTTGAAGAATTGGAAACTTTGTGTTACGAGGAAAAAATTTTGATATAATTGCACTATCTGAAACGCATACTATCGATAAAATTCAAGACAATGAAATAAAATTAAAAGATTATTATATAGTTAGAGTTGACTCAAAATCAAATAGAACATGTGGAGCAGTATTATATATAAAAAACAATAAGCAATTTGATATAATATGTAAATGTAATATAGATAATGAAGTATGGTTTTTGTTTTGTAAAATCTATGAAGGCTCTAAGTTATTTTGGATTGGAGTAGTATTTTTTTTTTTTATATTATTAAGCCAAGCTCAGGGGATACCCTATGATGCAAAGCACAGCGTGGCAGGAAGGAGATAGGGAAAGGATTAAAGGATATGAGGAGAGCGGCGGAGGTGCCGATGTATGTCGCCCTTAAACTTTCGCAGGTTGTATGCCGGAGGAAAGACAGAAGATGGTAGACTGTTCCACATTCGCACAGTTCGGGATAAGAAAGCATCACGAAATTTTAGTGTACGGCCGAAGGTAATTTGAAGGGTAAGAGGATGAGCGCGGGATGCAGCGCGAGTATTGCGTGCAGGAACTATTCTACAAGGGATCAGACTAGATATTTCATCAGAACATTGACCATGCATATAGTATACAGATCTCCTAGCGGTTTTGTGTCTCGATTTTGTGAAATATTTGATGAGTGGAGATTTTAATATAGACTTATTGAGTAATGCGAATAGTATATATAAAAGACGTATTTTAGAGATAATAATAGAGCACGGTTATAACCAATTAATAGATGAACCAACGCGAATGACAAACAATTCTAGAACACTTATTGACTATATTATAACAAACTCTAATGGAATACATGCGAAAGTTAACAATCTTTATAAAATAAGCGACCACGAAACAATTGAGATGAACTTTAAGATAGGGAATAATAGAATTGAATTACCGGACAAAGAAATAACATTTCTTAAATATGATGAATCTGCATTTTCTAATGACCTTGCACAAAATAATATAAGTGACCTAGTACTTCTCGATGATTTACATGAATGTGCGATGGTATTAGAAGATAAACTGGTATATATAACACAAAGGTATATTAAAACTAAAATAATCAGTAGAGACCATAAGCCGTGGTATAGTCAAAACCTGAAAAGAATGAAATCAGATAAAATAATACAATTCAGAAGAGCTAAGCTAAGCGGTATACATAATGACTGGAATTTATATAAGGAAATAAGGAATAAATATAAAGTTGAAATCAAAAAAGCTAAAACTAGCTATGCTAGAGGGAAAATTCAGAGTAAGATGGGAGATCAAAAAGGCATGTGGAAAATGTTGAAAGAGTTAGTAATTGGAGGGATAAATGACAGTGTGAAAAACGATATTAAATTCGGCAGTGAGAATATAAAGGAAGATGCTATAATCGCAAGGAAATTCAACATATACTTTATTAAAAGTGTTCAAGATATAAATAATAGTATTGCAGTGAAAAATTTCGATAGGAGCTTATTTCAACCAGTAGAAAGTCGATTTAAGTTTAGACATGTTGATGTCCAAGCACTGAAAGTCCTTTGTGAAGAATTGAATAAAAAAAAAGAGATGATAATAGTATGAATATAAAGATGATACTAGACAATTACGAATTATTAAGCCCAGTTTTGCTAAAGATAATAAACCAGTCACTAACTAGTGGAGAATTTCCTAAAACATGGAAGAGCTCAGTTGTAATACGTGTTGAAAAAATTAAAGGAACTAAAGTATGTGAAGAATTTAGACCAATTAATATACTTCCAGTAATGGAAAAACTGTTGGAAAAAGTAGTGTACAAACAACTAGTGGAATATATTGAAAAAAAAATGAAGTACTAGTAGAGCAACAGTCAGGCTTCAGGAGTAAGCACTCATGCAAAACGGCGTTAATCTGGATGATTTCAGAATGGAAAAAATTTATCGATGAAGGATCGATAATAATAGCGGTATTTCTTGATTTTAGGAGAGCCTTTGAAGCAATAGACAGCGACATATTAGTAGCAAAATTAAATAATTATGGAATTAAGAACGTAGAGCTGAAATGGTTCATAAACTATTTGAAAGATAGAAAACAGCGTACGAAATTTGGCAAATCATATTCAGAACCTGAGGATGTTCTTATAAGAGTTCCGCAAGGGTCTATACTAGGTGCATTACTATTTATAATCTATATTAATGACATGAAATCAGTACTTAATAGTGTTAAGTTAATGTTGTTTGCTGACGACACATTAGTATTTATTAAAGGAGAAAATGTTAGTGAATGTGAAAGGATAATGGAACTTAAATGCTTTATAGAGTGGTTGGACGTTAACAAGTTGAAGCTTAATATAAATAAGTAAAAATGTATGTTATTAAACAGCAACACGAATGTGACGATTAAGTGTGTTAATGAAGTGAAATATTTAGGTGTAATTATTGACAGTAAATTGAATTTTAAAAGCCATGTATCTATGGTGTGTAAAAAGATCGCGCAAAAAATAGGGTTTATGAGCAGAATTAGAAGAAGCGTACCAAATTAATGTTTGCAAACGATATATAACACGATAATACTACCACACTTTGATTATTGTGCAACAATTTTATATATGTGCACTGGTGAAATGATTGACAGATTACAAAAACTGCAAAATAAAGCAATGAGGATAATTTTGAATTGTGATAGAAGAACGCCGATAAATAGTATGCTTGAGTCTTTGAAATGGATGAAGGTTAGACAGAGAATATCATATATTGTGTTGATTACTGTGTTTAAAATCAAGTACAAGCTTATGCCAAACTATCTAGCAAACAATTTGAGATATGTTAGTGAGGAACAAGCATACAACCTAAGGAATGCTGACAACTTCAGACTACCCTACGCGCGCAGGATGAGGACACAAAATCAGCTGATGCATAAAGGTCTACAGATGCTTAATAGTCTTCCCAATGAAATTAAGATAGAACGAATTATAAAAAAATTTAAAATATTAGTGATTATATATTGCAAGCTAAATATTTAATAATATATGTATAGTTTTTTATTAAGTATAAAACAATTTTGAATGATGTGAATCAGATGTTATCTTAATAGTTATCACGCTAATAAATATTATCTTATCTTATCTTATTTGTTATTTACTGTATTTTTAGCAAATTTCCCTCCAACTTCTTCTCTGATTTTAGCTGATCAAAAGAAATATCTTCTTTTTAGGAGTAAAATCATAGTCGTGTTTGCGTTTACGTGAAATGTAGTTGCTACGTTTTTGTCCACGAAATTTTTAGCACAATAGATTTGTAATCAATAAAAAAATGAAAAATAAGTTTGTACTTTATACCCCCGTCGTATACGCCGCTAGCATGCATCACTGTGATCCAAGCTTTCGTTGATGAGAGACACTGCTTGTTTATAACTTTCGTTTGGATCTCAGGTAACCTGTACATTCTCCGGTTAATTGGTGCCTGATCTTGCAACAAGGGTATTCTGTGGGTGATAGCATTAGTGTGAGTGAGTTTATCATCTTTGACAAAAAAGATATCGTTATATGCGTTACAAAGTCCCGACGTCGACAATTTTTCATCCGCGTTTAAGGTTTCTAGTGAGACGCGGGCTATTGTCTAAGACATCCGGCTCATCGTAAGCCGGGTATAAATATCTCACTCGGTGCAATATTACCGTTTTATCTCCAGAGTCTGTTGTTGGCCTAGCCTTTCCTTTCTTCTCTGCTTTTCTTAACTCTTTTTGAAAATACTACGAGATTATCTTCTTGTTTAGATGGCATGGGGCTGTTGGGCCTTGAATGACTTTTCTCGGGTTTAGTGGGGTCTACGTGTGTGTTATTCTTTTGGCTTCTTGGCCGTATCGAGCACTTAGCACTTAAACTTTGTTGAACCCATATGCACTTTGGGGCTACTTTTGAGTACAGGCTTTGAGGGGTTTTGATACAGTTTACTAGTTGTGCCTTCCGAGGGATAGATATAGTGAAAAAAGTAGCTTAAAATAGAAATTAAAAGTAAGTAATATGTTTTATTGTAGACGGACGATGAGGCTCGTGTAACTTACAGGTTTTTCAGGACTTTTAGTGTGCCTGCCTGCATTTTTAGATGGCTTTGTGGCCATGTTGAAAACTTATCACTACGACGTAGTGGAAATTTTTGTACCTTAGGCCGTGGGGCTCAGATTTTGAATGATTCTCACACGCCTTTTAACTGTATGCCATTATTGACATAGGATTTTTTGGTGGATTGATTGGGGCTATTTTGTAGTCTTTTGTAAGAACTACTTGTAATGCCAATTTTGAAAGGACTACTTGATGGTTGGCAATATTGAGGATACCCACTAGCGCTGTTTCTTCTCCATTACGAAGTGGAATATTTGCCAGGAAGACTCCGTTTCCGATCTCTTGAGTTAGGCAGTACATTTCTTTCTCCACTTGCAGTGGGATTCTGGCAACAATGTGTGACCGAGCAGGTATGCAAATAGGTTCTTTCAAAGAGACCTTATACTTCGTTATTTCGCCGGTTCCATTGGTGTTATCCAGATTGTTTGCTTCGTACTCCCGTAACTTATTTCTCATTTGAGATGCTGTGGAGATACTGCAGGCGAATAGGTTCACCTTTATAGGTTTTTTTCTGCTTGTTCTCTCACTTCGACTTCCGTTTCTATGGTTAGAGGCAATGTGAACTCCTCTGGTTTGGTTTCCGTGCGAGGAAACCTTAAGGTGTCGTTAGCACCTTCAACAATACAGTTTTTCAATAGGAAGTCATATCCTATAAGTCCGTCGTCGGAAAGACCGTGCAAGTTTTGTACAACTTGGAACCTGCAGGGAATTTTGTTTTTTAAACTGAACTTTCCTTGCAGCTTCCCAGAGTCTTTCCAGTACCAAAAGGTGTCTGTAATTTATATGTCTCTTTTGTGTTGATTTAATCGAGACTTTTCAATGCCTTTTTCTTTATTAAACTAACCTCAGCACTAGTGTCCACTACTAGTTTTGTTTGGCCGTTCAGGCCTATATTTTGTGGGAGATTAACTGTAAGTACACCTGTTTTGGGTGACCATATTATACTTAATGGGGTTTTAAAAGTCGAGCCAGGGAGTGTGCCCACTTCGACCGCAGAAGTCTCATTTGAGCTGCACATTATAGACACACGGGGCTTTGTTGATCTCGAAAATCTCTTGGCTTTTGGGGGTTTTGAGTATTTGTTGGGAGTTCACGGTTGCGAGTATTCGCGAACATCATGACCACATGCTTTGCATCTTTCACAGTATGACGTGCTTTTTCGTATGAAACATTCAGTGTATGTATGTCCTTCTCTTCTACAAAAACTACATTTAATGCTCGGAATTTTATTTTTATTATTGATTACATTGATATTTGTTTGTCTGTAATTGTAATTTCTGTCTTGTGCATTGCGTTTGAAGCCTGTGTGTACTGTGACGCTTTTTGTACTAAGGCTTCGACTGTTTCATTTACTTACGTCAATAAATATTGGCATAAATGTGGTTTATGGACACCAGTCTTAAGTGCATTTTTAGCAAAGTCCTCCAAATGTTTTTTAACCGCCGGAGCGTCTGCTGCACTGTGCTTAGTTTCTGGTGCATCTTTGCAGAGAACTAGCGATTGTTTTACTCTTGGTATGAAAGTGGCTAGAGCTTCCTGTGGAAATTGGCGAGTAGTAGTTAATCTATTCACTAACTCTTGATAAATTTTTCGAGGTAGGTATGTTGGATTGAGCCGTTCTTCTACCTTTTTGAATGTGGCAGGAATGTTTGAGGCGAACAATTGGTATGCCTCGCCTCGAAGTCTAGTGGGGAAAGTTTAAAGGAAGGCTGTTTGTTCTTCCGCTGATATGCATTGGGTCACCTGTCTACAGCAACCCAGAAAGGTTTGGAGCTCCAAGCTCAACTGGTGGTTCACCCGAAAAAAGAGGAGTTAACTGGGCTGCCAGTTTAGCCACTTTAGAGTAGTCTGCCAGTTTTGGTCTCGCCTTTTTTGAAATATCACCTGGTTGCTGTGTATATGACACTGTTCCGATACTAGTGTCGTCTAAGCTGGTTTTTAAAAATCGCCCAGCCAATTCAAAAGTATTTCAATCGCGGATGGTTTGCTACCACTGACTTCACTTTCACTTATTCTAACACTATTTTCGTCTAATTCGAGCAAGTGTGAGAACTCTCCAGACTCTTTTAAACTCTTTTTGAACTTTTCTGTGTTTACCTTAAATTTTTCTTCTCGAGACTTTTCCGAGCTGTTTCAATTCAATAGAATCACACTGGGTAATAGAGAGCTCTGAGAAGTTTGTTGTGGAGTTGTGTGTTGTGTCTGTGTTTGGTTGGAGCTGCTCTTGCTCATTTACCACCCTAGGTGTGCTCTGCTGCTAGAGGGCTCTTGCCGTCTTAATTCCATGTCAGCTCCGGATCGCAGATAGCGGATGGATGCTGTGCTCCGTTCTTTTGCGTGTCGGATTGAGATTTTCCTTCTTAATGTGGACGTCTTTACTCCTGGTCTGGGATGAAGCCCGCTATTGTTCACCGTTGGCACTTGTGTGCTTTGCTAAGGGGTGTCTGGTTGCTAGTGGAAAGAGTCAGCTATAGCATATGGCTATAGTTTGCAGGATAGCGGACTTTCAAGCTCTCATGTTTTTCTTTGGTTGCTTAGAAAAACTGTCCAATTTGTATATATCTTTGTACCTTTTCTTCGTCGGAGCAAATCGAAGTTCCTTCCATCCACCAAAAATAAAATAAAGGTTAAACAACTCCGATGCAACTTTTTATTTCACTCAAAAATTAGGTCTCACTTTCATATTATTATTCGAGACATTCTTAAACAGAGCACCTTTTTTTCTAAGATGATCAACTGATTGAAAAATATCCGGGCATATACGTTAAATGTTAATTTAAACAATAAACAGTTCTTTTTAATAAACACAAATTTCCAAATATTCTTTTCGTTTCTATTCGTGACGACTGTTATGAGAATCTAATTTTTTTTTCAAAGCTAACGCGAGGCGACCCCGATTAAATTCAAAAATTAACTCCTTGGCTTTTCTTTTTCAGGTGCCCGGTATACCTGTTCAATTATCGGTCAGTTCGCTGACCCTCCAGTTTAATTGAAAATTGCCTTAGTTTGCTTATTTGCAATTTTCTATTTCACCTCGAGGCCAACAAACTGACCGCGAAATATTTTTATCTGCAGAGTGCAGGTAGAATATAATAATGATGCAGTGCATTTCACCAATTTGCATGATTCTAAGTTGAAAGAACTTTTGATGCGTGCAAATGATGATTTAGGTATATGTATGTATAGGGTGTTCCAGTTTCACTATGTAATACTCTAGCGCGGTTAAAAAAGATGACGCATATATTGACAATTTTTTTACAGATCATTATACACATGGTTAAGTATACATATGTATGTAAAAAAAACTCAGAAATATTAACAAATGGCGGAGATATAACATAATAAAGCAATGTATTTTTGTTGCGCGAAATACGTTTTCCGCCGAGTAATTGAATAAAAAAAATAATAAAATTTAAATAGAAAGAAGCTTTGATTTTTAAATAATATTTATTTCAACCGAACTTTACAAGAGTTGCGAAAAGACTGCTTATATGCTGTACTTCTTTAATAATTGAAACTTAACGTTTTAATAATTATGCTGATACTGCGTCTGGGTTGTTAGTGGGAAAGTGCAATATTATCCGGTTCACAGGTTGATGGCCAGGTGCTCTATTTTATGTTTATTACCGTAAATACGCAAGGTGGCTGAATTATGTGTGGCGGCAGGTAATAATATGATGATGGGAAGGTTTTGGTTGGTGGGAACGTAACTCCTCCCCCCTTAGTGTAGTGATGGCCAGAGAAAGATAGTCTTACGGGATGGTCTTCTGTAGCGACATCTGGAAGATTCGAGGATGTTGCGTTGATTTCTATTTGTTGTTTAGGTTGGCCCCTGGAGCTGTAATTATTTCGGACTATGTATGTTATGACTGCTGCGATGATCCCGATGATAGTTATAGATGGGCTCAAGTTTAGATGAAGTAGTTTCCCAGATTTCCTTGATAAGAACTCGATAGCTTCCTTGTTTTCAATATGATAGGACTTTAATTTTTGTAGGCTTAGATGTTGAGTTACAGATGAAGCGGTGATATTATTGAATATTGCTGGAAGAATGTGGACTTCATCCCAATGTATGCTGATTTTCGTTGAATAGGTGATGCCATTGATTTTAACGTCGCAGTTGTCAAAATGGATCAAAACGGTTCCTTTTAGTTTTTGATGATTGAAGACGCAAGAAGAGTCTATTTCCGTTTCCGGAACATTGGTGAGAAGGATGAAGTTGGGCTCTGGTTCCAAGATCTCAGTTATGATTGTGGTTTCGATGAGGTTATATTTTGCTGGTTCGTTTCGAAGAAGTCTTCCGATGCATTCTGAATCCCTGGGGTTTTCCTGTTGGGTTGATTCCTGACATCGGTATGTCCCTTTTATTTGTTGACACCTTTCATCAAAGTATTGAATATTTTGGGGATTGTGGATAATGTAGGGTTTTGTGGATATTTTCTTTGTATTGTTAATCGGTAATGGGATTAAGTGTAATAGGGAATAGTTTTCTTCGGAAATTATTGGAATTCGGACGTTAAAAATGATATTACTGTTATTATAGTACGCTTGTAGACCAAGTAGCTCATATAAATGTTGATCTGATTTTATTTTAATATATTGATTTTCAACATTTTGGAAAATTTCTAATATTTCATCTGGGCTTAGAATCTGCTTGGATATGATGTTTAAACCAGCAAGAACTACTGTTTCTGCTAGACCAGTCAAATGGGAATTTAATAGATCAATGTTATAGTTTATTACATTCAGATATTGTATGTGCTTTAAGGAGTCTTCTTCAGCTTTAATTTTATTTCTAGATTGTTCTTGGTAGTAATTCAGATACGTTTCAATTATTGTTTGTTGGCTATTAATATGTTCCGTTATGTTTTCAAATCTTTTTGTCATTGCACTGTTTATACTTGTTTGTCTATTTAGGTCGGATTTTATTACAAATTGATTTGACACTATTTTCTCTATTTCTTCATTAAGGTGCCGAGCATCTTCTGCATCCATATTACCCGTTATACTTTTCACTATTGAACTTAAACCGTCGATTAATCCTCTTCTATTTCTAATTCTAGGCATAAGTGTTGCTAATTTCTGCTTTAGTTCATGAAGTTTGATTCCTGTAATCTTGAATGAGTCTTCTAATTCTTAATATTTCCTAATATTTCTAGTGATCTTGATATTTTTTCCGTATTTTCTTCGTATTTACTTAAGTTAACTATATGTAAAAGATTATTATAGATAGCCCTTAATGGTTCTAGCTTGTCTAAGTCTTATAGGTAGTAGTCCTTGTGCGTTCGTGAGTTCTCGTATTTCCAGTCGTTGTCCTTTAATCTGTTCCGTCATTACTAGCCTGAAAGTTTTTATTTTAATTTTTGATTTGTGAATCTTTTGATTTTTATCGTCTATTATTTTAACTAATTTAACTCTTTTAATTCTAGTTTTAGTAAATCTAGGCGTGAGCTTGTTTCTTCTATTTTCTTTCCTATAAACTAATAGACCTTTTCTTAATTTCTTTGGGGGCGTTCTGTTTTGGTTTAAAGTACTAATATTTTTATTTATTATTTCCTGGACTCTATTTTTAATTGAAGGATAAAGTTCTCTTTGGAATTCGTTTAATTTGTCATGTTGTAAGTTATTCTCAAATTTGTAAGTTCTTCCGTAAAATATTTCGTAAGGTGTATGTTTGATAGCACAGTGGATAGTATTATTGTAGGTGATAATGGTCTCATTCAGAATTTCCTCATGCTCCTTTTGTTTATGTTGATTATGGATGATTCTATAGATTTCTGTTAATGTCGAATGCATTCTTTCAACAGGGGAATTACTAGAAGTTTGTTGGAGGGAAGTTATGTGGTGGGTGATATTGAATTGCTTACAGAAATCTTTAAATATTGTTGCAGTGAATTCTGCTCCTTGGTCGGAAATTATCTTGTTAGGAATGCCGTGACGGCTCATAAAATGTTTCGATAATTTTATAATCGTTAGACTATTTCTAGCGACAAGTGTATATGCTGAGGCAAATTTGGAAAATTTGTCAATTATAGTTAGCATCTTTTTATTATTAATACTATATATATCAATATGTAAAATATCTAATGGTTTATTTGGGGTTTCAGAAACTTGAAATTGTAACTTAGGTGGATTTCTATCATATTTTAGTGTTTGGCATGGTTCGCAATTACTGATGACCTTTATGACTTTGTTTTTCATGAATGGAAAATAATATTCGCGTTTTAAATGATTAAGGGTTTCGTGAATTCCGCGATGATTACTTTTTGTGTGATAATCGTTGATCATTTGGTCTTGCTCATCGTTATTTACTATATCTTTTGGAATTTCAATACATCGGATAAGTTTGAAAGTTTTATAGATTGTGAGAAATATTTCGAATATACGTTCTGAACCATTCTAAATGTATCATTATCTGTATGTATTGCATTAAGCCGGTTTGGAGCTAAATACTGCTTGAAGAGGCTAGTGATATTTTCCTCTGTAAATTCAGGTAGTCGAATAGTTCGACGAAGGCGATTTTTAAAAGGGACTTTTAGCGAAATTGGGGGTCGTTTTTTTGTTTTTTCAAGAATCAGTTGAAGATTAAATTCGTTGACTGGACGTTCGGATATCGGTATTCCATCGTCCAGATTTTCTTCTGCCGAGTGTACTGTGGATCCTAAGGTACCTTGTACTGAGTAATTTTCATTTTCATTTGCATTAAGTTCTATATTATCGGGAGTTTCTGAATCTTCTGGATTTTTTAGTTTGATGCGACTTAGAGCGTCAGCATTAGAATTTTGAGTTCCTTTTTTATAGACTATCTCGTAGTCGAATCCTTCCAGTTTTAAGCGCCAACGAATTAGTTTGGAATTTGGATCTATCAAATTCATAAGCCAGAGGAGAGGCTTGTGATCCGTGACAATCTTGAATTTGTTTCCGAATAAATACGGACGAAAATATTTGGTCGCCCAAACAATTGCCAACAATTGTTTTTCAATTGTTGAGTAATTAGACTCCGTTGCTGTCAGGGTTCTGCTAGCGTAACAGATGGGTCGATCACTACCAATAGGTCCATGTGACAATATAGCACCTATTGCGAAATTACTTGCATCAGTAGTTAATACAAAAGGTTTAGAAAAGTCGGGGTAAGCTAATATTGGATCATTCGTTAGAACGTCCTTGCAAGATTGAAATGCTTTAACATATCTGTCGTTGAGGTCGATTTTGCTTCCCTTTTTTAAGCAGACTGTTAGGGGTTTCATCATCTTTGCGAAGTCTTGTATAAATTTCCTATAGTAATCTACTAGACCGAGAAATGACTTTATGTCCTTTTGTGTTCGGTTCGGGGTATGGGAAAGTTTTGAATAGCGGAAATTTTGTCAGGGTTTGGCTTTACGCCCTTATATATGTCCTAAGAAATTGATTTCTTTTTTCAAAAACTCTGATTTGTCCAGCTGTATCTTCAGGTTAGCTTCCCTTATTTTTTTCGAATATTTTTCTAATATTTTCTAAATGTTCTTGGAGGGATGTTGAGAATATTATTATATCGTCAAGGTGCACTAAACAAATTTTGCCTTGGAGATCCTTTAAAACATTGTCCATGACACGCTGGAAGGTGGACGGGGCGTTTTTCAACCCAAAAGGCATTCTGAGGTACTCATAGTGTCCTCCTTCCACTGTAAAGGCTGTTTTTTGTATATCCTTTGGGTCCATTTCTATTTGGTGAAAACCACTCGCTAGATCGAGAGTGCACTTTCCAAGTTTATCAAGAATCTCATTGATATTTGGAAGTGGAAAGCGGTCACTGAGTGTTTTCTCATTCAACTTGCGATAGTCTATGATTAATCGCCATTTGACTTTGTCGCTAGCATCTCGTTTGTTTGGAACAGGAGAGCTCCACGGTGAATAGCTATGCCTGATTATATTTTGGTCCAGAATCTCGCTAATTTGTCTTTTCACCTCTTCTTTATGGACATAAGGGTATCTATAAGATTTCGTGTGTATTGGGATTTCGTCGGTAGTTGAAATCCGATGTTTTATTCGATTTGTGAAACTTAGTTTTTGCCCTTGCTTAAAGAATATATCCTCGTAACTCTTACAAAGTTTTAAGATTGATTTTCTTTCTTCTTGGCTTAAAGTGGGTTGTACGAATTAGATTGTTGATGTCGTGGGTGTTAACTGTACTTGTATTTTCATTTTCAAATTGGACATTAAAATTATGTCGTTCATGAAATTCGGAAGATGGAAGAGAATCGACTTTTATTGGTTGCTCCAGGAATACATCCATCTAACGAAACAGGCTCTGAGCTGAACCAATCTACAGCCTTCGGATATCCGATTTTATGTTTATTTAATGCCGTAGTTATATTGATAGGGTTATTTAATTTAACGTCTCTGGGGTTAACGAATTCTGGATTTATAAATGAAGAGGAAGCTCCCTTGTCTGTTAAAAATCTTAGGGGTCCATCAAATTTGATGCTATTTGGATATAAGGAAGAATAAATCCATGTATCCGATTGGGAGGCGGGAAATTGAAAATTTGAGTCATCTATTTGAACTAATTCTTCATCATAGTGTTCAGCATTATAGAAATTATCCAATTCTTGGATATGATTAGGCGTTCTTATATCCGGTCGAGAAAAATTCTGGATCGAAATATTAAATAGTTCTTCACTTATTACTCTGGGTGGTCCGGTCTGCCTAAAATAATTGTTTTGCTGTTGCCTATATTGGGGTTGGTTTTGTCTGTTAAATCTAAGATGGGTGTTACCTGAACTAACATCCATTGGTTCTGGGGGTGGTAATGTTTGTTGTTGCGGTCGAGAAAATTGAGGACGTGTGTTAAAAGGTTGCCGGTTAAACGGTCGGTTATTAAATGATTGTTGGTTGAATGAGTTATTTCTATTAGGAATGTAATTAACAGGCGAATTTTGATTGGAGGGATTAAAATTATACGAAGTACGTTGGTTAGAGAATGTTCTTGAATGAGAATTAAATGGTACATGAAGTATTGAGTGAGAATTAAGCTTGGTATTATTTTGATACACATTTCTTTTATTGTTACTATTATTACTATTTCCAAATCCGCTGTAATGTGGAGATCTCAAGTAGGAGATGTTCTGTTCTTTTACACAATATGAAAAAGCGATTGGTAAGATTTCAGGACGCATTGCACGGACTGTTGAGCCAAGAGGTTCCTTTAATCCTGTTAGAAGTGCATTTAAACACATATCAGACTACAGGGCTCTTTTAGCTCTCACTACGTTCTGGTTATTTTCGTGAATTTGGACATGGTTGAATATGGTGGCTTGTACTTGTATAATTTCACTATAGAACTTTTCTACACTACTATTTCCTTGTCTTAAATTATGTAGGTCTCTAATAAGAGATGTTTCGTTTCTTTTATCTGAATAATGCAGGATTAAATTTCCTTTAATATCCGAGCATAACGTGTGCCATCTGCTACAGCTATTAAATACAGAATTTCTTCTACATTATTGATGAAATCATAAAGAAGTCTAGGATTTCCATCAAATCTAAGGAGATCTTTAATTGCGTCAGGGACTCTCAAGGAGTCGAAAACATCTCTTACAGCTACTGCTGGGTTTGGATTTAGATCTTAAGCTCAATTCTGAACTTCATTTTGATTTGGAAGTGCAACTTGTATTTGAGGGTTTGGTACTTGCCCGGCGCGGCGGCAATAGGGTTATTATTAACATTAGCCATTTCGTAGTATCTTAGATTATTTGATTGTGGATTTCTGTTTCACTACTCACTGATACACTATTATCACTATCACTTTCTTTATTTATCTGGTCTAGTTTACTTAGAGGTATATTTATTAAATAGCGAGAAAGAGATTTTTTGTTACATGGAGCTGTTCTTCATTTATTTGCTTTTAGTTGTTTATTAGTAAACATATGTATATAAGGAGTTAATTGAAAGGAAAAAAAATATTCAAATACTTGACTTACAGATCAATTATAAGCATGAAAAATTTCATGTTCTTTTGGTATAGGCGATTCAGGTTGGAACCTTCAAGTCCTGGTAGCTTTCCAATCGACGATATTCCTTCGTCGATGTTGATAACGATAATCCTTCGTTATATAAATGTTTGTGCCACACTAATCACTTTGCTAATTAACTAGGAAGCTAAGAGACTTAAAAAAAAGTATAAAAATAGCCAAAAATCCGTTAACAAGTGAATTATTTAGAACGATAAACCGTCGTTTTGATTTATCACATACTTTCGATTTTTTACTTTTAACCGTGATAGGACTTGTCGCCTATCCTACCGACTGCGCCAAATACGTTTTCCGCCGAGTAATTGCATAAAAAAAATAATGAAATTTAAATAGAAAGAAGCTTTGATTTTTAATTAATATTTATTTCAACCGAAGAATTGCGAAAAGACTGCTTATATGCTGTACTTCTTTAATAATTGAAACTTAACGTTTTAATAATTATGCTGATTCTGCGTCTGGGTTGTTAGTGGGAAAGTGGCATATTATCCGGTTCACAGGTTGATGGCCAGATGCTCTATTTTATGCTTATTCCCGTAAATATGCAAGGTGGCTGAATTACTTATGTGTGGCGCGAGTTACGTCCCCGATTACACGTGCCACATAAAACCTTGCAAATTTCCTTAAATTATATAATTTCTATCTTATCCCAAATTTCATTTTCCACAGCAAATAAAATTTGTGCATAAACATACTTTAAATGATAAAGCATTTCATAAATTCTAAAATGTAATTAAACACTTGTTTTTCTGTAAACGGCTTAGTGTAATCGAACACTTTTGTTTTTCTGAAGTGAAACCTCTTTTCACACGTCTGAGTTGTTTCCGCCAGAAGGCTAAAAGCTAATAATTTAGTGAAATAATTAATTCTCAGTTTTGTACGGAGTTTGATTAGCATCGGTTGTCGCTTGTGAATAAAGTTTTTCTTAGTAAAAGATCTGTTCTGTTTTAAATTATTATTAATTTTTCCTATTTGGTTTTATCAAGGTTTATTACTCGCGCGCCTTGATGGTGAAAATAAAGGTTTTTACGCTCTAAATGCTGTAACTTACAATTTTTGGAATTTTTAGATTTTGTAAAGCTTAAAATATTGTTACGTACCACAAAGTGACACAACCGACATCTGTTGGAAATGGAAGCAACTTTAGGCTAGTGACATCTTAGTAAACCTTGGGTTCGGAAAACGGAGTATTCAGGAAGGTTCTAGTATAATTTGTAGACTATAAATACGGCGCTACTCACATCCAGGAGGCGGAGTCTTATGTCAGACAGTGAAGTGAACGAAGTAAACTATTGTGATAATGAGATGTACAGTACTAGCGATAACTATATAGAGTTGATTTGATAATCATTTGTGAATTTGTGAGAGTAAACAGTAAAGTTAAATAAAGAAAGAACTTTTGAATTATATCCGAAATATTGTGTTTTAAATAACGAACTAAGGCCACGCTCGTAACAATATTACTAACCATTCAGGCTAATGGAACCAAAAATAAAAATAAATTACAATTTTTAAAAATGTTCGCGTATGTAAGGCCTTAAAGATGAGGTGATTTGCAATAGAAACTGTTATACTCATTTTTTTTCGAATTCGTGTTATTTTCGAAATTATAGGGGATTTTAGGGTTTTTCGAAAATGGGGTCCTTGCAACGCTTTTTTGGCTGCAACTCAGCTCGTTTTGCTTACTGAACTGCCATTTTGGTCTTGTTTTATTGTTATTACTACTGGCTTTTGTTTATAATAACTAGATTTCAAAAGAGTTCGTAGGTAAGGAAAAAAATTACTGATATAAATCTTCTTTGAGGGTCGAAAATCTCCTAAAGTAGCCATATTAGCACACTGTTTCGTACCCACAGAAAACATCCCTAATCTTTTATCTTTCAGATAAATCCAACATTATTAGGCTAGCTCAAGTACTCCCCGAGCGCCAAGAACATACTTAAGTTCGAAGTGGTTTCCAAACTTCCCAACACATGATATCGATTCAGCATGTCAATTTCTGTCCTACTGTCACTCATATATGTATATATATATAAAAATCAGCTTAACTAATTTAATTTATTGAAAAACTTAAAAATAAAAATCACTGTACAACGACTGTAATTTAATTTTCTTGGGAAAAAATCATTACCGTTACTGTCCCTGCTGCTAAACCTCTAGAAGGCGTATTTCTAATTTAAAAATTTATTTATTTAAACAAGTAAGAAAGCTAGATTTAGTCTAAGACCAATTCTTATGATACCCCAGATGAATGCCCGTATGTAATTTTGTATGGTCACCTCTCTGTGCAAGCATTATTTTTGAAGTGGTTTTTCGCATATATTTCTAAAACGGTTCTTTGGACAGTAAAAATGGTTATTTTTCATTGGATTTCACATTCTGAAGAACTTTTCAGTACATTAAAACCGTCTAGGACTGATCGTTTTCACAGTATACGTAAAAATCCTAAATTTTTATATGGCAACACCAAGAAGGGGTTGCCCGATTTAGTCCATTTTCTAAATTTTATTTACTATTACTATAAAAACACCATGTACCAAATTTCAGCTCTCTACGTCGACGCGTTCTCAGGCAGTGCCCAAATATACAGTGAAAAACTAAATTTTTGTATGGCAACCCTACGAAGGAGTTACCCAAGTTGTCCTATTTTAAATTTAAATTTACTTTTTTAAAAAAAAAACCCGTGTGCAAAATTTCAGCCCTCTAAGTGAATGCGCTCTCGAGTTATCGTGCAGACGGACGGACGTGGATGTCCGTCCAAAATCCGTGCAAAAATCAAAACTGTCCAATCCATTTTGCTCAACTATCATTACCACTAGGTGTTACAAACGAAATGACAAACTTAGTATACCCTATAGATTTCATCTAGGGTATAGTGAAACTGGAACACCCTGTACATAGATTTCTCAAATTTTGGGAATCTGTACTGTAACAATAGCTATCCCTTTTCATTGAGCGTTGAAGATAAAGAAAAAAATGTAATATTTTAACTATTGTCTTCGTTGACTTTCATAAGACTGCGTATTTAATTGATGATGGTTTTATTCAATTAATGAAGTTTCTACCGATATCTCACTCCAACGATCTTATATTTACCGTCACCTTGGTCATGATGATACTCTTGCATTCTTTAAGAAGAGATTTCTTGTTCATATTCATCTGCTTTGGTGTCCTTCCAAAATCTGAAAGTATTCTGTAACTGTTTCTTTGTATAAGGAATGTAAAAAGAGCGGCATTTGGAACTATAGGTCAATTGCAAACTCTGATTTTCTGTATTTCTAAGATTTTGTAAGCCTTGAGTTTGTGATACACTGTGCTTTCCTTGCCAACTGTTTTTAGATTCCGTCGCACATGTACCTATAGCATAAAACAACTTAGCAATAATTATTGAACTCTTGATTTCTAGGCAAATTGCGAAAAATAAGCAATTAATCCCAAAAATTATTGAACTCGAGACAATATTGCTTACTATACACTAACTTGCTTAGTTAGTAATTTTTGTAAATATAAAAACAGTATAAGTACAAAACCACAAGACCCTGCGCGCTAAGTCATTATTTTACTTACAGCTCACGTGACGTTAAAACACCGGTATACAAATTGATTGTATTTCTTCCAATTTTAGTAAGCATATCGGGATAAACAACATTGTCTAAATTAAATATAAGCTCACGTAGCATTTACGCGATTTTGGCTAACTTTATAAACGATTTTTTTTCAAATAATCTAGAATATTGATAAGTTATAGAAATCTAGAATTAAACTTTTCAATAGATTTGGATGTTAGCAGAGTTTGGTACTTTAAAACGAAATTCTCATCTCCCAAATTCCCAAATTCTCTGTGTTACAGAATCCGGTCCCAGGATGACAGTAGAAATTACACGTGCCATAAGTATGGCAGTGCAAGTTGTATGCAAGCTGTACTGTACTGTAATCCCCGGGTAGTCATGGAAGTAGGAGACGAAATTCCATAGAAGAGATCCCATTATATCACAAAATGTTTATATTAATTTTTAAATTTATATTTTTATCATTTTTTTATAAAGTTTTTAAGAATTTTTCTAGTGCCCCATTTATTTTCTGTTCTTGGCGTTGTCTTTGTATGGCTGATACAATTTAAATTCCCAATGACAATTCAACTGTAACCAAACAAACCGGCATTGGAAATGTTAAATTTTTTGCCACGGCTGTTTATTTTTATAACTATTTCACTCCTGGCCTGAAAAATGATTTCTTACGGCAATAATTCCGTTTGTTTCAGCATACCACATCTTACTTCACCACCATAATTAAAGAATCCGGAGTCTCGATTATATAAAATCTCTCGTACAAAGCAATATTGCACTATTGTTTTTCACTATTATAAACCCCAAATTACTTTTAATTACACTTATTTATGACAAAATCACTAAAAGAACACCGAACTTCTTTTCGTAAATGTCAGAAATGAGCAGAAATTTCAATTTATTTTTTGTAATGGTTGACTGTACAACAAGACTTACAATGTTTTTGTTTGCACAATTAATTTTAATAACTAGAAAATAATAATTTTAATTGAGTTTCATTGCAACCAAAATATAATTAAAGCTAAGTGACTACGATACTAACTAATAGGCAAAAATATAACAATTCAGAGGTCGATAACGAGAGCCGGAGGTGGAAGGAGGTTAAGAAACCGTGAAGATAAGAGCAACAACACACATGTAAACTACAATCATTGGGATATATTTAAAAATGTTTTTAAACTATTTCTGAATCGGCTGGCTGAGGTCGTCCGTTGAATGTCCGCAGGTAGAGAATTCCAGATATTTGTTGCATGTACAAAGTAAGAACGCTGCCCAAGTACAGAGAGAAAGCGAGGAATTAGAAGCTGTCGGTGCCTTTCAGAACGCAAGAAATTTGAATATTCATAAAGATACCTAGGTTCTTTCGTATATATAATTTTATGTATGAAAATTAAACTCTTGTATGTGCGATAAGTTTTAATGGAACATCGAAATATTTTGTGCTGATATGGACTGATGTGATCAAAACGTCGCAATCCATAGATGAAACGTACACAATCATTATAGGCTACGTCAAGTTTCTGATTGCAGACAGAGTCCAGTGACGGAAACATTAGACTACCATAACTAAAATGTGGCATAACTAAGATTTTTGTAAGCTTAAATCTGGTTTCTATGGATAATAACGCTGCAGTTAACTATAACTGTCGAAGACAGCTATAGACTTTGCTGGTAAGAGCATTGATAAAGTCGCAACAGGTCATATGATACTTCAACATAACACCAAGATTCCTGACTGTTCTCATTTACGGCAAAGGAGACTTGGAGACTTAAACTTATCGGAGGTACATCATTTACTTCAATGTAATTTCTATATTGCAACATACAGCAAGAATTACTGGCATTGTACCACATACAGATGTATGAATCTTTAACAACACTAGGGAGATCATTTATATATATGATAAGTTAAATAGCAATGGTCCCAGAATTGGGTATAGGAAAATTTATCGCCCGCAATTCACCGCCTGCAATTAATCGATAGCAGTTTACCGCCGCGTCAGTTTATCGCGTAAACAATTTATAGCCTACAATTGATCGCTAGCATATTTTATCGCCTGGCCATATAAATAATTTATATATAGTAAATAATAATATAATTTAATAAATAACTTGCAATTAAGGTTTGTCTGTTGTTAGTGCAAATTATGAGCGGGATGATATTAGTGGTTATCTCAGAGGTATTGCGCATAATCTATCTGATTAATAATATGAATACTGTGTTGTGAAATTTATATAGTCTCTTAGTAATTAATTAAGTCTGAATGAAGATCGCATAAATATTCATTTCTGAGTTTTTACAGTGTACTACGTCTTACTTAATGTTATAATTAATTTAGTTTAAAATTAACCAATTATTATTGTTTAAAAAATGTTTTTTTTAAATTTATGTGATACATGTAACTTTTATAATACATAATCTACCTATTAAATTACATATTTCCATACATGTGTTTTTTATTTCCGTACTACACCCTTATAGTTTATATTCCCTCATAGTAAATTATTATATATTATATATAAATGATACAATACAATATATCTTGGCTATAAAGAGCGGGACCATTTTATAAGAGTAAAATCTGAAAACTTGGCCCCTTCTCATTTATTTACGAAACTAAATCATGAGTTTCTTCCACTTAATCAGAGCAAAACAGAACCTTGAACACACGTATATCATAGGATTACAGTAGCAAATTTCGAACCAATTCGCTCAATATTTCAGAAAAACCTGTTTCACAAAAGCGCGGGAACATTTTATTTACTATGATATTGTTAATTATGAGAGGTATAGCGCATAATCTATCTTATTAATAATTGAATACATTTGTTTGGTCATTATTCGTAAAGGTTTTAAAGAGTTTTTTCCTACCTTATTATTAGGTTATCTTTGCCTATACCTAGGATATAACTTGTATTTTTAGTTGTACTTAATTCTTAAATAGCACGTACAGACAAACCTTAGTTCCAAGTTATTTACTAAATTATATTAATTCTTAAATATCACGTACAGACAAACCTTAGTTCCAAGTTATTTACTAAATTATATTATTATTTACTATATACAAATTATATGTATGGACAGGCGATAAAATATGCTAGCGATCAATTGTAGGCTATAAATTGTTTACGCGATAAACTGACGCGGCGGTAAATTGCTGGCGATCAATTGCGGGCGATAAATTTTCCTAGACCCAATTCTGGGACCATTGCTATTTAACTTATCATATATATAAATGATCTCCCTAGTGTTGTTAAAGATTCATACATCTGTATGTGGTACAATGCCAGTAATTCTTGCTGTATGTTGCAATATAGAAATTACATTGAAGTAAATGATGTACCTCCGATAAGTTTAAGTCTCCAAGTCTCCTTTGCCGTAAATGAGAACAGTCAGGAATCTTGGTGTTATGTTGAAGTATCATGTGACCTGTTGCGACTTTATCAATGCTCTTATCAGCAAAGTCTATAGCTGTCTTCGACAGTTATAGTTAACTGCAGCGTTATTATCCATAGAAACCAGATTTAAGCTTATAAAAACCTTAGTTATGCCACATTTTAGTTATGGTAGTCTAATGTTTCCGTCACTGGACTCTGTCCGCAATCGGAAACTTGACGTAGCCTATAATGATTGTGTACGTTTCATCTATGGATTGCGACGTTTTGACCACATCAGTCCATATCAGCACAAAATATTTCGATGTTCCATTAAAACTTATCGCACATACAAGAGTTTAATTTTCATACATAAAATTATATATACGAAAGAACCTAGGTATCTTTATGAATATTTAAATTTCCTGCGTTCTGAAAGGCACCGACAGCTTTTAATTCCTCGCTTTCTCTCTGTACTTGGGCAGCGTTCTTACTTTGTACATGCATTTCTGTCGCTCAAGCCAGAATGTCGTAAGAGGTTAACATTAAATTCTCCACCTATCACAATCTTGTTATATCGATGCGCGCAGGGAGATAGAATTCATGAATTCAGCAGAATTATCGATACTGAAACTGTAAGCACAGGCTAAGAGACATTGATCATTACTCGTTTTCAATTCTACACATATAAATTCAAAAGGTAGCAAAGGTGCAGATATTTTTATTATTGACGATTCTAAGAAGTCACGTACATAAATAGCTACCCCACCAACACGATCAGTTCTGTCATTTCTGTGCAATAAATATACAGGAATATTAACTAAGATGGAGGCAATGCTCTTATGTAGCCAGGTCTCCGTGAAGAAAATCACATGTATATCGGAACTAACAAAAACCACTCCAAATTCGTCAATTTTGTTTTTAATACTTCTAACATTAAAATAACATATATTAAGACCCTACGATCGTGCTGACATTATGTTGAGCAACGTTCTCATTCCGTGCATGGTCACGTTTGTGCTAGACAACACGGGACATCGGACGACCAAAAACTAGCTTTCATTGATTTGTGAAATATAAGAACAATGAATAAAAACATCGCAGCTGCACCACCAAACAACAATTTCATAACGTGTTCCATCCCAGCACCTGAGTGAAAATAAGCGATGAGAAAGAAATTCATAGCAATCAGGAACTAAAAATTATTACAAACTTAAAATATAAAAGAATAAAAATTTAAACAGAACAAAATAAAATAAAAGAAGAATTGTTTTAATTCTGATTAGCTTTGGCTCCTAAACCTTCTTTCTGGCAGTTGTCCAGTTGCAAAATTTTAATTGGGTTACTCTCGCTTGGTAGGTTTGATATTTGACGTAACTCAACACTTCATGAAAAGTCTAGGCACTGCACGTCATCAAATGTAGGCAGATAGTGTACCAGTTTTCGGTTAATGCTTTTTCACACGAAGTGTCGGAAATTTTTATGTCGATTTCCATTGATATTTTAAGAAAAGTGCACGTCAATCAATGAAAAACAAGTTCAATGGAATAACTTTTGACGCGATGAGAATGTAGTTGTAGCTCATATCGGTGTAATTTGTCAGATTGAAATTTTCTGGGAACAATAATATCACGAATAACGTAAAAATTATGAAAATTGTAATTTAAATGATTTTGGCGTGATTGCGGATGAATTTGGTAGAGCAGTAGTTGAAGATTTTTATGTGATGCTCAATGACTTTCAGTTGTGACATTTCTCAGATAGATGTGTGCGTATTCCGGTGTAACACTGCTGATTATTCGAGTGTAGCACCACAGGCGTTTTGACGTACACCATTTCTAGCAGTGCAGGTCAATGGAACAATTTTGGTGTAACACTACAAGAAAAGTGTAACACTTCTGCTAGAAAACGTGATCAATGGAAATCGGTATTAGTCAATTCATGAAATGCTAAAAGCCTTTACGCCGATAGTGTGATACTACCCGATATAACCAAATACTAGGAAAGGGAAATGAGTGGTGAAGAGGAGGCCGCACCCAGGCCTGCGACAACACATACATACACACACACACACGTGTCGCAGGCTGGGCGCGAGTGTGCGTGTGTGTGCATGGCTCTCTTGCAGGCTTGGACGCGACCTCGCCCTTCACCACTCATCTTCCTCTCCTAGTATTTGGTTATATTGGGTGGTATTACACTATCAGCATAAAGGCTTTTAGCATTTCATGAAAAATTTCAGACACTTCTTGCGAAAAAGCATTAAACGAAAACTGGTACACTATCTGCCTACATTTGATGAAGTGCCTAGACTTTATGAAGTGTTGAGTTACGTCAAATATCTACGACATATGCATATCCATTGCGTGTATAAGCGGAATGTAGGGATTTTTCCTCATATTTGAGCCGCTGTGCTTCACGTAATATGCGGTAATTGGATTGTGTGAGACTCTCAACAAATCTCATGTGATCCCAACACCCAGTTGGTTGGGTTTGATTTCTCCATGCTTATACAATGCTATACGGAACGCACGATTTTCAGTCTGGCTGGGGAAACGTGCATTTATTGGAGCGGGTGATGCATATTTTACTCTTTTATTGCTGCCATACTAGATTCGAAGAACGTCTTACCAGGGGGAAAGAGAGTGCTTGATGATACCATCAATGTTATTTAATATTTCGCTGGGTTTGATGTCGTTTATTTCAGTTATACCAGTAATCACCAAGTCACTTAATCGCCGTACCCGACATATGTCGTCAATTTTACTCTCCAAAAGTCGAAGCGAAGACTGCTGCCATTTATAATTTTATTTTAGACCAGAGACTTCTGTATGTATGTTGTTTATGGTACTATCGATTTTCGCCGTGATGCGTTTCTCGACTTCCTCGAACTTATCAGATATCAGGTTCTCAATGTTTAATATCAAGCGCTTCTCGAGGTTTTCAATGGCTAGGCTGATATCATTTGCTGTTGTCAGCGACTGAGAAAAGCTATCCGATTGACCCTTATTTCTAGAAGAGCTGCTCAGAACTACACTTAGGCGCACTTTTCTGTGTAGTTGGTTTACCCATAATGATGACAAGATTTATGAATTGGTGAAATAAAACCTGGAGAAAACTAACTGGCCTCTTGAATCGGCTATGCAACAGAAGTTTCTTTCAAAATTCAACTCCAAGTAAGTTGTAGCCACTATTTAAGTAATTAAAAAATTAAAAAAGAAGCGATCACTTTAGTACAATTCACGCGTTGAAAAACAACTGAATAATATGTAAAATATTACGATCGTTCAGGAGCCCACACGAAACACGTCTACTCAGCAGCAGTGAACATTTGATAATGTCGAACTAATAACAAATAATCTAGTCCTCTTGCCCCCCCCCCAAATAATAAAAATAATCTTATCACACGTACACGAATTTTATACAACATAGCCTATCCTTTTTGCTATATAATCTAAGCCTTGAACTTATTTTATCTCTTGAAAAAAGACGTAATAATCTTACAAAAGAAACAAGTTTATTTTTATTTTTTTTTTACCACATTAAGAATTAAAATTAGGACGTCCAAGTAAAATAACATTACAGAGAATATATTTTCCCTATTTTCAGATTAATAACAGCAAAAAATATAGCAAGACCGCAAACAAATTTCAAAGTCCCAATTGACAACAGTCCGAATAACCCATTTGAACCAAGACTGAAGGATAAGCCTAATTCACTTAAACCTTTAGCAGTGCTTCCTGAATATGACGAGGAAGGAAATATTGAAAGGTAAGCAAGAGTCAAAGAGATATATACCCTTATTATGGTTGTCACCTCAATTCAAGTGACACGACCGTCTTAAATTCATAGGAACGAAAGGAAAGAAAGAAGAATAGACAGATTAACTGATGAAATTCTAATACCGTTTTCCATTGATCACGTTTTCTAGCAGAAGTGTTACACTTTTCTTGCAGTGTTACACCGAAATCGGTCCATTGACCTGCACTGCTAGAAAAAGTGTACGTCAAATGAGTCTGGTGCTACACCCGAAAAATCGGCGGTGTTACACCGGAATACGCAAACATCTATCTGAGAAATGTCACAACTGACTGTCATTGAGCATCACATATCAATTTTCAACTACTATACCAAATTCATCCGCAATCACGCCAAAATCTTTTAAATTACAATTTTCATAATTTTTACGTTATTCCTGATGTTATTGTTCCCAGAAAATTTCAGGCTCACAAATTACACGGATATGAGCTACTATTACATTCTCATCGCGTCAAAAGTTGTTCCATGGAACAGTCTCACAAATTACACGGGAGCTACTATTCCATTCTCATCGCGTCAAAAGTTGTTCCATGGAACAACTTTTGACGCCATGAGAATGTATAGTAGCTCATATCCGTGTAATTTGACAGATTGAAATTTTCTGGAAAAAAAAACATCACGAATAACGTAAAAATTATGAAAATTGTAATTTAAAAGATTTTGGCGTGATTGCGGATGAATATGGTAGAGTAATAGTTGGAGATTGATATGTAATGCTCAATGACATTCAGTTGTGACATTTCTCATGTTGATGTATGCGTTTTCGGTGTAACACCGCCGATTTTTCGAGTGTAGCACCACAGGCGTTTTGACGTGCACCATTTCTAGCAGTGCAGGTCAATGGAACAATTTTGGTGTAACACTACAAGAAAAGTGTAACAGTTCTGCTAGAAAACATGATCAATGGAAATCGGTATAAGAATTAAGTGAGAATTGTCGGCACTGACTTATAAAGATGGACTTAGCGTATTGCCATTTTCCTATAGGAAAGAATGGCACAAATTTGACAGTTTTCTCATTCGCCCTATGGCAGAGTTGGAGCTACCAACACAAAGTATTTCTTACTGAACGTTTTCTTATGTCATTTGATGTTTTTATGTTGGCCGCAGATGCAATCACCGCAGAAAGAATAAGGTAAAGATAATGTTTACCATGCTCCGTCTCTCTTGCCAATACGCAGGATGCAGGTAAAAAAAAACTTTTGAAAATTAAAGTCGGAATGAGCTTAATTCGATTTCCGGGTGTAAAATTTTATCTGATTGGTTGAGTTTTACATGTTTTTTTATGTAGTAAACGTTTTAAAGGGTGCTCTAACGGTGATATACAGAAACACAATATTTGTGCCATATGAAATAGCAAATCGCTCAGTCCATTGTTATAAGTCAGTGATTTTCGGTAACATGGGGCGCATTCACTGCCACCGAAATAGTGACTTTTTGTCGACTACGAGTCACTACCGAGTGTTCACTCCGCAAATTTTGACAATAAACGATTACACTTGACTACGGCTATCGTTCACTCCGCACTTTGAATGTACCAAATAGTCGCCTACATTCGACTAAACTTAGGAAGATATTCGATCGTAGTCGACAACGACTACGCTACGCAAAGGGGCAGTGAACGCAACCAAGGGATTCCCATTAGGAACCATCTTCCACCATTAAGTGGCGTAATATCGTGAAATGTATAGGAAAGCACGGTACAGAGAAGACAATACTCTCTCTCTTCTCCCTGTTTTTCCTATAAAAATGTATATACATTAGCCACAGAATCACGTCACAGGCTGTCAGCTGCAATGTTTCAAAATTTTAATGGGAATGCTTGTCTTCTATATACCTTGGCCGGTAAGTGACAAAAGTCCTAAATTAATGGCAAATTTCTCTCTGTTTTCGCTGCTGCTGTTGTCGATTTTTATGTAGTTGATTTCGATGGGACCATTTCAGTTTTGCACTTTTTCTGGCAGCGGAGAACTGGGAGCACTGAAGTCCATCGAACATTTCTGTCATATTCCTTGTATTTGTGGACACGCGTATTATATACACGGAAGAACTGTCAAATGTAATAAATGTTCTTTATTAATATATAGAAATTTCTTCTTTAACTTTATGCAAATAATCCAAATAAAGTACAGTACACTTTGACAGAGCATATGACAATTCAGCTTGAATATGTATTTGTAACACCGAGAAAATATCCAGTGCAAAGTTGGAGCAGTCATGGCCAGTTTCACAGTCGAGTTTAAACCACCCTCCAAGTTTAAACGTAGTTTAAACCAAATCGGGTTTCACAGTGCATTCTTTTAGTAACGTTGGTAGTACTGATTAAATTGTGAATTAAATTAGTTATCGCCACCATTGTGAAGCAATTTTGCAATGAAGCAATCTGTCAATCGGAAAAAGTAAACAGATCAGAAAAAAAATAAAATATATGTGGTTATATTTTCTAATTTTAATTATGCCAACATTAAAAAAGGATGAAAATTTTAGCATAAGTGAAGTTGAGCTATTGCCTTCACTAATGCATAAAAAATATATATATAATAGAGCGCAAGAAGACGGACAATAGATTCGAAGACAAAGTGACAAAGTTCTTCACTTAAACTGAACCTAGCATAAAAATCAACGTCGTCCCACTAATTAAAATGATTTGGCCGATTTCTAATTACTCTCAGTCGTCGCCAAAGTTGTAAATTTAACTCAAAAAAATCTTCATCGCTAGAAATGTCTAAATCTAAATCCATGATGAAATTATTTACTTGATACAAAAAAAGCAATGCTACTGTCAAAATATAATTATCTTGAGTTTAAACCGAGGAAGGGCACGGTTTAAACTCCAGTTTAAACCGGGGTTTAAGCCAAACTGTGAAAATCATTCGTTGAGTTTAAGCTAAATATTTAAACTCAGCCTGTGAAATTGGCCATCAGTGTTGCACTTCTGCAGTGCAGCACTGCTAGGAAAAGTGCAACACTGATGTTGCACTGAAGTCCCATCGAAATCGACAAGTTTGTCAGGTGTTCCTATGAATTTTACACAGTCTTGTCTCTAGGAGTGAAGTGACAACCATAATTAGGGTGATAATAACGTTAGCAATAATAAAATATAAATTTCAAACTGTAGCTATTTGCATCCATATGAATTCGAATTAGATAAATTCAAGCCACCAGAGCGCCAGCTCGTGAGATCAGAAGTTGCTCTTCCAAAGAAAGTGGAAAATGCTCCTCTCGTTTATGTTAATGACGAAGACAAATTAAAAGCAGTAATCAACGAGCTGAAGGATGTAGAGGAAATAGCTGTAGATTTGGAACATCACTCGTACAGAACATTCCAAGGAATCACTTGCTTGATGCAAATTTCGACGAAAAAGAAAGATTACATCATTGATGCCCTGAAATTACGAGAAGAGCTGCATGCTCTGAATGTAGTATTTACTAATCCAAACATTTTGAAAATATTTCACGGTGCAGATTTAGATATATTATGGTTGCAACGAGACTTATCTCTTTACGTTGTTAACATGTTTGATACACATCAAGCGGCTAAACTACTATCATTTCCTCGACTATCATTGGCATATTTACTAAAACATTATTGCGGCATTGAAGCTGACAAAACTTTTCAACTTGCCGATTGGCGGATACGGTAAACATTTAATTGGTTGCAATTTTGAATACAAATAAAAATCTCTTTCAGTCCTTTACCAGAAGAACTCATCTCATACGCTCGACAGGATACCCACTTTCTCATTTACATTTATGAATTACTTCGTAATGATCTTTTGAAAGAAGCAAATAATCAACCTAATCTCCTAAAAGTGGCTTACCAAAAGAGCATGGAATTGTGCAAGAAACGCTACATTAAACCAAAAATCAATGCTGATTCACATATGGATTTATATCGTAAATCAAAACGAATCTTTGACAATAGGCAACTTTTTGCTCTGAAGGAAATATTTTTATGGCGCGATAAGCTTTCTAGACAAGAAGATGAAAGTTATGGATATATTTTGCCGAATCATATGATGTTACAAATATCGGAAAGTTTACCCAGAGAAATGCAAGGAATTCTAGCATGCTGTAACCCTATTCCACCACTAGTAAGGCAAAACTTACATTTATTACATCAAATTATTTTAAAGGCCAGAGAGCAGCCATTAGTCAAGGTAAGTTATTTGAATCTCTTACAAAAAAACCCCCCCGTTGAACATAATTTCTTTAAATTTAATATTAAAATATGGGGTACTACTCATTTGGCCGAAGAACATATGAACCGGTGAGAATCATAGTAGCATAAGTCAATAATTTTCAAGAGAAACTCTTACTCCTTAACGATCACCCGCTAAGGACCATCATGAAGTCAAAATTTACAGTTACAGCTACTAATGTTAGTGTCTCATCGTCACTTTCAACAAAAGATGTCCATACTTTTTGTAGACTGAGGTGCGAATCATCAATTTACTCTAAACTATGCAAACTTGACTTACACCACTGATTCGAACCGGCTGATATGGCAAAATGAACTTTTTTCGAAGGTCATTTCGCAAAAAAGACGTTTCACAAAAAATCGTTTTGCAAAAAACTGCGATTCGTTCTTTAACAAAACCAGATGTTTCACATTTCGCAATGGAGCATTTAATGTTTTTGCGAGCATAGTTTCTTGGAGCGCCGTCAAGAAACTATATGCTCGCAAAAACATTAAATGCTGCAAAAATGTAAAAAAGAAACAAATTTCCATTTTTTCTATTTATTTCAAATACACGTTAGATGCTACAGCAAAATATAATAAATCAAGGGCTTCATACTAATTTTTATTTTTGATAATGCTTTTTATTCTAATGTATTTCTGCAAAAATGTCTTTCTTTTTACAGCTGGTGGTCGCCCATTCTGAAACTTTTCAATTTCAGTTCAAACAAACAAAACTTCTTTCCAAAGTTCTTCCAATAATCTATACAGGGTGTCTGTAAGTAGTGTAATGTTTTCATAAATCACCCTGTAACTTCTGAACGTTACACCCTGTGATGATGCTAGCAGACAATTGGCACAAATAATGCAAAAAGAGTTTCATTCCGGTACAGAATATACTAACTGAAGACTTTCGAGTTAGTCTAGTTTCCGTGAAAAGAAGAAAAAAAGCTAGAATTGGTCTGACCAGTTCTTAAGATACCCTAGATGAATGGTCGTATGTAATTTCGTGTAGGATCCCCTATTTGTAAGTTTGATTGTTGAAGTTTTCCGTCCTACTTTCAGAACGGTTCGTCGGACAGTAAAACTAATAAATCCAATTTCATAGGATTTTATATTCTGAAAAACTTTTTAGTACAATACTTTTTTTTAAAAGGTGTGCAAAATTTCAGCTCTAAGTAAACGCTTTCTCGAGTTATCAAGCGGACGGACATACGAACGTGCAAAAAACAAAATAAGTTTTAATATTATGCGTGGGTGTCCAATCCATTTTACTCTACCATCATCATTTCTCTGCGTTTCAAATGGAAGGACAAACTTATTATACCCTATGATTTCATAATCTAGGCCCTAGAGTATAAAAATAGTGTTTAAATAAAAAAAAGAGTTAAAATTCCGAAGTATTGAGCATGGAGGAGAACATTTTGTTCAGTTAAAAGGTACATAGCTCATAGAAAATGAAGAAATATTCTTTAACCCTTATAACTCCCAAACCGTAATTATTTCCCCATCTTCTACCATACAATTCAGCACTTATCACTGGCGTTGTCGCTTAAGTCGGGACACCCTGTATAATTCCCCTTTTTTTTAGTGAGGTCAGTATTTCACCAAAAAGAGTAGGTATGATTATTATTGCGATCTAAATGATTATAATACGCCGAGAGCGCGCGTATTAGAAAGGTGGCACAACGTTCTAAAAGGAATTTTGAAGAAACGCTTAAATATGACGGTTTGATCGATTACTTTTACGATTCAGATTGTGTCAAAGCCGACTGCGTCATGTGCCGGCGAAAAACAGATTATGGGTTTCGATATGCCTATGGAAAAAAAAAACTGAGCGACCGTTTCATTCAAGTCACCATCGACGTTTACGGACGGCTTCTATCGGGAATTTACGAAAGCTCCATTTGGTACACTAATAGCTGTCTGCAAAGCGAAGCGCCAGGCGGCATTAGTGGATTAAACAGAAAGAAATCAGTAACTTTTGGCTGTTTGGTGAATATACCGTTATCTTTCAGCTTCTTTATTTGCAGCTGTTCGAGAAGGGGATCGGGATTCCCGGGAGACAATAATTCGGGAAGGGCTAGGAGGGGTGGGTCCTGTATTTGTCTGTATTGTTTTTTAGGCCAGTTAATAGTGACATTTAAAATCCAAAATTTACATTAATTACAAAAGCTTTGAAATTTTGATGGAATGTTGGGTGAGGTGTAATAGCACGCGCAAAATTGTAGACAAACAAAAGTTCTTATAACTTGCATAAAAAAAATTCCAAAAATCCTGCAAACTTAGAGCAATGTTAACTCTAATATTTTACATAATGTGTTTAATTTGCAACTCATTTCCACCAACGCAATACAATTTTTTATTGCAAAGTAATACTTCTATTAGTAATGAATATCAAAAAAATTACAAAAGTACTGCAAAACGGTCGAATAGCTGCTGCAACTTACCGAAACACCTGTACCAATTTGCAATCTTTTATGTTGCCCGCAATATTGTTTTTTAAATCAATTGAGCAACATTTCCTTTTTTGGCTGCCATCTTTCCAAAAAAAAATAAAAAAGTTCTGAAAATGGGTTGCAAACTTTCAAATCGTTGTTGGTCATAACCTGCTAAGTTTGCAACCTTACACAAGGTCCGAAATCTAAAAAAAATTAGCAAAAACGATCAACAATTAGTATTTTGCACTTTCTGATGCCGTTCAAATATTGTAAAATCTTTGCAAATTTTACGTAGTCCTTCGTATGTCCTACCCCATCAGAATATAAATTTGCAAACTTCTACTAGTGCAGAAGTGTTGCAAATGCAGAGAAATAAACTGCAAACTTACGATCATATTAATTACAAAATGAGTCAAACGTTTTCATTTCAGAACATTTGTATTAAATATTTCACTTTACCTATTTTATTTTCAAAGCTATAAAAAAAAGGAATAGTTTTTATTAAAATATATAGAGGTTGTAAATTTGACATCACGCGTGAACGTTTAATATATTTCTCTGCATTTGCAACACTTACACTAGTAGAGGGTTGCAAATTTACATTCTGATCGGGTAGGACATACGAAGGACTATGTAAAATTTGCAAAGCTTTTGCAGTATTTGAACGACTGCAGAAAGTGCAAAATACTAATTGTTGATCATTTTTGCTAATTTTTAAGTTGCGGACTTTGTGTGAGGTTGCAAATTTAGCAGATTATGACCAACACCGATTTGAAAGTTTGCAACCATTTTTATGTCGTCGAAGCAGCATGCGACTCCACTTATATCTCGCAGTACCGAGTCCATAAATCGTTACCATCTTTTAGGTGCTGGCTTAACACCGAACATCAGTCGTTCTCCATTTTTCTTAATTACCGGTACTATCAGCGTATCCCACAATGCATATTGAATTGGGCGGGGTCGCATAAATGTGGGTTGACTTCTACCTCTTAGGAATTTTTCCAATTTCTTGAGTGAAAATGTCATCGAATTCAGTTAATACCTTCCGTAATTTTTGCATTCACTTTCGGCAATATCGCAATCTATAATTTGATGTAGTGAACTAATTTTTTTTTTAAACTTCTTATCCATTCTCTACCGAGGATTGAATCGACATTTTCTTGTGGAACATAGAGATTACCATATGTTTCATTATCTTCATAGGTAACTTTGACATTAGTCATGCCGACCGGTTGTACAATTTCACCTGTAATTAAATATGAGTTAGATGTAATTTATCATTGGACCAATTTATTTAAAAAGTTTGTATGGAAACGGTTGTAACGGCTGCACCTGGAGTACGATTGTGCATTTCACGCCATTGATTGAAATTTTTACGAAATATTTGTCACTATTCAATGAGTTACAGATGGCAACATTGTTAAGTTGTTATCAGAATCAGAGTCAGAGTTGTTATTCGTACCAGTGTTTAAATTATCAACTGCCCGATGGTCTACGGTATTCTTTTTGGCTAAACACACGCCTTGTACGTGACCCTTTTTATGGCATGTAGAACTTTTAGATGTTTCTGTTTACATTTTTTAGCCATGTGGTCCGTTTTCCCACATTTAAAGCATCGCCCTCGAATTTGTTGAAGTGTTTTGAATGGGCGCTTTGAACCTTGTTTAAACAACTTTTGCTGTATACCGACTCCTTTCTTTGTTGAATTATTTTTACCGATTTAGTGTCATGATTGGCTACACACTTCCCTTCTCTCCACTTTTGATGATTCTATGGAAAGAGCTACTTTTACTGCATCTTCAAATGTTTTGGATGCATCTTGTTCAAGAAGCCTAATATCGTTATCGCGGACTCCGCGTACGAATTGTGACCGCAGCTGTGTGCCATTTGTTGATTTTTTACAACTGACACAAACAAAATTACAATTAATTGAAAGTTTCTTCAATTCTGCTTGGTAATTTGAAATTGATTCACCTTCATGCTGTATGCGTAATGAGAACTTACGTTGTTCCGAGATTTCGCTTGGTGTTCGACATAGATGCGCACGTAGTAGTGATGTAAGTTCACTATACTTAAGTGACTTTGGCTGCTGAGGCGCGGTTAAACAGGTGAGCGTATGAAAAAGCTTTGGGCCAGGACAATTTATCAAAATTTGAACACATTTTCTATCACCTTCAGCTGTTTCATTAGATAAATTCAGCAATTCTAAATAATTCTGAAGTCTCTGGAAATACAAATCGAAATTCTCGTTTGATTCATCAAACGGTGCCAATTATAGGCCACGCACTTCACCTTTTTGACCTTGAGTCCCCGAATTTGCAGTTCCAGTTGACGAAATTGGTAAATTCTGGAGGATATTGGCAAGTTTTTGTAAAACTTGACTTAAATTTGTTTCCGTCATTGCAAACAAAACAAACTTCGCATCTCCGCAAATACGAAAAAAAAATTTTTCAATTAAACCGCTTATCCGTTATTGATAATCACCACTGAATTTTTTTACCGTTACCCTTTCTTAATAAATTCGATTGTATATAGAAGTTCACTTTGGATTTGTTGTATGTATTGTATTTTTTTTCCTTGTTTGATTGAAATGTATTATGCAACCCACAGCAAAAAAATATGCATTTAATATATGTATAAGAAAGCAATTAGATTGATTAAATTGAAAATGTCTTATATTATTTTAGATAATTACATCGATTAAATTGAAAATATTTTGTGCTAACACATCTCACGGTTTAGAAAAGAATTTTCGTATCGTTTTGTCTGGTACCGTAATTTAGTCTGTGTAAAGTGTTACCTCAAGCCCAGGATTGAAAAAAAACCCTTTACCATTTAAGAATTTTTTTCTTAGGTTATGAATTCCGCTGCAGTCCTCGGTTGAAAACGAGAAATTTTTACGATTTCTGCTGAAAATGCTGAAATCCGCCAAAAAATAAGTCAATCTTCGAAGTTGGCTATAAATGTTAAAATCCGCCAAAAAATAAGTCAATCTTAGAATTTTGGCTGTGAAGTTGAAATCCGCCAAAAAATAAGTCCTCGTCGCCAGTTGCGTGTTTGGTAGAGTTGGATAAATAAATTATTGACTCGGATGTTATAAGAACTTTTGTTTTTCTGCCGTCGGTGACGGCAAAATTAAATTTGTAGTTATTTTACCTCACCCAACATTCCATCAAAATTCCATAACTTTTGTAATTAATATAAATTGATTGTCTTTATTGACTGAAATATTTGTACATGTCGTCAGTATGTGCTCCATTGTCAGTTGTAACAGACACTCAAACTTAATTTAAGTGCTTGCTAAGCGGGCGTAAGTAACTTGAAAAAAAAGAAAGAACTTCGATTTTTTGATTCTAAACTTACACTGGATTTTATTGTGCTAATACAAGAACTTAAATACAATTTTTACGCTTACATGATAAATTTCGCTATTATCGTAAGTTCACTTCATCATGTTTACCTTGCAATCATTGACCCAGATTGGGGCAATGCATGCGGAAATATTTTCGTGAAATATTTTTATGAATGATGCAAGAACATGAGTGAGTGAACTTACGTTTGATTAAATTTTGACCTGATTGGAGGAAATGTACAAAATAAGCAAAGTGACAAATTCTTTTGCATTTGAGAAATCGGAAGGTAATTGTAGTGAACGTGAACATGAACGTGATTAAGAAATTATGTATGAACATGTTGAGAAATTATTTTTTTGTTCAGGTAGGAACATGCTGGGGGCCGCCAGATTCCAATACACGATTGAATCGCTGTTCTATTGAAATTTGTGGTGATGGTTGTCTTCCTTCCTTGGGTTTTGCTTGTCGCTTGGAACATCCAGTATAACAAAATTGAAAGGTCCTTTTGAGGGTGAACCAGTACTTCCAGATGAGGATGACCAGGAAAAGAATGAAGGCAGATGATATTGATGTGGTTGAGTAGAGTATCAGCGTGTTGTGTAGGATAGCTGGATCTATCTTGGGCTCCTCCATATATTGTAAGATTTGCTCGTCTGGTTGAATCAAAACTCCTGGTTGCAGCAGTGCTGCTGATTTATTAAAGTTGGAAATGTTTAATCGTGGGGGAACTTCCCTTATATGGCTGGAGATGACCTCTATTGTTTGATCCAATTTGGTTTTTAAGGTTATCTCTCTTGTTTTCAGATAACAGTAATCAGCAGTGTGTATAATTCCTGTGGTATTTAGAAGTAATTCCTTTCTAGCTCCCTTGCAGAATATGGAGGTGACCTTGGTTTCATTAGTCATGTATAACCAAGTGTTTCTCGTCACCAAGGCCTTCCAAACTGTACCAGTCAGCTTGAACTGACGCATCTCACATATGGTCTTTGGATAACGATCATAAATTTCATCAATTACACAAGATGGGCTGTTTTCGATGCTGTGCACTATGGTTGGGCTACACAGGAACACGTGATTGGCTATAGTAGTGCAACTCTTCAATTCCCTTTCGTCTAGATTGAAATATGTTTGATGGGTATAATCAACAGCCAAGGTGGAAGATTTTATGTCGGCCACTGCGAATTCGTTGCCTTTGATTAAGTGTGGAGTTGGTGTTATATGTATCAAATCGTACATGTTTGGTTCAACAATATTTAAGTATCCATACAATATTATTGTGCCATTCTGATTTACCACGTCTAGTCGTTCCTGTGGTGTTGGTAAGATAATGAAGTTGGAACCAATTTTCTGGGCTACGTTTTGAATAACAATTTGGATTTCGTGTAAAGAAATGAAATTCAAGAGATAACCGTGATTGTATATGGCATTTAACCAGTAAGCATACTTCTCCTGGAGCTCGTCGTAGTAATCTTCTGCACTTAGGTATGCGGCTATTACTTCAATGCTAAGCCTATTGTGAGCTGCTGCTGAGTACCATGTAGCCATTTCGTTAATTGAAGAAATGGCTTTAGCCAATCTGGCATCAAAATGCTTCAATTTATCTAGTATGTTAAAATTGGACTGATTAACCTTCGCGTTGAGGAGCAGCATTTGTTGATTTGTTGAAAGTAAGAGATTTTGTTGATTGTGTTCTAATGCGTCAATATTTGCATAAACCTCCTCATTGACGCCAAATATACTAGTGAGTATCCTACCAAGAAGACCTCTTCTACTTCTGCTTCTTGGTTCTGTAAATCGGATTTCATCTATTGATCTTAAAAGGTTCTTCCTCCTTGTGGATAAGTGCCTGAATAGTTGCGAGCAGCGCGTGATTTCAGTGAGCTTCTCAGTCTTGTCACACATTTGCTGTATTTGTTCCCAAGTGGAATTGATATTTTTTCGTCATCAAAAATGTCAACCATTGGAAGTGACACCTGCAATCGCAGATTTCCTCGTTTTATTTTGGCTCTGCCTAAATTCTCTATGTAGAGGCCGGATTTGGGCTGTATGATCTCATAGTCTTGTGCGAATGCTACAGTCAACCAATAAAGTATCAGCAAGGTGGAATGTAACAGTCTTGAGGCCCATGTACATGGTGCGATTTTCAATCTTTTGCTATGTCGAGCTGTAGTCGGTTCAGGCCCCTTCCCATCTTTACTGGTGGAAATTGTATCAAAGTACTCTGAATTCGACCATAGCTCAGGTTCGGCTGAAATGTCAGGTAACCCCCTTTTTGTGGATTTCTTGAGAGTGGTCAGTGCTGTAAAAGTCCTGAGGCCGGCATCTTCATGGTCAGATTTATGTATATTCATAGGCAACTGGCACAGTTTGATAAGTGGCCGTTTCTTGATAATGTTTCTATATTGCACAGAAACTACTCGCACTATTCCATCTTCGCCAGGATGAAGCTGTACGATTCGTCCTAACGGCCACTTTTGTGGGGGCAAGATGTCTTCCTTTACTAGAACTAACTCGCCGAGAACTGGGTTCTTTTTGTCTGTTCTCCATTTGCTTCTTTGTTGTAGTAGTGCCAGATATTCTTGTGACCATCTCTTCCAAATGTCCTGGTATAATTTTGTAACAAGCTTCCATCTTTGGTGGATTTCTTTACACTGAATATCTGGTTCAGGCGGTGCTAGCAGAGGCCTTCCGATCAAGAAATGACCTGGAGTTAATGGTTCTAGATCTGTGGGATCGCTTGAATTTTGTCCGATTGGCCTTGAATTCAAGCAAGCCTCCACTTGATGTAGCACGGTGGTAAATTCCTCATATGTTAGCAAGATGTCTCCCAGCACTCGTTTGAGGTGTGCCTTAACGGACTTAACGCCAGCCTCCCACAGACCTCCAAAATGTGGGCTGGCTGGGGGTATAAATTCCCACTCTGTCTTATCATTGGCTGTAATCTCTGCTGCTCGTTGGGAGGAGCTGGAAATTGCAAGTTGCAGGTCTTTATCTAGCCTGTTTTTAGCACCAACAAAATTCGTTCCATTGTCGCTAAATATTTGCTTGCAATTTCCCCGCCGCGCGACAAATCTTCTATAGGCAGCGACGAATGCGTCTGTGGTTGAATCGCTTACTAATTCCAAGTGAATGGCCTTTGTTACCATACAGACGAAAAGTGCTATGTATCCCTTGTTTGTTTTTGTGCCTCTTCCTTTGGACATCTTGGTTATGAATGGGCCGGCATAATCTATTCCGCAGTGAGAAAACGGTGGTGATGGGGTTATGCGAACAGCTGGTAGATTGCCCATTACTTGCTGTGTGCTTTCTTGGCGGTGTCTGACACACTTGATGTATTTGTGGATTCTTCCTTGTACTACTCTTTTGGCATCGATTATCCAGAATCGTGCCCTTAAGAAATTTAATGTGAGTTGCGTTCCTCCGTGAGCGTTTGATGGTGAGAATGATCAACAATGAGACTGGTGATATGATGTTTTGGTGGTAGTAGCATCTGATGTTTTGCATTCATAGAGAGTTCAGAGTTTTCCAATCTTCCTCCGACTCGTAGAAAGTAATCTACTGGTTTTCTTCAACGGAATTTTCTTTCCGATATATTGGACTTCCTCAAAGAATGCTTCCAACTGTGTCATCCTTACTGTACACTTCTCTGATTCCTTCAGCTCGTTATGTGACAGATGGTGCAACATTCTCTGTGAGCGTGGAACTCTACAGTTCATGATGGATCGTCGGCAATAAGCAGTAATTCTTAACTGTTTGGTATAAGATGAGCATAAAAAAATATTCTCTGTTGAGAAAACTGTATTGAAGACCTTGATCTGTTTTTTTTCTTCTTCACTTGTCTCCATATTTAGTTTGTTTGATGGCCAAGCTTCAGGAGGTTGGCCTAGCCAAAGTGGACCTCTCCATCAGATCGTGTGCGAAGCGATTTTCTTCGGACTTATTCCTCTGGAAGCTATATCGGCGGGATTTTCTGGAGAGGTTATGTGTCTCCATATTTTTTTGTCAGCTAGGCTCTGAATTTCGCTCACTCGGTTCGCGACAAATGAATGCCAGTTGTTTGGGTTTTTAGCGATCCAAGCTAGTGCTATCTCAGAATCGCACCAAGCAAAAATCTGAGGTGACTTTATCGCTAGAATCTCAATGGTTGATTTGAGCAGCCGGGCAAGGAGTAATGCACTACAGAGCTCTAAACGTGGTAAAGTGATCTTCTGTTTTAATGGTGCTACTTTGGTTTTTGCAGTTAGCAATGTAGTATGTATTTTACCAAAAGCATCAACCGTGCGTGTATACACTACTGCGGCATATGCTTTCTCAGAGGCGTCGCAGAATCCGTGAAGTTGAATTTGTTGGTTCTTGCGATGTCCAACCCATCGTGGGATTCTAATTGCTTTTAAGCCCAGCAGATCTCTCTCGAAGCTTGTCCAGAGTTTGGTTATATCTTCAGGTGGAGGCTGGTCCCAATCTGTTCCTGCCTTCCACAGTGACTGCATGATGAGCTTGGCTGTAACGGTTTCTGGTGCTAACCAGCCTAGCGGATCAAAGATGGTAGCAGCCCTTGACAGTATTTTTCGTTTCGTCAACTTTGCCTCATTTGTTATGGAAGCGTATTCTAAACTGAAACTCGTCTTGTTTGGGATTCCAATGCTTTGATTATTTCATCTTCTCCAATTTCTAATATTCCCTTCTCTATCATGTTCTCGGGAAGGTCGTCTAATAGTGCTTCATTATTTGAAGTCCATTTACGCAGATTAAATCCCCCCATATTTAATAAAGAGGTTATTTGTTTTTGTAGTACCCGAGCTTCAGCTTTTGTATCAGCTCCTGACAGCATGTCGTCTACGTAAAAGTCCTCATTGAGCACCTTTTTTGCCAAAGGTAGCTGGTCACCTTCGTCTTTGGCTAATTGTTTTAGTGTTTGGACTGCAAGAAATGTGGCTGGGGCTGTGCCATAAGTGACCGTGTTTAGGATGAATTCTTGAATGGGTTCTGTTGGTTGCTTCCTCCATAGTATTCGTTGATAGTTTCTGTCGTCTTCTACGATCTTGATCTGTCGAAACATTTTCTCTATATCCGCAGTGAAAACGTAACGATGTTTTCTCCATCTTAGGAGAATTTGATTTAGATCTTGTTGAACTTTTTGTCCTTTATAGAGCAAGTGATTAAGGCTCAACCCAGAATCCGTGTTGGATGAAGCATCGAATACTACTCGCAATTTTGTTGTGGTGCTGTCTCTTTTAAATACCGCATGATGAGGTAGATAGTATATTTTGGGGCTCATGTGATTTAAGGCGAGATACTCCTTCAGGAAGGCATTCTAAGCCGCCATGTCCTCCGGGGCTTTCTGAAGCTTCTTTTCTATTTGCAAGAGACGGGCAACGGCCTTGTGTCTTGACTCTCCTAAGTTTCCCACATTTTCTCTAAATGGCAGGCGGACAATATACCTGCCTTCTTCATCTCTTTGGTGTGTCGTCTTAAAATGCTCTGTGCAATAATCAGTTGCTTCATTGGATATGACGCTGTTTTCTATCTACAAAAACTGTTCGATTTTTTCGTCCATTTCTGCTAGAGAGAGAAAGCTTGAAACTTTGTATTCTGAGCTGCCGGATGCTCTTGTTTGAGCCCCTTTAACAATATACTGGCATAAACATCTGCACCTAGTAGTAGGTCTATTTTCCCTGGTCTGTTGAATGTGGGATCTGCCAAAGTTATATTTCCATATTTTCCTATATCAACTGATAATACAGGTGAGTTTGTAAGAAATGAATTAAAGTTTAGGCAAGACAAGTGCTTCTACACAAAGATATGTGTGTAATTTGTCCTGAAGCAGGATGCGTATCTTCACTTTACTGCATGCCTTTCCAGATTTAGTCTCGCCAACCCCTAATATGGTGGCTGATATGCGCTCCTTTTGCAATCTTAAATTCTGGACTGCTTCTTCGGTAATAAGCGATACCTGTGAGCCTGGGTCAATTAATGCTCTAAAAAGCTCTGGTTGATTGAATATGTTTGTAACTCTTACCATGGCAGTTGGTAATAGCACATTTGGCATTTTGAGCTTGTTGTGGAGAGCAATAACCCCTTTATTTACCGTGGCCTCTGGAATGCTTTCTACAATTGTATTAGTAGTCATATAAGAACTGGATTGATTTCTTGAGTTCTCATCGTATTGATGAAGTAGCGTATGGTGTCTTTTTTTGCAATAAAAGCACGATTTGCTTGTTTTGCATTTCTCAGATTTGTTGTGAGCCATGCAGTTGATACAAAGATTCTTTTTTGTGATGTATGATTGACGATCATGCACGCTCATCTTTTTAAATTCTATACATTGGTAAATGCTATGCTCTTTGTTGCAGAAGATGCATGATTGTTGTAGCATGGTATTGAAAGATTTTTTCTTGTTGGAGGTAAATGCTTCTGGTTTTGTTTGTTTGCTACTCTTGATGCAGTCTAGGATTTCATAGCGCTTATCTAAAAAATTTAACAATTCAGGCGTAGATGGCATCTCCCTTGGTTTCGCAAGGCTCTCCTCAAACAGTCTTATACTTTCTGCATCAAGTTTTCTGAGTGCAATGCAGACAATCATAGGACCCCATTCATCCGTTTGACAGTTTAGATTTTTTAATGCTTCTAGGCATTCTCTTATTATGTCATAGAGGGCTATAATATCTTCTTGAGATCTGTATTCAACCTTCTTTGCATCCATGATGTTGTTGATATATTCTGTTATGATCTTCCTGTTATTATTAAACCTTGATTGGATTAACTTGATGGCAGTTTTATAGTTGCTACTATTCAATTGTAGATGACTTATTACTTTTCTTGCGTCGCCTTCTAGATGGTATAGAAGGTATTGCATCTTTTCAACTTCGCTTAGATAGGGGTTGTGGTCTATAACCTGCATGAATATATCGCTGAAGGATTTCCATTCCTTGTAGTTTCCACTGAATCTTGGAATTTTAATTGGTGGCAGTTTTGGAAAGTTATTCTGCCTGTTGTCTGACAAATATGGATTGGTATTTATCTGGTGTCGTGTGGGATCCCACAAGTCGCTCTGAGGAAATGTATTAGAGCCAGTGCTTTCCTGAGTATCAGTACTAAGAGGTGTGGAAGATGCTGCAGAAGATGTAGGTTGTCTGGTATCCTGCCCTAGCGCAGAATGTGTTAAGGTTGCTGTGTCTGCTGGTTTAGTAGATGTAGTGGTTACTGGAGTTGGATTTATTCCATAGCTTTCTAACAAGTTAAGAATTTCATCGGCTATCGTTTTCGTTGTTCCATATAGATCTTCAGCGAAGTAAAGATGCTCTTTAGGAATTAACTCTTTTAATTGCTCATGCCGTGAGGTAAAGCTGTCCCAAAGTGTGTTCAGCTCTGCTCTCTTTTTAACTATGTATTCCCTAGTTTTTCTAGAAGATCCATCTTTTCCGATATTCCTTAACAAATCATCAATCAATTTAGCCAATTGCTTTTGCTCTTTCAAAAGCTCTTGAGACATCTTTGAGCTTGTGGCTTCAAATAGTGTTTTGAGTTGGCGATGGTTTGAACTTGTTTTTAACCGGCTGATGTGGTAATGACAACTACTCAAATCATGTAACAAATACTCAAACTTAATTTGAGAACTTGTTAAGCTGACCTGGTGATTGGTGAAATTGTTTTATGGCGACTGTGATGACTGTACAACAATACTCAAACTCAATTTGAGAACTGCTGCTTTTCCTGGGGATTGCGGATGATGATTTGTATAACAACACTCAAACTTAATTTGAGAAGAATTTGAAGAATATTTCTGACGATGATTGTACAGCAATACTCAAACTTAATTTGAGAACTGCTGTTTGTAGGTAGTGGATGTATGTTTGATTGTGAACTTGCGCTTACCACTGGTGGGGGCACAGATATTCACTTTGTACAGGCGTTAGTTCCACTTCTTGAGGCTCGAAGGACCATGTAACAGACACTCAAACTTAATTTAAGTGCTTGCTAAGCGGGCGTAAGTAACTTGAAAAAAAAGAAAAAACTTCGATTTTTTGATTCTAAACTTACACTGGATTTTATTGTGCTAATACAAGAACTTAAATACAATTTTTACGCTTACATGATAAATTTCGCTATTATCGTAAGTTCACTTCATCATGTTTACCTTGCAATCATTGACCCAGATTGGGGCAATGCATGCGGAAATATTTTCGTGAAATATTTTTATGAATGATGCAAGAACATGAGTAAGTGAACTTACGTTCGATTAAATTTTGACCTGATTGGAGGAAATGTACAAAATAAGCAAAGTGACAAATTCTTTTGCATTTGAGAAATCGGAAGGTAATTGTAGTGAACGTGAACATGAACGTGATTAAGAAATTATGTATGAACATGTTGAGAAATTATTTTTTTGTTCAGGTAGGAACATGCTGGGGGCCGCCAGATTCCAATACACGATTGAATCGCTGTTCTATTGAAATTTGTGGTGATGGTTGTCTTCCTTCCTTGGGTTTTGCTTGTCGCTTGGAACATCCAGTATAACAAAATTGAAAGGTCCTTTTGAGGGTGAACCAGTACTTCCAGATGAGGATGACCAGGAAAAGAATGAAGGCAGATGATATTGATGTGGTTGAGTAGAGTATCAGCGTGTTGTGTAGGATAGCTGGATCTATCTTGGGCTCCTCCATATATTGTAAGATTTGCTCGTCTGGTTGAATCAAAACTCCTGGTTGCAGCAGTGCTGCTGATTTATTAAAGTTGGAAATGTTTAATCGTGGGGGAACTTCCCTTATATGGCTGGAGATGACCTCTATTGTTTGATCCAATTTGGTTTTTAAGGTTATCTCTCTTGTTTTCAGATTGATTGGAGGAAATGTACAAAATAAGCAAAGTGACAAATTCTTTTGCATTTGAGAAATCGGAAGGTAATTGTAGTGAACGTGAACATGAACGTGATTAAGAAATTATGTATGAACATGTTGAGAAATTATTTTTTTTGTTCAGGTAGGAACATCAGTGGTACTTGACATTCTTCACAGCCAGGTTGTTGGCTCCTAGTTATACAGTAAGAATGAGTGACTCGGGTATGACCTGTTCGCACTCTTATTATTTTGACACCTTGCCATCTGGGTTGATCGGGCTTGTGTTTTGGTGGGACAGTATGCGTCCAGCGTTTTTCCAGAAATATTGTTTGTCCTTCTCATTTTTCTATTTTTTCTTTTGTTATCTCCGTCCTAGCACACCTTCGAATAGAGGATTCCATGGTGATATTATTAGCTCGTATTGTTGTTATAGGTCTTTCAGTTCTTTTAATATTTCGTCGCATTGTCTGTCCCGGTATCCAAGATATCTTGGTTTGAGCCTTTGCTACTTTAAGCAACCATTTTGTGATTTTATTAAGGGGCTCATGAGGTGAAGGGTTGGTGATTGCCTTCATAGCTGCCATTGTATCTGTGAAAATTACTGCGGATTCTTTCTTTTTCCTTAGCTAGATTTACTACCATGTGAATCGCATATATCTTTGACTCATATGCTGATGCGTTTGAATGGAGATTACGTACGTTTGTGGCTCTCTAGAGTGGATTTCCCCGGTCTGTAGATAACGCTGCGATATCTTCTCTATGCATGGACCTAATAAAATAAAAGTAATAGGAACAGTATTTACAGGATACTAATAACAAACGAACAAAAAATATCCGACCTGAACAGATATCCTAGACTTCTACTAATGAAACTAGAATAATACAGATATTCAAAAAACTAATTCATCTTTAATTACCGTCCCCTCTGTGAGATTAACCTCATGTAACGTCTTCATTATTTCACTTTTGTGAAAAATGAAAAAATAAACTTGTTTACCTGCATAATTTCATTCTACATACTTATATCTCGGTGTCCTACCAACTGCGCCATTAGTGCCTTGTTCAATTCTCCACTGTGGGTTACTTTTTTATTGCGAAGTCGTCCTGAAAAGACGTTTGCCCTCAGATGTTCGTCTTTTATTGTCTTACGTTTGTACCATCTTTTACGTTTTCTATTATCTTCTCGATCTCGACCGAGCCATGACATTGTAGGAATAAGAAAAAATAAACTGATTCGGTGAGATTCTACTTATATTTTTAATAATATTACGATTATTAGCTATTTATAAATACATTTTTACAATCTGCAACTTTAAAATTAATGCTTTGATGAGAAATGTGCTAACCACATTTACAAACCACTACATTCTTATTGCCTGAGAATTCCATTTTTAAATCTTATTAAATTCATATATATTTTTTTAATTGTAAAATATGTCTGTGTATATAATATTTCTTCTTTATCAAGAAAACACAATATAAGAATAAATACCAATCTAGGTAGCCTCTGTTACACAGATAACCATTTCAGTCTCTAAGGTAAATGTATTAATGGTGTGAAGCATCCACACTTTAAAACCATCAGCAATGCGGATTTTATTTTGAAACTTTCAAAAGCTATCACTTATAGATTGAGTAGTAATAAATATTGATTAACAGTAACAGTTGTATAACATAATTATATTTATAAACGTCACTTTGTTTCATAGTCCTTTAAAACCCACATTTTTTCAAAGCAACTTTCGAGTAAATAATATTCACCCATTCATCAAAGGTACTCCCAAATTCACACTGATACTATTTCCTTTCCATGTCAGCCATACAAGCAGAACTTTCTCAATAATATTTTCCGGTCTAGTGTTTCAAATGCGCTTTTATAATCTAGGAAAACTACTAATATTTTTTCACCACAATCTAAAATTTTATTCCTCATGAAGTAGACATACATGACTTTCTTTTTCTAAAGTCGGAGTGGATTTTTCCACATGTGATTTTCTTTTATGTAGTATTCCAACTGGTTTGCCAGCACCTTTTCGTACATAACTAGGAAGCATAATTCATAAGTCTTAAAGTCTGCAAATTTTATGTTCTTATTCGTGTTTAATTCTTAGTTTATATTTCAATATATGTTATGGTAGTAAATTGAGAGTGAATGGTTAGGACGTGAAGTCCAAACTGTCAGCATGAGCTGACAGATCACTCGATGACAGCGATAGCACAGGGCGGCACGCTAGCACCTCGGCTAAGGGTGGCGGAGAGTGTGGGGGGAGTTCCCGAAATAACCTGCCGCTTGTCATCACCCATAATCAAAAAAATTTCGTGCCTACTTCCAACAAGCCTAGCACACACTCGGTCCTGAAGGGACCCTTACGTCACTTACCTGCCTTCCATGGAAGGCGCAGATGGCATGCCTTCCTTGCCAAGCCCCATCCTCCCATTGATTTTGGGTGGCACTATCGTCCAAAGTCCCTTTGTTGACCTATAGAAAGAGAGAGAGACTAGGCAAGCCTAGACGACCTTGTTCTCACGCGATAGAGGGCTCCGGGATGAGAAGGAAAGGTAAAAACTTAACTCATCATTACGTTATAAAAGAATTTCTTATTATTGAAAAATAAAAAGTTATGAAAAAATGCATAAGTACATTGTCAGTCCTGCCCTACATTAAATTTATGCTATCCGCTAAGTTGACACAATATTTCAGGTAATTCCGAAAGCTACCAGTATTTGACCAGGCTGGACCTTCAGTTCTTTATTGTATTATACTATTCAAACTATGTACGCTTCTTTAAAATTGTAAGTAAACCTGCCTTAAAGTTTTAGGTAAATATTTTAACTCATTAGTATGGAATTGAATTGCATAAGTAATTTTGTACCCTGCATAAAACTATACAACTTTGGACATACGTATTTGAATTAACTGATAATTTCCTAGCCAGTAAGCAACTATTTGACTTCCTATGTCATTCTCTGACTCTATATATATTTATGGTAATGGCTGATAGGTTACTAAATAGTATCTAATTATTAAATTATAGGTACTTATTCGAAGTTGTAAGTAAGAATTAAATTTTGCTTAGTGGTAAATCCTTAAAATAATCGAAAATACAAAAAAAACCTAATAGAGATACAATAATCCATTTACAAAAAATTCCAAGCGACACTCCTTCAAGACACTTAAATCTTAGTTCAAGAAGCCGGAAGAAAACGAGAAGGTGTCTTGGGCAATTCAAAATGAAAAGATCTTGTTGAGTGATTAATATCAATGTCAAAGTACCATAAATGGGGATAAAAAAATATTTCACGGAATTTCCGTGTACACCCGTATGTAATCGTAACCTTCAGTCTAGTTCAATTAATATAGGAAGGTGTAATCAAAGGTAAAAATTAAAATTTAGTGTGAAAGGTAAAAATTAAAATTTAGTGTGAAAAGCAGGTGGGTGCTAAGGAATATATCTACCTTATATAATTATATATGAATATAAACAAGTTTATCAATTGAGTATAATAATGCAATCAGCAACTTACATAATCATCCATTGAAGAGGCCTCCTAAATGGTTCGTATGGTATCGGCTTCCATCCTGTAATTAGATTGCCACTCAAAAAATTCGTAAAATATAAATTATGTTAGGCATTCCTCAATCATACAATACAATAGTGTATAATTATCAAAGAAAAGATTTGACAACGCTGTCTCATTTTGTTCCGGTTCTTTAGGTTTCTTCCTAAATACTACCATGTCCCCACAACGTGTGATCATAGGATTCACTTCACGAAAACGTAGATATAAAGTAATACCTAGCATTAATGTTTTTCATTTTTAGAGATAAGAATTCAATGAAACTTAGTTAACTATATTTGCTAAAAATTGAAATGAGAAAATTGACTCTGGACTCAACAAAATTATTGACAACTATCTGTAACTTGTCAGTCACGTAACAAAAATATAGATATCTCAATACCTAATATGAAAATTCTTCATTTATAAATAGAGGAATTGAATAAGACTTATTGATACTACGTAAAAAAAAATGCGATTAGTAAATTAACACTTAGCTCAAAAATGTAGAACAATGTCTGTAACTTATCAGACATGTGAAGAAAACGGCAATATGTTTTTGCGATGGGTTGATTTTTGAAGCCCTTATATCCAATATTTAATACATCCAAGAGTGTAGCGACGCCCCTCGTACCTCGAATCAGAAATTTTCAGCTTCATGTAGCTTCTCTGAAGCTCTTATATACTTCACGGGGAATTTGCTGAATTTTGTCGCAGACTCGACTTCTCCTTCCTTCCAAAGCAAAGAAGTTCCAAGTGGGCAGAACTTATCGCGGGCACGCCGCCTCATGAAATTAACTCCTTTTCAGCAGGAAAATGTATATTTTCCAGCACACGATAAATATCCGCTTGTTAGTTGAGTTTTCAGTCACCGCATGTGCTTGTGTGTCAAATTACTTTTTTTGGTATTTATTCACCAACCGCAGCAGCTCCTCCGATGAACATTCAAAATTTTCCGTACGTCGGATTTATACAAAATTTCTTGATTTTGCACGATTTAATTATTAGAAGAAAACGAACTGATTCAGCGGTTTTGCCACAATCTCTCTTCAAAGTTAAAAAAACAATCCGCCCGGAAAAAGCTTCTTCTTCCTTTTTTCCACTGTCACGTCGACATGGCGCCTGAGCGTGAGGAAATGCAATTCTCTCGGTCGGGTGTGTTCGCTTTCCGCTGTGGACAGCAGCCGATATACACGCTACAGTACGTCTAGCATATTGCTATATACAATACGCTACGACCATAACATATATAGGTATATAATTACGTGAACTCACAGAAACAGTTCCAATAAACAACGACGAACATATGATCTTAATAAGCAATATTACTATGGATAAACTTTATACTTGTTCAAGAAGGCTATTTTTGGATTCTCCGATTTAACAGCAAAAGCGAAAATCAAAAATTATTTGTTGTTTTTGGGTGGCAAGTTTCAAGCCTTGGTTTTGACTCATCAACAGGTTCCAAATAGCGAAATTGAGTGACTTGAAAAAACAAATGAAAATAGAAAAAGGGAAAGAAATGAAAAATTGGAAAAATTAAGAAAAATAGAGAGAAAAAAAGTTATTGATAGTCAAAACCAAGTTTTTGCCACCCAAAATCAATAAGTTGTGTGACAACAAATAAAATTTCTTTCCGTTTTTGCCGTTGTTGCAGAGAATCCAAAAATAGCCTTCTTGAACAATTATAAAGTTTACCCGGTAATAAATCATAGTAATCTAGTTCCTTCCTCCTTTGGTATAATTGGGAGAGTTTGTCTCATATAACTTACACTCAAAATTTATTCTCAGTTTATATGGGATGAGATCAATTTGATCTTTTTCTAGGGTCCAGGTAGAAACCAAGCTGTCCTGAAGAGTATAAAGTTTCTGCCATACGAAACTGCTCAAAAACTGCGCTCCTCATGTCCAGTGACGAGTCTTTTAAAGAAAGGCTCAGTTGTTTCAACCCTCTCATTGGTCACTTGAATTGACCTATAGGAATCTTCATGTGACCCATTCCCCAAAATCAGCATGTCAGACCGGAGAAAGAATCAGCCAATCAGAATTGTTCAATTCCTTCCCACCGTCCAACATTGCTGAATTGTGAAAACGAGCCACTTGTTAAATTTTCCTGGACGGCGGATTGCAACATGATCAGTATACTTGAGTGAGATAAGCAAGCGCATTTTTCTCACAGTCAATTATGCTGACCCATCGAAAAATGTTTAGCGCTTGAATATTTCACTCGACACTTGATCTGTTTACTTGAATGAAATAAGCATGCGAGTCTTTCTCACGGTCAATAATGTTGACCCATCGAAAAGTGTTTAGCACGTGCATATTTCATCCGAAATATTATACGTGTTTGTCACATAATTTCTTGTCGTGCAGACAGAATTATTTCGGGCATGTGCCCTTGAGTATGACTACGTCCTCTTGGACATGAGAAGATGATATGTATATGTGCTGCTTAGATAGCCTGGCACATGTATACTTGAATCTGAGCCCTGGAATTTGTGGATGCATTTCAAACATAAATTGGCTCATGTTTATTTATGAATGCATTTCTGGACCCAGTTTTAGAATTAAAGAAATTTATGGATGCATTTTGTTATGCATGCATAAATTTCTTTATCTTTGGTTGTTGGTATACAACAAAGATCTTAATAAGAATGGGAACAATTTCTCAGCTCTTACAACTTTATCGCTTATTATTTCATTGCAAAAGTTGATTTCATATATTTCACAATCATTGCTTTTCGATATTACTAGCTTCTTGATAGTTTTCGATAATAGTTTTGAATCTCCTTCTTTCAATGCGATCTGCTCTTAAATAGGTTTTTTAAATTAACAATGCCGTTTTTATAACGATTTCTACTAAGTTTATCGAATAACTAATTATTATTATTATTCTAGATCGGCGAACAATATAATTCAGTTCTTATGGGTTGAGACTGATACAGTAACTGATAAGTGTATTTTATGCGCAGTCTATGCACTAACATAATAGCGGAACCTGGACACTGACATCTTTTTATCATCCGACATGCTTGCCTCTCATTTAACTGTTGTTAAATAATTACCCTACATATCATAATTGCTCGAACTCTTCCACATTATATTTATTTTTCGTTTCAGACACTTATCTATTGCTTTTTTTCAATCAATCGACTTAGCGTACTGGATCATGACATTATTTTCTTCACCTGCGACATAAGAATTAGTTGCGGTCCAAGTCCGTCCGCTTTTCAGTTCAGGGACTTACCTTCGCTGGGGTCACATTTATAATATTGTTGACATAGACAAGCAGGTATCGTTCATCAATAATTCTATTGAATATATTTATAACAAGCATGTTCCTCTTCGAACGAAGTTATCTAAACCAAATTGCTTTCCCTCGTTTAGTACTGAAATTGAATCTATGAATATCTGTATTTCAGGCATCGAAAACTTAGGACTGCTACAAGTCGCAAGAAATTCACCTTACTAAGGAATAAGGTGAATTTTAAGATTCGCGACGCCAAGCGAGCGTATTTCAAACATAAATTCGATCTAAAGGCTTCTCCGAAAGTGCTCTGACGTAATCTGCGAAATGCCTCCGTATACGGAAAAAAGACACTTAACTGCTACCTAAGTCCGAGTGAGCTTAATAAATATTTCGCAGTAAATCGTAATTTGCAAGCTTGTAATCAGTCCACCTTAGAAAGTTTAAATTTCTAGCCTAGGCCAGATGGCTTTAATTTTCGCGGCGTGAATCGTAGGAAAGTATTAAAGGCCATATTCTCTATTAAATTGCATGCCATAGGCCCTGACGACATGAAGTTAATTTCCTCGTGTATTGTCGACCATCTTTTGCATATTTTTAGTTCCTGCATCACTAAGTCTGTATTTCCCAAGATCTGGAAAATTGCGCATGTGATCCCTCTATCCCAAAGAAAGCGACAGTAGATACTCTCGCCGACTTCAGACCTATTAGTTTACTTTGTTTCCTCTCTAAAGTGCTCGAGAAGCTGTTGTATTGGCAGGTTCGACAGGGCATGCTCTAAAATGATCTTCTTAGTTGATGGCAGTCTGGATTTCGACCTAAACGTAGTTGCGAAGGTGCTCTCGTGAAAGTGGCTATTATGACCCTTCTGGACTTCTGACCTGTTGCGAAAAATGACCTGCAATTTCGATTCTTCGAACCGAGCCACCCTCTTAATAAAGGAATTTCTTCACGCTCGTTCGCAGAGGGTTACCTTGGGGCAAAATAATTCCTCCACCTTGCTTCCCCTATCTTGTGGGGTAACACAGGGTTCCATTCGGGGCCCTTTACTGTTCAGCATTTACCTCAATGATTTGACCGAATAAATTCGCAACGTCAACATTCACATATACGGATGACGTGCGAGTTTATTTAAGTCGTCCTATGGGTTTGATCGAGGATTGTGCTGCTCGCCTGAACAGTGACTTGCAAAATATTTTCATCTGATCTTTGGAAAATAAGCTCAAGTTGAATCCGAGTAAGTCGCAGTACATTGCTTTTCATTGTGGGTCTATTGAACCTACAACACATCCTACCATTTCATTGGGCGGTTGTCCCTTGCCTTATGAGGATCGAATTCGAAATCTTGGCGGGATTTTGCATTCTAACATGAGATGTTGCGACCTCCTCAACTCTAACATAACAAAAATATATGGCACTCTCCGCCGTCTTTCGCTGTTTGCTAGTTTATTATCGCCTAAGCTCCGTTGTCACTTTGTTAGGTCTCTCATTCTGCAACATTTCACTCATGCTTCTCTTGTCTTTCCCAAGCTCAACTCGCACTGTTCAAATTTAATGTATCTTTCGACGACTGTACTAGATTTATCTTTGGATTGAGGATCATGTATTTCACCTTAATTTCACCCTGATGGGCTGCTCGCTTGATATATTTTTGAAGCAGAGAGCCTTAGTGTTCCTGTTTAACTTGCTTCGTTCTTCCCAACCGGTCTATTTGAGTGCCTTTTTTCAACTCAAACTGCTGTTTTCACGACTCCAAACTTCCATTTTCGACGGATCTTGTATTGTTCAACTGACTAAAATCTGGAACTCGCTGCCTTATCATTTCCAGACAGCAAACTCACTCGCCAACTTTAAACTACTCGTAAAGTTCTATCTTGGCATAGTTGACAGTTGCTTGCGATGACCTGTACGCTCAACTGTTTCCTTTTGTTTAATCTATCATTTTATTATTTTTCAAAATTTTTTTTTTATCTTTAATTATTATTTCTTATTTTATATTATTATATTATGTTTAATAAATATGCATCTTCGATATTTTAATAACTATATTAACTTCATTTAAGGGACCATCTCAGTGTAACCGACCAAAAAATTGTCAATTTTTGGGATTTTTTTTCGGATGGATATGAGGGGGGATCCGGATGATTTTTTTTTACGAATAAGACCACTCTTTAGCAATACAAACATATTTTTTTCATTAGTTTTTATTTATTTTTACTTGTCGTTAATAATTATTTTAGAAAGGGAGTTAAAAAAAATCGGGACAATCGGTGTCCATGGTTGTAGCCGCAGCTTACATCTGAAAGAAAAAAATCAAATTGATTATTAATCTGTAGGGAAGCCGCTATGTCCCTATGGAGTTTTTTTTTTTTTTAATTTGACGGCGGCTTGAGAAGAAGTACAAAATTTAGCCGTTTTTCAACAGTTTTTCGTGTGAAAAAATAGAAGATTTAAAACAAAAAAAACTTCCATAGGGACATAAAGAATGAAGTAAAGGAAATTCCGTAAAAATTTCAAGTCGATAGCTTGAAAACTTTCCCTCTGAGAGTTGACACCGTTTGTAAAAGGGCATTTCGAGAAAAACGAGTTTGAAGGATGGTTTTTTTTACATAAATTGTCTACTTACAAACTTTGCTGCGGATGTGCTTGCGAATATAGTATCGGTCTCGATGAAATGCCGATTTGTGCCTTTAAACCCTGCAGGCCTCTTACTGCCTTGTCGAGAATGCGTACTCTCGAGCCTTTTCGGTCTTGCCTCACATATTCTTCAGACGTACGTCTATCCATTCTGAATAACAACACGAAATTGACGAATTTGTTGTAGCGACCGTAATAATGCTAGTTTTAATTTGAAAATTTGACAGAACACGCACAACTATATGTACTTCAAGATGAGAAAAAAATCGTTTTTCAAAAAGATTAAGAAATGAATGCTTTTTCAGCCTATAATAAATGATGCAATTGAGAATAGAGCTGTGGTGACAACAAGCAGGGACTTCAACAGCAAATTATATTGCCCACATGACATGTCTCACTATCCAGAATTTAGAGATGACCTCCCAACACTACTTGGGCCAATAAAGTCCATTGAGGATTTAAATGATCAACTCATAGAAATAGCTGCACCTACTCTCAGCCTGTTTGAACGAGCAAAAAAAACAAATGTATGTATCTAGACCCATAATTATCAATAGGAATTGGCTAAATTCGATCTCCATTATTTCCTGATCGTAGACAAAAAAAAACAAATAATAAAAATAAGAACTAAAACATATTTCATTTCAGGCAGAGCATACAGAGCAAAAATTGCAAAAGCTCACGGAGGTAACGTTCGTTACGCCTTATGAAAGATACAAAGCAGTTATTCCTTATGCAGAAAAACAAAGACTAGAAGAGTTGACTAAAGAAAACGACTTAAATAGAAGTAAAATATTGTGTCCTGTAAAAGATGAACCGGTAAATCAATTATTAATGTTAAATAATAATTTGTTATTTTATTTTATAAAAAATTCAGGTGCATATTGAAATCACTGAAAAGAAAGACAATGACCATCAGGACATATATTCACTGCCATTAAAGGAATCTTTTAAACGTAAACGCAAGGAGAATGGCAAAAATCAACTAGAAATTGCAACAGAATCGAAGAAACCAAGAAAAAATGATGCATTTGAAGGTGGAGATAAATTAGAATTCATTGAAAAAGCAAAGCAAGATAAAGATAGTAATAAAAAGGGGGATAAAAGTACAGTTTTTAACATAAACGTCAAAGATGATGTGTCTGATGCGGGAAAAACTAGTATTGCCAATTCCCAGGATGAGCAGAGTACAAGCAGAAACGATTGTTCTGGAAATATAGGGGGAAAGAAGAAAAATAAGAAGAAGAAATTTCAAAACAAATCTGGCCAAAATTCCAGTCAACCTGTACAATTCGATTATTCAAAGGTCAGTTTCAACAAATTTAAGGGAGGTTCAAAAAGAGCTAAAGCGACTGAGATTAAACCTAAATTTCATGGGAAGGTACATATACAATTTCGTTTATTCTGAAGAGTATAAATTCAATAGTGGTATTTTTCAGGGTCCGGGCAATAAAGCGAATGATAAGAAATTTAATAAGCTTTTTACGTTTGGTAACAAAACTAATAAAAAGAAATAATTTGTATTATGTAATTACTTGCTTGTATATATTTTAAGGATTTTATTATTGAAAATAATTGAATTATTAATAACTAAACTTTTCCTTTGGATCGAGACTTGAATATAATTTGTAGATTTTACGGCTCAGTTCGGGTCCAATTCGACGGATTGATGATAAAGGTCCTCCTGCTCTCCGCACTTTTAAATCCGAGAGAACGTTTGTACCGTCGGATGTGTTCTCATATTCCTATTATTAAAAATAATAAACAATTATAGAAGATATAAAAATGTCATACTCAAAAATATGTCAATTTGTCTTGTAAAATTATTATTTTGAGAAGTTCGTTTATATCAAATTGAATATAATTTTTATGTTTTTTCTGAAAACATAGAGTCAACGCATTTTTAAGCGTCAGTTGATAAATTTTCTGTAAAAAACAGCATTAATGTAATAATATTGACTATCAGAACCAGCTTAACACAAGCTCGCTGCATGGACACTTTTAATAAATAAACGTCTCAACAATACATGCGATTCATCACTTAGTCGGTGTTAGTATTAGTATGTTAAACTAAACATAGACCAAACACCGAATGAGATGACATGCAATGCGACATGGAAACAGAAAATTAAGTATTATATAGACGTTTTTTTAAAACATGCTTGGAAATGTCAACGACAAAATGCTCAGCCTTAATATTAACAACAATGCACATGCGATTGATGGGTTCATACATATTAAAGTTGGCTCTTGCGGAGTTAACATGAAACAGAGGTAACCGTCTCAAATTGTGCCCACTATCACCGAAAGAGATTTTGCTAAGTAGCAGGGGAGAATCAATATTCGCGTTGAAGAGTTGATGAACAAAAGTTACATCGGGTACCATGCGACGTTTTTCAAGGGTGGCTTGAAAAAATGTAATTTGATGTTTTTATAAATATCAGCCACTTATGCGGCGCGCATTTCTTATCGCGAAAGGTCTTTTCGTAAAATGTATGTACATACATATTGCACTTTCGCGACAAATCGTACTGAAGGTATGATTTGTCTTTTGATTTATTTTTTTAATTTAATTATTTCTACTGACAAATTTTGCTGAAGGCAATGGAGTTTTTTAAGCGAAAATGACTTGGGTGAAAGAAGAAACTATTATTTTCCTAAGTCGTTTTGTGTGAATATTTTTATTTTTCCATTTAAAGACTGTGAAGAAATTGCTAACGTAATTGCTGACGCAATTTCTTCGTCTATTTAGAAGATAAGCTAATCATATTTTAAGCATGATTAGCTTATATGAAAATTTACCAACATTTGCCGGAGATGATGAAAATTTCTATATTATATATTCCTATTTTATGCCCCTTTTTCAGGTTTTTAGGTATATAACAACAATAAAAACGTCTAGAACTGATCGTTTTCACATTATGCGTAAAATACCTAAACTGTTTTATGGCAACACCATTTATTCATTTATTCATTTATCATTTTTATAACAGCCCCGTGTACAAAATTTCAGCTCTCGAAAAATGAAATTTTTGTATGGCAACCCTACAAAAGAGTTGCCCGATTTGTCTCATTTTCGAACTTAAATCTACATTTTTTTAAAAAACCCGTCTGGAAAATTTCAGCGTTCTATGTAAACGCGTTCCAGAGCTATCCAGAGATCGGACGGACATGCCAAAATCAAAATAACTTTTAGGGCCGTATTCACCAAGCCATTTAATTGAAATTTAATTTAATTTCTGTTTTAGTACTCCTGTAAGAGAGGGTTAGAGCACACTTAAAATTTAATTAAAATTTAATTTGGCCTATTTTACGTTATAATAACGCATATATAATTGAAATATAATTTTTATGTTTTTTCTGAAAACATAGGGTCAACGAATTTTAAGCGTCAGTTGATAAATTTTCTGTAAAAAACAGCAGTACTGTAATAATATTGACTATCAGAACCAGCTTAACACAAGCTCGCTGCATGGACACGTTTAATAAATAAACGTCTCAACAATACATGCGATTCATCACTTAGTCGGTGTTAGTATTAGTATGTTAAACTAAACATAGACCAAACACCGAATGAGATGACATGCAATGCGACATGGAAACAGAAAATTAAGTATTTAGACGTTTTTTTAAAACATGCTTGGAAATGTCAACGACCAGAACCAGCTCAACACAAGCTCGCTGCATGGACACGTTTAATAAATAAACGTCTCAACAATACATGCGATTCATCACTTAGTCGGTGTTAGTATTAGTATGTTAAACTAAACATAGACCAAACACCGAATGAGATGACATGCAATGCGACATGGAAACAGAAAATTAAGTATTATATAGACGTTTTTTTAAAGCATGCTTGGAAATGTCAACGACCAGAACCAGCTCAACACAAGCTCGCTGCATGGACACGTTTAATAAATAAACGTCTCAACAATACATGCGATTCATCACTTAGTCGGTGTTAGTATTAGTATGTTAAACTAAACATAGACCAAACACCGAATGAGATGACATGCAATGCGACATGGAAACAGAAAATTAAGTATTATATAGACGTTTTTTTAAAACATGCTTGGAAATGTCAACGACAAAATGCTCAGCCTTAATATTAACAACAATGCACATGCGATTGATGGGTTCATACATATTAAAGTTGGCTCTTGCGGAGTTAACATGAAACAGAGGTAACCGTCTCAAATTGTGCCCACTATCACCGAAAGAGATTTTGCTAAGTAGCAGGGGAGAATCAATATTCGCGTTTAAGAGTTGATGCACAAAAGTTACATCAGCGACCATGCGACGTTTTCGAGGGAGTGCATATTCAAAAGCTTCAAGCGATCCTCATAAGGTGGAAGAATCAATGAATTGTTCCAGGGTAGGTGCCTGAGAGCGAAGCGCAGGAAGTTCCGCTGAACAGACTCAATGCGGTCGATGTGTGTACCGTAAAATGGAGACCACACCTGGCAGTGTTATGGTGGGATTCGAGAACTCTCGAGACCAACGTTTAATAAAGCCCAGCATAGAACTACTCTTAGATACCATATAGTTAATGTGGGATATAAAATTCAATCTATGGTCACATTTAACCCCCAAATCACAAACAGCACCCTCGCGACGGCGAATCGTGGAATCCGAGAACACATAATCATAAGTGATTGGTTTCTGATTCCTGTGGAAAGTCATAACCTCACATTTGTCGATATTGAGAACCAAATTATTGTTTTTGCACCAAACGTAAAATTTGTGAAGATCACCTTGTACCAGTTCGCAATCATTAACAGATTTAATCTGAGCGAAAAGTTTAATATCGTCAGCATAGATCAATACTTTGCAGTGCCTCACAACAGAGACAATGTCGTCAATAGATAGAATGAAAAACAACGGGCCCAAGTGACTCCCTTGAGGTACGCCGGACGAAGCTTTCAGGGCTCTGGAGACAGAATGACGGAATAGTATTTGATAGTTCTGTTATCTAAATAAGACTCCGTCCATCTTATAAATGTTGGGTGAAACCCATACTTTTCCATTTTAAAGAGTATCACGGAGTGAGATAACTTGTCGAACGCTTTCCTGAAGTCAGTATAAATACAATCTGTCTGATAGCCTTTTGCAAACTCGCCAACGGTATGCGAGACAAATTCCAACAAGTTAGTGGTTGCAGACCTGCCAGAGATAAATCCATGCTGCTTTGATAACTGAGAGTAAATGATAGATTCGAATAATTTAGGCATACAAGATAATTTTGCAATAGGTCTATAGTTAGAAATTTCACTCTTACTACCTTTTTTGTGGATAGGTATGATAAAAGAATTTTTCCATAGCTGTGGGAAAAAACCGCTATTGAGCGATTTTTGGAAAATAATTCTCAGCGGAGATGCAAGGGCATGGCAACATGACTTAAAGAAAGCTGGAGGGATCCCATCAGGACCATTGAATAAATAACTAATAAGGAAACGGCATATCGGGTGAAAACGTAAGCATCTCGGCGAAATGTATTAGTGTGCTCTGTTTGTATTCGTTTCGTCATGGCAGGAGTGAAACCGTGAAATTTTGAAGGGGAACATTTTTTATAATCCAAATTCCTATGTAAAATAAACAAATTTTTAGCTCCCCCTTATTTTCAGGCAATATTTCTTGGCGTTGCCTTTGTTTGACTGGAATAATTTATCTACCAATGACAATTCAATTGTAAACAAATAAACCGGCATTGGTAAAATGTTAAATCTTTTGCCATGGCTCTTTATTTTTACAGATATTTCACTTTTATTTTGTTTAAAACAATATAATTAATAAGTAAAGCTATTAAGCTTACTTGAAGAATGTTTTCCCACGGCAATAACTCTGTTCTTTCCTGCAGCGCACAGCACAGCGCACTTCATTATGCTAATTTAGGACTCCGGAGTCTCTATTGCACAAAATGTCGTTCACAAAAGAATTATTCCGCACTTATTTCACACTACTATTACGTAAAAACACGTTTAATTCTTTATTTTCCACAATATCGCGAATTCAAATTCGAGAACTTATTTCCAAAATTATGAAATGTCAGAATATTGAACTGACACAAAATATCAACGACGCCCTCTTGTCATTTCCCCCCCCCCCCGACCGTAGGTCACACTGTCATTGAAATGCTTAAACACGTACACTGTATTCGCACGATATGCCGTTTCCTTATTAGTTATTTATTCAATGCGCTCCATAGGTTTGACTGTCATTGAATTGCTTACTCACGTATACTGTATTCGCACGAAACCCCGCTTCCTTATTAGTTATTTATTCAATGATCAGGACCCGTCGTGAAGTCATTTGGAAGCCCATTAATATAATCGAGTATATCCTCTCTCGCAATTGTAGGGATAGTGAATGAAACGTTATGAGAATCGTTCATATGACTGAAGTTGTCATTTCGAGGAAGGAAATTGGACGAAGAAAATGCATTGTCAAAATATGAAGCAAACATATTGCAAATTTCGGATGAATCATCACTAGCAGAATCTTTGTACCTCATGGTATTGGGGTAGCTGTCCGTTTTTTTGGGTCACGAAATAATTTCGCACGCATGCTTATTCGCACGCTATATTCATCATAAAGTGTAGAGGAAAGTTCTTTGAACTCATTATAGGATGCGAGGAAATTATTGTGACTTATAATGCCTTTGTCACTCATATAACTTTTCCACAATTTATTCTTTTTATTTTTAAGATGTTTCAGTTCTTTATTGAACCATGGCGGAGATGTTTTAGAGGATCGCTGTCGCTCGCGGGGAATGTGAGAGGAAAATAAATCGAAAAGAATTATGTAAAATTTAGAGACGTCTTCGTCAACACTATTGCTAGACAGTAATGTGTTGAAATCAATAGAGGTAAGTCTCCTGGAAAGTTCCGAAAAGTCAGCCTTTCTAAAATTGAAGAAGTATTGTGTTTCGTCACAATTAGTAATGCTTTCGGTTTCAAAGCAATATGAAATTAGTAGAGGGGGGGTAATATTTGTCGAGAGTAGACATTATAACGGGGCTAGATTCAACTAATATGTTACCCGCGTCAGTAGAAAAAACCAGGTCCAACTGCCTCCCCATGTCATTCTTTACATTACTGATTTGGTTGAGACCAAGAGATGACATAGTGTCCAGGAATAGTGATTCCTTTGTTGACAAGTTATTAAGAGGAAGATAGTCATCGTCATCTTCATTTAGTACCCATTGTATATTAGGTAAGTTGAAATCACCAATAAGTAGTAACTAGTTCGTCAAGAGGTTGCATCTTGCCGTGAATAAAATTAGATGTTGAAGTGAGTAGGTCGTAAATATTCTGACCTTTGTCATCAACAATGTTTATGGAGTCTGGAGGAATATAAGTCGTGTTTTAAAAGAGATAGCTTAAGAACTATAAGTTCAGTGTCAAGAGTGTTGGAAAAACTTATTTGGCTGCAGTTAAAAGTGTTTTTGCATGCGAGGAGTACGCCACCGCCACGAGCCTCAGAATCCGTATGTCTATCTTTCCTAAAAATCTGGTAAGAATTGTCTAAAATTTCGGCATCACGAAAGCCGTGATGCAGCCAAGTTTCAGTGAAAGCAACGATATCAAAACAAGTTGCAACAGTTGTGCAGTTTTTGTCCGAATCCCCCTTACATTTTGATAGTAAAGGGAAAACGACTTCAGTTTTTTGGAATAACGTTGCTTATATTAACTGTATTTCTAGGTTGGCGCACGGAAGGTACAAATAATTTAGTGAAAGCGCCGGAGGGCCAGAATAAGGGATCTAATAACTTTTCCTGCATATCTGCTGAAACAGTTAAGACAAAGGATGCAACCGGTTTCGAGGATTTACTAATTTTACGACAAGAAATACTCTCTGTTGCAATGTTTTTGGATTTAAGATACGTCAATATGTCATCACACAACGTTTCAGGAGAGAACCGAGTAACGAAAACACTCGAAGGTTTTGGTACTGTCCTCAAGGAGGTGCCATTACCATTCCCTAATGTGGACACGGAAGTAATAATATTATTATTCGGTACTGCGGATTCCGAAACAAGAGCTAGAGTGGTAATATTTGCGCATTGACGCCCTGCGCTAGATACGGCCACACCTGCCGAAGAAGGAGCCTGACTAACAGGGATTGACGTATTTTGCGGGCTGAATCTATCACTCCACAAAATCGCCTGTGTTTTAGATTTTTTATTTTTTTTGAAATAGCATTAGGTTGTTGAGGGCAGTCAACGACAGTTGAAATTGAGCAGTCAACCCTTTTTTGCTCAATTGACTGGGCATTAAGGTTAACCTTGTCCGATAGGCCAACCACCATGCTCTTAAGGTTGTCCAGGTCCCCCCGGTACAACGCGAGCGTGTCAAAAAAAGTGTGAGCTGGGGCTCGCCCACATGAATCGCAGACCCACAGTAAATTACGCGACTTTTTTAAAAGATTTAACGCAGCCTTCTCGAGCTTAACGCAGGAGGTGTGGAACGCTTTACCACAGACACCATCGCAAGCTATAAACTCGGTAGACCCATCGAATTCGGCGCGACAAAAACCACAGATTTAAATACCGACACGGAAAAATTAATTTAGTAAGGTGATGCAACAGAAGCACATTGTACACCACAGAAAAGTAGGGTTAGAATCACACTAGCACTGAAAATATATAATTACAAAAGTTTAGATTAAATTCCACCCAGAAAAATACACAATAATCAAACTAGACAAGCTAAAGCGATAAACAAAGAACTAAAAAATAATTAAAAACACTTGAAAACATAACATTTGCTAAAACACAACTGCACACCACACTTAACACTTGACAGCTAATATAATTATAAATTGTACATAGTTAAAGAAAATTGGCGCCAACACTATTAATTTAGCCTGAAGCCCAATCCAAAGTATGGTTTTCTTATCTTTACCATTGAATTGAAGATTACGAAATAAATTTGGTTAAAAAGTAGTTACAAACACGAGTCTAATATAGAAAAAAATACAGCTAGGGGGAGGTACTGAAAGGAAAAACGCCATTTTCTATTGCTTGTGCTCCATTGCAAGAACCAATATTGGGGCTAATTATAAATTTGCTATCCTGTTGCAATTATGCCAGCATCCTGTGATATAGCGATATTGATAACTTACAAAAAATTAAAATTTTCTTGTAAGTCACATAAACTACAACCTCTGAAGCACTTACCCGATTTGTCAAACTTTCGAACTTAAATCAAAATTTTTTTCAAAAAGGACGTGCAAATTTTCAGCTCTTAGTGAAACCGTTCTCGAGTTATCGTCGAACAGACAGACAAACGGACATTCAAAAATCAAAACAAGAGAAAAAATTATAATAATGTTATATCCTAGATGAAAATAAAACTAAAATAAAGTGAAAACTAGGTTTTGTAAGGCAATACCAAGAAGGGGTTGCTCGATTTGGTTCGATTATGAAATTTTATTTACTATATTTATACCCTAGATGAAATCTAAAGGGTATACTAAGTTTGTCATTCCATTTGTAACACCTCGAAATAATGATGGTAGAGCAAAATGGATTGGACACCCACGCATAATATTAAAAGTTATTTTGATTGTTTCATGTCCGTCTGCCCATCCTCACAATAACTCGAGTACGTGTTCACTTTAACAACTGAAATTTTGCACACGGGCTTTAAAAAAAAAGTTATTTAAGTTCGAAAATATGACGAATCGGGCAACTCCTTCGTAGGGTTGCCATAAAAATTTTTTGTTTTTCACTATACATTTGAACACTGCCTGAGAACGCGTCGACGAAGAGACCAGAAATTTTGTACACGGTGTTTTCATAGTAAAAGTAAATAAAGCTTTAAATATAGACTAAATCGGGCAACCCAGTCTTGGTGTTGTCATATAAAAATTTAGATTTTTTATGTATACTGTAAAAATGATCAGTCCTAGACGTTTTTATTGTACTGAAAAGTTTTCAAAAATCAAACTCGCACAAATGGGTGACCATACGAGATTAATTACTTCCGGGCAATCATCTAGGGTATCATAAAATGGGTCTTAGACCAATTCTAGCTTTTTCACTTGTTACGAAAAAATTTCAGCTCTCTACGTCGACGCGTTCTCAGGCAAAGTTCAAATATATAGTGATTAAGTAAAAACGCTAGAATTGGTCCAAACCAATTCTTACGATATCCTAGATGAATGCCCGTATGTAATTTCCTCTCTATGCAAGTTTGATTGTTGAAGTGGTTTTTCGCGTATTCTAGAGCGGTTTGTCGGACAGTAAAATGATTATGACCAATTTCATATAATTTCATGTTCTCAAGAACTTTTCTGTACAATCAACATCAAGGACTGGTTGTTTTCACAGTACATATACACAAAAAACCTAAATTTTTATATGGCAAAGCCTTCTTGGTCCGATTGATCCCATTTTTGAAATTATATTTATTATTTCCATGAAAATGCCGTGTACACAATTTAAGGTCTCTACATTGACGCTTTCTTATCCAGTGTCCAAATATATAGTGAAGCGCGAAATTTTTGTATTGAAACCCCACGAAGGAGTTGCCCGATTTATCCCATTTTAGAACTTAAATTTACTTTTTTTTTATTTTTATTAGCCAATATGAAAAATTTCAGCTCTCTAAGTACTTCTTGTGTTAAGTGAGGGCAGACAGACGAACATACAACAATGAAAATAACTTTAATAACCAAAGTTTTGTATGGCAACACCAAGAAAGAGTTGCCTATTCGGTCCATTTTTGAACTTGTATATACAATTTTTATGAAAACGACGTGTACACAATTTGAGCTCTCCACGTCGACGCTCAGGCAGTTTCCAAATACATATATAATGAAAGCCCAAAGCTTTGTATGGCAACACCAAGTAGGGGTTGCCCAATTTAGTACATTTTCGAAATTTTATTTACTTTAAAAATACCATGTACCAAATTTCAGCTCTCTACGTCAACGTGCTCTCAGGCAGTGTTCATTTCGCACGAAACCATTTAAATTCATTCATTTTACTGCAAGCTAACTATTCATATATTGTTTTCTTTTTACTAAATGCCAAATATTTTTCAGAAGAAGTTATCTTATTTAAGGAAAAATCTTTGTGATGATATCAAATGAAAATAGTACTGACAAAATTGAATATAAAACCGACCCCTTGAACCCTAACTAGTGATTGCGATGTTATGGTAGTATGTTGAGTGATTGGCTTGGACGTGAAGTCCAGACTGTCAGCAAGAGCTGACAGATCACTCGGCGGACACCGTTGACTGCAGGGCGGCACGCTAGCTCGCCTCGGCTATTGGCGGAGAGTGTGGGGAGGTTCCACGAAAAGCCTGCCGCTGCCGCCTGCCATATACAAAAAAAAATTTCGTGCGTACTAAAACGCCGGCACACATTCGATCCTGAAGGGACCCTACGTCACTTACCTACATCCACATCGAAGGCGCAGATGGTATGCCTTCATTGCACGCCCCAACCACCCATCTGACTCTGACGGCAGTTATTTTCAGAGTCCCTGGTAAACCTGCAAAGAGAGAGACTAGCGGACCTAGACGACCTTCATGGGAGAGGGCTCCAGGAAAGTGAAAGGAGAAATGAAAAGTATTCAGGGATCCATATTTACGTTATAATCGTTCCTTTAATTTCTACGTTTTTGAAAAGTTTGATAATTTTTGTAATTTTTCTGCTAAATACACTTCATGTGATAGAATAAAATCTAGATTTCTGAAACTAAAACTACCTTAATGACTACCAGTATTGATTGCAACTGCTTTGTTCGCAATAGGACATATAAACTTTTTCTTTGATCTCCTTCTATTTTCATTATACTGATTTTCATGTGGTGACGACGATTTTTTTAAATTATGTAAAGAGCGGGAAATTTCTACATTGACTATAGCTTAAAACGAGCTTATAGGAAACTGAAATGTTGCTTTCGTTTTCATGTAAGTTTTCTAAATAAATTAAAGTTGTTTGTTTTTATGTTAACCTACTTGTGTTGGAAAATGTTAGTATTCAAACTTATATCTGCCCTCTTCTTTACACGCAGTCCTAGTTTTTCTGTATAAATCTTATGTCACCACACTATGCAGACATTATCAATCAAGTTCGAAAACTATGGTGTAAAATCAGTTGTGTACTTTTGTACCTTTTTGGTACCAATGCAAAAATGAATAGTAAATTTATGCAAATTAATATATCCTGCCTACATGTCACAGTTACAATTGTAAAAATTAACCTTTTTCACCTGAATGCCAAAAACTATTTGTAACCTAAGGCTAATTTTCAAATAACTATCTTAAAAATTAATTAAAAAAATTTTATTTTTGATAAAATTTAAAGCAACTATGCCTACAATCTTTTCTCACTGTTTAATTTATTCAATGCGTTCTTCATCTATTTACTTATTTCATTGATATCTTTTAGATTTTCCTATACTCAAGAGTCAATGTATTGACATGTTCTTCTGTTAATTCTCGGTAATCGCAACAAATTTGCATTTAGGAACTTAGCCGACAATGCTACTTGTCCCACGTAATGCTAAGTAACCGGCAGTTAAATCCGTTCAGTATGCTGTAGAATCTCTTGTGGGCGAGTAAATGCACCCCATTCACTGGTCCCGCTGCCACTTGGGCTGCTAGCAGATATATTACTCTTACTATCACCGCTTCCACTTTTAAGTGGTAAATTGATTAAGAAACTACCCAAAATAAGGCTGCTGGATGTCAGTCCTAAATTTTCTAATTTTGGAAATGTTACCGTTTGTGAAGGTGAGTGGTGTGCAGGCAGTGGCCGCAATGATATTTGTAGTGGTGGTGATTGTGGTGTACCTGTTCCACCCTGACTTGCTGCTGGTAAATTAGAATCAGGGCCTGCGACAGTTGCAATCGCTGCTGCAATTCCAGCTGCATGTGCAATTGAGGATTCTCTAATAGATTTGAGCTGTTCTAGCTGATAGTGATGGTGGCGAACAAGATTTAAATAATATTGATAGTTCAATCAAAGTAGAATCAGCTTCCGGCTCTACCCAATCTTGTACAGTAGTTACAAACAGCGTATTCAATAATAATAATTTTTTTTTTTTTATGTATATACGACTCTTTTATTATTGGCTCTTTGGCTCTTTTAAAAATTTCTTAAAAATACGTGGCAAAAGGCTCTACAAAGTGTAAAAAAAGACGCTAGCTAAACTAAATCGTATAAAAAGTCAATAGGGACAAAAAATAACATTTAAAACAATTATAACAACTAATAAACATCAAAAAAGACACAAAAATGTAAAACAAATGACACAAAATTCTCAAAAGAGACTAAAAAACGGACACAAGAATTTTGAAAAGGATCTAAAATATGTACAAAAAATTTAAAAGTCCCAATTTTGACAATTGGGTAAGTGGCAGTTCCAAGAAGTTCCAAAATTTCAAAATAAACTAATAAAAATGTCCCTAAACGAGCGAATTTCTACAAAAAATTTTGCAATTTAGAACCGAAACCGAAACCGAATTAAAAAATAAATCACCGAACGAACGAAAAATTTACGCGATACCGTTATAGAGTCCCGCGAGAGCAGCCTGTAGTATCATAGACCTCTACACACTGCCCTCATCATCCCTCCAGCTTAACATCTCTAACAGAGTGCTTGTCCTTCCCACAGCACGTGCAACGATTCCTAAGCGGGAGAAGCCCCGTGGACTAGTGTTGCAAATGCTGTGGCCTGCTATCACCAGCGAAAGACAAGAGCTCCGTCCTGCACCGACGATAGTGGTTGCCATGTGCAGTTGAATGTGTCAGCGTTCGTTGCCAGATATTCAAGACGTAAACGTCTCTTCAACCTGTCAACGAAGTGGCGCTTAAGTGCGTGTGCGTGGTGTTGTGGGTCAGTGTTCTGATTCCCAGCTTCGACTCTCATGTAGTACAGGTGAATTGTAGATTTGGCCAGTGTCAACACAAAGCTAATCAAACAATTCACTCGACTACAGACCTTTGGTCCCCATAGAAACGATGTCCTAGTAATGCCGAAATTCGGGTGGATCAACTGACACATACCGCGCACGAGATCCATTAGACCCTGCAAAGCCGGACAAGTGAAGAACCTGTGAAACAGGGTGCCCTCACCAGCACAAACTGTGCAAATCCTCTGAACTCGGCGGTCGATATGTGACAACTGATTAGGATGCATAAGACTGTGATGCAGCAATTTGAATGCTACATCAGCATCTTTGAGACTAGAAGGATAACTGTAGACTACTCTGCAAGTTATCCCTCCCATCACGCCCATATTCACCCCGAGGTGTGTTCGCCATCTGTTGTATCCTGTATACTCCGGAGGTCTTATTGACATAAGCACGTCACGGAGCACACGTGTTTTAAGTGTGCTGAAAGGTGTGTGTGGTGGTCTGTTCAGAACGAAAGCATCTTCCAACTTAGTGCCAGGGTCACTGGTCCCAAGTTGGCGAAATCTCTCCCGCGCAGAAGCAGCCAGGTCGTGTAGTTGTGCAGTGTTAGTGTTTATTCGACAGTTTCCAGAGATATCAATAATATCTCCGAGAACCGTCAGTGTATGCGTGTCAGCTTCAAAACCCCGAGCATTACCGAACACTGAATCTATTAATTCAGGATTAAACCTGATTGGAATCGACGCGAATTGCGTGTACCTTAGAGCATTCCACTGAAGGTGAAATGCTGGCCTGATTCTGCCCCAGGTCTGAATAGTTGAGATTAGATCCTGTGGCCAGTCACGAGGATAAGGTGGTCGAACAGAGAGTAGGTAGTAATACTCCCCTATGCCGATCCCTCCCAGTACATTCACCCACAGTTGAGAAATCAAGCTGTCTCTCTGGCAAAACACTCTTTGGAATGCCCGCACTTGGAGACACCTTGATTTCACAACCAAGTTAGTGAGACCTAATCCACCTATCTTGACTAGCAGACAGAGCGTGCTTTCAGCAACCCATCGTCTTCCGCACCAAAAGGCGTCTATCGCTTTTGCTTGAAGAAGACCTACGAAGCCTTCATCAAACGTCTCAGACTTTAGCAGATGAACGATGGACGAGGTAATCAAATAGTTTATCACGACTGACCTACCCATTAAGGATAATGGAAACAGTCGACTACGCCATGAGTTTACAGCTCTAGAGAGTTTCTCAAGAGCGATGCGGCTATTATTTGATTTACTCTCGCGTCCGATATACACACCTAAATACTTCAGGCAAGTATTAGTCCATTGGATGTTCAGTGGAGTATCTGTACGATCTCTCCACCTTCCACACCACAAGCCTTGACTCTTACTAAGGTTGATTTTAGCGCCCGCTATACGTTCGAACTGTTCGAAAACAGCACGAGCGACCGGAAAAGCTTCATCTCTTGTCACGAAAATAGACAGATCATCCGCATACGCCAACATAAGAGGCCTCACATTGGTATACGGCAGATGAACCGCATACCGTCCGAGCATTCGACGAAGATTCACCAGTAGCGGCTCCAACGAAAGATCATAAAGCATACCTGACAATGGACAGCCCCGTCTGATACCTCGATGAAACGAGATAGGAGCCAGAACTTGTCCTTGATGCTTAATCAAAATCGCTGAATCTCTATACAGTTTCCCGACGATATCGAGCCACCTGGGTGGAAACCCAAATGCCTCGAGAGCAGTCAAGAGATACTCGTGGGAGACACTATCAAAAGCCTTTTGCTGGTCAAGTGAGATCATGGCCATCTGTGTACCTGTCTGTTCATGGTAGGCAAACAAATGCTTGGCTACCGCGATGTTGTCGTAGATACTACGACCAGGTACACAATAGGACTGTTCCGGGTGTATTACCGAAGCAATCACCGAGCGGAGTATCGCCCCTAATGCTTTGCAGACGATTTTGTAGTCTACATTGCATAGGGTTACTGGCCTCCAGTTCCCCATCCTCTGCAAATCTCCCTTCTTTGGAATCAAGCGCATAATAGATCTCCTCCAACTAGAAGGAAAGTCTGAATGCATCTCAACCGCCGAATTGAAGACTTCCAAAAGGTCAGGAATTAATAAATCCCTGAAACGTATGAAGAATTCTGGAGTCAAGCCGTCATAACCAGGTGAAGTGTGTCGCCTTAGATCCTTTGTCGCAGCAATCATATCCTCCAATGTGATTACTGTATCCAGGAGCTCCTTACTGTCTTCAGAGAAAGTGGGAATATTCTCAAGGAATTCATGAGTGGTCGAGGATGTTGTCGACGTCGATTCAGAGTAGAGACTACTGTAGTAGTCTCGAATATATTCTGATAGCTGTTGTCCGTTGAGGACTTGTCCAGATTCATCAATTATCGATTCGACCTCACAAGAAGCAGTACGACGTCTAGTCGCCTGAAAGAAGTACTCAGTTGGAGAATCGCCTTCTCTCAGCCAGCGCGATTGGCCGCGCAGCACAAACTCCAAGCTGTGCTTGTAAGTCTGTGTCGCCAAGCGTTCCTTTATTCCATTGAAATAAAGAATCAACCCCGGCTGAGTTGGGAGAAGAGCTGCCACCCGAGAGACCTCGGCCGACAAGCTAGAAGCTTGATAGCCACTTCGATTGAAACTCGTCTCGATAAAAGACCGAATCTGGAGCTTTCCAACATCCCACCATTGACTAAGAAAAGGAAAGTTAACTTTCCTCTCTTGCCAATCGTGCCAGAATTCAGTGAACTCATTGATGAACTGCTCGGAATTCAACAAATAGTTGTTGAATATCCAGTATGCAGTTCGTCTTTCAACTAGAGTGCTGGTCGCCACTACAAGAAGATGATCACTAACGGAACACACTTCATGAGTGACACCAACGAAATGTTCTAGTATTCCAGGTGAGACGTAAAGTCTATCAATTCTGGAGCCTGCGAGACTTCCATGGATATTTCGCGAGACCCTCGTGTATGATCTAGTCGTAGGATGCATCCAACGATAGATATCCACGAGTCTGAAAACACCGACAAAATTCCTCAATCGAGTAGCATTGACAGAGTTGAACTCAACTCCAGAGTGCTGATCCATTGAGGGATTCAGAGTGCAGTTGAAATCACCTCCGAGGACAGTTTCACCGCTAAAATTCACCAGACACGACTGAACACTATCAAGAACTTGTCTTGTAATGTCCTGGTCATGAGGAAGGTACACGTTTACTACCTTGATATTTTTGTCTTGAATGACAAAGTCCAAGGAAGAAGCGAAGCCTGGGAAGATATCTGTATAGACAGGAGACGATAGTGTAAATTTGTTGGATACAATGATTGCCACCCCTGAGCCTCGGCGAGGCGCAGGTGTGGCAAACATTGCATAGCCAGTGTGTAAATAAGCATAGCGCTCAAGTTGTGTGTATGTGTCTTGTGTAAAATTCGTCTCCTGTAGAAGCGCGATGTCTATATCGAACATTTTGACATGTTCGATAGTGCTGTGTAACCTTGTATGTGCACTTAAACCCCCGGTGTTGATCGAAGCTATCTTGCACATTCAAAGAGATGAAAAGCTCAAACGATGAATGTGCGACGTCTATTGACGAGGAGAATCGGCCAAGCGATGCTCCTGAAGCAACTCCTCCACCTTCCTATGAAGTCGTTCTAACCGAGCAACATCGTTGTACTTCCTCCTCTTCCTGGACTCCTGTTGTAGGAGTTGAAGCTGAGGAAGTAACAACTCTGGCCTCTCCAGCTCCCTTACAAGAATACTCCAGATTTTATCTGAATTCTTCTTGTACTGGAGCTGGGTAAGAATTTCGGAGATCTTCTTCCTAGGAAGGGTCTCCATCCCTTTCGAGACTTCAAATTGGCTACCAGTCGAAATGATGCTATCACACGACTCGTAGCCACCGAAGCTCGAAAGACCAGTGTCATCCAAGCCGGTCATGTCGCAGTCCGAAAGCTGCTCGTGAGACACCACCGCGTCCCTTACTACAACCTTCGAACCGCGAGCTCCACTATCGTCCTCCTCCGAGTGGGGCCGCTTGGATGCGACTGGCTTTGCTGGCTCTGGAGGAGGCAGCATCACCCGGTCAACATTCTTCCTCCTCGTCCTCTTTTTTTTTACTACTTGGCTATTCGACTCCTCGTCGGAAGTAGCCGTGTTTTCACGTGCCGACGTGGCGCCGTTTACAGCCATAACTATTTTTGCCTCTAGGACAACTTCAGGCACCTTAACCACTGGCTGCTCCAAAATAGCAGGTTGAGTGCCGGCCGAAGGCTCCTTCTCCAGATCCACTACTGTAGTAGTGGCTTCCTTCGAGGGAACCCTCGGTTCAGCCTTCTTCCCGGTTCTCCTGGGGCAGTCAGCAATAAAATGCCCTACCAAATGGCAAGCATGGCATTTCGCTTCGGTGCCAACGTCTATCCAGTATCTCGAGCCGGATATGCTCAGGTAAAAGCCTGACGGAAGCGTACATCCTTTATTAAAAGTGATGGACGCTTCCCGGCTAGTACCGAAGATACCCCGCCCGAGACCCTCGTCCCCAATTTTAATGGGAATAGCGCGAACCTTTCCATGAACGTTCCCGAATCTCCCAAGGAAATTCGAGAGGTCTTCATGTTGGGCTCGCATAGGGACCCGCGAAAACACGACCTTCGTGGGCTTCTCTTTTAACGGGAATGGAACGAGGTGCCTACCCTCCACCTCGATGCCCTCAAGCATAAGCTTAGTGGCGCTTTCGAGGGTTGTGGTATACACCTCGACCATTCCTCCAGCTATAATTCCCATTGAAAAAAGCTGTTCGCAGGAGATGACGCGGAAGATTGCCTTCAGGTATGCAGTCTGAGGACATCCTCTGATGTGCTCAAGCTGCATCCCGTAGCTCTCGTCCTGCCACCTCCCGTCGAAGAAGCCCTGGGGACCCGCACTGGTCTTGGGCCGAGGCTTACCCGCGTCCAATGGGGGTGGACGAGGAGTGATGCCCGTTCCTAAAATTTCAATAACAGACTCTTTTTTGGAACTGCCACTTACCTGCTGGGCATAAGAAATCCCTGCAACTAACGCCGGGGATCGTGGTGCTGCTGCTGGTTTTGTTGTTGCTGCTGGCTTTTTGCTCTGGCCAGTTGGCTTCGTGGTGGCCAGTGGTGGCCTCATCACAACTCCGCTGGGCTTTGGCGCTGACGACGAAGCCTTTTCGACAACTTCCTTCAGGGTAGGATTCTGTCCTAGAGTCGAAGATGTCGACTCAGCATTTACTGAAACTGCAGTTACAGATTCTGCAGTAATAGCTGTAGTGCTTGGCGGTGTTACTCCAGACTCTTCGCGGTCAGTTGCAGTTTTCCTGGCAATTGCCTTGGTCTCTTCAGTTGGGCCCTTAATGGCCTCTTCACTTGGGCCCTTAATGGCCTTTTCTGTGGGCCCTTGGGGGTTTTTCTTAGAAGAAGAAGAAGAACCTTTTTTGTTCTTCTTTCTTCTTCGAGTCAATTTGAGCGATCATCATTCCCCCCAGAATCGCTGCTGCTCTCACTCATTTAGAGTGAGGCACAGACGTTTTTTATTCTTTTTATTTTATTTTAGTAACTTTGTAATTTGTGATAAATTAAATTTTTATTATTTATTCTTTTACTTTAATTTATTACTTTACAATTTTATTATTTGCGAGCTACAAAACTAAAAAAATTTTTACGGTTGCCATGTTGTCATGGCAACGGCCGAAATTAGATTGAAATTTGTGCAAATGTCACCAAATATTTAGTTTTTTCACAATTTTTGTAGCTTTTTTATAGTTTTTTATGTAAAACAAATTCACTCTGGGCGACACTTTCTCAGCAGTGGTATAGCCGATAACACCACACTTCACTTTTCAGACTTTTTTATCACTTATTTTACGATATTTTTATTATTGCTGCGGAGCTCGATTTGACACATCTACTCTTAGTGAAAATAATTTTTTTTTATGTGTATAATGACTCTTTTATTGTTGGCTCTTTGGCTCTTTTAAAAATTCCTTAAAAGTAGGTGGCAAAAGGCTCTACAAAGTGTAAAAAAAGACGCTAGCTAAACTAAAGTTGTAAAAGTCAATAGGGACAAGTAAAACAATTAAACTAAACAAATGACACAGAACTAAAACAAAATGACACAAAAAGTAAAACAAATTCAAACAAAATGCTCAAAAGAGTCTATAAACGGTCACGAGAATTTTGAAAAAATATTAAGTAATAACCAAAAGTTTAAAACCAGTCCCAATTTTGACAATTAGGTAAGTGGCAGTTCCAAGCAGTTCCAAAATTCCAAAATGATCTAATAAAAATAATGACCTAAACGAGCGAATTTTCAACAGAAAATTTTGCAATTTTGCACCGAGACCGAAACCGAATAAAAAATTAAAAACCGAACGAACGAAAAATTTACGCGATACCGTTATAGAGTCCCGCGAGGGCAGCCTGTAGTATCATAGACCTCTACAAACTGCCCTCATCATCCCTCCAGCTTAGCATCTCTAACAGAGTGCTTGTCCTTCCCACAGCACGTGCAACGATTCCTAAGCGGGAGAAGCCCCGTGGACTAGTGTTGCAAATGCTGTGGCCTGCTATCACCAGCGAAAGACAAGAGCTCCGTCCTGCACCGACGATAGTGGTTGCCATGTGCAGTTGAATGTGTCAGCGTTCGTTGCCAGATATTCAAGACGTAAACGTCTCTTCAACCTGTCAACGAAGTGGCGCTTAAGTGCGTGTGCGTGGTGTTGTGGGTCAGTGTTCTGATTCCCAGCTTCGACTCTCATGTAGTACAGGTGAATTGTAGATTTGGCCAGTGTCAACACAAAGCTAATCAAACAATTCACTCGACTACAGACCTTTGGTCCCCATAGAAACGATGTCCTAGTAATGCCGAAATTCGGGTGGATCAACTGACACATACCGCGCACGAGATCCATTAGACCCTGCAAAGCCGGACAAGTGAAAAACCTGTGAAACAGGGTGCCTTCACCAGCACAAACTGTGCAAATCCTCTGAACTCGGCGGTCAATATATGACAACTGATTAGGATGCACAAGACTGTGATGCAGCAATTTGAATGCTACATCAGCATCTTTGTAATTAGAAGGATAACTGTAGACTACTCTGCAAGTTATCCCTCCCATCACGCCCATATTCACCCCGAGGTGTGTTCGCCATCTGTTGTATCCTGTATACTCCGGAGATCTTATTGACATAAGCACGTCACGGAGCACACGTGTTTTAAGTGTGCTGAAAGGTGTGTGTGGTGGTCTGTTCAGAACGAAAGCATCTTCCAACTTAGTGCCAGGGTCACTGGTCCCAAGTTGGCGAAATCTCTCCCGCACAGAAGCAGCCAGGTCGTGTAGTTGTGCAGTGTTAGTGTTTATTCGACAGTTTCCAGCGATATCAATAATATCTCCGAGAACCGTCAGTGTATGCGTGTCAGCTTCAAAACCCCGAGCATTACTGAACACTGAATCTATTAATTCAGGATTAAACCTGATTGGAATCGACGCGAATTGCGTGTACCTTAGAGCATTCCACTGAAGGTGAAATGCTGGCCTGATTCTGCCCCAGGTCTGAATCGTTGAGATTAGATCCTGTGGCCAGTCACGAGGATAAGGTGGTCGAACAGAGAGTAGGTAGTAATACTCCCCTATGCCGATCCCTCCCAGTACATTCACCCACAGTTGAGAAATCCAGCTGTCTCTCTGGCAAAACACTCTTTGGAATGCCCGCACTTGGAGACACCTTGATTTCACAACCAAGTTAGTGAGACCTAATCCACCTATCTTGACTGGCAGACAGAGCGTGCTTTCAGTAACCCATCGTCTTCCGCACCAAAAGGCGTCTATCGCTTTTGCTTGAAGAAGACCTACGAAGCCTTCATCAAACGTCTCAGACTTTAGCAGATGAACGATGGACGAGGTAATCAAATAGTTTATCACGACTGACCTACCCATTAAGGATAATGGAAACAGTCGACTACGCCATGAGTTTACAGCTCTAGAGAGTTTCTCAAGAGCGATGCGGCTATTATTTGATTTACTCTCGCGTCCGATATACACACCTAAATACTTCAGGCAAGTATTAGTCCATTGGATGTTCAGTGGAGTATCTGTACGATCTCTCCACCTTCCACACCACAAGCCTTGACTCTTACTAAGGTTGATTTTAGCGCCCGCTATACGTTCGAACTGTTCGAAAACAGCACGAGCGACCGGAAAAGCTTCATCTCTTGTCACGAAAATAGACAGATCATCCGCATACGCCAACATAAGAGGCCTCACATTGGTATACGGCAGATGAACCGCATACCGTCCGAGCATTCGACGAAGATTCACCAGTAGCGGCTCCAACGAAAGATCATAAAGCATACCTGACAATGGACAGCCCCGTCTGATACCTCGATGAAACGAGATAGGAGCCAGAACTTGTCCTTGATGCTTAATCAAAATCGCTGAATCTCTATACAGTTTCCCGACGATATCCAGCCACCTGGGTGGAAACCCAAATGCCTCGAGAGCAGTCAAGAGATACTCGTGGGAGACACTATCAAAAGCCTTTTGCTGGTCAAGTGAGATCATGGCCATCTGTGTACCTGTCTGTTCATGGTAGGCAAACAAATGCTTGGCTACCGCGATGTTGTCGTAGATACTACGACCAGGTACACAATAGGACTGTTCCGGGTGTATTACCGAAGCAATCACCGAGCGGAGTATCGCCCCTAATGCTTTGCAGACGATTTTGTAGTCTACATTGCATAGGGTTACTGGCCTCCAGTTCCCCATCCTCTGCAAATCTCCCTTCTTTGGAATCAAGCGCATAACAGATCTCCTCCAACTAGAAGGAAAGTCTGAATGCATCTCAACCGCCGAATTGAAGACTTCCAAAAGGTCAGGAATTAATAAATCCCTGAAACGTATGAAGAATTCTGGAGTCAAGCCGTCATAACCAGGTGAAGTGTGTCGCCTTAGATCCTTTGTCGCAGCAATCATATCCTCCAATGTGATTACTGTATCCAGGAGCTCCTTACTGTCTTCAGAGAAAGTGGGAATATTCTCAAGGAATTCATGAGTGGTCGAGGATGTTGTCGACGTCGATTCAGAGTAGAGACTACTGTAGTAGTCTCGAATATATTCTGATAGCTGTTGTCCGTTGAGGACTTGTCCAGATTCATCAATTATCGATTCGACCTCACAAGAAGCAGTACGACGTCTAGTCGCCTGAAAGAAGTACTCAGTTGGAGAATCGCCTTCTCTCAGCCAGCGCGATTGGCCGCGCAGCACAAACTCCAAGCTGTGCTTGTAAGTCTGTGTCGCCAAGCGTTCCTTTATTCCATTGAAATAAAGAATCAACCCCGGCTGAGTTGGGAGAAGAGCTGCCACCCGAGAGACCTCGGCCGACAAGCTAGAAGCTTGATAGCCACTTCGATTGAAACTCGTCTCGATAAAAGACCGAATCTGGAGCTTTCCAACATCCCACCATTGACTAAGAAAAGGAAAGTTAACTTTCCTCTCTTGCCAATCGTGCCAGAATTCAGTGAACTCATTGATGAACTGCTCGGAATTCAACAAATAGTTGTTGAATATCCAGTATGCAGTTCGTCTTTCAACTAGAGTGCTGGTCGCCACTACAAGAAGATGATCACTAACGGAACACACTTCATGAGTGACACCAACGAAATGTTCTAGTATTCCAGGTGAGACGTAAAGTCTATCAATTCTGGAGCCTGCGAGACTTCCATGGATATTTCGCGAGACCCTCGTGTATGATCTAGTCGTAGGATGCATCCAACGATAGATATCCACGAGTCTGAAAACACCGACAAAATTCCTCAATCGAGTAGCATTGACAGAGTTGAACTCAACTCCAGAGTGCTGATCCATTGAGGGATTCAGAGTGCAGTTGAAATCACCTCCGAGGACAGTTTCACCGCTAAAATTCACCAGACACGACTGAACACTATCAAGAACTTGTCTTGTAATGTCCTGGTCATGAGGAAGGTACACGTTTACTACCTTGATATTTTTGTCTTGAATGACAAAGTCCAAGGAAGAAGCGAAGCCTGGGAAGATATCTGTATAGACAGGAGACGATAGTGTAAATTTGTTGGATACAATGATTGCCACCCCTGAGCCTCGGCGAGGCGCAGGTGTGGCAAACATTGCATAGCCAGTGTGTAAATAAGCATAGCGCTCAAGTTGTGTGTATGTGTCTTGTGTAAAATTCGTCTCCTGTAGAAGCGCGATGTCTATATCGAACATTTTGACATGTTCGATAGTGCTGTGTAACCTTGTATGTGCACTTAAACCCCCGGTGTTGATCGAAGCTATCTTGCACATTCAAAGAGATGAAAAGCTCAAACGATGAATGTGCGACGTCTATTGACGAGGAGAATCGGCCAAGCGATGCTCCTGAAGCAACTCCTCCACCTTCCTATGAAGTCGTTCTAACCGAGCAACATCGTTGTACTTCCTCCTCTTCCTGGACTCCTGTTGTAGGAGTTGAAGCTGAGGAAGTAACAACTCTGGCCTCTCCAGCTCCCTTACAAGAATACTCCAGATTTTATCTGAATTCTTCTTGTACTGGAGCTGGGTAAGAATTTCGGAGATCTTCTTCCTAGGAAGGGTCTCCATCCCTTTCGAGACTTCAAATTGGCTACCAGTCGAAATGATGCTATCACACGACTCGTAGCCACCGAAGCTCGAAAGACCAGTGTCATCCAAGCCGGTCATGTCGCAGTCCGAAAGCTGCTCGTGAGACACCACCGCGTCCCTTACTACAACCTTCGAACCGCGAGCTCCACTATCGTCCTCCTCCGAGTGGGGCCGCTTGGATGCGACTGGCTTTGCTGGCTCTGGAGGAGGCAGCATCACCCGGTCAACATTCTTCCTCCTCGTCCTCTTTTTTTTTACTACTTGGCTATTCGACTCCTCGTCGGAAGTAGCCGTGTTTTCACGTGCCGACGTGGCGCCGTTTACAGCCATAACTATTTTTGCCTCTAGGACAACTTCAGGCACCTTAACCACTGGCTGCTCCAAAATAGCAGGTTGAGTGCCGGCCGAAGGCTCCTTCTCCAGATCCACTACTGTAGCAGTGGCTTCCTTCGAGGGAACCCTCGGTTCAGCCTTCTTCCCGGTTCTCCTGGGGCAGTCAGCAATAAAATGCCCTACCAAATGGCAAGCATGGCATTTCGCTTCGGTGCCAACGTCTATCCAGTATCTCGAGCCGGATATGCTCAGGTAAAAGCCTGACGGAAGCGTACATCCTTTATTAAAAGTGATGGACGCTTCCCGGCTAGTACCGAAGATACCCCGCCCGAGACCCTCGTCCCCAATTTTAATGGGAATAGCGCGAACCTTTCCATGAACGTTCCCGAATCTCCCAAGGAAATTCGAGAGGTCTTCATGTTGGGCTCGCATAGGGACCCGCGAAAACACGACCTTCGTGGGCTTCTCTTTTAACGGGAATGGAACGAGGTGCCTACCCTCCACCTCGAGGCCCTCAAGCATAAGCTTAGTGGCGCTTTCGAGGGTTGTGGTATACACCTCGACCATTCCTCCAGCTATAATTCCCATTGAAAAAAGCTGTTCGCAGGAGATGACGCGGAAGATTGCCTTCAGGTATGCAGTCTGAGGACATCCTCTGATGTGCTCAAGCTGCATCCCGTAGCTCTTGTCCTGCCACCTCCCGTCGAAGAAGCCCTGGAGACCCGCACTGGTCTTGGGCCGAGGCTTACCCGCGTCCAATGGGGGTGGACGAGGAGTGATGCCCGTTCCTAAAATTTCAATAACAGACTCTTTTTTGGAACTGCCACTTACCTGCTGGGCATAAGAAATCCCTGCAACTAACGCCGGGGATCGTGGTGCTGCTGCTGGTTTTGTTGTTGCTGCTGGCTTTTTGCTCTGGCCAGTTGGCTTCGTGGTGGCCAGTGGTGGCCTCATCACAACTCCGCTGGGCTTTGGCGCTGACGACGAAGCCTTTTCGACAACTTCCTTCAGGGTAGGATTCTGTCCTAGAGTCGAAGATGTCGACTCAGCATTTACTGAAACTGCAGTTACAGATTCTGCAGTAATAGCTGTAGTGCTTGGCGGTGTTACTCCAGACTCTTCGCGGTCAGTTGCAGTTTTCCTGGCAATTGCCTTGGTCTCTTCAGTTGGGCCCTTAATGGCCTCTTCACTTGGGCCCTTAATGGCCTTTTCTGTGGGCCCTTGGGGGTTTTTCTTAGAAGAAGAAGAAGAACCTTTTTTGTTCTTCTTTCTTCTTCGAGTCAATTTGAGCGATCATCATTCCCCCCAGAATCGCTGCTGCTCTCACTCATTTAGAGTGAGGCACAGACGTTTTTTATTCTTTTTATTTTATTTTAGTAACTTTGTAATTTGTGATAAATTAAATTTTTATTATTTATTCTTTTACTTTAATTTATTACTTTACAATTTTATTATTTGCGAGCTACAAAACTAAAAAAATTTTTACGGTTGCCATGTTGTCATGGCAACGGCCGAAATTAGATTGAAATTTGTGCAAATGTCACCAAATATTTAGTTTTTTCACAATTTTTGTAGCTTTTTTATAGTTTTTTATGTAAAACAAATTCACTCTGGGCGACACTTTCTCAGCAGTGGTATAGCCGATAACACCACACTTCACTTTTCAGACTTTTTTATCACTTATTTTACGATATTTTTATTATTGCTGCGGAGCTCGATTTGACACATCTACTCTTAGTGAAAATAATTTTTTTTTTATGTGTATAATGACTCTTTTATTGTTGGCTCTTTGGCTCTTTTAAAAATTCCTTAAAAGTAGGTGGCAAAAGGCTCTACAAAGTGTAAAAAAAGACGCTAGCTAAACTAAAGTTGTAAAAGTCAATAGGGACAAGTAAAACAATTAAACTAAACAAATGACACAGAACTAAAACAAAATGACACAAAAAGTAAAACAAATTCAAACAAAATGCTCAAAAGAGTCTATAAACGGTCACGAGAATTTTGAAAAAATATTAAGTAATAACCAAAAGTTTAAAACCAGTCCCAATTTTGACAATTAGGTAAGTGGCAGTTCCAAGCAGTTCCAAAATTCCAAAATGATCTAATAAAAATAATGACCTAAACGAGCGAATTTTCAACAGAAAATTTTGCAATTTTGCACCGAGACCGAAACCGAATAAAAAATTAAAAACCGAACGAACGAAAAATTTACGCGATACCGTTATAGAGTCCCGCGAGGGCAGCCTGTAGTATCATAGACCTCTACAAACTGCCCTCATCATCCCTCCAGCTTAGCATCTCTAACAGAGTGCTTGTCCTTCCCACAGCACGTGCAACGATTCCTAAGCGGGAGAAGCCCCGTGGACTAGTGTTGCAAATGCTGTGGCCTGCTATCACCAGCGAAAGACAAGAGCTCCGTCCTGCACCGACGATAGTGGTTGCCATGTGCAGTTGAATGTGTCAGCGTTCGTTGCCAGATATTCAAGACGTAAACGTCTCTTCAACCTGTCAACGAAGTGGCGCTTAAGTGCGTGTGCGTGGTGTTGTGGGTCAGTGTTCTGATTCCCAGCTTCGACTCTCATGTAGTACAGGTGAATTGTAGATTTGGCCAGTGTCAACACAAAGCTAATCAAACAATTCACTCGACTACAGACCTTTGGTCCCCATAGAAACGATGTCCTAGTAATGCCGAAATTCGGGTGGATCAACTGACACATACCGCGCACGAGATCCATTAGACCCTGCAAAGCCGGACAAGTGAAAAACCTGTGAAACAGGGTGCCTTCACCAGCACAAACTGTGCAAATCCTCTGAACTCGGCGGTCAATATGTGACAACTGATTAGGATGCACAAGACTGTGATGCAGCAATTTGAATGCTACATCAGCATCTTTGTAATTAGAAGGATAACTGTAGACTACTCTGCAAGTTATCCCTCCCATCACGCCCATATTCACCCCGAGGTGTGTTCGCCATCTGTTGTATCCTGTATACTCCGGAGATCTTATTGACATAAGCACGTCACGGAGCACACGTGTTTTAAGTGTGCTGAAAGGTGTGTGTGGTGGTCTGTTCAGAACGAAAGCATCTTCCAACTTAGTGCCAGGGTCACTGGTCCCAAGTTGGCGAAATCTCTCCCGCACAGAAGCAGCCAGGTCGTGTAGTTGTGCAGTGTTAGTGTTTATTCGACAGTTTCCAGCGATATCAATAATATCTCCGAGAACCGTCAGTGTATGCGTGTCAGCTTCAAAACCCCGAGCATTACTGAACACTGAATCTATTAATTCAGGATTAAACCAGATTGGAATCGACGCGAATTGCGTGTACCTTAGAGCATTCCACTGAAGGTGAAATGCTGGCCTGATTCTGCCCCAGGTCTGAATCGTTGAGATTAGATCCTGTGGCCAGTCACGAGGATAAGGTGGTCGAACAGAGAGTAGGTAGTAATACTCCCCTATGCCGATCCCTCCCAGTACATTCACCCACAGTTGAGAAATCCAGCTGTCTCTCTGGCAAAACACTCTTTGGAATGCCCGCACTTGGAGACACCTTGATTTCACAACCAAGTTAGTGAGACCTAATCCACCTATCTTGACTGGCAGACAGAGCGTGCTTTCAGTAACCCATCGTCTTCCGCACCAAAAGGCGTCTATCGCTTTTGCTTGAAGAAGACCTACGAAGCCTTCATCAAACGTCTCAGACTTTAGCAGATGAACGATGGACGAGGTAATCAAATAGTTTATCACGACTGACCTACCCATTAAGGATAATGGAAACAGTCGACTACGCCATGAGTTTACAGCTCTAGAGAGTTTCTCAAGAGCGATGCGGCTATTATTTGATTTACTCTCGCGTCCGATATACACACCTAAATACTTCAGGCAAGTATTAGTCCATTGGATGTTCAGTGGAGTATCTGTACGATCTCTCCACCTTCCACACCACAAGCCTTGACTCTTACTGAGGTTGATTTTAGCGCCCGCTATACGTTCGAACTGTTCGAAAACAGCACGAGCGACCGGAAAAGCTTCATCTCCTGTCACGAAAATAGACAGATCATCCGCATACGCCAACATAAGAGGCCTCACATTGGTATATGGTAGACGAACCGCATACTGTCCGAGCATTCGACGAAGATTCACCAGTAGCGGCTCCAACGAAAGATCATAAAGCATACCTGACAATGGACAGCCCTGTCTGATACCTCGATGAAACGAGATAGGAGCCAGAACTTGTCCTTGATGCTTAATCAAAATTGCTGAATCTCTATACAGTTTCCCGACGATATCGAGCTACCTGGGCGGAAGCCCAAATGCCTCGAGAGCAGTCAAGAGAAACTCGTGCGAGACACTATCAAAAGCCTTTTGCTAGTCAAGTGAAATCATGGCCATTTGTGTACCTGTCTGTTCATGGTAGGCAAACAAATGCTTGGCTACCGCGATATTGTCGTAGATACTACGACCAGGTACACAATAGGACTGTTCCGGGTGTATTACCGAAGCAATCACCGAGCGGAGTATCGCCCCTAATGCTTTGCAGACGATTTTGTAGTCTACATTGCATAGGGTTACTGGCCTCCAGTTCCCCATCTTCTGCAAATCTCCCTTCTTTGGAATCAAGCGCATAACAGATCTCCTCCAACTAGAAGGAAAGTCTGAATGCATCTCAACCGCCGAATTGAAGACTTCCAAAAGGTCAGGAATTAATAAATCCCTGAAACGTATGAAGAATTCTGGAGTCAAGCCGTCATAACCAGGTGAAGTGTGTCGCCTTAGATCCTTTGTCGCAGCAATCATATCCTCCAATGTGATTACTGTATCCAGGAGCTCCTTACTGTCTTCAGAGAAAGTGGGAATATTCGCAAGGAATTCATGAGTGATCGAGGATGTTGTCGACGTCGATTCAGAGTAGAGACTACTGTAGTAGTCTCGAATATATTCTGATAGCTGTTGTCCGTTGAGGACTTGTCCAGATTCATCAATTATCGATTCGACCTCACAAGAAGCAGTACGACGTCTAGTCGCCTGAAAGAAGTACTCAGTTGGAGAATCGCCTTCTCTCAGCCAGCGCGATTGGCCGCGCAGCACAAACTCCAAGCTGTGCTTGTAAGTCTGTGTCGCCAAGCGTTCCTTTATTCCATTGAAATAAAGAATCAACCCCGGCTGAGTTGGGAGAAGAGCTGCCACCCGAGAGACCTCGGCCGACAAGCTAGAAGCTTGATAGCCACTTCGATTGAAACTCGTCTCGATAAAAGACCGAATCTGGAGCTTTCCAACATCCCACCATTGACTAAGAAAAGGAAAGTCAGCTTTCCTCTCTTGCCAATCGTGCCAGAAATCAATGAACTCATTGATGAACTGCTCGGAATTCAACAAATAGTTGTTGAATATCCAGTATGCAGTTCGTCTTTCAACTAGAGTGCTGGTCGCCACCACAAGAAGATGATCACTAACGGAACACACTTCATGAGTGACACCAACGAAATGTTCTAGTATTCCAGGTGAGACGTAAAGTCTATCAATTCTGGAGCCTGCGAGACTTCCATGGATATTTCGCGAGACCCTCGTGTATGATCTAGTCGTAGGATGCATCCAACGACAGATATCCACGAGTCTGAAAACACCGACAAAATTCCTCAATCGAGTAGCATTGACAGAGTTGAACTCAACTCCAGAGTGCCGATCCATTGAGGGATTCAGAGTGCAGTTGAAATCACCTCCGAGGACAGTTTCGCCGCTAAAATTCACCAGACAGGACTGAACACTATCAAGAACTTGTCTTGTAATGTCCTGGTCATGAGGAAGGTACACGTTTACTACCTTGATATGTTTGTCTTGAACGACAAAATCCAAGGAAGAAGCGAAGCCTGGGAAGATATCTGTATAGACAGGATACGATAGTGTGAATTTGTTGGATACAATGATTGCCACCCCTGAGCCTCGGCGAGGCGCAGGTGTGGTAAACATTGCATAGCCAGTGTGTAGATAAGCATAGCGCTCAAGTTGTGTATAAGTGTCTTGAGTGAAATTCGTCTCCTGCAGAAGTGTAATGTCTATATCGAACATTTTGACATGTTCGATAGTACTGTGTAGTCTTGTATGAGCACAAACCCCCGGTGTTAATAGAGCCTATCTTACACATTCAAAGAGATAAGAAGCTCAAACGATGATGGTACGACGTCTACGGACGAGAAGAATCGACCAAGCCATGCTCCTGAATCAGCTCCTCCACCCTCCTATGGAGACGATCCAAGCGAGCTACATCGTTGTACTTCCCCTTTTTCTTCGACTCCTGTTGTAGGAGTAGAAGTTGAGGAAGTAACAACTCTGGCCTCTCCAGCTCCCGTACAAGAATACTCCAGATTTTACCTGAATTCTTCTTGTACAAGAGCTGGCCAAGAATGCTGCGAATTTTTCTCCCTAGGAAGGGTTTCCATCCCCCTCGAGACTTCAAATTGGCTACCAGTCGAAATGGCGCTACCACACGACTCATAGCCACTGAAGCTCGAGAGACCAGTCTCATCTAAACCGGTCATGTCGCAGTCCGAAAGCTGCTCGAGAGACTATTCCGCGTCCCTCACAACAACCTTCGAACCGCGAGCTCCACTATCGTCCTCCTCCGAGTGGGGCCGCTTTGATGCGACTGGCTTTGCTGGCTCTGGAGGAGGCAGCATCACCCGGTCCACCTTCGTCTTCCTCCTTCTCGTCCTCCTTTTTTTGCCTAGATGGCTACTCGACTCCTCGTCAGAAGTAGCCGTGTTTTCACGTGCCGACGTGGCGCCGTTTATAGCCATAATTTCTTTTGCCTCTAGGGCAACTTCAGGCACCTTAACCACTGGCTGCTCCAAAATAGCAGGTTGAGTGCCGGCCGAAGGCTCCTTCTCCAGATCCACTACTGTAGCAGTGGCTTCCTTCGAGGGAACCCTCGGTTCAGCCTTCTTCCCGGTTCTCCTGGGGCAGTCAGCAATAAAATGCCCTACCAAATGGCAAGCATGGCATTTCGCTTCGGTGCCAACGTCTATCCAGTGCCTCGAGCCGGATAAGCTCAGGTAAAAGCCCTTTGGAAGCGTACACCCCTTATTTAAGGTGATGGACGCCTCCCGGCTAGTACCAAAGATACCCCGCCCGAGACCCTCGTCCCCAATTTTAATGGGAATAGCGCGAACCTTTCCATGAACCTTCCCGAATCTCCCAAGGAAATTCGAGAGGTCTTCATGTTGGGCTCGCATAGGGACCCGCGAAAACACGACCTTCGTGGGCTTCTCTTTTAACGGGAATGGAACGAGGTACCTACCCTCCACCTCGATGCCCTCAAGCATAAGCTTAGTGGCGCTTTCGAGGGTTGTGGTATACACCTCGACCATTCCTCCAGCTATAATTCCCATTGAAAAAAGCTGTTCGCAGGAGATGACGCGGAAGATTGCCTTCAGGTATGCAGTCTGAGGACATCCTCTGATGTGCTCAAGCTGCATCCCGTAGCTCTCGTCCTGCCACCTCCCGTCGAAGAAGCCCTGGAGACCCGCACTGGTCTTGGGCCGAGGCTTACCCGCGTCCAATGGGGGTGGACGAGGAGTGATGCCCGTTCCTAAAATTTCAATAACAGACTCTTTTTTGGAACTGCCACTTACCTGCTGGGCATAAGAAATCCCTGCAACTAACGCCGGGGATCGTGGTGCTGCTGGTGGTTTTGTTGTTGCTGCTGGCTTTTTGCTCTGGCAAGTTGGCTTCGTGGTGGCCAGTGGTGGCCTCATCACAAGTCCGCTGGGCTTTGGCGCTGACGACGAAGCCTTTTCGACAACTTCCTTCAGGGTAGGATTCTGTCCTAGAGTCGAAGATGTCGACTCAGCATTTACTGAAACTGCAGTTACAGATTCTGCAGCAATAGCTGTAGTGCTTGGCGGTGTTACTCCAGACTCTTCGCGGTCAGTTGCAGTGTTCCTGGCAATTGCCTTGGTCTCTTCAGTTGGGCCCTTAATGGCCTCTTCACTTAGGCCCTTAATGGCCTTTTCGGTGGGCCCTTGGGGGTTTTTCTTAGAAGAAGAAGAAGAAGAACCTTTTTTGTTCTTCTTTCTTCTTCGAGTCAATTTGAGGGGATCATCATTCCCCCCAGAATCGCTGCTGCTGTCACTCATTTAGAGTGAGGCACAGACGTTTTTTATACTTTTTATTTTATTTTAGTAACTTTATAATTTGTGATAAATTAAATTTTTATTATTTATTCTTTTACTTTAATTTATTACTTTACAATTTTATTATTTGCGAGCTACAAAACTAAAAAAATTTTTACGGTTGCCATGTTGTCATGGCAACGGCCGAAATTAGATTGAAATTTGTGCAAATGTCACCAAATATTTAGTTTTTTCACAATTTTTGTAGCTTTTTTATAGTTTTTTATGTAAAACAAATTCACTCTGGGCGACACTTTCTCAGCAGTGGTATAGCCGATAACACCACACTTCACTTTTCAGACTTTTTTATCACTTATTTTACGATATTTTTATTATTGCTGCGGAGCTCGATTTGACACATCTACTCTTAGTGAAAATAATAATAATAATAATTTATTCATGGGATATGTACACAAGATTTACAATCTTTTTTGTACTATAAGATTAATCGGAGCTAGAAATTTAACACTCAAAAACATATATCAAAGAATTCAATAATTAAAGATAAATCATAAGTAGACAATATAGAAAAATTATAATGATGCTAATAATAACTAAAATAAGATAAGACTAATAACTAAAGAAATAAAAGAATAAAAAGAATAAGAATATAAAATTATAAAATTATAAAATTATAAAATTAGTGATAAACAGAAAACAGATGAAATTCCTTAACTCACGAAATGCATCTTTATAAGCTTCTTAAATGCATTGAACAGGGAAACAACTCTCCATGACCAATTTGCTGAATCGCGGAATTATTATGTTACGATTGCGTGGTGAATTTGATAATTGAAAAAATTCCCTAAGATATTCAGGTGCATCTCGATTTAATATATTAAAAAGTAGAGTTAATGCTCTTTGATTAAGGTAAGAATCCAGGGAGCATCCAAGCAGTTGGGTTCTATATGGTGAGACATGGTCAAATCTACGGAGACCAAAAATTGAAGGCAACCTGAATCTTACGGGCACATACACTATCTAATTTTGGGAAAACTGCGCTGCCAAAAATAAAGTACGGAATGATTAATGTTTTCACAAGCTTCATACGAATTTTTCTTGGCAAAATACTCGCTATATCTTTCTGATCAGCAGATTAACGTTATCGCAACACTTCATCACACTATTTAAAACAATCCCAAGATTATTAACCCTATCATGTAGTGGCAATATAACACCGTTTAAAATTATTGGCGGAACATCAATGTTATCTGGGGATGAGGAGTAAAAGGCAATGCACTTCGATTTAGCAGGGTTGAGCACTAGCCCATTTACTAACGACCAATCGCTTATTCTGTGGACACTTTTAATATAGCTGTTTCACAGCTGAAAGAAGAGCGAAAACCTGATTGCCAGAGCGTGAGTAAATTATTGCTTTCGACGTGCTCGAGAATTTGTTTATAAATAGTTTCTCCAGAACCTTCGATAAAAAGCACAAAATACTTATAGGTCGGAAATCGGATGGTAATTCTAAGGCACAAGCTTTTTTTGGTATTGGTAAAACTGTTGCTGTTTTCCACGCTTTAGGAAAAGCGGATGACATCAAACACGTGTTTATAATGTGCAGCATAACTTTCCCGATTAGTGGCAGCAGCAGCTTAATAAAGCGAGGTGGTAACCTGTCAGGGCTCATTGCTTCCGACCTGATAGCAAAGATTGCTGAAATCAGTTCATCAAGGCATATCCCACGAAAGGAGAAAGAGTTGTTGATGCTCGCTTGTGAGAGTGATGAGCGCGGAAAACTAAGCGGATTTAATTCGTTCGCTTGAGTACTAGGGGATGAATTGTTAGAGGAGGTAAAAAAAGAATTTAAATCATCCGCTTCAAGTCCACAAGCTGCGCTATCCTTACCAAAAACTCCAGCGACAATTTTGATAAAATTAAAAGTGATATATTTGAATGTTCAGAACTTGTCTGTAATAATTTCATTGACTTAACTGCAGAAATGTCTAATGAAAATAATGCTCCCGTCTCAGTAGAATTAAATTCAGAAAACGAGCGAAATCCTCCTCCAACACCTAGTGAAATTCTCAGTAATGTAAGAGTTCCAGACGCAATTAAGGACTTACCGATATTCGACGGTAATCACATATTGCTCTACGATTTATTCAATAATGTAGAGGAGATACTCACATTGATTGCAGAAATCGATGGGACTACATATTGTAGAATTTTGCTAATAACCATAAGGAACAAAATCCAAGGTTCCACAAACGAAGTGTTAAATATGTATGGCACACCACTTTTATGGACTGAAATAAAAAAGAATCTCATACTCCATTACTCTGACAAGCGTAATAGACCTCCCTCATCAAAGATTTACACAATCTGAAACAAAATAATAAGACCGCCGAACAATTTTACAGTGAAATAATCGAAATTTTGTCGACAATGACTAATCACATAAAAATTCATGAAACAAATCCTATTGTAATTCAGGCCAAACAAGAAAAATATTCCGAGATGTGTCTAAATGTATTCCTAACGGGATTAAAAGAACCCCTGGGATACTATGGCTCAAACATTCTCATTTTGTATCAAAGAACAAAATATATCCTATATGAGATCTAACTACCAACCAATGAACAGACATATACCAAACCAATCTTCAACTCAGTTCAGCCATTTCAATCTCAACAAGTATTTCAACAACCAATCCAATATCCAATGATCAAAGAAATTATCAACAACAAAAACTCCAGTATCAGAGTCAGCCACCACCATACCGCCATCAACAACGAAATTTTTTCACCCACAATAAAACAACCTACACCTCCTGAACCAATGGACTGGTCCGGGGTCTATTATTGAACACAAAACGAAATTTCGAATGGAAATTTTCGTACATCTGGCACCATTGAACACGAAAAAGTCAATTTTTCGAGCGGAACTTTTCGGACATTTTCTCGTTGACATTTCACTTATCGAGTTATTGTGCGGAATAGTTATGCAAACAAACAATCATGTAAGTAGTTGTTATTACTTTTATTGAGATTTTTACTTTAAAAAACAATGAGATAATAACTATGCATTATTCTTAGGGCCAAGCTTACGAATACTAATCATTACAAAATGTTGGTTAATTTTTTGGTCAGCCATCCAGATTTGACACACTTCAGTTTCAGGAGGCAACACGATATGGTCGCAATCCACAGCTTTGAAAGGGCTGTAGTGAAGCGCTCCTCCATTCTGGACATACTTCCAATTCCATAATATCCTCCAAAATTTGTGACACCAGGACAAATACAGTAGATTGGGACATTCCAATATTTAGATCTTGGCCCGTCCCACCTTGATAACCACCTACCTTCAGCAAAAAATCTCATTGCCGCAGCAATTTTTAATATTGGGGGTATTGATGTAGAGCGGACGGTTGGTTTAAATTTATCTTGCATCTCGTCTAATAAATGTTTAAATGCATCCTTTGTATTTCATGAACCTTGAAAAAACCTTCAAAAAAATAGTGCATTGCTATCCATTTTTAAAATAACAACATATTTTTCTGAAAGGAATGAACACATCACTATGGCAATTGACGGATTAACGGAAAATCTATTATATATCGAGTTTTTGTACTAGATTACTCTTTTTTTATATGGTAATGCATTACATAGAGTTCGTTCGTATTCAATCATAGCTCGAATATAGTTTTTCGTACATAAATTTCGAGAGGTCCGAAATTTCGTTTGGTGTTCAATAATAGACCCCCAGGAATAACTAGTTCAAGACAATCATTCCAAAATCAAAGAAATTTTAATCCAGCACCTAATAATTTCTTTAGAACCAACAAACAACCCATTACAAATAACAGAGAAATCCATAATTTTTCAAAACAAAATTTTCCAAGACCACCTAATGAACATCGCGAAGGTCACAGTAACTACTCTGAAGTGATGTCAGGAAACAGTTATCAAAGACAACTTGACCAATTTTATAATCACGATCAAAGTTATACAAACGTTGAACAGTCAAACGAAAAAGATCATTCAATTCAAATTTTCTTCTCGATGCCTCGATAAACAAATCGGCTACTTGATATCAACAAACACGGTTTTATTCTTCCTTATATACAGATATCCTCTATCAAACCCACTTTTATTACACCGTTACTAAAGACCCATAAAATAGATAAACAAGTAACTCTACTGAATTTTTTACAATTCAAGCAAACTGGATATATGCCGGTTTTAATATTTTGATTCCATAACTATTTCGATGGCCTTTTAGGTCTTAACATTCTTACATCTCTTGCTGCAAAAGTAGACTTAGAACATAAAATCTTAATTACTAAGAATTCAACAAATCCTCTTCACTTCACACCAAATTTCGCATCAAATAAATACATTATATCCGGAAACTCCAAAACTATCGTTAAATTGGCCGTGCACGTTCCATAATGCGATATCTATATACAATCAACGCAACTAAAACCAAATTTGCTACTATCCGAAGGAATATACCGATCAGACAATTGGTACTGCTCAGTTGAAGTAATTAATAATTCCATTGTAGATACAACTCACAATAAAGATTTTATTGAGTTAAACAATTTCAATATCTGTTGCGATAGTCAAAATTACAACCCAATCACCGTAAATGACATTCCAAACCTCATTCGTGCTTCACATCTAAATCAAAAGTGAAGAAAATACTTTTTAAAATATGTCGAGAGTACGAGGACATATTTTTTAAGGACTATCAAAAGCTTACATTTACCAACCAAATAAAGCACAACATAAGGACCATGGATGACATCCCAATCCATACAAAATCATACAGATATCAATACATACACAAAAAAGAAGTGCAATCGCAAATCGAACAAATTTGGATCAAAGTATAATAAGACCCAGTTATTCACTTTGGAGTTCACCGATTTGGATTGTACCAAAGAAAAAGGATGCCAGTGGCAAGAAAAATTGGCGTCTCGTGATAAATCACCGTAAACTTAATGAAAAGATAATAAACGATAGATACCCGTTACCAAACATAAATGAGATATTGGACAAATGGGGAAAGTGTATGTATTTCACAACAATCGATCTCGCAAGTGCCTTCCACTAGATCGAGATGAACCCCTGAACATGCAGAAAACCTCAGAAAAGTATTTAACAGACTACGTGAAGCGAACTTAAGGTCCAACTCCATAAGTCAGAGTTCCAACATAGAGAAATAGCATTTTTGGGGCACATTGTTACTAACGAAGGCGTCAAATCCAATCCAGACAAAATGAAATCCATAAAAAGATTTCCTATACCCCGAATTCAAAAGAAATTAAGTCTTTTTTAGGTTTTTATGTTATTACCGTAAATTTATTAGACTTCGCAAAGCTTACCAAACCCCTGACAGAATGTTTAAAAAAGGGTAAAAGAATAGAACTGAACGAAAAATATGTAAAAATATTTGAAACTTGTAAAGAAATTCTAATAAACGATCCCATATTACAATATCCGGATTTTTCCAAACAATTCATATTAACTACAGACCCAAGTAATTAAGCCATAGGAGCAGTGTTATCTCAAGGGCCCATTGGCAGTGACAGACCAATATGTTACGTAAGTAGAACTTTGACCAGCTCCAAAATCAATTATTCAACTATTGAAAAGGAGCACCTTGCCATAGTTTGGGCAACCAAATACTTTCGCCCATATCTGTTTGGCCGCAAATTTAAAATTGTGACGGATCACAAACCTTTGTCATGGTTTATGAGTTTTAAGGAGCCAAACTATAAGTTAGTACGTTGGAGATTGAAACTCGAGGAGTTCGACTATGAAATATCCTACAAAAAAGGTAACCAAATTATCCTACAAAGTTTTATCATCTGAAACTAGGAGGTCAAGGAAGGTTCTTGGCTGGACCTTTTAGGATGATACGCCTCTTGGAGTAGGAAAGTCAAAGGACGATCCTGCACTGCATCTTTCGGAGGTTCTGTCATCTAGACGCAGACCTTATTGGAAGTAAAGATTATGAAATAAGGAAGTTTTATAATAACGAAAAATTTCATAAAAAATCTTCTTCGGCTTTCGATATAAACTTTATTTATCAGTCTCAGAGGCGTAATTTATCAGAGAAGGTCGCAGCAAGTCCTCAACGATTGCAGCTCCCTGGAAGGGCGAATCAAGAACCTTCCTTGATCTCCTAGCTCAGAGACGTTTTATTCAGGAAAAGCAGATCAAGACAGCAACGCTATAGGCGCTATCCATAGGAGTAAGCACCACAACTACATTCAGATTGTGAAGTGTTATCATAGGAGATAACCCTTCCTCAACCTTTCATCTCTTTAGCTTACAACAGCCTTTTATTTCCGCAATCAGCCTTAACATTTCAGACTCTTACTCCTCCGACAGCGCAGCAGTGCTTATTGGAACTATCCGGGGATAGTCGTATTACCACAAACAGTTGGCAACAAGCGCTTCACCCATACATATATTTGTACATCCATGTAATATAGATACATATCAGTCAATCCAGCTCATTACAATAGCAACAGTCTGTCTGTGAGTCCAAATGTCAACTGTGTAGTTCTCTTTAATAAAGCATAACCAAAACAATCAAAAGAAAAGTATAACTTAATATTTCTGCTCCCAATTATTTCACTCAGATTGCGGAAATCCACTAGACAGTTTTTCTACAGGTTATGGGCCCAGAGAAATATTGGAAAGGGAGAATTTAAGAGTTTAGTGAAGGTGTTTCTGGTAAGAAGATGGCTGACGCAACAAAGCAAAAAATTCAGAAATTGAACAAAACCAATTATGTGAATTGGAAGTTCAAATTAGAGTTGTTTCTCAGGAAGCAGAATATATGGAAACAGGTTATTGTTGGTACTCGACCAACAATAATTGCAGCTAATGCAACTACACCATCAAATCGAGAGGAAATTAACCACTGGGATGATCAATTGGAACATATTCGTAGTGCTTCAACTGCAAAGGCAAGCTGGGATGCATTGCGTGAGTATCACGAGAAAAATACGCTTACGAATAAGGTATTTTTGATGCGATCCATTTGCACATAAATCAAATACAAAATTTGTTCACAAAATTACGTGACATAGGCGAAGAAACGCTGTCGGACAAATGCAGTGAAGCAATGTTGCTAAGTAGTTTGGTGCATTAATTACTACACTCGAATCCCGTAAGGAAAGTGAAGTCACATTTGCATTAGTGCAATAGCGAGTCATTGCGGAGTATGAAAGAGATCCAATGGAGGACAGCAACAGTTTAGAGGATGCAGTTTTAAAAACAGTTGCTCGGACAGGAGCCTGGCTCTTCTGTAAAAAGCATGGACATCAAAAGAACAACTGTATCAAATATAAGGAGTGGTTGGTGAATCGAGGTGGAAAATGTCAATCGAATTAAAAGTCAGCTTATAAAGTAAACTCACCTGAGGAAAGCAATAATAAAGGTATATCAAATTTAAAGTATGAGTCAAAAAAAAGACTTTCTATTCGGAGAACATACAAGACAGAATAAAGGTTCTATCATTGATTCGGGAGCAACTAGACATATTGTAAACGACAAGCGATTCTTCAAGGAAATCGACGTATCTTATAACAGTTCAATTGAATTGACAAATGGTCATGCAGTTAAAGTGCAAGAAAAATGGCCTCATATTTAAGGCAGCGGAAGTTCTATTTGCACCAAGTTTGGTTGGCAATATGATTTCGGTAATGCGACTTGCCAAAAGTGGTCTGCGTGTCGAATTCGATAACAAATTCGTAAATTAAACTTATGGAAAAGCAAATTGGTGTAACTGATGAAATTGGTGGCTGTATGTACTACGATAGCCAGATACAATTTGTGCAGTGCTCGAGCACAATGAAAATTGCATTCATCAATGGCATCGGAAATTGGGTCACAGAGATCCTAATGCAATACAGAAAATGAAAGCAGATGGACTAATTAAGGGATTAAAAATCGTCGACTGTAGAATCAAGGAAACATGTGATGTATGCATGAAAGGAAAATTAACCAAGTTACCATTTCCAAAGCAATCAGACAGTGAATCATCAGCACTCATGGATTTGGTACATACCGATGTTTCCGGCCCGATGCAGGCAGAACAAATGGTGGTAAGCACTACATTGTGACTTATATTGATGACTATTCGTGCTTTAGAGTTATTCGTCTTTTATCACACAAATCTCAAGTCGCGGAAACAATGAAAGATTTCGTTGAACTCTGTAGAACGAAGTTCCTGCACAAACCGAAAATCATTCGTTCGGATCGCGGTGGTGAATACATTGGTAAAGGATTAACGAAATACCTTAAATCGGAAGGCATACAAGTTCAATATACAGCGGCATACAGTCCAGAGCACAATGGAAAGACCGAAAGGAAAAATCGAACTCTCATTGAAATGGCACGTTGCATGCTACTTGACGCCGGATTGCCATACAGTTTTTGGGGCGAGGCGGTTGCAATAGCCACCTACATTCAGAACAGAGTGATCACGCGAACAACGAATACAACACCATATGAACGATGGACAGGTGTAAAGCCAGGTATCAAAGGCTTTCACATTTTTGGATCAAAATGTTTCATTCATTTACCGGAAGCAAAAAGGCAGAAATTAGATTGTCCAGGGGAAGAAGCAATCTTCTTAGGATAAGATGAGTATTCAAAGAAGTTCAGGTGCTACAGCAAAGTTACAAAGAAAGTTGTGATCAGTCGAAACATGCGGATTCACAAATCGAATGTTCGTCATAATGGGAAAACGAACAATGTGATAGTTAATTTGTCAGATGATAACTCAACATGCAAAGCCGTATCAAGACATAAGGAGAAAGCACCGTCAGGCACCGAACAGGAGGAGACATCTATAGTAACAGATATTCGACGCTCTGTGCGATCCAATAAAGGAAATTCACCAAGGCGCTTGATTACTGAAATCAACATTGTAAAGGGAATCTGTGAACCAAAAACTTGTGACAAGGCAGTCTAAGGTGATGAACGACAATGTTGGCTAACAGCAATGCAGGAAGAAATGGACTCTCATGAGCGTAACAATACTTGGGATCTGGTGGATTTGCCAGCAAACAAAACGGCGATCGGTGGAAAATGGGTGTACAAAGTCAAAACTGGACGAGACGACGAAGTGCAACGATATAAGACAAGATTCATACCGCAAGATTTTTCACAGTCGTGTTTCATGCAACACTTAGGGTGCTTTTGTCCATAGCAGCAAGAGGAAAATGTTGGTGTATCACTTGGACGCAAAAACAGCATTTCTTAATGAAGACTGGAGAGAACCATTTTTATGAAGCAGCCAAGAGGCATGCCCAACGGTGCAAAAACTAAAGGAAATTGAGAAAATTTTAAAATCAAATTTTGAAATGAAGAATATGGGAAGCATCAAGCAGTTTCTAGGAATGGTGACTTCTCACTCTGTCAATCGGCGTACATCATGCGAATTGCAAGTGAACTCGGACTAAAGAATGTTAAGCCAGTGAGGACACCTCTGGAAGTTAATTATGGTAAATCGGATGAATTAAATCAACTGGAAAACAATTCAGACTATAGACGATTGATAGGACGGTTACTATATGTGTCCGTAAATACTAGACGGGATATCTCGGCAAGTGTGCGCATTTTGGCATAGAAGGTTTCAAAGCCAAATGAGGAGGACTGGAATCAACTGAAACGGATTGTCAAATATTTGAAAACAACAGCGACAATGAAGTTATTGCTAAGCATGATGTGTATTTTTTTGGCTATGCGGACGCAACATGGGCTGATAATAAAGCGGAAAGAAAATCAAACAGTAGCAGAGTTTTCTTTTTCAACGATTGCACAGTTAGCTGGATGTGTCAAAAACAGGGTATGATGGCATCATCACCATGTGAGGCGGAGTACATCTCTATTTCTGAAGCAGCAAAGGAGACCAAGTGGCTACGACAATTGCTAATAAAAATTAAAGAGGAAATTACTTCATCAACAGTCATCTATGAAGACAACCAAAGTTGTATAAAATTATTTAAAGATCATAGATTCTTTTATAAAGCTAAGCATATTATATGAATGTGTATATTGATAAACATTCATTTAATTATGCATTCATACTGAACAGTTGGAAACAAGCGCTTCACGCATTTGTAAATCCATGTAATATAGATAGATATCAATCCAGCTCATTATAATAGCAACAGTCAGTCCAAATGTCAAACAGTGTAGTTCTGTTTAATAAAGCATAAGCAAAACAATCTAAAGAAAAGTATTACTTATTATCTCTGTTCCCAATTATTTCACGAAGATTGCGGTAATCCACTAGACAGTTTTTCTACCATATATTAACTGACGTCACGGATAATGACGAACAAACATAAATTAATTAGCGATTACCATGCAAATAATAATCATCGTGGAATTAACGAAACGTTGTTACACTTGAAGTGGAACTACTACTTCCCATCTGTTATGGCCCAATATACGGAAGATTCTTCCAACAGCCAAAGGCACATCTGGGGCCGGATTCTGTAGCACGGAGAATTTGGGAATTTGGGAGATGAGAATTTCGTTTTCTTAGAATTCTTAATTCCCTAATTCTCCATTCCCAATTCACTAACATGGTTGGAGAATTAGGGAAAACGAATGAAATGTGAAAAAGTACGAATCGCCTGGGACGATTAAGGGTATCACTTTTTGTTGTAGAGGGTTAGACTTTTTTTCATATGTGAGGTACATCTGCCTATCACCTTCCACTGTCGAAATAAGTTTAAATTCTTTTTTGTTGGGGTAGTTTTTTAGGGGATGTAGGAGGGTAGGCTTTCTCGAGTTTTTCCAGGATAACGAGAGAATGGAGAGAAGAAGGAGAATGTATGTGGTATCAAAAAAAATGGGAGCTCAGGGAAAACAAGATAGGTTTAGGAAATGCGGCAGGGAGAGTGCGGGGTAGAAATGGGAGCTGATTAACGGAAATTTAAAAAAAAAATAAAGACAATATCAGGAGCTGTAATAATTCGCTGGGGTAAGCTCAGGATCTGTAAGCCCAATAAAAAAAAATAAGAATTCACTTTGGTAATTAGGTATGCTAGGTATGCATGGGTATTATAATTTTATTTCGATTAACGGTAATTTGCAGATTTGAGCGGCCTCGGCGATAAATTTTGCTATCGCAATATTCACGGGCGCCTAACTCTATTGTTGTGACTCAGGTGCCCAATGCCCCGAATCACAACCATAAGGGCAATACATCAATATATTGTCCTATACAATATATTGATGTATCTCAAGTTGACCCTGAAAACCAAAAATTATTTCATTTATTTCCATTTAATTTAAATTTCGCTAAAAACATTCTCCCTTGTTATAATAAAATGCAATCATGCATAAATTGCATTTTGTTATCAGACACACATTCCACTCACACGGTATGCACACTTACCTACATACAGTGTCTTCTTACTTTTTTTCCGTATGTACAGTGTACATACGTACATTACTTACTTCCTCCAATCTAATTGTATGTACATACATACATACAATTATCAGAATTATTCGCGCCCTCTTAAAATTAAAATTTCAAGACGGGCGCACAAGTGCATATCAAATTACAGTTTTGCATAGATGCATTGTGCATTTTCTCACGTACGTTTTTTCAACGTCCTGAGAAAACAATAAAAAAAAGAAAAAGCTTTTGCAAGATATCGTGGGTACCTGGGTGCAATTTGCCCAAACCTCGGGGAGTCGTTTTTTGAATCCGCCGAGTGCAGTTCGGAATAAAAAGTTTTTTGAAAAGGAAGTGAAATTTAGAAATAAAAAGAAAAAGATCAGATCTGTGGTGTTTAAAAAAAAATAGAATAAGATAAAAGAAGTTTTGTGTAAAAAAAAAGGGGTATAAAAACTGGATGTAATTAAATGAAAGAATTGTTTTTTTTGCTTTCCAAAGAAAAATTAAACTAAATAAAATAAAAGGAGTTTTCGTTTTTTTTTGTGGAACATAAATTTGAACTAACTTTAACTAAAAGCGAATTCAACTATAAGAATTTTCGTAACCTGAAAAGCTGTGTGCTCTCCGCCTGGAGCACGGCACACATACGCTTATAACACTATGTGGGAGTGCTGTAGACTATTGGAATTTCTTTTGATATATTAAGGGTTTAAAGTACAAAAATATAGGTGAACAATTTTGGGGGAAGGGTGTTTTGGGGGTTGGGGGTCGTACCACCCCTCATAGGAGGTTGTCCAAACTACGTCATGTTTGGTACCAAATTAAAGAGGGAGTAGAGGGTAATCGGGTGGTGACCGCCGAAAAACGATTTTTTTACACTAGGGTCATATACACCCAGTTCCTATATTTTGCATATATTTCTTCCGTTTTTTGTTTTACATCCATTAGTACTCCGTTGAGAACATTTTTGTCATGGGAAGTAAATTTCCACAACTTACTAGTTCTTTCCAATGATGAGTTGTAAATATGTCAATTTTTGTACCAAAAACGGCCATTTCTTCACCTTAAAATGGACTGATACACTTCTTTTACAGTTATCTCTCGGCGGTCAAAATTCAGCTATCACATTAAAATGATCAAATACAAACTACACCACCCGATTACCCTCTACTCCCTCTTTAATTTGGTACCAAATCTGACGTAGTTTGGACAACCCCCTATGAGGGGTGGTACGACCGCCAACCCCCAAAACACCTTCCCTACAAAAATTGTTCACCTATATTTTTGTACTCTAAACCAGTAATCTATCAGAAAAACCCCAATAATCTACAGCAGTCCCACATAGAGTTAGGCGCCCGTGAATATTGCGATAGCAAAATTTACCGCCGAGGCCGCTCAAATCTGCAAATTACCGTTAATCGAAATAAAATATAGCGTATAATACCCATGCATATCTACATAATTACCAAAGTGAATTCTTATTTTTTTTATTGGGCTTACAGATCCTGAGCTTACCCCTGCGAATTATTACAGCTCCTGATATTGTCTTCATTTTTTTTTAATTTCCGTTAATCAGCCCCCATTTCTACCCCGCACTCTTCCCGCCACATTTCCTAAACCTATCTTGTTTGCCCTGAGCCCCATTTTTTTTGATACCACATACATTCTCCTTCTACTCTCCATTCTCTCGTTATCCCGGAAAAACTCGAGAAAACCTACCCTCCTACATCCCTCAAAAACTACCCCTACGAAACAGAAATTTCTATTTATTTCGACAGTAGAAGGTAATAGACGGATGTACCTCAAATATGAAAAAAAATCTAACCCTCTACAACAAAAATTGATACCCTTAATCGTCCCAGGCGATTCGCACTTTTTCACATTTCTTACGTTTTCCCTAATTCTCCAACCATGTTAGTGAATTGGGAATGGAGAATTAGGGAATTAGGAACTCTAAGAAAACGAAATTCTCATCCCCCAAATTCCCAAATTCTCCGTGCTACAGAATCCGGCCCCTGGTAAAGTAATCTGGATTGCTAAACAATCACCTCTCATGGAATTGCTCTGCAGCCGTCGGTTATTTTCTGATTAGCCCAACAGCTGGCTGCGTTGAGCGCTTAGTGGAGCAATCGACAATTACAATAATAATTAACCTCGCATGGTAATTATTATGTAAAGCGATTGCTTACTACTAAGCGACTCAGGTGCTGCAACCGGTAGAGCAAACACAAGGTTGTGTCGTTTGTTTTCATATCCGCATTGTGAGCAGCCGGAAAAAGTGTGAGTGAGGTTTTGTGTTTTTTTGTGCTTTTATATTATAATTGTCTTTTTTGATAATTAACTTCGTTTTATTTTTGGTGTAATGCCTTTAAGCCAAAACACTTATACTAGGGGCAAAGCTATATTAGCTACTCCAACCGGTTATACACGTGCAAACAACATCACAGGTCATCAATAAATAATTTTTGTCTTACAGCCGTGATCTTCGTTTCACGCAGTGTAGTACTAATTTTTAAATAAAGTATGGTTTCTGGTATTTTTACTGTGCGCATCTAAATAAGGAAAAATAAATATTGAGAGAATATGATTGTTTTGTATATATGGTTAATACAGGGTGGGCCAAAAGTCACCATGGGGTTTAAAAATTTAATAACTTTTTCGTTTATATATTTTTTTATTTTTTTTTTTTTTAGATTATAAAATATACAAAATGGAAATTTTTTTACGCTAAGTATGGAAAATAATGTCACTTAAATGACCGCCGTTATTAGCTTCGCAATGATGGGCTCTTTTTAGAGCATTTTCCATAACATCTTTCAACATTTGTGGCTGTAGCGCTCGAATTTCTGCAACAATGCTGGCCTTGAGTTCAAGGATTGTCTCGGGCTTGTTCACATATACTCGCTCCTTCAAATAACCCCAAAGAAAATAGTCGGGTGCTGACAAATCTGGCGAACGCGCTGGCCAATTAATTTCCGAATTTCTTGAAATTATTCGCTGTCCAAAAATTTGCCTTAAAAGTGCCATTGTGTCTCGGGCAGTGTGGGCAGTGGCTCCATCCTGCTGAAACCACATCTCAGGTCTGTTTTCAAGAGCAGGACGTAAAAAATTTCCTATCATAAACCGATACCGCTCTCCATTTACGGTTACAGCACTTCCATTTTCATTTTCGAAGAAGTAAGGCCCAATGATATTTTCAGATGTAATGCCACACCATATTGTACACCTAATGGGGTGCAATTGGCGTTGATGAATGGCTCTTGGATTTTCAGAACCCCAGAACCTGCAGTTCTGCTTATTAACAAAACCATTCAGATGAAAATGAGCTTCATCACTCATAATCAGATTTTCAATAAAGTTGATTTCATTTCTGGCCAACTGTTGAGATTTAACTGCAAAATTTAGACGTTGCCGATGATCTGCGGGTTTCAATTCTTGCACCAATTGCACCTTATATGGGAATAACAGTAAATCTTTTTTTAAAATGCGCCGTAGTGACGTACGAGACATCCCTAGCTGAACAGAATGCCTTCTGGTAGATGTTTCTGGTGTTTCGTTAACAATTTGCTCTACACGTTCAATATTTTCCGCAGTGTGAATTATACGCGGTCTACCGGTTCGAGGCAAATCACTTACGGTGCCATGTTGGTGGTGACGATCAACTAAGCAACGAATCATGGCTTCAGAGGGCTAAATTCTGACGTTAAAATGGCGACGATATGCTCTTTGCGTTAAAATAATTGATCGCTGATTTAAGTAATAAAATTCTATTATTCTGGTTCTTTGTTCAGTTGTGAATCTCTCCATTATTTATTCTCCAGATGTTATTTATATAATCTAAAAAAAAAATATATATATAAACGAAAAAGTTATTAAATTTTTAAACCCCATGGTGACTTTTGGCCCACCCTGTAGATGAATTCAGAGTAATTGAGCGTGGTAATTATGTTACATTAGAGTTTTGAATGTTTAGTAAGTGCTGCGAAGGATCTTTCTACAGTAAGTTGTATAAAAATTTTAGATGTTAGAAGTTATTTCGTTTAAAGGTGAAATGGTGAGATAAGGGTAATTACGAAAACCAGTAAGAAAACGAAGCGAATCAAAATAAATATGAAATCAACAACTGTATACAAGTTGGAAGATTCATACGTGAAGATCACGGCTAGGTATGGTTTCTAAATATGTGCCGATGTTTTCATGAGAAAGGACACCAAAGTTGACAAGGGAAGTATTCGTTTCCTTAACTGCAGCAAAAACTTGAACGACCGGCTGGAACCAGCAGAGCAAAGCATTTTTAGTAAATGCATAAAGTGCCGCTTATCCGATGACGCTTACTACTTAATAAGTTCACATGAACTAAAGGACTTTGCATCTTTGCAACAGGTGATTATAACAGCATACATGCCACGGAAATCTGTCAGTGAGTTACGCACAGAAATGGTAGCATGAGGCAGAGACCTGGTGGAGTTTGTGGTTAGGATGTGGGAGCTGCAGGACCAGATTAAGGTGGATGGAGGCTTGATAGCAGAGTTGGAGGCCGTAGCAGTAACAACTTTCAAAGCAGGTGTAAGCAGTCAAACCACTCGGGTTTACCTAACCGGAAAAAAGTTTGGTGCATTGGAAGAAGTTCAAGAAGAAGCTCTTTAGTTCGAAAGAGATTCAAAAAGGCTTGAAGCTATGGCACCAGGGGTATGGAGAAGAAAAGTATCACAATACTCCAGCGAAACACCACAGGAAAGCTGGAGGACTGGACATTTTATCGATGAAAGGCAGAAACAACCCCAAAAGCAATTTCAAGCAGTGCAAGGTACAAAAATGAACTGGGAATCTCCAAGCAGGACCAGGCAGCAATTCATAGTTGCTAAATGCTTCAAATACAGTCAGCCTGGGCATTTTGCTAAAGAATGCCAGTGGAGAAAGCAGCCTGCTTACTGCACTAAATGTCAGGAATATGGGCACATGATATCCAATTGCCAAATTCATCGCGTAAGCGTGGCCAACTGTGCAGCTAGCATTGCCAGATCTGCAGACCATCACCCGGATATCTGCGTAAAGAAATATTTAGCAGAGAAGAAAAAGCAAAAATTGAATTCCAACATAAGTTTATCAACACAGTGCCATCAGACATAGCTTTAGAAGGTAAGTTTAGGCTTTTATTTGACACTGGGTCCACGTGTAGTTTAATTAAAGTCACTAGAATAAGAAGAACGCGCGCATATGGACACACGAGAAAATAAAAATTGGAGGACTTTTTGGATTTGTCAGGAGCTCCATAGGCACTTGTCAGGCGAAGTTGCTTATAGATAATAGTCAGCAGGCATGTCAATTTAATGCCATAAGGCTGAAACAGATTACACTTTAGTGCGCGGCGCGACATCACGGCAAAATGAACGGTGAAATTGTTCCGCCGCGCTGTGTCACAGATTGCAATAGGAGCGCAGCAGTGTAGATACAGCGCTCTTATATTGGTACTACAGATTTTCATGAGAAGCTGCCTACCCTAAATATAATTTTTTTGTTGGTACCACTGAAAGTGAGCAGCATATTTCGGATTAGAAATGACTACGCGGCAAAAATTTTCGCCGCGCTCTCGCGCCGCGTTCAATGCGTGATGCACAATAGGAAACACATGTTCTCTAACATTTTGCCGCACTGTCGCGCCGCGCACTAAAGTGTAATCTGTTTCAGCCTATAGGCGACACAGATTCAATTCCAGCAGAAGGTATCCTTGGAATGGATTTCCTGAATGACAGAGCTGTTATCAACTGCGTAAATAGGAAATTGTGGTTACAAAACGTTGGTGAGGTAAAGAAAGAAAGCGCCGTTTTTGAGAATGTCGCAGCTAGTGGACAAGTTGTACCAAATACTCTTCATTTGTCCAGTAAAAGAAAGCCTTTACACGCCAGAATAGAGAAGGTTGAAATGAGCATGGCAGAAATCATCAGGCCAGGTATTAATAAGACAGACAGCGAATGGAACGTCTCCACATGCAATGTAGAAAAAGCTTCAAGATATGGAGGGGAAAGTGTATTAATATTAGAGGAGCCACAACTTTGGGAGAAAACATTGACCACAGCTTACGAAAGAGACAGAGGGAGACTTCACAAAGTAAGCAACGAAGAAGTCAATAATGAAAGGAGGAGTCAACACAGGCATTATGGGTACAGAAGAAATAGGCTGAAGCATGCAAAGCATGTCCAAAGAAATGTCCAACAAATTCCCTCTAATTTCAGAAGAAATTCGATAAGCGGAGTTTGGTAGTCCATAACCAGAACAAGTATATGGAAATGAGGATCCAATTTGAGGTAATTTTATAAATTAAAAGCTAAAGGTAAGAAAAAGTGTTTAAAAAGAAAATATATGGGGAAATTAGACAGAAGAGAGTTGTTTAATTACTTAAAGTAAAGAAAAAAATTAGAGATGTAAAAGAAAAAGAAGTTTGAAACAAAGAAAAAAGATATTTAAAATAAAGAGAAGTTTGAAAAAAACTAAACATGATAGAAGAAGAAGAAGGAATAGAAATGAAAAGTTAGAAGAATAAGAAATATATGTTGTATGTTTATAGTTATTGATACCTAAAAAGGAGGAAAGAAAGAATAAAAACAAAATAGTAATGGAAATAAATATAAGAAAAATATGTTAAAATTTACGATTTATAAACAAAGAGGAATAATAGTTACTTTAGTACTAAATTATAGAGGTTAGAAAAGATTAAAAATAATTAGAAAAGTTGTGTGTGTAAGAGCTCAACGATCGAGATAAATATGGTACTGATACTGAACGCAAACGAAAGCACACTTACAGCAGCATAATATCAGAAACAATATAATGGAAACCATAAAAAAAATAACTCTCGAAATTTCTAGTTGGGCATTGAATGTTGATGATAAACAATATTCTTTCGGTACGGAAGGACTCCTGATATAATGGAGAGAACTCCATCGTACCCATAAGAGAAGATATGTAATATTTTTACAAACATTATTTTCAATTGTTCCAATCACCGACACTCAGGGCAACGATTTTCTTTGAGATGTTTATTGAAATGAAATTAAAGAACCGCCTGTAACAAGAAATGGTCATATGTTTTATTTTGATCACATCTTGAAAGCCATAAATATAAGATATAAATTTCAAAGGTGATCAAATGACAGCAGTATTGATAATTCCGATTGATAAATGGAAAAAGATCTTGAACGTCAGAATTCAATAACCAATCATTATGCAGGAAATGCTACACAAGGAAACAATAGCTGGAAGTTGAATAAGCGCAGTACAAGATCCCATGTAATAAATATTTCTAAAGTATCTGTTGAAACAGACTTAGAACAGCAAACTCGGTCAACACCAACAGACTAGAAATTCTACCCAGTAAGGCGGAATTTTACAAACTCCCAAGGAAGAGCAGCTACACGAAAAGCAGAAGTCATACGCGACGTTACCACTGATAGGATACGGCCTTTGCAGCGAGACAAAACCATAATTTTTCGCTATCATTAACAAGCAGTTCGAGCAACTACAGTAAATTTAAGGTTATTAATTGTGTTAAAAAGCAGGAAGGTATGATTATACACTAATTAAAAACATTTTTGTAAGTAACGTAAGAATTAAAGGAAAATAAATTTATAAAATATTAATGTATTAAAAATAAATAGCTTATTACGAAAAGTGGAGAAAATTTCAAAATAAAAGAAATGTGAAGTCAAAAATACAATACAATACAAGGAAAAGTACACAAAATTTAGAAATCTTTAATGAGTACTAGTTACTATAATTGGCACTAGATAGAACGTACTAAGCAAGTTACCAAATTAACAAGTATATATCTAACCAGAATTAGTTTATATGGATGTAAGAATTTTTATCAAAAACTAGAAGGATGAATGAAAAAAAAAATACAAAAGTTACGAAGTTGCAAAGTTTCAAAGTTTTCAAAGTAATTAAGGTTTTTAAGGTTTTGTGGTTTCAAAAGGGGATAAGAAAGAATTAAAAGAGAGCGAAGAAAAGAAATTGATGAAGATAACTAGGCTAGATGAGATTTAATAAGTGTCCTGAATGCACCGACAGTACTCGCAGATCTAATAAGTATTGGACGGTAAAGCGTTCCATAAACGGATGGTATAAACCAACTAAGAACCGTCCATAATAATTTCCGAAAATGAGGTATCACAAGGTCCTGATTTCTCTGAGACGTTGTGAATTCGAAAAATACTCTCAGATAATCGGGTTTGCCTGACTTTAGGAGATTATATAAAAATATTGGCGCGTTTTGGTTTATATAATCGTTCAACGAGCAACCCAGTACTCGAGGTAGTATAGTAGATGTGAGACATGGTCGAATCTGCGCAGCCCAAAAATGAAACGAACACCATCGTTGAATGCCACATCAACCTTGCGGTGACAGACACTATCTAGCTTAGGAAAAATGATCCTGCCATAAGTAAAATAAGGGAGGATCAGTGTTTTGACAAGTTTTAGCTTGAGCTCTGTTGACAGAATATTAGCTGAAAGCTACAGTCTTGGCAAGCCACCATAGACTTTTCCCAGCATAGAGCCGTTATAATGGCAGCAATTCATCTTCCCATTCAGGTATCGTAAATTCGGTTAACCCTACTGTGGGAAAATCAATTAAATCTCGATTGTTACAGTTGCAATAAAAAAATATGAACTACGATTTAACTGGATTTAAGACTTTATTATGTTGGGCCCACATATTTGTTCGAAACAGGTCGTCGCTTAATCGTGCCACGTAATCCTCAAGAAGACCGATTGGTCTGCTAATATACAGTTGGACGTCGTCAGCGTATGGATTGTTACATCTTTTAGAACATTTGGAAGATCATTTATATAGGCACTGAAGAGCAGTGGGCCGAGGATTGGTCCTTGGGATACTCCAAATGTTAATGGTGAGGGAATTGAAAGAGAACCATTTATTTTTACACGCTGGCTGCGCCCCAACAAGAAATTGCGTATAATAGAGATGGCTGACGTACTGAAGCAAAAGCTGGTCGACAGCTCCTGAAGCAGAATAATATGGTCGACACTATTAAATGCCTTGAAGAAATCGAGAAGAACGAGGGCAGTATAGTCTTTGTGTTGGAGAATGCTTGTTTGGAATGGCAAGAACCGTAGCGATTTTCCAGCTGCTGGGGAAACACGAAGATGTTATGGATGATTAATGACATGTAAGACATATTACTGGTAATAATAGCTTAATGAAACGCGGTGTGATTGATTATCTGGTCCTGTGGCGTCGGATTTTATGGAATATATTGATTGAATAAGCTCATCGAAGCAGACACCGCGGAAAGAAAAGCGATCAGATATATTTGAATGTAAGGCACTGCTGATTCGTCCTAAGAGTAATGATTCCTCGCAATGAGCATAAGAGGTATTACAGCTTATGGAGGTAAAGTAAGCATATTCATCCCGATTAGAGGTGCAGCTATGAGGTATTCGAAAATCGATTAAAGAAATTTCAATAATAACATTACAGGAAAGTAAGAGTAGCATGTAATTTCTAAATAAAATAAATTTTAGTCCATTTGTATAAAAACCTACGATTATAGCAAGTTACATTGTGGTAGCTGCACAGAATTAGCAGCATATTAGGTTTACGCACGCAAAGTCTAACTTTGTACAAGGTTATCTAACAGATCTCCTCGGATGATTCTCAGCTCATTACCATCTCGATGAATTTTGACATATAGCAGTCCATCTTTAGTGCGGACTGAATGTATTTTCCCCTGTTTAGGGAGTTTCAAAGCTTCACGTAAGAGAGAGCTATTTCTGGGAGTCAAGCTCTCATTTATATAAATTGAAGAGTCTGAGGAGAAGCCTTCGAGATCAGCAAGCCGGATACCCCTTCGTCGACGATATGATGATAAGAAAGCTCTTTGTTCGGTTGGGCAACAGAAACGTACTACGATAGGGTTATCATTGCGAAGAGACTATTTTTTTAATGCGAAAAGCATCGATGTATGGCGAAATTAGATGGTCGATCACTGCAGCAATATTTTTACAAGTGTTTACCAGATTTTCAGTTTGTTGGTAAGGTATTCCACGTATAATTACGTCACTGAGGCGATGATTCCTATGTACATCATCAAGTTGATCTTGAAGAGACTTCATGGTTTGTGTGACTCTCGTATTAAACTTTTCACAATCTTTAATTCTCGCATCGAAAGAGCGTATGGCGTCATCACATTTTGCAGAGATTCGTTCCTCGACTTTCTGCAAGCGCAGTTCGATCATGGGCATGAATCTTGTTTCTAATGCCTGAATTAATTTCTCCACAATCGCTGGCGAAAGCTCTGTCATACCGACACCACTTCTCGTTACCACTTGACAGCCTGCATCAATATTCGAAATTGACAGGGTTTTCTCTTTTTTGTTATCTTTCCCCACCATAACGAGCAGAGAGGGCAGCAAATACGATACACACTAACACCAGAGAAGTTTCCAATAACAGCAGCACTAACTGTAATAGCACTAAACCGTTTTGATATAACTACCTAATTAGAATTCCACTAATATCAATCGCCACGAAAACGCCAATCAAACGCAGAAAAAATCGCGCCACACTAACGGAGACCAAAATGAGACTTTGCCAATTTCAATCACGGATATATTGCCTTATAACAAGCCAACTCGGGAGCAACACGAAAACACGTCTATACTCTAGCGTACATTACACACACAAATGGAATAAAGAAATATAACAGAAGAATGTAAAAAAACACAAGTATGCAGTTATTCATATTGTTGTTAATTAGTTAAAAAGGAAAAACCGAATTTAAATAGACTAGACAATATAAATATTGTATTTTTGTATAGTGATAAATTATTTCATTTACCACTTGCTTCTTACCTATGCAAGTGTACTTGATTTTTGTTGCCTAGGTGTAATATCTATACAACTTGTCGCTGAATATCTGTTGCCTAAGTGCAATACCTATGCAACAGTGTGTTTTGGGGAATTGCCTAGGTGCAAAACCTATGCAATCAACTAAACGCAACGAAATAAAAACCTCGATTCACTGACTGTAACTAACTCATTTATTTTTCAACAATTTGTATTTTATAGATTAAAAATGATTAGTCAACAAAAATTTATAATTTTCTAAACTGAGAAAAATAATAATTCTCACGACATTTTTCACACAAATAATTTTATTTTTGCAGGCGTCAAGTTTCATTAGCAGACGTAATGTGATATGATACAATTTAAACGAAATGAGCCTTTTGCTTTTGCATATACTTTTCTGTGCAAAAATTTATAACAAAGTAAATTGAAATTTAGATAAAGAGTTTTACGAAAATTAAATATAATTATCGTATTTGATGTCTCGGATTCAACATCCTCCCCCGCGTTGAACATATGTATTTCATAGTTCAATTATATCTCCAGATCAGCGCTTATGCAGAACTCTGATGTTGATCTTCTTGGGGCTGGCACTGAGGCATGCAACGTCTTCTACTTTCGAATTTCACAAGAAACTCTCCAAAGCAGGTATAATAGGACACAGATCGCAATAACCAAGCTGGTAATTCCTATGCTGAACTGGTGAAAATCCTGATCATAAGTCTTGGCGGGCATCACTTCCGCGTCTTGTAGTTGTTTTATTCTATCTTCAACTTCAAGATGTCCTCCGTGATGTTTTTATGTTGGGTTGGTTGATACACTAGGTCGGAAACTTCTGCTGGTGACAACAGGTCGGTAAGGTTCGCTGTTGGCAGTAAAGACGTCCGGAGTGAGCTAGGATACAGATCGTGAGCGTGAATAGTGGTTGATGCATCCGTAATGGTGCAGCCGCTGGTGATGTTGATTATTCCAGACCCCATAAGCGTTCTTTGAGAGACTGAACTGCCGCATATAATGTAAATGGTAGTTTCTTCCTTCATTACATAGATCCAGTGGTTCGGATTGAAGAGTTGTATCTATCGACGTATGTCATTAGTTTTCGAAATTCTGCAAGAGAATGGCGAGGGTGTCTGAGCTAAGAAGCTTAGCTCACAGAAACTGATGTTAGAACCTTTTTCGGTAGAGGGGGTGACGTTGCTTGTACATGTGGATTGAATGTCCAATTGTAGAACACATTGCCATATCTTGATCCGAGATTGATCCATGATGATGAACCTTGAAGATGGTTGAACTACCAGAAATGTATCATTTACTGGAACTGGAACCGGTACGACTCGCAGCATTTCGAACGAGTCATATGAAAACACGATTCGCCACAAAGGTATGAAATGATGCGGATGCTGAATTTAACCATGCCAGGACAATTTCTGACTCGGTCCAGTAATAACATGGTTGGTCCCATTTTAAGTCTTCTTTTACTCTATGCATCAACTGGGCACCGAGCTTAGCAGCGCATAATTCTAGTCGAGGTAGAGTGGTGGTTTTTGTAGGTGCCACCCTGGATATGGCACAGAGTAGTATTACGATTATCGTTTCATCTGATGCATCGGAAAATGCGTGTAATTGCATTTTTCGAGATAATTTTCCGGAATAAACGTTTGTTGGTATCTTAATGTCATTAAGAATTTTGAGAGCTTCACGAAACTTATTCCAGCTGGTGTGTAGGTCAATTAGTACAGCGGCATCCCAATCCAGTTTTAATGCCCATAATTTTTGCTCTTGATGCAGAACTCATCTATCCTACGTAACCATGTTAATCCTGGCGTTTTAACATGACACTAATTATTGTCAGACACCTTCAGTTGGGGGACTCTGTCTTTAGTGGGAATGCCTTGTACTAGTGCCGGGTGATTGGCACACCATTTCCGTAGCTTGAATCCAGCGGTCTGTAAAATGTTGTTCAACTGTTCTTGAAGTTCCAGTCTCTCTTAGACTGTTTGCTTCAGTCATTACATCGTCCACATAGAAGTCCCTTTTGAGCGAGGTGGAACCACGTGGGAATTGCATGCTTGCTTGCGATGCGAAGCGTTGAAGACACTATAGCCAAATACGGAGCTGGGATTACTCCATACGTGACAGTGCACAGCTGATAGTATCTTATAGGTTTACATGGATCATCTCTCCACAAGATCATCTGGTATTTCCTATCATCCTTGCTCAGTAATACCTGACGGTACATTTTCTCTATGTCTGCCGTGAAGACGAACCGTGGCAATCGGAAACGTAGCAGAATTGAAAAGAGCTCATCTTGAAGTGTTGGTCCCGTATGTAGTAATTCATTCAATGAAACGTTTGATGACGTTTTCGTGGAAGCATCAAACACCACTCGGAGTTTCGTTGAGGTACTTTCGAGTTTCATTATGCAATGGTGCGGCAGAAGGTAATGTGGTGTTGAGACATCCTTCAATCTGACTTCCTTCGTGTGTCCCAAATCGATGTATTCATTTGTGAACTCTATGTACTGCTTCCTTGTATTTGGATTTTTACTTAATTTTCGTTCTAAGGAGTAAAATCGGCTCAATGCAATATCCTTGGATTCTCCTAGATTGTTCGGGTCTTGTGCAAATGGAAATTTTACAATGAATCTTCCTTGCTCATTTCTCTGTATTGTTTGGTTAAAATGTGTTTCGCACTTAAGCTCTGAAGCCGTCAGCCTTGGCGTAACGGATTCAGCTTCTTCCAGTCTCCAAAATCTTTCCACTTGCTGATTAAGCTTGATTTCTTCTTCAGTATAGATTCCGCAAATAGCTTCAGATGACGTTAAGTTTTCAAACCTCTTTGCCCTCATTATTTTTCAACTGGACAATGACGGTGCTTAAAACTACGTATCTTCTTGGAGAGCTTGTAGCTTGTGCTGTTAATGCAGTTGTATTACTGCCTGTATATTGATCACTTGAAGAAGCTTCTCGATTATGGACTGTCATTGGCTGACGTACATGAGCTGCTGGAACTTGCAGTAGCACATTTTCTCGTGGTGGTTGAGTTTCCCCTGATTGGGGCTTCATCTCTTCAAGATGCACCAAAGTGTTATGTTTTTTTGGAACACTTTGTGCAACCTCGCCTCATGCATTTGACTGCAGTATGTCCTTGTCGCATACAATTCATACATAGATTGTTTTTCATTAACAACTGGTATCATTTAAATGGTGTTTGCGACAAAAAGATTTTGCATGAGTAAAGCGGATGGTTTTGTTTGCATGCAATACAATGACTTCCATTAGTTGTTGCCACAAATGAAGACACTTTTGCGTGGTGATTTTTTCCCTGGGGGTGTTTTTCTCGGGGCATACTGTCCTTCCTCCAAGAGCCTCTAAAGCCTGGAAGAGCGAGTGCGTAGTCTTATCGAATTTTTTGATAATGATGTGAACGAGCAATGGATCCCAGGACTCGATGGCTATTTCCAAATTCTTTAATACTAATAGACATTCGCTTGTAGTGCCTTAATGGTGGCAGCCGACTCAACCTGACTTGATGGTTGTGATAACAATTTATTCAGCAGCGCCGTCACCAACAAGCGTTTATTTCTGTATCTGTTGTTGAGTACACTCCATGCATCCTCGTAATTCTCTTCGGATACGGGCAAATGTTTTATTAGCGTTCGTGCTTCGCTTGTCAGATTACATCTTCTGAGAGTTGCTTATGGGCTGATTATGGATCATCTGGACATACAGGTCGTGAAACTGAGTCCACTTTAAGTAATCTCCAGCAAAACTCGGTAATTCGATCTTGGGCAATTTTATTTGGTTGACGGATGTTTGTAGACTTGCGCTGTTGCGACTTTCGTCTAAACTTAGCACCTGCTGCTGTAGCATAATAATTGTGTCTTGTACCCAATTAATTAGTTCTTTCTTGGTATAGACCACCCTCATATCCATAGGGATTTTCCTCAGTGGAGAATTCACAGATGAGCTGATCATTCTGGGCCAATTCATCCTCATATTTCTGTAATGCATTGATCTTCAATACGTAATACGGTTTTGAATGCTCTGTATTGGCCTTGGACTCGATATCCTGGATAAAAAAAAGTCTCCTTCTTCATAGATGCTCTTTGCTTGCGAACCATTCTTTCTACTTCATCGGTTGGTGCTTGTTTACACTCTTGCTCATAGGTCAGTTTGAAGTCATTTGGCATTTTGATATCTTTTAGCGGTTGTGTATCCGGATTAATGCCTGATGTGGTAAGTGCAGAAGCAGTAGTTGATGTAGTTGTGGTTGTGGTCGTGGTCTGATGTGGACAATCGGCCTTGGCATCAACTAGAGCTGCCCTTATAGTGGTATATAGTTGGGCTACCTTTTCGTAATACTGGTTCCTGAAGTAGAGATATTCCTGGTTCATCTCTTGGAGCGGAATCAGCTTTTCATGAGTTTTCTTGAAGTCTGACCAATACGATTCCACTAGAACTAATCTTTTGTCGTGTTATTCCTCTGCTTTTCGTGTAGCGGAGTGCTTCTTGAAATTCCTCAGCACTATTTCTAGCTCGGATCTGATGTCTGATTGACTTCCGGTGAGCTCCTCAATATCAACCTCTGTGTTTGTCATGATGAACTGGTCTTCTATAGTCTATGGTGACTATGCAATGATCGAAGATTCGTCTTAATGAATATTGTTCAATCCAGCAGCTGTTGCTTCGAATGGATTTTCTCCTGGCCGCAGCTTAATCACGTCGGGGTCACCAATGTATTTTTGTATAACGATAAATTATTTTATTTTCCGCTTGCTTCTTACCTAGGCTCAATACCTATGCAAGTGTACATGATTGTTGTTGCCGGTGCAATATCTATACAATTTGTCGCTGAATATCTGTTGCATAATGTTGCCTATACAACAGTGTATTTTGGGGAATTGCGTATGTGCAAAACCTATGCAATCAACTAAACGCAACGAAATAAAAACCTCGATTCACTGACTGTAACTAACTCATTTATTTTTCAACAATTTGTATTTTATAGATTAAAAATGATTAGTCAACAAAAATTTATAATTTTCTAAACTGAGAAAAATAATAATTCTCACGACATTTTTCACACAATTAATTTTATTTTCGCGGGCGTCTAGTTTCATTAGCAGACGTAATGTGATATGATACAATTTAAACGGAATGCGACTTTTGCTTGTGCATATACTTTTCTGTGAGAAAATTTACGAAAATGAATTCATAACAAAGTAAATTGAAATTTAGATAAAGAGTTTTAGGAAAATTATATATAATTATAGTATTTGATGTCTCGGATTCAACAGATATGTTGTGAAAATAAAAACAAAAAAAAATGTAATGTGAAAAGAACATAGGAAAGAAATTAAATGTGGAAAGAATATTAGAAAGAAATGAAATGTAAATAGAACAAGTAAAAAAGCTAGAATTGGTCTAAGACCAATTCTTATGATACCCTAGATGAATGCCCGTATTAATTTCGTATGGTCACCGATCTATGCAAGCTTGATTTATGAAGTGGTTTTCGTATTTATTTCTAGAACGGTTCGTCGGACAGAAAAAATGATTATAACCAATTTTATAGGATTTCGTATTCTGAAGAAGTTTTTAGTACAATAAAAAAGTTTAGGACTGATCGTTCTCACTATATGTAAAAAACCTAAATTTTTATATGGCAAGAGGGGGTTGCCCGATTTAGTCCATTTAAGATTACTATAAAAAAACCATGTACCAAATTTCAGCTTTCTAAGTGAACGCGTTCTCGAGTTATCGTGCGCACAGGCGGACGGACATGCAAAGATCAAAATAACTTTTAATATTATGCGCGGTTGTCCAATCCATTTTGCTCTACCAGCATTATTTCGAGGTGTTACAAGCGGAATGACAAACTTACTATACCCTTTAGATTTCATCTAGGGTATAAAAATTAAATGTGAAATAAATAAACAAATTGAATGAGAGAAAAAAAAATAAAAAGAGAAATCAAACTTGAAATGATGTAAAATAAAGTAAGAAAAGAGAAAAGAAAATAAGATTTAGATAGTAAATAGGTAAGAAAAAATTGTAAGAGAATCTGAACCGAACGAGGATTAAAAGATTTTCAATTTTTAAAACTGTTGCACTCTCCCGACCTAGTTCCCTGCGGAAACTAGTTTTTCCAAGGGGGGAGGGATGTTATGAACCAATATATGGAACATTCTTCCAACAGCCAAAGGCACATCTGGTAAAGTAATCAGCGATTGCTAAACAATCACCCCGCATGGAATTGTTCTGCAGCTATTTTATTATTTTGCTGATTAGCCCAACAGCGGGCTGCGATGAGCGCTTAGTGGAGCAATCGTCGATTACAATAATAATTAATCTCGCATGGTAATTATTATGTAAAGCGATTGTTTACTACTAAGCGGCTCAGGTGCTGCAACCGGTAAAACAAACGACAAGGTTGTGTCGTTTGTTTACATATCCGCATTGTGAGCAAAGTTTGCTTGCGAATATGTTGGCATAAAATACCAATGACTGGTCTGGCGAGTGCCGTTAGTGATCAGTCAAAGTGGAGTCAACTTTCGGTTCGGGTTAGAATGTTTGCGTTGGTAAGATAGGTCAGTTTTGTTGTCGTAATAAAGAATTAATGTGTTAAAGAAGTTCGAGAGTTTTATTCATTTCGATTGATAAATGATATTTTCTATGGTTACTTATGCGATTGCTTTGGGACACGACACTTTCATGAAAGTCAAAATAACTAAGACAATCAATAATTGTGATAAATGTCAGACTTTAACGTACGACAGAAATATTCCTAAACTGCAAAAACCAGAATCGCCGGAAAAACCGTTAGACATCATCCATGTAGACATTTACACAATCAATGCTAAACACATCCTAACTATCATTGACAAATTTTCAAAATTCGCCGCAGCCTATACGCTACCAGCACGGAACAGTTTAAACATAGTCAAATCAATAAAACATTTCATAAGCCTTCACGGCATTCCATGAAAATTAATCTTTGATCAAGGATCAGAATTTACGGCTAAACTCTTTAAAGATTTTTGCAAACAATATAACATAGAACTCCATTTTACATCTTTCCAATAAACAAGCAGTAATTCGCCCGTAGAACGTTTGCATTCTACCCTAACAGAAATTTATCGAATAATTTTAATACACAAAAAGAAAATGATCATGATGATACGCTAAATGAAACCTTAATCACTTATAATAATGCGATTCATTCAGCCACCAAATTAACCCCTTAAAAACTCTTCTGTGGAAGGCCATATAAATTTTTTCGATAATATGAACTTCAACTCCGAGCATTAATACCTTCGAAAATTTTCAAGCCCCATTATACCCATCCATTAAGAATAAAATGGAGGTAAGGATAAATAAAAACTTAGAGAAATTAAATAAAGCCAGACAAAATTCAAAGAAAATGAATCAATTTTTAGAAAAGAAAGTAGACGTAATAAGTTAACTCCCAAGATTCAAGAAATTTAGAATTAAAAAGAATAATAAAGTAACAGTAAATAAGAAATTACAGAAGCCAAGAATAAAGAAAAGAAAACGATACTTACAGAGTACTAGTAACGAACGGACAGAAACTGGAAATTCACGACCTGAATAACAATCGCGGACTTCTACCAATGAAACTAAGATAAGCCAGGACAGTACAGATTTATAAAAATCTAATCCATATAATTAAACTAGATAATTATGTTAAAAATTTAGACAAAATTAGAAGCTCATTAGATATTATAGAAATAACTAAAATTAAATTTAAAGAGTACTCCCCGAGATATAGGATAAGATGTCTTGCAACATACCTCGCCCATACTTGAACGAAATTATTTAGAAATTCAAATTTTTTTTATAATGGTGGGAAAACTAAGCACTGAAGCAAGAAAATCGAGTGAAACCTACTTTATAATTTTAAAATATATGTTTAGGACTATTAATAACATATTTTGCACTATTAATTTTAATCTGTCGTTATCATAATGAAGTCAAAATAAACCGCCTTTTAAGGTATCACACCATAAATAGATCAATCGCGGCTCATCACATAATGGTATTTGTGTAATGCCGTAATCTTACACATATCTTCGGATGAAGAAATAATCTTGCATAGGTAAGGAATTTTCCACAGGTAGAGAATTTTCCACATGTAAAGATTTTTCCACATGTAAAAATATATTGGTATTTAATTTTTATGGTGAATTCCTACAGTAGGCAAAATTTCTTCATTTGTGAAACTTGTGAAAAATTGTTAGTGCTTTCTTCGTAGTTAGATTTCAGCCTTTGATTAAGTAAGAGAGTCAGTAAAATTTAGCGAAGTTATGCCTGCAAATTTTACATACCAGGAGTTGGCTGAAATGCACTTTATATATGGTATGTGCAATGGAAATGATTCTGCAGCTGCAGAGGAGTATAATAGGCGGTATCCTCAAAAACGGGCCCCGTACCGCGGATTATTTTCTAGACTTCACCGTCAATTGTGCGAGAGCGAGTCTTTTTGCGAGTTGAGATCTGCTGGACCCAGAGGTGAAGACGATACTATATTACATTTGGTAAGAAGCGATCCTAATATAAGTATTCGTGAAATTTCAAGACGCACTAGTCAGCCTGTTGTAAATGTAAGTAGGACTACTAAATTTTGTTTTTATTACTTAATTATTTATTAAATTAAATTATAATTATATTGAGCTTAAGATACTTTTGTAATTCAAAGTTTGGAGGCGTTTGTGTGAAGAAAGATTTCATCCGTACCACTACACTCGAGTACAAGCACTACAGCCGGCAGACTATTCAAAACGCATTTCATTTTGTCAATGGTTACTTCAAAATAATAATATTTTGAAGCATATCTTATGGACAGATGAGGAAAATTTTTCAAAGAATCCAACCTTAAACATTCATAACCTTCACTACTGGGCAGAGGAAAACCCAAGGCTTACAAGAGCAGCCAGATTTCAGGGGTCCTTTAGTGTCATTGTTTGGGCAGGAATAATTGGGACTCGATTAGTAGGTCCTATAATATTTCCCTCCAATATAAACAGCGACAATTGATGACCTAGTTATTATAAATGAAAGCCAGTAGTAATATGAATAAAACAAGACCAAAATGGCGGTTCAGTAAGCAAAACGAGCGTTGCAAGGACCTCATTTTCGAAAAAATCTAAAATCGGCTGTAATTTCGAAAATAACACGAATTCGAAAAAAATTAATATGACATTTTCGATGCAAATCATCTCATCTTTTAAGGGTTTCAGTATTGCATACTTTTCCTGGAACACCCTGTTCAATATACAAATCGTATAAATTATAATATAGACTTATTGGACATAGCCATTTAACAAATATTGCAGAAGCAATAATGCTTGCCCGATTAAGCATTATTTCAAAGCAAATTTTAAGTCCTAACGAACTATATGAAATTCATATTTTTTTTCAAAATCAATCAATTACTGTTAATTCAGACGAACAAATTTACCAGTTCCTTGGTTTGCAAACGTATTACAATGACACAAATATTATTTTTAATATCCATATCCCAGTAATTTCTAACAATTACGTATTCCTTTTTCCACTTAATCCCGGTTCCAATTAACGAAACACTTACCGCAATTACAAAATCCTATCCTATACTTAATTATTTCAATATTCAGTACTTTGATGAACCATGCCCACTAATAGAAGGAGTCTACTACTGCAAAGAAATCATCAATACACCAGAAGTAAATGAACCTGCATGCATAGCCAACATAATAAGGAATGAACCAGCAAATTGTAGTCTACTAAAAGGATCTAAAATCAATACTGTATACCTACCAGAAGCAAACTACGTTTTATGCATTAATATCCCCACTTCCCACTTCGAAAACAGACAAGAAATTCATTTTCTAAATCATATCATATCAACATACAAGGATTCCACATCGTATGGTCTTATAGCTATAATTTATAGTCTCATAGGACTCTTCGCGTTAAAAAAGTTAAGACAAAACCGCAATCAAGGACCAGAAAAACAACATACAGAAACCTCTTCTAAGGATGTAAGATCTGAGACGATCATCGAAGCTCCTGCAAAGGAAAATTCAAGGATTCAGTTTCTTTGGCCGTGGCTTCACACCAAGGGGGGAGAAGTTACATATTCAACACCGGAAGTAATTCAAACACTGTCCTTCAGCAACATTTCCCACGAAACCATTTAAATTCATTCCCATAGCTCCATATCCACTTTTCTGGAAATACGAAACTTTTATTTTCAAGTCAACTCGAAACTTTTGTTTGTCTGAAAATATGATTAGTTGAATTTTTGTAAAATATAGGAAGTAGAATAATTTTATCATAAAAGTCAGTTCTCGGTAAAATCTTGTAACACGAAGTTCAAAATAAGATCTTTATTTAAAAATTGAATCTTTTATTTTTTTTTTATTAAATTGTAATTATCTTAACTCGTGTGGTAATTCACGCTAAATTGTGATAATATTAATTCTTCTTTAATTAAAAACGATGAAGTAAAGAACGATGCCAAGTGAAAAATTAAGAGTATATATTGCATTGACGTTGAAAATAAAAGAGAAGTGTACCAAAACCTTTTTTAAAAGCTTACAGATAATTTATCCTTCAGTAAAATTGAAACTTACAAGATAATAGCAAAATGTGCTTTTACTTATAATTATTCCAGCTCTTTTCGAATCTTTTAAAAAAATTCTGGTTTGAAAATATGAAAGTATTTTTTTTGCAACAATTTTTGAGCGAAGTAAGCAACATCAATCGGTACGATATTGCGATTCGAGTCAAACGAACGACAGTTTACCGAACTGGAATTCCATCTATTAACAGAACAAAGTCAAGTGCATATGTAAAATTACATAGTCGTAGGTTAGGTAGACATGGTAAGCTAGATACCTGATCTGTAAAAGATCACAACCACAACCAAGATTGATAACATTTGATCTCACAAAACAAAACAAAACAAAATAAAGAAAAGTTTGGTTAAGTATGATTGTTTATATATCAGAAAATCCGTAATTTTGCTCTTAAATCATAAATCAGGAGTGATCCGTCCTTTTCTTCACATGTGGTCAATTGAAATCAAAACGTTCAGTAAGAATTTTTTTTTTAAGAGGAAGGGAACAGGAGAAACCCATCCCAAGCACGGACGCCATAGCGGCCCATTGTGCTGTCCTGCTAGAAGCCCATTCACCAAAACATTCCTGTCTTCTTAACGAAGCGCATCAGGTCTTGGTGAGCAAGGTTTTTCAGCTCATCTACAGATAGAGTATCCAGTCTGCTCCAGGCGAAGGCCGGACCCTCACACAAAAAGTGTTCGGTTGTCTCAGGCTCTTCCTCTAGGCAGGACAGACACTCAGGGCTGTCAACAACTCCCATCCTTGTTAGATGAGCGTGAAGTGAGCAGTGGCCGGTGATGATGCCAACCACAGTTCAACATTGTTTCCTTCCGAGCCCCATGAGAAAATCGGGGATATTCCCATTGGGACCATCAAAAAACAGTTTTGTACACCTACAAGTACTCAGGTTCTTCCATCTCTGCTGATGCTTCCTATGAACATCCGCTTTGTGAGAGACCCGCTACTCGAGGTGGCAACGCCTACGGCGGGCTCCGGTCCGAGGAACTAAGAATCAGAACCAGCCCTAGCTAAAAGGTCAGCCATTTCATTCCTCATGATCCCCATGTGACCAGGAACCCATAGGAGGGACACTTTGTTGTGAATACACAACTTATCCACTGACGACCTGCAATCCTCCAGTAACTTAGACGTTATCCGAGGGCCACTCAGAGCCATCAAGACTGCCTAGGGATACTTCGAAGACATTTTTACAAAAGAACCTAAACAACACTGAAATTTTATTTTAGGTAATCTGAAAAAGGTTTTTGATTACTTAAAAAATTGTATATTTTACAAAAATAAACGTCATTATGCGCAGCGATGCTTCAGAGGAATGTGTTCTTCGCGGAAAATATTTCTTCAAAACACAAAAAATCAAAAAAAAAAATAAGACTAGAAAAAACTGTAAATAGATGGATATAGTAGTGGTGTGTATATCCACTACTATATCTATCTCTCTACAAATTTTTATCTATTGAGCTTCGTGAACTCTATGCTCCTTTCAATTATAAATACTTGTTTCACCGAATCCCAATTTCTAGTTGGTTTCTGTTTATCTGTAAGGACTGTCTTGTCATAGTCATGGAATAATTTATTATAAGCCCTGGCCACGGCCACGTCATATAACGATGGGCTGATCGAAAAAAGTTACAGAAATATACAACCAGATACTTATCATCAAGCAAGCATACTAAGTTTATCGAACAAAAGTATATATATATATATGTATGTACTGATATTAGACAGGTTTGAGCTGCCATACTTAGTTAGATTTAAATACTAATAGATGCTACGAGCTGGAGTATAGAATAGATGTACAAAATACAAGCTAACAGCTATTGCACTAGGGTGCAATGCGCAAAATAAAATAATACTGGAATTCCAGTCAGGTACATAAGTTTAAGATTAAATTCGAGTTCAGGTGTACAATTAGTTAAAATAAACAATACAGTATCAGCGTAGTACATAAAAAAAGAAAAACAAGCTTATTATATAATCTTGTTATACAAAACAAAAATCCAAATTACAACCATTGATACGCATCGGCAGTCCTATACAAACAATACCATATACATAGTGCCAAGAGAAATAAAAATAAAAAATCACGTCATTATTAGACTCAGTTATAAATTATTCCCAGGGGATCACCTTTTACATATTCACTACTGTTGGCAATGCTGCAAGTATGAGACGTCAGTCAACAGAACATGTAGATGTCATCTGATGGACTACGCACGCTGCTAGAGATAGTTTTAGTTTCATTACATTTATATCTGTGTTTGAAGTTATATTTAATAAAAAGTAATTAATATATGTTGTACGACAGATACACTTATTTCGGTCACCTCAAAATACAACATATTTGGCGACGAGGATTATTCGACCACGCAGATGTAATTCGATTTATCATCGATGTAATTTGCAAATCGAGTGGTGAAATTCAACATTTGGGAAATTAAAACCAAATCCTACTACTCGATGGTGCGAGTCTAAATGACGGCGCAAAAGTGCGACTACTTCTTAGGAAGTTGGAATCCAGTGTTTATAATAAATATGCAGCATTCATCTTGCCTAAACTTACTAAAGACATAACTCTAGAGAAAACAGTGGAAATTCTAAAAAAAAACTTTTTGGTGTACAGCACACGTTGTTACATCGACGCTTTGTTTGTCTTCAAAATTCAAAGAAAACAAGTGAAGATTTTGTTACGTACGCTGGTCGTGTCAATGGGTTATGTGAGGATTTCAAATTAAGCACAATTACTGTAGATGAGTTTAAATGCTTAATTTTTGTTACGGGCTTAAGTTCAGCAAAAGATTCAGAAATTAGAACTAGATTACTATCGAAACTTGATAATGCTGAAGATAAAACTATCAATCTCGAAATGGTAGTATCAGAATGCAAGAGAGTCATTAACGTTAAACAGGATGGAGCACTCATCGAAAATAAATCACCAAATACTAATTCGGCTGTAGTAGCAAAAATAGAATTGCAACGCAAAAATTACTGCGAAACTTATAATAAATTGCAGAACAAATCACAGCCGCCGAGACCATGCTGGCTCTGCGGAGACATGCATTTTGTAAGGAAATGTCGTTTCAAAAACCATAAATGCAACAAGTGTTCTCAAGTAGGACACAAAGACGGCTGTTGTGAAAACGTAAATAAAAACAAGCCAAACCGCCAGTACCAAAAACAAAACCCCGTGCAGCAATCAAACTCTCACAATAGAAATACATTCCAGTCCAACGGAATATATATTTGCAACAATATTGAATCAGTTTCCGCTCGAAGGAGGTTTATTAAATTGAATATTAACGAATTTGATGTCAAGTTACAAATTATTACTGGTTCTGATATAACCATAATTTCACACGATACTTGGAAAATGTTAGGAAATCCAAAAACAAAACAAGTGCAGGAAATTATTAAAACGGCTTCAGGTGCTACCATGATATTGGAGGAATTTTAAGCAAAGTTCACACTTAGCAATCGAACTGTTATAAACAAGTGTTTCGTGTCATTGGATAATAATTTAAATTTGTGCGGATTGGATCTCTTAGAAAAATTTGAACTTTGGAATGCTCCGATCGGAACAGTCTGCAATCAGTTAAAAATGTTGTCTAAACCAACATCTCATGATGAAGTTCAACATATGAAAAACAATTTCCTAATCTGTTTAAAGAAGAATTAGGTCTTTGTACTAAAGCAAAGGTAACACTGCACACACAAAGTAATTTTAAACCTGTATTTAGAAACAAGAGGCCAATAGCATTCGCTGTACAGCCCCTAGTAGAGCAAGGGTTAAAACGCCTTCAAGAGCAAGGAGCAATTTCACCAGTAGAATTTTCCGATTGGGCAGCACCCATCGTGGCTGTAAGAAAAGCTAATGGAAAAATCAGAATTTGCGCTGACTATTCAACAGGCCTCAACGATAGCCTACAATCTAATCAACATCCACTGCCAATTCCAGATGATATACTTTCCAAGTTGTCACGAGGACAATTCTTCAGTCATATCGACTTATCGGATGCTTTTTTACAAGTTGAAGTCGATGATGAATCAAGGAAACTATTAACAATCAACACACATTTGGGATTATTTACATTTAATCGTTTACCACCAGGTGTAAAGCCCGCCCCAAGCGCTTTTCAACGCATAATGGATATGATGCTTGCTGGACTAAATGGTACATTTGCATACATTGATGATATCATTGTTTTTGGAAAAACGGAAGACGAGCATCGTCAAAATCTCATCAATGTTCTTAAACGAATCGAAAATTATGGATTTCGGTTAAAACTTGCAAAATGTAGCTTCTTTGCAACTCAACTAAAATATTTGGGACATATCATCGATCATCAAGATATTCGACCTGATCCGGATCGAACGACTGCAATTGATAAAATGCCGTCTCCTAAAAATATTACAGAACTGCGATCTTTTCTGGGTGCTATTAATTATTATAGCAAATTTATTAACAAAATGCGGAGTCTCAGAGGACCGCTCGATGAACTTTTAAAAAAAGGTGTTAAATGGAATTGGCCTAAACAGTGCCAAACATGTTTTCAAAATTTGAAGCATACAATGACATCAAATTTATTATTAACGCATTTTAATCCTGATTTGGAAATAATTGTAGCTGCTGATGCATCAAGTTATGGAATAGGCGCATGCATATTTCATCGCTTTCCAGATGGAACAGAAAGGGTCATCCGATACGCATCACGTTCGTTAACTCCGAGTGAAGAAAAGTACAGGCAAATCGAAAAAGAGGCCTTAGCTCTCACTTTCGCAGTTACAAAATTTCACATAATGATTTTTGGTCGTAAGTTCGTATTACAAACCGATCACAAGCCTTTATTGACAATTTTTTGCTCTCAAAAAGGTATTCCGGTTTATACATCAAATCGATTACAGAGATGGGCACTGATTCTACTAGCATATAATTTCAACATTGAATATGTATGTGGGATCGATTAAAGGGGTTTTTGAAAAGAAAGACTTCGATGTTCTTTTTAAAACAATAACGAAATTCACTTTTATTATTTCTTTAATGACTTATCCTAATGGCTTTAAACTTTAACTTTAACTTATTATTGAATTTAGTGCGTAAATTAATTTAATAAATGCATTAACCGGCACAATAACTAAATCAGCACAATCTATTACTTTGCGGCGCAACAGCGGAAAAAAACAGCAGAAACAGCGGCGATCGACGGCAGACTGATAAGAATCAAAAGCGACGGCAGTGCATATCGAGTCGAACATTTTCAGCATAGCGGTAATCTATTGTCAGGAATTTTTGCTGTTGAAAATTCTGTGCAGCTGCGATACGAAAAATTATCATGGGTAAAATATGATTCGCAGCGTATTGCGGGATCGTTGAGATTTCTTTTATTGAATGTCAGCATCGAGATCCCACATGTATCAACGACTAGTTTCGGATATGCTGATATGCTATCCAGATTAATTCCATCATGCACGCCACAAACTGAAGACTTCTTAATTGCACAAGTACAGTTTGAAAATGACACCATGTATATCCTCGACGAGTCTATTCGGCAACTACCCGTAACGCACAAAATGATTGTATAGGCAACAAAAAAGGATGAAACACTTCAAACCGTAATTTCATATCTGAAGGATGGATGGCCGCATCCCACTATACATTTCAGTTCAAATGTTACAGAGAACATTACCGTATTACACCAAACCAAAATGCTCGTAACGGCAAGTCTCCATCAGAAGTTTTATTGGGTAGGATGCGAAATCAATTGGACCTTCTGCGTTCTCCAGTTCACCAAGGGTATCATCGCAATACAAAGCAAGAAGATCAATTCAATTGGAGACAAGGTGCTAAGCCAAAAGACTTCGAGTCTGGTAATCGTGTGTTTATCAAGGTTCACAAGGGAGAAAAGTGGAATTGGCGCAGTGGAGAAGTACTAAGTAAGCTTGGTAAAGCTATGTATAAAGTTCGAGTATACGCGACTAACCGATTGATGACAGCTCACGCAAATCAGCTGAAACCTGATACACGTACCAAAGCTCAACCACAAGAGCGAATGAGACAGCTTCCATTTGACATTCTAGTCGATACATTTCATTTAAGTGAGGAGCGAAATTCAGCACAATCGCAGTCTGAAGAATCAAGTGAGATGAATCAAACTCAACAAAGATCATCGGATCCGCAAATACAATTGGCAACACTGAAAACGCCGCGTCCAATACGTCAAAAAAGAGTTCCTGCTTACCTTCAGGACTACGTTACAGGTCTTCCGCAGGGGAGAGATGTTGGCAATGCTGCAAGTCAGTCAACAGAACATGTAGATCTCATCTGATGGACTACGCACGCTGCTAGAGATAGTTTTAGTTTCAATACATTTATATCTGTGTTTGAAGTTATACTTAATAAAAAGTAATTAATATATGTTGTACGACAGATACACTTATTTCGGTCACCTCAAAATACAACAACTACTTACTACATTATACATATTGCAGAGAACAATAGTTCCATACATATCTTTTTTTTTTATCTGTTAGTCTATACATCCTACTCTGCCATGAAATGGTAAGATATTGAAACAAAAATTGAAATTAAGACATAAAGAACAGGTTAGTGCACCGGTTATTGAACTGCCTTCTATAATACAATGAGGAAGTAGTTTCGAACGGATTCCACGTCTATTGCGTAGAATGGTGTTCCAGGGCAAGCTCCTTGAATATGGGGAGATAGTCAGACCGTCTCACCAGGCTGCGTAAGGAGTTCCAGCTAACAGCTCCCACCAGAAATACGCTTCTACTACCAAAGTGAGTACCTAAGTAGCACAATCCTCTATAGTATGATCAAATTAAGCCGAATATGGGCAATCAGGGGAAATGCTACAGTTATAATTTGCAGTATTCATATGAATATACTAAAAGTCCTCAAGGGTGGGTGGAAATAGAAGATTTAAGAAAACGGCGTGGTTTTTTCGTTATTGTTTATCGTCACTTACATTTTTAGTTTAGAATAATCAAGATTAGTTATCTGCCGACCCAACATAAAAACACCCCATGTCGATCTATTGAGAATTCTAAACAAAAAAGGCGATAATGTAAACAAAGGCCGAGCGTGCGAGATACCTTGAGTCCTTAGCTACGATGGGCGTCAGCGCGGCGCGGACCGCCGCATATCACTACCACTGAGGTTGAATTAAGACCGTCGTTTCTCGTTCTCACCGCCCACCCCGCCCTCCCGTCCCGCCAACGCCTCCTTTAGTATGCTTACAACGCTTACCTCGTATCCACGCTGTTATTGTTTGGCATCGTATCGTGCAGTTTTTGTAATTTTATTGTTGCATCTGTTCTAAAATGCAAGCATTATGACTGATAAATGTTCGCGCGCATTTGTTAGTCCATACTACTTTATCAAGTATAATTTTTAATAACATGGATATTAGTAACGAAGAGAAGAAAGCTATAAACAACCTTTTGAAAGACATAGCACTCGAACCACTAACTACACAAAGAATAATTAACAGAGAGCATTTGAAAACACTACAATCAAAAATAATACGTGAACTAAATACTTTCAAGGAAAACGGGCCGACTGCTGCACTGTGGGTTCAGTACTATCATATGGTCAATACTATGAAACAATTTATTGATGCAAAACGTTCAGGTGACTGGAACGCTCATATAAGTTCTGTACAAAGGATGATCCCATTTTTTCATGCTAGTGGTCACGTCCAGTATGCCAGATGTGCCCATCTGTATCTGCAGGATATGAGTCAACTTGTATCACGAATGAAACCAAGTGAATTCGAGCAATTTGTGCAACAAGGGTACTTTACAATAAGAAGAAGGGATTCCTTTTGGACTGGAGTTGGTCTGACATGACCATTGAACAAACTTTGATGCGCAGTATGAAGAGTTGTGAAGGATTGACTAGAGGAAGGAGAATCACGGATTCGACACTAGCAAAATTGTTAAAAGGGACAGCAGTTTACTTTTCTTCTGGAAATCAAGATGTAGATCTGCTACCATCTCGTCAACGCAGGGATCAAGAGGACAGAAAGAAGCTATATGTTTGGTTCATAGATCACCATCATTTTCCAAAGACTGAAAACTTTTATCCTATCAACGGGAATTGTTGGAGGCATTCAAATAAATTGTCACCAATCAGAAGAGGTTGGTAGACAGCAATGGCCAAAATGTTGGGAAACAATTTTGCTGACATGAAACTTCATCCTAAGGACAAAGTTGTATCGTTGGGGGTCATGAGTAGTACCATCAAGTCAGTGACGAGACTGTAGCCGTCGACCCCTATCCTTTGTCCCTATTTAATGAAAGCAGCATGAGGAAAAAATAAAAAAGCAGCTTTGTATGACATTCTCCCCAAAACCGACACTACTATCGGTTATAAAACTAGTGTCATGATCATCGATGGCGAGTTTCTTCTGCACCGAACCAAGTGGCAATTTGGGTCTACTTATTCCGACATATGTGACCAGTACGTAAAGTACATAAGAAATCAATATAGACCAATTGTATTATCGTGTTTGATGGCTACGATGACACAAAAAACAGAGCAAAAACATCAGAACAAAGAAGACAAGCAACGAAAACGTCTGTTGACATACATTTTTATCTTGCTATGAAGGTCACTGTTCAACAATAGCATTTCCTATTAAATGCGAAAAACAAGTCCCGACTCATTGAACTTCTGACAGAAAAAATGCAGACTCAGGGAATTGAAACACGAGTGGCTCCTAGTGATGCTGACTGAACAATTATAAGAAGTGCCATTGAGAAAGCCGCAAACCATCCCGTGGTTGCTGTTGTTGGGGAAGCTGTGGATTTAGTAGTTCTTCTAATGGCTCTATCACCACCAGAGAAGCAAATATTCCCTGCCTAGCCAGGAGCAGGGAAAGTGGAAACCAAGATATTTTCGCCACAAGAACTCCAAAAACTCTCATTTTGTTGTGCTAATCTTTTCCTACATAGTTTTACCGGCTGCGACACAACCTCAGCAATTTACAGGATAGGAAAACTATCAATTGTAAAGCTGTTTGAGAAAAAAATAATAATCAAGGATATAGCAGCCATTTTCTATGACCCAACATCAACATCCGAAGCCATAGCAAAATCAGGAGAAAAGATGTTTTTGACGATATATCGTACGCCCTCTGATCTTAACAGCCATCGATACTCGCTTTTTGTTAAATAAAGTCAAAGCTGATCTCTCCTCTCTCAGCCCTACTAAAGTGTCAGAAAAGTATCACGCATTACCAAGTACAAGAGTGGCTGGGTAACGAAATGCCTCCTGAAATGTGGGAAGGAACCCTCGAACCAATTACCACCACTGATCCTCCAGCTGCTGACACCGTGCTGACTTCAATTTTTTGTCGGTGCAAAAATGCGGATGTAGAAAAGCCGGTATTTCTTGCAGTCTACTATGCTTCGGCTGCTTTGGTTCATGTACAAACGGTGTATCTGTAGATGTCATAGAAGAAGAAGACGAAGATAAAATAAAATTTTAAAACCTATTTCGCTTTTATTTCTTAAATCGTCTATTTTTTATCTCTCTATTAAAATTTACACACCCTGTAGCTCCTAAAGTATTGATCGTAGAGTAAAAATTATGACCAAATTTGTAGGTAATTTTATGTAGAAACTTTTGTCAGAAGTAAATATAATGCTATTCGTATAGATATTCGAGATATGAGCAAAAACCTGAAAAAAGTTACCTTACCCCCCCCCCCCCTCCACCGCCCTCAGCACCACCCAACAATGAGGACTTTTAGTATGTTCATCTGGATACCGCAAGGTATAACCACAGATAAACCCAGATGTCCAGACCTTATGGGGATCAGTGACGTTCAGTCAACAACTGAAATAGAAAGCACATTGTTTCGAAAAAGAGCTTTGAAGCTTTTGCGAGAGATTCTATGCGAGAAACATGTCTCTTTGAGAGGGGCAACGCTTACGATACAGCGCCTCAATGGTTACATGTTTCTCCCTGCAACACTGTACCGTACGATCGCTGTTTAAACTTGATCGTTTTTGAACTCTCTCACAGCCTTCCGTTTTTGCTTTCAATTTATCTTTACATCTCTCTTTAAAAATGAGAGTTTGGTAGATGGCTTGTGAGAAAAAAGCTTTAAGCACATGTTTATCGGTTAGACGTTGTCGGTTAGCCGCAATAATTGGTGTCAGTTTTAAGTACGGTGGATGGTTATCTGTATTTTTCTTATTTGTGGTATAACTGTACCAATTTACAAAATTACACTAATTATTTCCCCTGATTTTATTAATTGTCTCGAACTACTATGTATCCGGCCGACTTCAGGAAAATTTTTTGCGAATATATTCTGGTAGTATGCCACGTCTGGTTCTGTAAATGAAGCAGAGGGTATTTAGTGCGTGTCTATGGCCCATCTGACATTATCTATAAGGAATAGGTACAGACCCGCTATTCTCATTTCTTGCTTATATCTATGTTCAAGATTGATTTTCCAACCTGCTTTAATAATTTTATTGTTTATTCTACTATTATGGTAGAGAATGAAGCAGAGGGTATTTAGTGCGTGTCTATGGCCCATCTGACATTATCTATAAGGAATAAGTACAGACCAGCTATTCTCATTTCTTGCTTATATCTATGTTCAAGATTGATTTTCCAACCTGCTTTAATAATTTTATTGTTTATTCTACTATTATGGTAATGTATTTTAAGCTATCTAATGTCGTAATGCCCACGGTAGTGAGAGCTCAGTACAGGTGTACTAGAATCAGCATAAAGAGCAGAGCAACAAGATATATGGTTGAAAATATCGAGCTTGCTCCCACCGAAAATGCTCTTATTCACTGTCACTATGCCAAGCTACCCAAGAGTTTCTTAGCTGTTTCAAATGTAGGCACCTATTCAAGGACCCCAGAGAAAAGCCACGCTCATGTACACGAATTTTATATGTATCAACACTTCCTGTTCTCTCTAGATTCTAAGTTATAATGAGCCCTTTTAAATTACTTTTGACACAAAATTTCACTAAGTAGTTAGTGCAGCGATTATGAAAGCGAAACAAAAGAATTGTTTACCTCAAAAAGGAGTTTTGGCTTTGGGTATGTATTCATTATGGCTTCTGCAGTTTCCAGTGTAACAAGGGGTAACCTAGTCAAATGCTGCTGCCAAAGTCGCGAGAGCCCTGCAGTTCCTTCAACACGAACACAGTCTTTATTATCGTTGAGTAGAAATCCATTGACATCAATAAATTTATCCATTTGCTGTTTCCTAAATTTTGAAAAATTAGATAATTCACTTCAGTATAATTTAAAGAGCTACTTGTATGGAATTTCTGAAATCCCTTTAGTAAACTGAGCAACTGTTGTCGCGACGTCGTCGGCAGTCTCTTGTAGACGATGATTACAATTGTATAAAATTTGTAGTTCGGTCAAGCGATATTCTATATCCAATCTTCTTATCACATTACCATTATTGCGACAAAAATTCCTAAGGCCAAATACGAGTATAGTAATGTTCATGCCTGGGAAGTCATTTTTCACGACTGAAATTTCTGATTGAAGCATTTTATTCTTTACGGCACCAAGGAATTCTTCCGCATACATTAGCAAGAGAATGTCTTTTTCAGGAATATATTTGGCAGACATAGCCAGCTAGGAACATTTTAATAAAATAATTTTTAATTTAAATATACTCTTTGTCATTAAATACGTTTTCTGCACTTGCAGCTAAATTTGGTTGCTCCAATCTCTCCCAGGTAATTAACCTCGGTCGATTTTGAGGACGTATTTGATACTTGACTCCCAAATCTACTAAAGTAGAAAGTACTTTCGAACCAGGTTGTCCTGACAAAAATTCTGGATCTATTATAGTTTGGACATACTGAAAGGAAATATGAGAATAGAATATTTTAAAATTTAAGGATTCTATTTTTCTAATACTTTTAAACATTCTCCTGGCTTAATCCGTCGCTGTTGCTCTTGGATAATTTTTCTCTCCAATTTTTCTATATTTATGTGTCCCGTTGTTTTGGATTTTTTAAATGGTATTCTCACATTGTCACTCATTTCTTTGAATTTAAAAATTTAATAGTTCTTGTCTGTTTTTTTTAAATTTTGACATTACTCTGCACCCAAGGTATATAGAAGACAACGTAGTCCCATTAGGAACCATGTTCCTCTATTAGGTGACGTAAATTGTGAATGTAAAGCCGTGCGCTCAGCCACACGCAGAATGTCACATAATGTCACATTTTTACACACCATGTCGTTCAGGCGACAGATGTGTTGTCATTTCCCCAGCACATCAAAGCACATCGCAGCGTTCAGCCGCCAAAAATGTGCACACCGGTGTGCACATTTTTACGCTACGGTCTGTTAGCGTAGTGTCTCGGTGCGTTTAGTAATTTTGACGTTTAGCGTGGTTTTATGCTTTCAAAAGTGTCATTTAGTGCGAATTTACAAACTGAATTCAATTTATTTTTCAATTAAAATTAAAAATGGAACAAATTATAATTTTGTTTTAAACGAAAGATAATTCCTTTTAACAAAAAAAAAAAGGTTGCTGTTTTGAATGATGTTAAAAATTCCTTAATTTAGTAAAAAATTAATTTTTTAATAAAATAATTTATTTTAGATAACAAAATCGTTTTCATCCAAATCAATCTCTATCCTGGTTGAGTTCTTTGTAAAGAATCAATTCCTGCTCTCATAATAACATAAGTATCGTCATCGTCGTCCAAGTGAATAGCAGATGCCTTTGTAATTTTACAAATTTAATATTTACATGAATGAGTTCGTAATTATTACCATACCTGAAAAGAGGCAATCCGTTTCAAAAGCTCATTTAAGGCTTCAATTGCACCGAGTAATTCAACTTTGTTATTCATTTCAATTTTTTATTTGCAAAATGTTAACTTTAAATTACACTGACAACTTTCAAAAGTGACATTTCGTATCGAAGTGCACACCAGCCGTTCAGTTGACAATTCGGTGTGCGGTGTGTATCCCTACTTTTTCAAGTCACGTGACATACACATCACAGCGCTTCAAAACACATCGGTGTGTGACACCTGAACGCACGGAAGAAGTAGTAGAAGTAGTCCAGATTTAGGGCGGTATGCTAGAGCCAAAGAATTATTTCGTGAAGAAAAATTAACATTTGGTCAAAAAAAATTTTGCAATTTCTATTTGATAATTGTGTGTAGATATCTCGGCATAAGACCAGATTTTGAAACGGCACCGAATTTCTTCAAACTTTGCACACTACTCCCTTTTTACTCACAAATCACAAATATGAAATCAAAATTGCGCGGAAAGTTATAGTTTCAGAGATAATCGACTTTTACTTATCGACTTCTTCTTATTTTAGGTAGCAGCAAGAAACCGATTCAACTTATTAGTGCGTGTACACATACTCTTCTTCTTCTTTTAAATAGAAACAAGAAGGCGTTTTTTTTACATTAAAAATATTCAATTGATGTGTAATAGCAGCATTTAGTTAGAATGGAATGGAAAAACGTTTATTAAAGAAACACACACAGGCAGGCTGGCAGGGGTGCCCCTTCCAGCCACGCTGTGTGTGCGTGTGTGTGTTTCTTTAATAAATGCTTTTCTATTCTTCTACCTAAATGCTGCTACTACACATCAATTGAATATTTGTAATGTATAAAAACACGCATTGCTGGTAACCCGAATGTTCGGACGGTATGTATCGCCTTCTTGTTTCTACTTAAAAGAAGAAGAAGAGTATGTGTACACGCGCTAATAAGTTGAGTTGCCTTCTTGCTGCTACGTAAAATAAGAAGAAGAGTAAATTAGTTGTGAATTGCAGTACAAAGTTCGGGAATTTAAAAGTCGATTATCTCTGAAACTATAACTTTCCGCGCAATTTTGATTTCATATTTGTGATTTGTGAGTAAAAAGGGAGTAGTGTGCAAAGTTTGAAGAAATTCGGTGCCGTTTCAAAATCTGGTCTTATGCCGAGATATCTACACACAATTATCAAGTAGAAATTGTCAAATTTTTTTTGACCAAATGTTTCTTGTCGTTGCCTTTGCTTGACTGACATCAAACAAGAGCCCCAATGACAATTCAATTCAATGTCAGAAATATCGAACTGACAAAAACTAAAACCCCAGCCCTCTTGTCATTTCTCACCCGTGCCTTCAAAAAAAATTGCTTATCACACGTACACGAATTTTATACAAGGTAGCCTATCCTTTCGTTTTATGATCTAAGTTATTAAGATGCATGATACAAAGATAAGAAGTATGGCCGATTCGAGAGGAATTTTTTGGGTTACTACCACTGACTTATAACAATGGACTGAGCGTATTGCCATTTTCCTATAGGAAAGCATGGCACAAGTTTTATAGTTCTCTCTTTCGCCCTATGGCAGAGTTGGAGCTACAAACACAAAATATTGCGTTCTGGAACATTTGCTTATGCCATTTGATGTTTTTATGTTGGTTACAGATGCAATCACCGCAGAAGGAATAAGGTAAAGATAGTGTTTACCATGCTCCGTCTCTCTTGCCCATAAGCAGGATTCAGTTAATGTCGTTTTCGTTTGAACATCCAGGTTCGCTCTGGAGGCAACCCCGTTCAATCGAACGGTTTCAGAGTGAACTGAAAAAGTTCGCTTGTGTGTTTATACTAACGTCAAAGTAGCTATGAACTTTTTGCGAAAACTGGTTGGTAATTTGTTTGCGAATAATTTTGAGGATAATATAATAATAGTAGTGGTCTTAATAAAAATTGTTGCCTTTAAAGTTAATTAAATAATATCAAATCACAACTAGACTTTGTTTGTGTGAGTGAACTCATAGTGTACCCGAGTAAATTTTCAGAGTGAAACTGATGCTTTTTGGGTTGCCACCAGAGGCAACCCGTGACGTCATTTTTGCTTCAAACGAACGCTTTGACAGCACTTAGGTTGCCTCCAGAGCGAAACTGATGTTCAAACGAAAACGACATAAGAATAACTTGAAAATTAAAGTCGGAATTAGTTTAATTCCTTATAAGCGATTAAGGCACAAGAAAATATAATTTTTTAATTAAATTCGATTTACGGGTGTAAAATTTCATCTGATTGGTTGAGTTTTACATGTTTTTTATGTAATCGTTTTAAAGGGTGCTCTAACGGTGATATCCAGAAACACAATATTTTTTGTGCCACATGAAATAGCAAATCGCTCAGTCCATTGTTATAAGTCAGTGGTTATACGTCATGCGGACACAAATGTCATTGCCAATGACAAAAGTAATTTTCAAATTGTCAAATTTCCAAGTAAAGAAGACAAACTCTTGTAATCATGTAATCGAAAATGGGTGTTTCTTCAACAGAAATATTGTGGACAGCGTATAAAACTGAAGGAATATGAAAGGGAGTTTATAGAGGATATATTTAGACAATATTTCAGGAAATTGAATTGGACAATCGGTACTGGAACTGAACTTAATCTTTTCAGTATAGATATTTTCGGAGAATGTGCTGGAGGAATATCAGGTGGAATAACAATACCTCTAGATATCGTAACGACAAGAAATATGTCAGCTGATCATGCAACAGGAAGCAAAATAAAGCGTGAAATACAATTGCGACTTCGCAGTCGACTTCGACTTTGCCCAAATGGTTAATGCATGTGGCAAGATACAATTGCAACTTCGACCTCGACTTCGAATTCGACTGCAAATAAACTTTGCTCAAAGTTCAAAGTTGGTGTCTCCTGCAACCAACTTCAGTTCAATTACATCTGCCAAATTAGCCGGCACTTCTGGTTTGTTTGTGTTTTGGTTCGGCTGTGAAATTATGGAGGAAAAATTAATCGAGTTAGTTAGGGATCAGGAAATATTGTGGAACATTAAAAGTAAGGCATACAGAAATGTCCACGTAAAGGAAAAAGTTTGGAAGAAAATCAGCGAGTCACTAAATATTACTGGTAAGCGTTGTTTATCTGCATTCCTTCGTAGCGTTGCTTATGTGTACAAAATTGTTTATTTTAGCTGAAAGGACCCAAAAGAGGTGGAGGAGTCTGCGCGATAAATACAGGATGAAAAAAAAAAGCGGCATCAGGGAGTGAAGCTACTTATGACACCGTTTGGCGATTTTATGACCACCTAAAATTTTTAGATTCTAGCCTGGAGCCAAGAAAGTAAGCTAATAAATATATTTTTCAATATATGTCAATCTTATAAAAAAAATTTTTTTTTAATAGAACACACACGGCTGAAAGGAATGTATCCCAAGCAATCCCAGAAATTGTGGTAGCGGAACCTGAGAATTTTTTTGACGACATCATAGAAGAATGTTTACCTGATGATATAGCACAACCATCATATCATGATATCGACGATTCATCGGCTTCATTGAGCTATTTACCATCTTATACGCCAACAAAATCAGGCTCAAAGAAAGGAAAAGCTGCCGCTCAAAAAAATATCCTTGAAAAAGCGGGAAGTGAATTTTCAGAACTCGTGGCAACAGTGAAGGATATAATGAAACCAAGAAGCTCCATCAATTTATTTTTTAATTCTCTCTCTCTTCAAATTGAAGAGGCCAACTTAAGTAAAGTGCAGTGGATGGGACTCCAGCAAGAGCTTCTTACTAACACAATGCGGGTTATAGGCGAAGCTCAGCGCAATAACAATAATTGCTAAAAGCGCAATTTTGTGTGAAATGTCGTAAACATTATTTTTCGGAAAAAAAAATGTAATTTATTGATTTATTTATTCTGGTGGAGGTGCTTTTTTTAGTTTTTCAGTTAGTAATAAAATAATATATACATGTGTTCATTTTAAAAGCAAAGAAAGATGTGATAGAAGCTGTGAAGTAAAAAAAAATGTAATTTAGTGATTTATTTATTCTGGTGGAGGTGCTTTTTTTAGTTTTTCAGTTAGTAATTAGTATAAGTATATATATATATACATGTGTTCATTTTACAAGCAAAGAAAGATGTGATCGAAGCTGTGAAGTAAAAAAGACTGAATTTGGAAAATATATTTATTTTTTATTTCAGTATTTCGTGTTTTAATTTCTAATTAAATAATTTTTTAAAACATCTCTTAACCTAAAAGCATTTCTAGAAGCATTCAGTCCAGTATTTTGTTTGAAAGATCGTAGTTGTTGATTTTCTTGCCGCCAAAGACCCTCTACTATGATTCCATTCTCTAAATGATCAATATAATTCGTGGGGCAGTAAGCGTTGTCATTCATTTTGCAGAAATTGTGCAGCAAAACCACTCCTTTCACTATTTTGTCGACGTTATCAGGATAACAATTTATAGTAGTAAACAATATGCGCCATCTGCTGGTTAAGACACCGAAAGAGTTTTCAATAAGCCTTCGAGCCTTTGAAAGCCTAGTATTAAAATACTCTTCGTCAGCCCGCAATCCTCTTCCGGGAAAAGGGCGCATTAAATTCCTCTTCAGAAGAAAAGCACTATCTGCGACGAAATAATGCGGAAACATTATATTTGAGTCTGGCAAATTCTTGTCCTTTGGGAGTGGCAGTGTCTCATTTAAGATTTGCTTCCCGAAAACACTATTTGAGAAAACTCCTCCATCGCTTTGGCTTCCGTATGCCCCAATGTCAATTGCTGTGAAGCATAAGTTTATGTCACAAGCAGCTAATAGAATTATGCTGTGATGTCCTTTATAATTAAAATATTCGGAGTCAGCATTCGGAGGGCACTTAATATTAACGTGCTTCCCATCAATGGCCCCTACGCAATTAGGCATCCCGCTCAAAGTATAAAATTCGTCAGCTATGCGTCTCCATTCGTCTTCATTAGGCTGCGACAGATAAATAGCAGATAATTCATCCCACAGGCTGTCACATGTCTCTAGAATAATATTTCCAACAGTGCAAACAGCCATTTTAAATGCCCAAGATAAAATCTGCCTTGGGGCTCCATGAGCCAAGTAACTGCAATTGCATATTATTTTGAAATGCTGCCTGGTGCAATAATATTATGAAATACTTACATGAGAGTAAGAACCAATCTACATTCTGGATCAATAGCTTCTCTCCGTGAATTTTTCATCAGTTTCGGCCTAATTAACTGTAATAGTAAATTAAATTGTGGCACGCCCATCCGCACAGCCTTATAAAACTGCGGCTCATCCCTACATTTAATGACACTAAATGTCTGGGTGAAAAACCCGTGGAGTTCCCTCTCATTTTTTTCGAATATCTCCCGCACCCATATTGTCCTTTGGCTTTGCGAGATTGCACATAAATTTTTAAAAGCCTTATACACGGCACAAATTAATAAAAAAAATTGCACTTGATAAGAAAAATCCATTTTAATACGCGATTCACACAAACGTCAAATACAAAATGACAGCAACAGCAATTGCACCTTGACAAAGTCGAAGTCGTAATTTAATTACAAATTTCACCTCAGCGTCGACTTCGACCGAAAATCAAGTCGAAGTAGAGTGAGAAGTCGCAATTGTATTTCACGCTTAAGTCTGGGGATAACCGAGAGGCCTGCAATTCAAGCGGAAAGACAACTGGAAACTCAAAAGAAACAAAAAGGAACGGTTTGACAAGAGGAGATTGCCAGCTAAGGAGTATAGCAAAGGCGATTTGGTGCTAATCCAGAGGAAGAGTTATAATGAAGGGCAAAGCAAGGAACTCTTGCCTAAATATGAGGGTCCATTCGTGTTAAAGAAGAAGTTAATTCATGACCGATGTGTAGTGAGGCAGATGCAAGGTTGGTGTAATTACCTTGATGTCACTGTCACAGAGCGAATGTTAGAGTTTGCAAGCTATTTCTCCGGCTTTCGGTAAAATCCAAACTAACATAAAACAAACATAAAATGTACTGCCCGTAATCAGAGCGTACATGCAATAAATGAAAGGTGTAGTGAAATTTATGCCACTGGTATAAAGCTAGTGGTTTTTATTTGTTTATTCACTGCACTAAATGTTTCAAGTTCAATAAATACTAAAACTTGAGAACTGCAAGATATATATGTATATATATATTATAATATAAAAAGCTGAAACCAATGTTTATTAAATGATTAATATATTAAAATTGATTTACACAACTGTACGACTCTTGCTGACGGCGAGCACTCTGTATAGCGCAGCACAGCGAATTAATGAAGTGGCAACAGAACCATTTGTGAACGCTATTGCAGATCAAAATTTACAACAAGCACTAAGGCTAGCAGGAAAGAAGTCAACAGCAGAAGCGCTAGCTTATGCATTGGCATATCGATGCTGCAACTATAATAGACCGGGACACCTCCAAAGAAACTGCAGAAAACGCCGACGCATGGAAACGCTAGAAGAAGGACAAAGATATCGAGCTAGGCAGCAGATTCGCAGCAGAATGCCGTCATCAGTGACCACTCTTTCGCGTGGTCTCCTTCGATGTTGGAAATGTAGTAGACTGGGTCACCTTCAAAACGACTGTAGGAAACGAGGACGAATGCAATCAACAGAAGAAGAAGGGATAAGATGGCGAGCTAGGGAGCAAGCTATTCGTGGAGAGACAAGACTCCAACCTCATGACTTTAAAATCCCACACCGCAAAGGACGTATGCACGGAAATGCATAAGCCTTTTCAAAACGTCCATGCAATCCTGAATGGAAATATTGGGGACGGATGGAAGAAAAAGATGGCGATGACTGCGATGACGATGACGAAATTTGAAAGACGAAAGGAAAGAAATCCAAAGACGATTATGACTATGATGATAACAATAAAAAGGAGAAAAGAAAGAAATCCAAGGGCGAGGACAAGGAAAGAAAGAAAAAGACGAAAAGTAAAGGGTCTAAGAATGCTGATAAGGACGATAGTAAGGGTATAATGAAGAACGGAAAAGTTAAAGACAAAGGTTCTGAGGATGATTTTGATAAGAAGCGTAAAGGCGGCAATGACAAGGATGACAACGGCGATAAAAAGGGCAAGAAAATTGAGGACAAAGGAACCAAAGACAATGATCATGAAGGTGACAAGAGACGAAAGAAAACTCAAAGCATGGAAGATTGTTTCAACAGAACATTAATCGACCATCTCAGGAAGGTCCTCAACTATAATCAGCGCGATTGGGATCCACATATTCCTATATTTCTAATGGCTTATATATCAGCTGCTTACAATATGACCAGACAAAACCCATCTAAGGTCATATTCGGAAAGGAAATGCGCTTACCTAGCGACCTTAAGTTTTGTATATCTAGAGGGGAACAAAAGTTACCAGAAGACTACGTAACGAAGCTCAGACGACGATTAGTTGATGTGCACGAGACCACGAGACGTTCTCCAAAATTAGCACAACACTAGGAGGGACCGTATGCAGTTAAAACTATGTAGAACTAATAACATGGTATACAAGATTCAGCGCGGTACAAGATACAAAAGAAATATCGTTCATCAAGATCGCTTGTGTCAATTCGGCGAGCATGAAGACCGTGGATCACCAATTTTATGAAGGGGGCACTGTTACGTGCCACAAAGTGACACAAGCGATATCTATTGGAAATGGTAGCAACTTTAGGCTAGTGACATCTTAGTAAGCCTTGGGTTGGGAGAACGGAATATTCTGGAAGATTCTAGTATAATTTGTAGAGTATAAATACGGCGGTACTCACATCCAGAAGGCGAAGTCTGTGAAGTGAACGAAGTAAACTATTTGGATTGCGATAATTAGAAGTACAGTACTAGCGATAACTATAAAGAGTTGATTTGATAATTGTTTTTATATATTATAAAAGTAAACAGTGAAGTTAAATAAAAGAAGAACTTGTTATTGATATCTGAAATATTGTGTTTTAAATAACGAACTAGGGCCACGCTCGTAACAATATGTAATTAATTTGGTAATTTCACTCTTATGTGATTAATCTTATGGATAAAAAAAAGTTCTGATATTTCAATTTTATTTAGTTTATTTTATAATTAGGTAGAAAAGATGTTTGGAACTAGGAAACGAGAAAACGAGCTTGACTTACAAAAATGTTACTCCAAGCATTAAAAATTCTTGTTCTTCCATTAACAATTCCTTTTCCGAATCTTGTAGAGTAGTATCAAAGAACATGTAACATGGTACCTGGTAGTATGTAGGTTCCATAGATTTGGAACTTCACCAAGAGGAAAATTTTCACGATAAACCTTCGTCGAAAATGTTGTAAATTCCTTGTATTCTATTGTCTTTATTTTCTTATGATGTCACTTTATGTCGATATACCGTCGATATTGGAAAAATTCTCGCGATAATCCGTGGTTTGAATTTCTACACAACGTGATTGAAAGTACTTTGCACTATCCTACCGACTGCGCCAGTTAAAGATAATAAATCTAACTTTAAAATAAAATAAAATAATAAAAAACGAATTAAATAAGAATTATACTTATTATATTTCAAGACGTTATTCAGTATAAAAACCCGTAAAAGACTAATTTAAACCTATTTCGATCATTACTACTAAGCATTCCCTAAATTGACAAATTGACACGTTTTACCCCTTTGTTAAGTTCAAATATGGTGAACTGCGTCTGCGCTATTTGTAACATGAAGTTATTAACATTGGATGAAAAGTGAATAAATATGTTTAGATAAGTAATTAAGTTCTATCATAACTATTGGATGAAAAGGTGAAAAAATATGTTTAGGTAAGTAATTCGAAGCTATGTGTGTATCGTAACTCCCGCGATAACTAAAACGACAAAAAACAAAATTCTTAAGAGTTACATTACGTTTGCATTCAATTGTTTTTACACGATCGCCACAGACATCATGTCAATTTCACTTCTGGTGCACTTACTGCAGATAGCTCCCATGGAATCATCACGGTCAGCACTTTGCTCACCGTCAAAAATTTTGAGGTGGTGTACTTCGTATGTATTTCATGGGAGTCGTCTCTGGTACGCTAAAACTTGTTTGGGTAGGTAAACATAATCTATCCTTATAAGTAGAATAAGTGTTAAATGATTCAGTTCTATTTTTATCGTGAATCGTTTTTCTTCGAAGTTTTGTTCCTGCCTTTCATTCCAAATTTTCAGCGTTCCATACAAGCACCAATTACAATTTCAACAAGGCCTTGGCACAAGGAACCTTTGGCTAGATAATAACGATTAGGTACTACATTTTTAAGCGTTATTTTGCAGTTGGTACAAGCACCAATTTGCATCCTCAACAAGGCGGTACTAAGCACCTTTGGCTACTTTCTAAAGAAGTAAGGCGGTACAAGCAACGTTCAGCAGTGATCAAGGTACACGCATCTTGACGCACACGCACACAAGTAGAGCTAAAGAGCTCTCGCTTTAACAGCTATCACTTATTCCTAGACATTTTTCTTTTTTGTAACCAAAAGGCGCATTCACATCAAAAACAAAAACCAAAAAAATGTAAACCGAAAAACTCAATTTATTCCACTTTAAATCAAATCAATCATGGGAAATAGGGTAAATTAATAATTTTACTTATAAAATAGTATATTTATTTCAGATTTTTAAGGAAAACACAACTTTAATGTTTCATCGGCCGAATTTTTTTACCGAAAAACTTTTTCGGCCGATAAAACATATAAGTTGTGTTTTTCTTAAAAACTAATATAAATAGTATAACTATTCTCTCAGTAAAATTCTTAGTTTATCCTATTTCCCTGGATCTTATTAATCATTGGAGCAATCTTGTTTTAAAGTGAAATAAATTGAGTCTCTCGGTTTACATTTTTCGGTTCTTGTTTTAAATGCGGTTGCTCAAAGTTTTATCTGAGTTGTCTCACTGAGACAGTCTTTGCCGAAAGCGCCTTATGGACGAGGAAGGAAAATGTGTTCAGTTCTCACCATGCTACTTTAATATTGCAGTCTCGAAGAGGCCTTCTGGAGTTGCTCTGGCTGTAAATGGATTGTATCGAAGAAATCTAAAGAAATGAACAACACATATTCCCGTTGGTCCACAACCCTGCCTAGACACTATTGCATTTTGTTCTATCTTCACTATCAGTACTCCATTTGTGCAAAAAGTTATTTGATTTTCTTTTATGTATGATGACCTAAGATAACCTGAATGTGCAATGATTCTATTCCATAATATGTTTGTTACAAACATATATGATGACTGTGTATGGACGAGGAAGGAAAATGTGTTCAGTTCTCACCATGCTACTTTAATATTGCAGTCTCGAAGAGGCCTTCTGGAGTTGCTCTGGCTGTAAATCGATTGTATCGAAGAAATCTAAAGAAATGAACAACACATATTCCCGTTCGTCCACAACCCTGCCTAGACACTATTGCATATTGTTCTATCTTCACTATCAGTACTCCATTTGTGCAAAAAGTTATTTGATTTTCTTTTATGTATCATGACCTAAGATAACCTGAATGCGCAATGATTCTATTCCATAATATGTTTGTTACAAACATATATGATGACTGTGTAGCGAGTTATTGGGGCACTATGTCCAATTCTCAGTCCCAGTCCCAGTCATATCCTATACATATTATCATAATATTGAGAATTGGCACAGTGCTCCAATAGCTCATTACATAGTCATCATATACGTTTGAAACTAGCATAGTATGGAATAGAATCACTGCATGTTCAGACTATCTGAGGACATATAATAACATATGGGGGCTAGTTCTAAGCCACCGTACATCAATAAATAGATAAGAAGGAACCTACAAACATACAGGAATATAATCCAGGATAATTACCTACAATTTAGAACGAAGAATATTTACGTGAGAAGTATCACTCTAAGAATTACTACACACAGAAATGAAAGGATATAGTACTTCTAGTAAATTATAATACATGAGATAAATTATCAGGACTTATTGCCACACTTGAAGCGACCTAGGATTTATATTATATAAATACGGAAGTGAAGAGTAAAACCCCAGTGGTATATGTAAACATAGCATTTTTTTTAAGAAAAGGTTAGTTTCGAAATAAGCTCCTTATTACTTTTGGCTCGCTCCCCCGGTAGCCCCTACATACACCGTCTTTTTCATTTCTGTTTTTTATTTGTTGTTGAGTTTTTGGTTTACTATACCTTATTTTGTTTTGATGGATTAAGTACCATATGAGAATACACCTCATAAAAATGTTGTACTATGGATAAAATGTTATGTTTTGAACAAATTCAGTTGATAGATTCTAAAGTAGAGATGTAATCAGGTGCGGATCCATTGAAACTAGGGGGGTCATCTTACAAATTAAATTGAGCAAAAAAAAACATTCAGTGCCGTAAGTAGCTTAGTTTAGCCACCGCAGTACTGCAGTACTTGGAAGGTTTCTGCATTAAGCGGTGTGGATGATGTGTCATTTTGTAGTATATATTTTTAGGGCTTGGGAAGTGCTTCTCGAGGGTTTTGGGTCACCCAAAGTTGGAGTCCCAAACTCAAATTCTGAGAAAACCCTATACAGATACATCACATGCATACAATAATGTTCATTGAAATAAATTTTGATTTTTTTAAGTTGTGGAATAAACAAATTTTTTGAAGTTTAATTATATAAATAAAAACAATATAAAATAATAAATATATTTTTTCAAATAACTAAATAATTAATTAAATATTTTTTTATTCAACTTTCCGCTACTGGATGTAATGAATGGAATGGACGGAAGTTTGGGCTTCTCAGGGGGCTATGTACTTCATGTGGATGGTGTCATTTACTCAAATGATTTTAAATAATTTAAATATTTTAAATGAATTTATAGCACGCCACCATTCTAAGCCAAAAGGATTTCCATGCTTCCATACGCGATATGCCTACAGTCATACTTTCATATAGCACGCCACCATTCTAATGCATAAAGGTTCCAACGTTTATACACCAACATTCATGCTCGCTTGTAGCTCGCCACTATTCTGTAGCGGAAAGGACTCCCTTGGTTCTATGCGATACTTGCTCGCCGTTCTAAAGTAGAGATGTAATCAGGTGCGGATCCATTGAAACTAGGGGGGTCATCTTACAAATTAAATTGAGCAAAAAAAAACATTCAGTGCCGTAAGTAGCTTAGTTTAGCCACCGCAGTACTGCAGTACTTGGAAGGTTTCTGCATTAAGCGGTGTGGATGATGTGTCATTTTGTAGTATATATTTTTAGGGCTTGGGAAGTGCTTCTCGAGGGTTTTGGGTCACCCAAAGTTGGAGTCCCAAACTCAAATTCTGAGAAAACCCTATACAGATACATCACATGCATACAATAATGTTCATTGAAATAAATTTTGATTTTTTTAAGTTGTGGAATAAACAAATTTTTTGAAGTTTAATTATATAAATAAAAACAATATAAAATAATAAATATATTTTTTCAAATAACTAAATAATTAATTAAATATTTTTTTATTCAACTTTCCGCTACTGGATGTAATGAATGGAATGGACGGAAGTTTGGGCTTCTCAGGGGGCTATGTACTTCATGTGGATGGTGTCATTTACTCAAATGATTTTAAATAATTTAAATATTTTAAATGAATTTATAGCACGCCACCATTCTAAGCCAAAAGGATTTCCATGCTTCCATACGCGATATGCCTACAGTCATACTTTCATATAGCACGCCACCATTCTAATGCATAAAGGTTCCAACGTTTATACACCAACATTCATGCTCGCTTGTAGCTCGCCACTATTCTGTAGCGGAAAGGACTCCCTTGGTTCTATGCGATACTTGCTCGCCGTTCGGTAGAAGAAAAAAAAATATTAAATTAATTGAGTTATTTGAAAAAATATATTTATTATTTTACATTGTTTTTAATTCAACTTCAAAAAAATTGTTTATTCCAAGACTTAAAAAGATCCAAATTTATTTCAATGAATATTATTGTATGCATGTGAAGTATGTGTATAGGTTTTTCTCAGAATATGAGTTTGGGACCTCAACTTTGGGTGATCCGAAACCCTCGAAAAACACTTCCCAAGACATGAAACAGACTCCCTCACTACCACATCAGAGCCCTAAGTTAGTCCCAACTCCTAACATTCTAAGATAGTTGCAGCGTTCATATTTAAAACCACTGATATGTATAATATGGACTGACTACGCGTCCATAGAAATACAATGCAGAAAGTGGACTTACTTCTATATAACATTCTCTTTTGGTCTAAGCGCCAAATACCAACTGAGAGAGAGCTGTAAACAACAAATAAATAAACGGGTTTGTCGAAATAAATGTTTGTTAAGTAATTATTTGGGTTTACCAAAGTCAATATATTCATAGATATCCAACACAAATTCGAGAGGTTTTATTAAAATCACTTCCCGCCAATGGTTTTTTCAATGTGTTGACACCGACGTAAGAACTATTTTTGACACAAAAAGTCCCAATCCTACGATAAGCTGACAAGAGTGTATGCTTCATTTTGAAGACTTACGCTAGCAATTACGCTTTGGGAGCTGTTCTTGTCCAGGGGGTGGGTATTGATGAACGCCCAGTGGAATACGCCAGCAGACTTCTATCATATCCAGAGCAAAACTATTCCACGATAGAGCGCGAAGCTCCAGCAATTGTCTGAGCGGTCAACAAATCTCGAAGTTATATTGCAGTCTTTGAAATGGTTAATGTCCTTGAAATCACCATCCGGGACTTTGGCTAGATGGGCGCAAGTGCTACAATCATATGATTTAAAGATTATTTATACACGTGGTAAAAGTAACGTTGTAGCAGATGGATTACCTCGTTCACCTTGTGACGAGCACATCGTAGTGTCCTGTGAAGTAAGCAGCACTCAAATAGACTTACCTCGAAAAGGTGCTGACAAAATACGGAAAAGAACAATTGGAGGACATTCAACTGAAAGAGTTTTTTGAAAGTTTGGAGAATTTCGAAACTGAGGAAAAATGCGTTGACAGGTCAGCTTGTTGTACCTAGGAGTGAGCAACGAGGAATTTTACGAGCCTATCATGATGCGCCGATGGCCTGACATTATTGAACGGATCGTACATACCAGCGAATTGCTTTTAGGTATTACTGGCTCGGCATGCGTCAAGATATTGTAAAATATGTATCGCGATGCGTCGAATGTCAGCGGTATAAAGGCACATCGCCATTGATCTTTTAACGATGGAAAACGATGGATAATTTTAGCTGAAGACACTACCAGGATATGGGTTGAGCTCTAGTCCCTTGAAGAAGCTACAGCCGAAGCATGTGCTACCGTCCTCTTACACGAGTTCCTTCTTCGCTATGGGATACCCAGAAGGATGATTAGCGACAATTACGCAATTTATATCTGCCGTAGCTCAACATCTACTTATTGCTTGGATATTCAACAAATTCTCACCCCCGTCTACCATCCGGAGGCTAATACAGTTGAAAGAAAGAATCATGACCTTAAAATGCCACTAGGTAATTTGGAACGAGCATTCAAGTTGGCCAGCTAAGCTGCCTTCTATACGCTTCGCGATGAATTCCGCCAGAAGAAGAATCGGAAGAATTAAGTACTCCCAATGATGTTAACAGTGAAATACGCACAATTGTTCAAGCTGAAAATTTTGTACCACAGCTGAACCCCAGCTGTTACGGCTCATAGACGCACTCGCTGGAGCAAAAGATATTACCGAAAAGGTTCAGCTACGTAATCAAAAGTATGCAGATGAAAAAAGACGACCAGGAGACCAAGTATGGGTGCAAATACACACTCATAGTAATGAAGCAAATGGGTTTTCTGCTAAATTTGCTCCTAAGCGAGATGCTCCTTACATCATTTAGTCCCAGCGTGGCACATCTAGCTACGAAATTAGCATCGCCGGACTCTTCAGGTACTCCAATGGGGATGTATCATACTTCTGCCAAAACTTCATATGTTGGAACCAGCATTCAATTACCAAAGCCTTTAGTACCGATTCGACGCCGAAGCCACCGCAGGAAAGTTAAAACCTCCCATGGCGTGCCACCGAAGAACTAGCACCTCATCGTGGTACTTTTGCAGTTAGTGGGGGAGAATGTAGCACGCCACTATTCTAAGCCTATAGGATTCTCACGGCTCCATACGCCTACAGTCATAATATATCATGCCATCATCCTAATGCCTAAGGATTCCCACGCTGCTATACGCCAACAGTCATAATGTAGCACGCCCATAACCCCCGGAAGATACAAGCCATGAAGTCTACGATGACACCCACATATTAAAAGGCCTTAATAGGCCGGATACAGCCATGCAGTAAGAGCTCACTCTCTCTTTTTTTGTACACTCATCATGGATGAAGAAATAAGATTCATCTTAAACAGGTCCTAAAGCTCAAAATATCGCTTCCACAGAAAAATGAAGTTAAAACAAATTGCAGCCAAATATGTTTTCTTCTAATGGTTGTAAAAAAATAGCATCTAGAACAAATTTATGAAAATTATAGCATTTGAAGAAAATACAAGCTACTTTTATATGAAAAACTCCTGCAGTACGACAAGGCAAGAAGACTGTGATGTTCGCCCACTAACCGGGCCCCTACTCTCTTTTTCAGACTTTGTTCATGGCTTGTATATTCTGGGGGTTACGGTACGCCAACATTCGACACGCCTACAGTCATACTCGCATATAGCACGCCACCATTCTAATGCGTAAAGGTTTCCCACGCTTATACACACCAACATTCATGCTCGTTTGTAGCTCGTCACTACTCTAAAGCGTAAAGGATTCTCACGGTTCTGTGCGATACTCGCTCGCCGATCGGTAGCTTACATGCCTAAAACCAATGATTATAAACAATTGTAACGGTTTTCTGCTTAACAATTTCCAGACATAGCGAGGGCATCCTTGGACATGTCTGTCATAAAAATATTGGATAGTTTTAAGAATATTTTACAATTCTGTGCCTGGTTCTGAATAGAGAAGTACACAAATTTTATAAATTAGGAAAATACTTATAAATTTTAACTGTTTGACCTTTTCCTACAAATTGAATTGAATAAAATAAATTACATTAAAAAAAATTAAAATTTAACATATGTTTTATGATTATATAATTATATGTTACTGATTAAAGTGGTGTATGAGTACATAATTGTCACTGCTCACGATACTTACTGTACTATTTTTACTCTATAAAATAACAAATTCTCTCACAGACCTATTATAAATTAATTAGATAGAGAGCCTGTTTAATAAATAATTTGCATCTTTGAATATGCCAACTCTTCATGAACCTCTATATAGGAACACCGTTCATAATCTCTGTGGCGGGAGTGAAACTGTTCGGCCTAGTCAAGTAGTTGCCTACACTCCTCCGAAATCCGCATCTGAAAATTTTTTTGATAAATTTTAAATAATTTTTTAATAATTTTTAATAATTTGAAATTTGATAAAATTAGATAAAATTACATGTACTAGAAGGAAGAAATTCCGAACATAGAATAGACCGCTAACTATGTTCCACTACCAATCAATCACTAGCTTCGGGACAGTGATATAATCATTTTTGAAAATTGGTTCGATACAATAAAGATTTCCAACTCTACAAAACGACGAAATTTATTCAATTAGTAAGGTTAATAGATACATATTAATGGATTAAGGATACGGATTAATTAACACGTAGGAAGAATGAAAGAAATCATTGAGTAACAATATTGGACTCCCCATTGGTCATAGGAGACGAGTAATCATTCATAACCAATAATGTCATTGTTAGGTCATAATACTGTACAGGTCAACTCGGCAGTAAGAGGATTTCTATATACATATAGCATTTCAGTAATGACCTTCGGATAAGGCATTACTTCAGCATGAGCAATCCCAACTTTTTTGAATATCATAAGCACGACGGATTATAATCGACAACAGAGAATCTATCTCTGTGTTATACGTGAATAAAATAATGAACACATAAATATAAATATAATTTCCACGGATAGACTTGAAACCCAGAAATATTATCAAACATAAGAATGAAGATTTCACGTTTCCCGCAACAACCCATTACCTACTAAACATATATGTAATTACGGACGTGACATTAAACCCATCCTAGCGCATTATGACTTTAGAAACCCAGGCCTTTTAAATTACTCAATTATCATATACATATGTTTGCGACGAACATAGAATGGAGATCTTTCTTTACACACCCTAGCAAATGTTCTTTTTCAGTTTAGAGCAATGAAACTTAACACGGCAAATGTTAACATACAGGTCATGGGTACCCATACCATACATAAGGATATAAAACCAAGTCTATGCCTAAGGATATTAGTTAACTAAGTATGCATATTAGACATAACACCCCAATGGTTGTATACATAGCAATTATGCATGTTGTTAACTGATATAGCATGTAACCATTGCTTACACTCTGAGCATTATTAGCCCAAGTGTTTTGAGCAGTCATCATAGATTTTTGTGAGCACATAGATAGATTTTTGTGAGCACATAGCATGGAATAGAATTATTGCACGCTCAGACTACATAAGATCATGACAAAAATACTTTAGGGCTAAATTCTAGAAATGATAACATATAGGTTTATTATACTTTCCTCATCCCAAAACATGGGACCTAGTCAAATCCTATACATATTAACAGAAGTTTGAGGATAACACATAGTGCCACAATAGCTCACTTAGCAGTTATCGTATGTTTTGTAACGGACTTAGTATGGATTGGTTGTATTGCATGCTCAGACTAGCTGAAATCATGACGTGTAATGCAATTATCATTTGCATTTTTAATACAAACGTAGTATGGAATTTAATCCATACACGCCCAAGCCGAATGTTGTCAGACGTTGCCCTATAGTAATAGGTACTTAACGCTGGAATTGAGAACATGTATTTGTTTTCTACATACTTGCCTATCAGTATACGTAGAACCAAGTCAATCCCTGAGCATATAATCATACAGAAGAATGAGAATTGGACATAGTGCCCCAATAAGTCATTACATAATAAACATATATGTGATAAAAAGCATAATATAGAACCCATCCTAGCACTAAGGCAATAGTAGCCCGAGCATTATAAAATTGAACATAGTGCCGCAATAGCTAATTACATAGTAATCATATATGTCATAAAAAGTATAGAATGGAATCTATCAGAGCAAGCTAAGGTACGAGTAGCCCGAGCATTATGCCCAATCTACAATGCATGGTAAAACCACGTCGTCAAAACGATATCGTTTGCTGAAGAATGCATATAAATACACAAAATATGTAAGTAGTGGTAAGCTGCCAAATTAAACAGCTGTTGACCTGTCAATTATCATAAATGTAATTGCTTCCTCGATTTCATTGCAGAATTACATCAAAGGAAGTATTTGGTCTCAATAATTTATACACTATGATATAGTAAACTTAGTAAACTAAGAAATTGCTTGGGACAAGTCGAATAATATAAAATATTGCTTTCAGCACTGAAAGTACAAGTTCCAGTTTACAGCTGTTTTGTTCTAAATTCCCCTACATGGTTCTGAATTATGCTGAATACACCTGAGGTATTACTATATCGTTTTTGCTGATTAACTACTACACATAAGCTCGTGCTCATGTCGTCGAATGAATGAGAGAGAACGGACATTTTTGCAAGCATAAATTTTCAAATGCAAGAGTGGGAAGCAAACACAAAAATCCATATCGTTTTGACGACGTGGTTTAACCATGCATTGTAGATTGGGCATTATAAGACATTTAGTATTCCGAGCATTATAAGCATAGAATGGAACCTATCCTAGCATGCTAAGATATTAGTAGCCCGAGCATTTATAAGAGGATAGGACATGATGACACAGCAGCTCATTACATGGTAACAGACATTGTATGGAGCTATTCGTAACATGCTGAGGCATTGATGGCCCGGACATCTCGGGATAGTGACGCTTTACACAGTCATCATGTATGTTTGCAGTAAACATAGGATGGAATAAAACCAGTATACACTCAGACAATCCGAGGTTACGACTTATGAAACATTAGGGCCGAACGCTAAGTGTGATGGTATATGTGTTTTTGTTGTTCTTGTTGTTAAACTTACCCTCCTTTGAACATGGAACCCAGGCATAACCCATACATATTATCATAAGAATGAGAATTGGACATAGTGCCTCAATAGCTTGTTACACAGTCATCATATATGTTTGTAACAAACATAGTATGGAATAGAATCATTGCACGCTCAGACTATCTAAGGTCATGACATGCAATAAAATAGCATACTCAGACTCTCTGGGATCATAACTGAATATTAGGGCTGAACGCTAGAATTGATAGTGTATGTGCTTTTTGCTTTCGCTGTTTATTTTTGATATATTTACCTTCCTGGAGCATGGGACCCAGTCATATCCTATACATATTATTATAAGAATGAGAATTGGATATAGTGCCCCAATAGCTCATTATACAGTCATTGTATATATGTTTTTATAATCTTAGTTTTAATAATAACAATGAAAACATCGTATGGAATAGAATCATTGCACAATCAGAGTATCTAAGGTCATGACATTTAATAACATAGTATGGAATAGGATCATTACACGTTCGGACTATGTAAAATTCTAAGGTCATGAAATATAAGAGAGTTGGTCCGAGCACACTGGATGACCTCCTGCACCTCTCAACTTTGAATGCTTACTTTTATAGAACGTGGGTAATTGTCCTATCCTAACATATCATATATACATACAACGAGCTTGGAAATAGTGCCCTTATAACTTATTGCACATTCTTTCCAATAGGAAATTGGCAATATGCTCAGCCAATTGTTATAAGTAAGTGACAGCGACCAACGAAAAAACGACAACAAATGCTCTAAAGGTGCAAGCACAATATTCAACCGACATATCGGAAGCGTTGCCACTTCAGGTTCTGCTGTGTGTTAAAACACTACGGCCGGATATTGAGAAGATATGTACACACGGTAAAAGAATTGGCCGAACTTATAATCATTAAATTCAATGACATTCTCCGAAGTCTACATACTCTTTGTTACTTCTCTTTTTGACGATTCCCGTCACTGTTGCATCCAGAACGCTCGTTCTCAAAACTAAATGTCGGATAGTATGAAAAAAAGCATAAACGTAACCAAAACAAGATATTGGAGAATTGTATAAACTTAGCCAGCAGTGGAATAGGAACAAAACTAGATCAATTGTAATCTAGCCTCCATGGTGTTACACTGACATGTCTGCGGTTATTAAAGTTTAAGTACAACTCAACTAATTTGATCTCTTTTATTTATCAATACATTGCATGGCGCAGTCATGAATTCAGTAATAATAGACAATAAAGATAAAAAGTCCAAAGTGAAACTGATTTACAATAGTCAATGACATGAGCAAAGGGTGAAAAGAAACAAGAAGCAAACCGACCGCGTGGTTGCCCTCCAAAAGAAGTACGATTCGCTTACATTACAAAAACAATGGTTTATGCTAAGACTGTGGAGAAAGTATCATTTGAAGGAAATGTTGCCGAGAACTGGCAAAATTTTTCTCAAAATTTTGAGATATTCGCAACGGCAATAGAACTGGAAAAAATGCAGAGCCCGTTAAAGTCGCGGTACTTCTTAACGCAATTGGCCCTAAAGCAGTGCGAGCATTTATCCATTTACCATCACAGATGAAAAAAGAAAAAAGTATGGCAAAGTGATTGAGGCATTTAGAAATTTATATGTGCCGAAAACTAATGAAGTGTTCGAGAGTTTTGTATTTCACAATCGAAGACAAGCCAACGGAGAATCCTTTGACACAATTGTGCTGGACTTGAAGAAATGGGCAAAAGCATGGGAATATGGTACTCAGGAAATGACTCGCGACAAAATTATTTTTAGTGTCGCAGATAAACATTTGCAGAAAAAATTATTAGAAAAACATAACCTAAAATTGGCAAAGCATCGGAAGTATCAAAGATGCAAAGTTCGAGAAAAAATCAGATGTTGTAGCTGTACAGAGAAATACGCGGAACGCAGTTGGACAACATCAGCATGAAAACAACGAGAGAAAATTAATAATGAAAGAAATAACTTCAGTTTAAGAATGTAACGCTGGATATTAGAACTTCACTAAATACCTAACCATATGCATATATAAATTATCTATAAGATTTATGAGCTACTACAATTTTCCATATGAAATATATGAAATTAGTAAGTATTAAAATTAATGCTTTTGATTATTTTACTAATTATGTAATATATAAATTTAACTAACATGCAATGTAAAAATACTAAGCACAACCATAACATTAACTAAGTAAATCCTAAACTGAAATAAAAACAAATAAAATAAATAAATAATAACTAAACAAATCTTGAATTGAAATACAAACAAATAAAATAAATAAATAATAATAACTAAATAAATCCTGAATTGCAACAAAAACGAATAAAATAAAAAATAACCCTCTGAAATTAAACAATAAAATGTTGAATAATTGGAACATAAGTAGATGTAGAAGACACCTAGCCGAACGTAGGAAGATCCACTTCTCGATAATTTATGTGGCAGTAGAACACCCTACGATTTGGATTATGTGGAAGATAGGTGGGTTAATCTCACGCTCGGCCAATTTTTCTTTTTTTGGGGGTGCACACCACTTGTTTCCAAATTTTGCACTAGATGTCGATGTTGACAAATCAAGGATCTGTTATTAAGGAATGTTAAGATGATCTTTCTTCTTTTTCTGATCTACGACATTGCTGATAAGTTTAAGATTCGAAATAAATTAAAAAACAACAAGAATTTTTTTGGTTTGAAAGCCTCAACTATATACAAGGAGACCTCAGTTCCGGCGAATTAATTATCGTGATCAACAGGTTAATAAAGCACCGAAGCAAAGGCAACTCAGCGCGAGGAGCAACAAGCTTACTTACAGACCACGAGGTATTTAAATAATCAACGCAAAAATTTAGGGAATTAAACGCGTTATGAGCCCCAACGATTCACCTCACTAACCTTACTTAAAGAAAAAAAATTATAATTAAAATTAAACTAAACTAACCTATACTAATCAATATTTCCTTATCTGAATTGTAAGTAGGACGGCCTGTTAGGGAAATTACTTACCGTGGTAAATGTTAACAAAAAAAAAGAAATAAAAACCAAGAGCATGAATTCTCCATATAACACAACTTAATACTATTTAATACGTTTTCTTTGCTTTTTACTTAAACTGACATTCCTGGAAATATTTATATCTATATATTTCTAGTGGCAATCATAATAGGTTACAAAAAAAAAATCATTTCTAAGTTCTCTTATCTCTGTAATATGAAAACCGGCCATTCCAACCAAAACAATATAAACCCAAGTACATACTTATCAAACAGCTGCAAAAAAAGGGGGAAATTTGAAATATTCTTCAATGATCATTCACCATAAAGTGTTCTAATTGTTCATTGCTAAGTTAGATTTAATTAGTGCTGCAGTAGTGAAATGATATGATACACATAAGTGCATTCGCCAGGTGGATACTAGATACATATAATAAAACGGAGTACAAACATAATTTCAACATAACATATAAACGTATAAAAGATAAATATGTATATATATATTTTGGGTAATTATGAAAATCCACGCAATAATTATTATTAAAATCAATCTACGTTAAATGTGAATAAGTTCTTATAGTGAATTAAATTTTTAGTGATAAGGAAAATGTTTAAAAATTACTATTTATTAGTTCTCACACAACTTAATTCCATAATGCTTGTATAAATCTCTCATGACTTTGAATACAAATGTCATACTTGCAAATCTGGGGCAAATTAGTCAACCATGACCTTGAATATAAGTGACGCTATAACCGCGTGTATTTGCAATTTAATTCAAACTAGTGATTGTTACCAAGTGCTGCATCTTGCCTCAGAAAGTTAACCTATAAATGAAAATTCTACTGTCGATTTCGATATTCATATCATTATCAGTATTGAGATAGTCCAAACATTTTACGTCAGGCAAACGTCACATACTCGTAAATTAGTTAGTTATATTACAACCTAAATTATATAAAAAAAAATATTGTTTTTCGAAATAATAAAAGAGTGAACTACACAAACTATACCTACCTACCTACAATTTCACCCATTTCAGTTCAAATAGATCATGACTCGCTGTTAGGCCCAGTCAATTTTCCGTATTATTTTAGCACAATCTGCTGTGAACATACCTTCACGTTAAATTAATTGTACTATTATTCAATAGTAAGCTCAAAACTCAAGGTACAGTGTTAAATTAATAAAAAGAAATGACACATTTATTCCTCAGTGCTTATGTTAGTGGTAGCAGTTTTTATTTGTTTTGATAAGTTTAATAGTAGGCAATCATTTTGTGTTATTCTTTTATTTTTTTTCTTTTTGACACATTGAGATGTACCCCAGAGAGGATTCACATTAATTTAGTCGACTTTGAAAGAATCTTTGAAACGTTAGTACTCAAAGGAGCACCTAACTCCACCTTGACAAGCAATTTAGTTAGATCGTGCATGAATTCACATAGACGATATTTAAGTCATACGACTTCGTAATTTCCCAGTAATAGATATTGTGTACTCCAGTCCCTAAATAAACGTGAGGCGTTCATTTCTTAGACGTTACATTTATTAATTAATTAAAACTGCAAGAAACATCATACCTTTCGACGAGGTCGCAAATTTCTGTTCAGATGTTGATATTATATACGAAATACCTTGCTGAAATGTCCGAGGAAGCAATATGTTTCCTATATAGAGGATCAATTTATTCGCCTTCACCATATTCCTTCCGAAATTATCCGATACAATTTACTCCCACAATATATGTATAAGAGGAACAGCATTGCTGGAGTTCGAATCTGTTGAGCAGCTAGAAGAAATCTGTCGAAAAATAGAGTTCAACGACTCTCAAGCAAAACAAAAAAAAATAGTGCACTAAATTCCTTCCTGGGAAGAAACCCTAGTAAACCAGATACCTTCGATAATCGGTTTGCCTTTAGATCTACCAAATCAGTTAGCAATATTGGGAAAAATAATGCAGGACAGGCTTTGAAAGCTAATCCAAGCTATAGGTCAAATAATACCCAAGCCAGTCAAAATGTAGGACACCCTAGATTTACTAATTATAGAAATCAAGCAGTTTCCTCAACCTACGACGAATAATTTCCAGAACAATTTTCGTACAAAACCAGGCAGTATCAGACAACAACAGAGAAATATTCCGGGTAATTCCAGTTTTAGGGTTCATAATTCAGTTAACCCAGCGGAGGTAAACTATATCAGTAATCAGAGCAGCAATGCTGATGTCCAAGTTAATCATAAAAATGGAGAATACAATCCATATCAGAATAATCCTCCAATATTTAATTCTTCTGTCTTCTGAAAACTCTAAGTTGAGACATCTATCTGATTTGGAAGAGAAAAAACGGGAAAACAGTAAAGGAATTATGCAACCGTGGATCGGTGTGATAACCAACTACCCAGATCAACATCCTCCAACCGCCAATTACGCAATCTAATAATCTTGAAAAATATGGGAGATAATAGACCACATGTACCAATTGAAATTTGCGGACTTTCATTTACCGGCTTATGAGTTGTTGCATTGCAGGAAAAACTGGAATTCAAATCTTAGTTTCCTTGGAATTACAACTGCACCAATCAAAGTTATTTGCTGAAGTTAAAACAGCTGATCATTCACGTCACAGTATCAAGGGTAACTTTTACGTGACAATAAAATTTCAAAATCAGTTCAAAGTTATATCAGTTCTAGTAGTAGAAAGCCTAAAACAAGGATTTATATGGGGTGTTGACTTTTGGAATGCCTTTCAAATAACAAAATTAAACCGAATGAAAGATTTGGGTGTCATAGAACCCTCTGTAAGTCTATGGTGCTCGCCTGCGCTCCTAGTAAAAAAGTCCAACGGCAAAGATCGGCTCTGTATAGATAGCCGAAAATTTAATAGCATAACCAAACGTGGCGCATATCCCCTCCCTCGAATTACCGAAATTCTGAATAAGCTAAATGAACCGAGATCCATCCATAGATTTAAAGGATGCCTTTTGGCAAGGCCTCTTAACGGAGAGATCCAAAGAAAAAACAGCCTTCTCTGTTCCTGGCTACGGCTTATGGCAATTTATAGTTATGCCATTTGGTCTTACGAATAGTCCTGCAACTCAACAAAGACTAATGGATACACTTTTCGGCCTTACAGAAAAGAGTATCTTTACATATTTAGATGACCTGATCATAGCTAGAAACACCTTTGAGGAACATATAGAGATGCTCGAACGTGTGGCAAATCGTTTGTTGGAAGCAAATATTTCAATAAAAATAGGAACTAAGACGGTTTGTAGGTCTTGCGTCTTGATGTAGACATTTCGTTTCACGATTTGCTGAAATTGTAGCATATCATTACATTAGCTTACTAAGGGAGCAGGTAAATGTAAGAAACTTATTTGGAACAATAAAGCTGAACAATCCTATCTTGACTTAAAAGCGACACTGATAGAAACCCCCGTGCTGACCAAACCCGACTTGTCAAAGCCTTTCTATGTCTGCGATGCATTTAGTCATGCAATCGGAGGAGCACTCTTCCAAAAAGATGATAATGATTTTGAACACCCAATACCATATGTAAGTAGGAAACTACGCGGTGCAGAATTGAACTATTCTGCGACAGAAAAAGAATGCTTAAGCATTATTTTTACAATAGAAAAACTAAGAGGATATCTCGAAGGCTACCAATTCGTTAAAGGAAAAAATATTGTTGTGCCAGATGCTGCACTATCTCGAATTACTGAAATCAATCTATTACAATGTATCCCTAAAGATACAGATAAATGGTATTTGGAAAACTGCAAGCTAGAATGATTAGCTTTATATATTAAGCCAAACCAAGAATCCATTAGCAGCTACGAGAACAGATGGAAGAGAGTAGGGCCGGAATCACTTTGTAATGAGGTCCTTGAAGAATGCCATGATTTGCCGATGGCAGCTCATTTGGGAGTTTTCAAAACGCATAAGAAAATAAGAAAATATTTTTGGCCAGGCATGGTAAAAGATGTAGCTACATACGTAAAAAAATGCGAAACTTGCTTAAAGTACAAACCTACAACCAAACCTCCCTTTGGATTATTACGTAAATTTAAAGAAGGGCAAATGATTGCTGTGGATTTGATTGGACCCTATGCACGATCCACTAAGGGCAATACTTGTTTACTGGTAGTAAGTGACAAGTCACAAAAATGCCATCATTATTTCTAATACGTAATGTAACAGATAATGTCGCCAATTCAATTCCCACGAATTTCGGAAACTGCTGTCCAACTACGAAATAATAAAATTTTGGCTGAATTGTAAGTACCACCCACGTAATAATTTTGTTGAACGTTGGAATAAAGTGATCGGCAGCGCGATAAAGTCTTACATCTCAGACAATCACAAAGTTTGGGACCAAGAAATTAAATATATTACTGTTGCGTTGAGAACTGCGGTTAATGTAATTACCGGATATTCACAATTTTTCCTTAATTTTGAGAGAGAGCTCGTATAGTCAGCAACTGACCATAATCTGAATAACCGACCAAGTCCTGAACAGCAACCCTTATCAGGCAGAGCAAAGCTCCTCTTAACAAGTAAAAAAGCTAGAATTGGTCTAAGACCAATTCTTATGATACCCTAGATGAATGCCCGTATAAAATTTCGTATGGTCACAGATCTATGCAAGTTTGATTTTTGAAGTGAGTTTTCGCATATATTTCTAGAACGGTTTGTCACACAGAAAAAATGATTATAATCAATTTTATAGGATTTCGTATTCTGAAGAAGTTTTTAGTACATTAAAACCGTATAGGACTGATCGTTTTCAAAGTATTCGTAAAAACACCTAAATTTTTATATGGCAACACTAAGAAGGAGTCGCCCGATTTAGTCCATTTTTAAAATTTTATTTGCTAGAACAATGAAAACACCAAATACCAAATTTCAGCTCTCTACGTCGACGCGTTCTCAGGCAGTGTCCAAATATATCGTGGAAACGAAATTTTTGTATGGCAACCCCACGAAGGAGTTGACCGATTTGTCTCATTTTGAACTTAATTTTACTTTTTTTTTTAAAGTCAAAATTTCAGCTCTCTAAGTATACGCGCTCTCGAGTTATCGTGCGCACAGACGGACATGCAAAAATCAAAATAACTTTTAATATTATTAATTATTATTATTATTATTGCTCTACGATCATTATTTCGAGGTGTTACAAACGGAATGACAAACTTAGTATACCCTATAGATTTCATCTATGATATAAAAATGGAACCTATTTACACAGACATTGCAATACGTTTAATAAAGGCTTACAATAAAAATAAAAGGTATTTTAACAAGGGTAAAAAAATTATAAGTTTGAAATTGGAAATACTGTCTATACAAAGAATTATATATTGTCAGATGCAACTCAAAATTTTGCAGCTAAGCTAGCACCGAAATTTATAAAGTGCACTATCCTACGATAAAAAGGTAAAGATATTGAATGGTGGCATATTAAAAATTCAAAGTATGCATAAAAGTCCTTTCAAAGCAAAAAATTATATATAAAGAATTAAATAAAAAATATGAATATATTCAACTAGTTACATATATTATTTAATTTAGGAACCAAATAATTAATAAAGATATGTACAATATTGAAATCATAAGAAACCTTGAATAATATAGAACCTTAAGTAGATTAATTGGATTATTAAGATAGTTTAACACAATACATAGCAGTTACAAAATTTTTTTTTCTGATCGCCCTATATTTATTAGTAGTAAATAAAAACGATGTAGTTCACCCTTTCATATATTGTCAATGGTGCTTCAAAATTAAAAATAAGAATACCAGTTAGGCACTAAGATAACAAATTAATAAGGTAAAAAAAAAAAAAAAAAAAAAAAAACACGCTAAGTTGAAGCAAATTATGCCCTATAATTGTTGTCACCTCAGTATTTCAAGAATTAGTATCCAGTACTCACTTGATTATTAGATTTCATATTACAGAGATATGCTATCTCAGTAGGATTCTTTAACTATAAGTCATACACTTATCAGAAGTTCGAATTCCTAAGCACCAATTAACTAATACAATAATAACAAAAATGTACATACAAATGTAATCACAGTTATTAAGTTCATAATAGAAGCTTTAAGCTCTCCTGTACATAAGGCTAGCTCTTTCTCAGGAAAATCACATTATCTTACAAAGAGAATACATTTCACTTGATTATTTTATTAATTATGTAATATATAAATTTAACTAACATGCAATATAAAAATAATAAGCACAACCATAACATTAACTAAATAAATCCTAAACTGAAATAAAAACAAATAATAATAAATTATAACTAAACAAATAAAATAAATAAATAATAATAAATAATAACTAAATAAATCCTGAATTGAAACAAAAACAAATAAAATAAATAATAACCCTCTGAAATTAAACAATAAAACGATGAATAAGTGGAACTTGTAGATGTAGAAAACACCTAGCCGAACGTAGGAAGATCCACTTCTCGATAATTTATGTGGCAGTACAACACGCTCGGTCATTTTTTCCTGTTTTGGGGGTGCAGCTTTCTTCTTCTTGTCTGATCTACGACATTGTTGATAAGTTTAAGATTAGAAATAAATTCAAAAACAACAAGAATTTTTTTTTTTTTGGATTCAAAACCATCGACTATATTCAAGGAGACCGCAGTTCCGGCGAATTAATTATCGAGATCAAGGGGTTAATAAAGGACCGAAGCAAAGGCTTTAAGGAGGAATTTAAATAATCAACGCAAAAATTCAGGTAAGTAAACGCCTTATGGGCCCCAACGATTCACCCTACTAACTTAAATTAAAAACAAACAAAACAAAATTAAAAGAAAACTAAACTAACCTATGCTAATCAATATTTAATTATCTTTATTGTAAGTAGGACGGCCATTACGGAAATAACTTACAGTGATGAATGTTAAAAATAAGGAAGTAAAAACCAAGAGCATGAATTCTCCATATTACACAAATTAATGCTATTTAATATGTTTTCTTTACTTATCACCTAAGCTTGACAATACTGGAAATATTTGACCTTGACAAGAACAGTGACTTATAACAATGGACTGAGCGTAATACCATTTTCCTATAGGACAGAATGGCATAAGTTTTATAGCTTTCTCTTTCGCTCTATGGCAGAGTTGGAGCTATTAACACAAAATACTGATCGCTTTCTTACGACCTTTGTTGTTTTTATGGTGGCTACACATGTAATCACCGCAGGAAGAATAAGGTAAAGATAGTGTTTACCATGCTCCGTCTATCTTGCCCATACGCAGGATTCAGGTAAAAATAACCTTTTGAAAATTAAAGTCGGAATGAGTTTAAGCGATTAAATTATTAATTGGGAACAAAAAAAAATTTTTTTTAATTTAATTCGATTTTCGGGTGTAACATTTTATCTGATTAGTTGAGTTTTACATGTTTTTTTTATGTAGTAAACTTTTTTAAGGGTGCTCTAACCCTGATATACAGAAACACAAAATGTGTGCCACATGAAATAACAAATCGCTCAGTTCATTGTTATAACTCAGTGAGTTAAATAGAAGAAAAGTAGAACAGAAAAGATCAGTGTGTAATTTTTTTAAACAAGAGCGCAGCGTTCGGTAAAAAGTGCTCAAAGTGCGGAAAAATTAATCATTTCGCTGTGGCGTATCAGGCGAAACAGGTATGTTCTTTGGAGAAATCGGCACAGTGGGAAGAGGATAGCACATGGTATGTAAACAGTATTAAAAATATATAACAGAAATAGAGACACTAGTTAAGTCATAACAAATGGCAGTGAAATGTTGTGGTACCAAAAAGTGCTAGTTCAATCCAATATCAAGGGGTCAAAAGTAGTGAATTAGTGAATTTTAAACTGGACAGACGAGCTGATGGCAATGTACTCCCGGCAGAAATATTTGAAGAAATATCTGGTGCAAAAAATGTTCATTGAGTTTTATCGTCATAGATTTGAAGAGTTTACCGATTTTAGAATTAGATGCATGGAGAAAATTTGAATAAACACACTGAAGGTCGGAACAAAGGAAAGTTTGAAGAATTCTATGCTGACGTATTTAGAGGGTTAGCGTGTTTCGTTCATGATGTTCGGTTGAAGGTCAAAGATAATGCTCAACCAGTGGTAGAACGTGCGCGTCGGATACCGCTTGCACTCTACGACAGAGTAAAAAACCAATTGAACTGAAAAAAATGAAAAATAATAATTAACTTCGTTTTTCTTTAGATCCAAAGCATCTTAATGCTGCACATTCCAAGTTTCAGTGGAATTATAACGAAGCTAGTGTGTTGATCAACAATAGTCTGGAGATAAAACTTGACTCTGCTGATGAAGGGAGCTAATCGGCTGAAACTCCTATCTTGAACGGAGTAGCTAAGAGCTCTACTCCTATGGTTGGCGAAAGTAGCTAAAAAGCTTAACTTCTAGGCTATAAAGGAAGTACCTAAAAAACTTAACTCCTATGCTGGAAAACCACCGAAGGAAAGAATATGTTGATTCAAAGATTCTATAATACAGAGATATTGCAGGCACATTGTAGTTTGGCCTCAGTTAAAAATAGTATGGAATCTCCGAGATACCACCTCTGTTGAGAAATTATTAAAACTTCAGATTGTACACGGCCTCCACTAATTATGAGCACCACAGCCTGGAAATATTTTCTTTAGAATTTGTATGAAGTATTGGAGGCAGACAGCAATTCCTCACTCCAATATAAAATCAACGATGTCTCGACTTGGGGCCGGATTCTGTAACTCCGAAGTTTGGAAGGTCAGAATTTTCGTTTTTCCCGATTAAAACTTCCTAACTCTGCTTTCGCGATTCTCTAAAATACTTGGGGATGGAGAGTTAGGGAAAACGTGAGAAGTATCGCAATATTGAAGGACGCCTAACTCTGTGTGGGAGGGTCGTAGAGTATTGGGTTTTTTTTCTTCGGATTTAGGGTCTAGAGTACAAAAATATAAAAAAAATATTTGGGGTAGGGGCCTTTGGGGTTGGGGGGTCGTACCACCCTTCATTGGGGGTTCTCCAATATACGTCACGTTTGGTAGTTTGGTGTAGTTGTTTTTTTGATCATTTTAACTTCATCACTCACTTTTTATCGCCGAAAGACGGATTTTTTTCACTTGGGTCATATACACCCCAGTTCCTACATTTTGCATATATTTCTTCCGTTATTTGTTTCACATTCATTAGTACTCTGTTCCGAACATTTTTCTCCTGAAAAGTGAATTTTCACGACTTACCAGTTCTTCATAATGATGACTTGAAAATATATCCATTTTTGTACCAAAAAAACGGCCATTTTGTGGCTGTGACCTTAAGAGAGACCTTGAGAGTCGAGTCGGTCTGTCTGTCGACATTATCACGTAAAGGATACACTTACACCGCACACAAAAATTAAAATTTTATTTATTTGGTGTCAACAATTTTGAAACCCGGACTGTATACAAATCCCCGTCCAGACGCTCCCCGGATGCGCTTCAAACCAGGACAAATCCTGAGAAACCCGGACGAAATACAGCCCTAGTCATGACAAAATTGCTAGCTGTAAAAAAATTGCAATTCAATGACTAGTGGGATGTGCTTGCTTGCATTTTTGTGGCGATGTTTGGTTGACCCAATATTTGTTTGATATTTGTTTACAAATGACAACAAAAATAATTAAAAATTATTGCTGTTAGTGACGCAATTGTATTCAGTGCTTGAAAAATGTGTTGCTTTGCATTTTTGTGTAGTATGGGGAAATGCGTGATTGACCCCGATGCTATTACAAATTAGTAATTTGCTTTGTTTACGTTTATACGCTTATGGGTAATTTGCTTTGCATATGGGTTTATTTTATTATGGGTTACTATCAGGTAAGGTTAGATGGGAAAGCAAGTAGGCTATGTTCCTACAGTACACCATTCGGCAGAGACAGATTTAGAAGACTTCCCTTTGGAATTAAATTATCTCCTGATATTTTTCAACGATAAAACGAAACGGATATTATTGTCTATACAGATGACATCCTATTGCTGCTGAAATTAAATAGTAGCACAACGAAATTTTAATCAAGGTAATGGAGCGACACGAATAAAATAATAATAATATCAGAAAAGGGAATTGAGTGTAATCCAGATCGAACAACTTCTATCATGGCATTAGTACCGCCGAAAAACAAGAAGGAATTACAATCGATCTTAGGAATGGTGAACTAGTGAAAAGTGTTATTTTCGAATGGATATCGCTACATTCGAAATGTCTTGATGAAATCAAAACAGTTAATTACAGGCGCTCCAGTAATACAATCATTTGATTCGAACAAAAAAATCTGATCACAAATAGATGCATTTAAGTACGCGTTAGAGTGTTGCTTAATGCAAGCGTGTCGATCTGTTAGCTATGCTTCTAGAAGCTTCACGGAAACAGAAATTCGGTATGCACAAATTGAGAAGGAGAGTTGGCCATTGTTTACGCTTTCCGTAAATATCACAATCAACTTTAAGGTTGAGCCATAAAGGTTTTACAGATTATAAGCCCTTGCTTGGAATATTGCAAAAAGAAGTACCTACACCTAGTTCACCTAGTATACAACGAATGAAAACTCGTCTCATGAAATATAAACTCACATTACAATATGTACCAATATTGCACATATTGCGGATTTATTTTTGAGGAATATTTGTTCCAATGAAAATGCAGTCGAAATAAAAGACTTATCGGAATATGTTCATTGAATAAACATGAGTAGTGAAAAGAAGGAATTAATTTTAATCAATTTTTTTTTTAATTGGGGCCCGCAAAGGCTAGTTACGCCACTGAACCCATTCATAACATTTGAAGGAACTCGCTTACAAGAGAAAATGGTTACCCTACATTTATTAACGTTTAAAAAAAGACTCTTTGTTGTACCTATCCCCGCTTTAACTCCTTGCCTTTCCACTCATATTACTTGAGAACTAATCTTTCTCTGAACCAGAGTCAAATAACGCTCTACAGGGCACAAAGTAGCCCAAATTGATTCTAATTGATATTACTGCGGTAGCAAGCATAAGTCGCTCCAGAATTCTCTTCAATTTAACTGAAACTTCTGATGAGAGAAGGGATGGATATCTAATGCATTTGCGTTAGATGATGAAGAAGGCTGAATGCTGTCCGCACTTATAAACCTGAGCTTGAGCAGTTTGTATAGAGGGGCGTACCTTTGTGGAGTGGATTCCTCCCTGATAACGATGTAGAAGTGTTTGGGCTGACATGCACTTATCATATTTATTTAAAGAGCATGTTTGAACCAAATGACTCGTTTTTAGTCAAATGAGACAAAGGGACAAGAACTTTGCCTCTTAAAATCGTTGCAGTGGAGATATTGACTTAAATCTGGAGCATTGCGAATAGCTCCCTTCACTAAGTTCTAAAGTAAGCTGTGGATCCCTTTCGCAATGCTCCAGCATGTGTTGCACCCTTGCTTGAAATGTTTTGGTTTACGTTTACTATACCAAAGTTAACCTAATGACAAGTTAGGAAGCAGGCGAGATTTCCGAGTGTTTTACTTTTAAAATGCAGCGGGAAGAAAAGAAAGAAAGAAAGAAAAAATATCGAAAAAATAGTCAAACTCTCTTTAAAACTTTTATGAATAAAAATAAAAAATGTGAAAGCGCAAGTTGCATGCAACGAACCAGAATAGCAAATGTTTCATTTTCGTAAATAAATGAGAAGGGGCGGAGTTTTCACGTTTTACTCTCATAAAATGTTCCAGCGCTTTTGTGAAAACCGGTTTTCATGAAATATTGACAATGTTTGGTCCATGTTGTTGCTGTAAAAGGAAACATGTTGTTGCTGTAATCCTATGATATTTGAACAGCACGTGTTTCTGTTTACATTCGTTTTGCTATGAGGAGATTAAGTGGGAGAACTCATTCTGGATTCTCTGATATTTTCGGGAAAAAAGAGAATTTTATTTGAGAGGAATATTACATCTCCTTTCAGCATCTGGGCCAAAGCGAAATTTATCTTTTTCTTAAAAATGGGAGGTAGTGTGACCTGATGTACATTATTATGAATAGGTTGAGAGGATTTTGAGGGATTTTATAAGATTTGTCGTTCGGGTCAAAGTATAAATAAGTATAAATAAGTATAAGTAGAGACAGAGGCGAACAAAATAGGAAATTTTTCGTGTTTTTTAGAATGAAACAAGTAATTTCATATACTTTCGTCTTTTGCATGAATGGGGGAAAAGAACTTGGCTATACACTATTGTAGTGCAACCGAGACAACGAGCTAAACACAAAAATCGAGAGAACGTAGGATTACCCGAACGACAAAATCTTATTGAATCCCTCAAAATCCTATCAAACTATTCATAATAATGTACATCAGGTCACACTACCTCGCATTTTAAAGAAAAAGATAAATTTCGCTTTGGCCCACATGCTGAAAGAAGATGTAAAGTTTCTCTCAGTCTCAAATAAAATTCTCATTTTTCGCGAAAATATCAGAGAATCCAGCATGAGTGCACCCACTTATTCTCTTCATAGCAAAACGAATGTAAACAGAAAAACGTGTTGTTCAAATATCATGGGATTACACCAACAAACATTAGAATTCCTGCGAAAAACATTGGGACAACTCCGCCCATTCTCTCTTATTTACGAAAATAAATCATTTGCCATTCCATTTCGTTGCATGTAATCTTCGTTTTCACATTTTTTGTCTTATTCGAAAAATGTTCAAAGAGGGTTTGATTTATTTTTTTATTTTTTTCTCTTCCTTCCTTCCTTTTCTCGACGTGTATATTTAAATGGAAAACAATCGGAAAACTCTTCTGTGTCCTTTCTTTTATTTAGTTATTCTGTGGTTCGGGTAATCCTACGTTCTCTCGATTTTTGTTTTTAAAGGCTTAAACACAATTCCGACGACAGAGCGACAGAACGACAGACGACAGCGAAAATATCGTTGCAAAACAGGCAGTCGAAAAATTGGGAACACAATTGCAACGACAGGCGATGAGCGACGATTGTGAAAGAAGAAGATATTGAAATTTCATTTGTTAAATGTTTCGAGCGTTTTAAAAGGAGATTTTTATCAAGTATATTTTATATTATAATTATATTGAAAGAAATGCAATGGACCAAAGTGTGAAAAAAACTGCAAAATGCGGAAATTAACTAAATTAACCCATTCACTGCCAGAAAAATTTAGAGTCTCTTGCCCTGGATGCCAAGATTTTATTTTAAAGAAAACACGGAATTCAGCACAATCTAAGAATATTAAGTTAGAGATATAGTATTTACTGTAATTTGAAAATAAAAAAAACACTACGAGATAACTCGTAGCTGGCGTCGGTGAATAAAATTCCTGTGCTGAGTGCCGCTTACGAGATATCTCGTAGTGTTTTTTTTTCAATCAACTTTTTCATATTCAAGGATATTTCTTTTTTCTTTACCTTCACTTATTTGTATCTCGTTATTAGCTGAACATAATCCACTTTTTCTTCTAAAATAATGGACAAATCAAAATATTTTTCATCTACGCACTTTTCCCTTCCTTCATTGTTCTTAGAAAAACATTGTAAGTATATGACGCTTTTCCGACCTGAATGCACTCCCTCCATTTCCTGCAAGGTACCTAGCATACATTTAGACATCAATACATAACGCCTGCCTTCCCAAGCCAGTACAACGTAAGATAAGTCCAAGTACTCATTACTAAAAACTATGGACCCCGGAAAAATTATAATTAAGGAATTATAAGGAAAAAATGTCGAAAAAAGGGGTTAAAATGAAGTTAATTTAAGAAAAAAACTATACCATGCAATAGTACTCGCCAATACCTTTCAAAAAGTATCCACATGCCGGGGTAGGGGTAAAAGTAAAAATCACGAAATTTTGATAAGGAAAAGCCAAAATTTTCGCGGGAGTTGTCGCACTTAAATTGCTGTACATTCTAAGCCGAGGCGCCGAATGCCTTTAAACAAAGTTCCAGAGATAGAAGAGACCTGTAGGTAGCGCGTAGTGTAAATAACATTCCAGTTAGCCTCGTAGAACTGCCGCTAGATGGCGCAAAGTGCGCCTTAAAAATTCTGACAGTTTTTTTTTAAATAGGTAAATAACACCCTATGTTGCTGTAATTTTATATAGGGAATCTTGTAGTAAGCGAGCATGCATAAAAAATTCAAAAATTGGATTTATCTGGAATTCGTAGAAAGTTTCCAAATGAAGTTTTTCGATTAAAATTTTGGCGGTGGAAAAGAATTTTTGCAACGCAAGAGGGAGGGGGTGTGAAATAGGCTCACAAAATCAGAAAATAATCAAAAGGAATTTTTGAAATCGGATTATATTTGGGCGAATTATGCGGTGGGGATGAATTAATACATATGTACTGACATGTAATTTGAAAACTTTGTTTGAACGAAGAAGAAAAAGAAGTACACAGCTCGATAGTACTCGTCAATACCTTTCATATGATATGCGACATGGCATGGTGGAACTTACCCCTCGCCGAGGGTACCTACTCCCCATCCCAAAGTACCCCCGAGAAAAAAAGTGTTCTTGTATGAAAGATAGCTACTAATCAGATGAGTAGAAGTGCATACTCAGTTTCCCGATCGGACGCCCCTATACCGAGTTATTATCGAAAAACGATATTCCCCCCCCCCCCCCCCACCCCTCGGAAGGGGTGATTATAGCAGATAAGCCGGTACACCATACGACGCCCTACTCCAAATAAACCTTTGAAACCTTAAAATCGGTTAATATTTGACCGATATATAGAGAAAAACGTAAAAGCAATAAATTGAGGTAAAAATGCACCTTAAAATTTGTACTAAACTTCTGACGAAAAGTTTATCTAAAATATGACGCCAATGGAAAAAAGTTGTTCTACCAATTGTAGCTATTGGCCGTCCAGTGGTAAAAGTGAAAACCGTTCCTCGATCGGACTTAATTGCCGGAAGTTATGAAGGTATGGAGAAACAATCTAGTACTACAATAGGGAAATTCTAAATCTAGTAGTAGAGCAAAAGTGTTAATGGGGATCGATAGAGGATGGGTGGAACTGATTTTTAAGACGTTCCGAAAAATTCCACATACTTACTTACAGGGGTGAGGGGGCCGATTTAGTATTTTTTTTCTAGTACGATTTGGAATTTGGAAAGCAGTTTTAAAAAGCCCTGATTTTTTCATGAATTTTAAGTATACACATGACTATGCTGTGAGGTGAAAGAAGGAATTTATGGCGTATCGAGATTTGAAACTAATTAAATTCCCCCCTCCCCGGAAAAATAAATACAAAAAAAAAACGTAGTACCCTATACCATCGAAATCGAAATATCTTCAAGTCTGTAAGAGGAAATTTTTTTCCGATCAAATTTGTGGGAGCTAAAGGGTCCCCCAGTTTTATACGTTTGTATGGAGCGGTGTATGGTGCGGAGCTTCGTCCCTTCACCGCATTTCGTTTTCTCAAGTCCGTTTCTAATAAAAATTGATAATTAATATGATTTCTACACTATATAAATTTTTCATTCATCCTTTCTAATAATTCCTAACTCAAATGGCCATTTGCAAAAATCTAAAATTGTAGCACTCACTACGGGATATCTCGTAGTCGGCAGTTTTGGTACATACGCTTACTACGAGATATCTCGTAGTTGGCAGCGACTGGGTTAAACGCTTTGAAAATATCCATCCAAACCTCATCTTTTTTGTCCACTTGTCTTGCCTGTCTTGTAAACTATAAATTATTTTATGGATTTCGCATTTCCTCGATCAATTTTTCCTCAAAGCTCATTATTTTAAAATTACCGCGGCGTGCTACCACCTGAAAAAGACAAAAGTGAATGCCACAACCATTTCATTCGATTAATTTTGTTGGTAGGACTGCAGCGACGACGGCAAAATTAGAAATTGATCAATCCCGGCGAAAACGTCGTCGATCGCTCAACGTCGGTCGTCGCAATTTGGTGCATTCGCATAAGATGCTATGCTTTTAGAAGTTTGACAGCGATATATCGTCGTCGTTTGTCGTCTGTCGTCGCAATTGTGTTTAAGCCTTAACTCGTTGTCTCAGTTGCACTACAATAATGCAAAGCCAAGTTCTTTTCCCCCATTCTTGCAAAAGACGAAAGTATATGAAATTACTTGTTTCATTGTAAAAAACACCAGAAATTTTCCAATTTTGCTTAACTGCTTCTTAACTTGTCATTAGGTGAACTTTGACTATACTTTAAAGACTCGGATTTCCAGTCTCGGTTTTCGAGGCTAGTCGCATGTTTGGAAAGAGATTTAGATAGCACCTCTCATGAAGGTAAAGAAATTATGGGTTGGGGGTTCAAGATTCATTTAAAAACTTTTTCTTTTACGTTTTTTAAAATAAACTCTTTATTTTGGAAATGACGCTTGCTTCTAACAGAACTTCATTCATTCACTTTTACATTTTCACTTCGCCCTTCTGACTGATTACATGCCATTTTTATATTATTTGTTATCTTATGTGAGACTGACTAATTACATCTTCGTATTCTTATTATCTATTTGTATTCTTATTAATTTTGAATATTTGCTTAGGGCTTCATGTGAATTCTTATTATCTATTCGTATTCTTATTTAGTTTACATATTTGTTTATGTGAATCAAAACATGTTGTTTGGACTTTACTTGATTCTTATTTTATCGCATATGTTAGTCATCAGACTTACATGAAGATTGGGTTGTCTGGTGTTTTGTTGGTGGCGATAACGTTCTTTGATATAACTAAGAGTTTCAGGATATCTTATCGTCTTATTTTTCAGTTATTAAGTGCCCCTTGATAGTTTTTAGATGTTTTTGCAAGATACCGTATGATTTGCAAAGCTTTTTCTCCCAATCACGAAACCCGAATTAGAAGTTAACAATAGAATTAATCCACTATGTATAATTTCCCAAAAAAATTTTCAACTTAATTTTGGGAAGATTTGAGTTTTGATGTGAAACAACGCAATACGAGGTTTGTGATATTTCCTCTTGAGGAGCCCCACTAATTTTATATCTTTCTTTTTAGACAGAGAAATTTCTGCGAGAATGGCACGGTAGAAATCTTTCAACTCATCCTATTTTACCTCTGACTGACTATGCGTGATATTTTTTAAATGAATTCCTAAAAGATCATCGAGTTTCTAATTCAAACAAAGTCATGGAACTTACTTTTGCTTCAATATGATTTTCAAACGAGTCATTGAACCCAGAAAAGTTGCAAGGTTTAACAACCTCTTTCGGTAGTCATAGTGCCAAATTAATATATTTCCTGATATTCGAACAAAGTTCAAAGCTAGCAAAACAATTCGCAAAACAGTTAATGTGTTCCTTTCACTGTTTATTCGTACCGTAATAAAAACTCAAGCGCACAATAAAATTCCAATTATGAAGGATTTCCCAACACTATTTAATTCAATTGCTCATTTGCAAATTTTCTGTTGTGTAATACAAATATAATTAAAAAAACATATAAATACTTAATTCAATTAGTACTTATCTAATACAGATTTCCTTAGCAAGAATGAATTCTCATTGTTCAGAGAATTACAATGAATCGATGAATTCACGACGTGATGAAATTCATCCAACAAATTTAGATTTCTTGCATTTACTTTGCGAAACTAACTCTACACAATATATTAAGAACTTTTTATTACAAAAAAAGAATTTGTTAATGATAGTACCTACCACGAGTCCGGCTCGAAGGACCATTTGTATATCTAATAATAAAGAGTTTTTTTATAACTTACTTGAACAGAATTACTTAAAAAACGCTGGTCTATGTTAAAATTCGATCGATTTTTGTTACACAGAACGGTAGTAAGATATTAAAGTTCTATTGTTTCATCCCACCGAAAAAAGCATAACAAATTTTCCCAGAACTAATTGTATATTTCTTAACTTTTACACACCACGAAGACTATCTTTTATATTATGTTATAAGAAGATAATGTACTTTTTTAGAAATAGGATAAGTAGATATAGTATCTATACAAAATTACAAAATTAAGCGAAATTTACTAGGTACAAATCACACATCTAGGGAAATAACGCCTCAGCAGCTAGGTATCACTGATGAACAAATTAGATTTTACCTTTTTGAATTCCCTATTTAAGAAATATTGCAAATTATAATCAAAAATGACCTCAGAACATATTATTTCCCACATTCGAAATGTTTTAAATGCAATAAAGTATTTATTGAGATAAAAATTCATTAATATTTTCAAGAAGGGAAAATGTGCGGTATACCAGACCGGTATGAAGGTTATTTTGTAATTTTGTTTTTGTCAGCTTCAAACATATGTACATACGTCGTCGTTATTAATTGCCACCAATTATAAATTTGTTTTGTCTTAAGATTTTTTTTTTAAATTTCATAAAAGTGACCCGAATTGTCTGGGTTGTAAATAAATAAATAATTGCGTTTAATTGATTATGAAATCATGACGTATTTATTGAGTGAAAACAGTGGCTTTATTGTCCATGCCGAGATTTTAGCAGATAAAATTTGAAAATACAAAAGAAGCAGTTCTTAAATGCTCAGATGAGTTCAAAACATAAAACGTGACTTTAGAACCCCATTTCTCCAACCACTCTTTGGAGTTGGGGCGACTATAGTGCCCCCCCCCCCCCCCCTCCCGTAAACAGATACGCGAGATCGCCGCTCGAAAGTAGGTAAATGGGGGATAATGATGTTTTAAGAATATTAGAAAGCAAGAAAATGCGGAAAAATCATAACAGTGAGAAACAGTTACAACAGTTACAAGTGTTTTCACTTTTAATTATTTGTCACAAGCAAGCAAGAGTTTCACAACAGGAATTTTTTCAAATCTCTTGGTCATAGCAAAGCAAATAAAAACAAAAAATAATTGCAGATGCTAATAGTGCCAATATATTCATGCTTTCGATGGTACCACTTGGTCTACAATACGACACTAAAGTGCCATCAACTTCATCTGGAACTGTAGATATCGTCCGTTTACTATTGCAATTCCCGCCCATCGTCCCGTCCATTCGAAGTGCAATTCCCGCCCATAGTTCGTTCACTCTCGCTAGTACAACTCCCGCCCACCGTCCGTTCACTTATACCGGCCTATTAAAAGTGAATGAAGATAAAAGCAAAGAAAAAATCAAGCTAGAAGTCAGCTCAACGAAGTTTACAATCCGCCATAAACAATTTTAACAATGGTTGATGGCAAATTTACACAACATCTGACGGATGCAAAATCATGGGCAACATGCACTGCATGCAAGCCACGTAACCATCCAATTGAAAGCTGAATTGGCCGTACTTATTAATCTTTGAACCATGAGTTTGGAGTATGTATTACAATCTCTTCATGTTCGGATACGATTTATGGATTTTATGTTGGACACCACTAAACTTATGATTTGAGCTTCGGCGAAGTTGCCATTCGGAGGGAAGAAAATAAGGAGAACAATTTAGCAGGGAAGGCAAGGATCTTCAATGAGTTCAGAACACAAGTTGGCTTATTAATGATACCCCGAAGTAAGCATTTCGCAACATTAACAATGAATATATAGTCAGAAATTTTTTCACAACAAAGATTATTACAGAAGAGATAACAAATATTTATGCCGACTTAAACACAATTGCGACAAATAGACCGGCCGACGGCCACTGCAGATTCTTATGTAATATACCTACGCTCCATAAAACGTTCCTAGAGAAAATTGTTCTTATAACTGCAATAGTTGCCAGCAACTTTGTTTAAGGCATTACTTCGTCCATTTAAACGTGCTATCTGGGTGTAGTCATTCCATTAAGGAGTGTCTCTCAGACATCATCATTTTATTATTTGAAAGAGAATATCTCTTAGGTTCACAAAAAGAATATGGTCACTTCGACTCACAAAATTAATATTTGATAACGCTATCCTTTGATCTAAATTCGAAGGGATTTTTAGAAACATTTCTCGAAGTTTGCACTCGTTACCCCCAGATACCCATTAAAGCTTTTTTTCTCACGGCATTGGAAAAACGTACGTGAGAAAATGCGAAAAAGTTTTTGATGCAATACATCAAGAAAACTGAAACAACGGCAAGTATGAATGTATGTACATATGTACACATAATTAAATTAGAGGAATTAAGTGATATACGTATGTACGTTATACAGACGAAAAAGAAGAAGAAGACACTGTGTGGAATATAAGTATGCATATCGTGGGAGTCTAATATGTATCTGATAATAAAAAGCATTTTATTGCTAAGTAAGAATGAATTTTTAACTGAAATTAAAATTGGTTAAAAAAAATGTATGTTTTCAGGATCAAATCGTGATCCATCAATATATTGTGTAGGACAATAATATTGATATATTGACCTTGTGGTTGTGATTCGGCACATCGGGGAACATACAGACCACAAACCAGGAAATTATCGCGAATAGATTAAAACACGGATTTACTTTCAATGCTGTTTTTCTTATCCGATCCCTTGATTTCTAGTTTCAGACTCAAAGCTGAAACTATTAAAACGCATCTACTGGAAATTACGGATTTACTTCAGTCAAACAACAGAGGAATAGGAATATTGAGAAGCTATTTTTAAATACATACTTTTATTTGAATGAATTGGATGCGATTCAGCTTTGAATTATAGTTTAAAATATTATATAATTTTACATTCTGTGAAATTAATAAGCACCCAGTAAATTAATATTGATTTTTACTTCAGCCTGAATCTACTAATGTTACCTTTTTACCTATTAAATTTCACTCAATTATATCTAACAGTTTAGAGCACTGAAACGGATTTTTTGCCCATTGTGGATCCTGATACCAAACCAAGAAATATATCTTATTGGTGGTATAATTCCAGTTTTCTATAATAAATACGAAGTCGGAGTGAAGTTGAAATTACGGTTGGTAATTAAATAACTAAAATGGAATATTTTGTGATATATGTATATATGATATATTTTAACTTTCTGATAATGAAAAAACGTCGCGTCACTTACAATATTTGTTTTTGAGACGACGACGGTCACAAAATATTTGTTTTACTATACAGGTACCTATGTGTTTTTAAAGAATATAAATTGAATTCAAACAAAAAGCAGTAAATAACATCTTATGAATTTTCGACATCATATTACACGAAATAAAGCAAATGATGTAGATAGAGAAAAGAGATAGGAGGTACAATAATTCTACTGCGATAAATAAATTCGTGTTTTCTAGAAATTTATGATTATGCAGTTTTCTGTTTGTAATAATTAAATTAAACCCACAACACTCAACTTTGTTGTAATAGATATGACAAATTTAGAGAACATTTTGGGCACAAATATGATTACAAATTAATTTGGGAGAACTTTTTAGTTACATATATGAATTAGAAATTATTTAGTTTATACATACTTGAAAGTTATTTTCGCAAATTACAGTATTTTTTCGCTAGAACAAAGGCCTGCAGATATTACCCATATATTATTATTTCTAGAACATTTTTAAAGCACACCGACCTTTTTCGAAGCATTCCCAAAAACCAATAGGCAAAATGGAGTTCATTAGTAAAAAGTTGTTGCTAAAATAATAATCATATTAATTTAATTTATTAAATAAAGTATGACTAAGTTCTTTGAAAATATATGCTGTTGAAACTCATCATCAGTAGCCATAGATATACTTGAAGGTATCATAAAATTTTCATAATTAGAAACATTTACAATAGCCAAACATAAGTAAGTCACACAAGATATTAAAATTCTGTTGAAACTTTGTTTTTCCATAGATCTAATTACGAGCACACAATTTTTACCTGCAAAAGTTTTTGTTATCGGATCTGTCTGATTCGCGGTGAGAAAATTTCTGCATTAGAAACAATAAATGCTTACGCAGGTGAAAATTTGTGCTCGTACGTGAAAATGTGAATGAAAAATATGAAAATATTATATAATTTCCTGTTTTGTTCCCAACTCGATTTTGAGTGTGGGAATGTGGTCATCATACCTGTGTGATGGCTGTATAATGTATATAAACAATAAATTGAACCCCGATGGGGGCATAATTGTAAAATAATTCAAAGTGAAAAGTGCGCTTTTACTGTTCCCTATATCGTTTTAGATGGATGCATAGTTATTGTACCTAAGCATAAATTTCATCAGTGTCGCGGTATTGCACCCTGACAAATCAACACCCACAGCGGCTGATAAAAGAATCGGTCACTTAATAAACATTTTGGTGACCCCGACGTGATCCAGGCGATACGCTTGTGATACGTTCACTCAATAGCATCAAGGCTTCAATCATTTCCTATCCATAAACACTGCATCGCGTCGAATTGAAGAAGTTTGTGAAGTTTGTCCGGTGAATGAGACGGATATTCAAGAACGCTTATGTTTTTTAAGAACTATTTTGTTTTCTGTAATCTCACTAACTAGTTCATCTGACTGGAAAATCTTTTGATGTTTCGAAAACACTTCTTTATAATCCTTGAAATTAATTTGTCTTAGCAACAATGACATTTTCCACCGCATCTTTTAGTGACATTCATTTTAAAGCTTCTCTAATATTATCGCCTTGCACTAATAAAGCTAAAATATCAGTTAGGTAGTGAACTTTATGCGCCGAATAACATAAGCCACCATCCCCGCGTGATGTGATATTTGGGGGCAACTGTTCTAGGCGTGTGTGTGCCGTGCTCCGGGTGGAGAGCTCACGCAATTTTATAACGAAAAACCCTTCCAGTAATAGAATAATTTTTAAGTACACAATCTTTTATTTTAATTATTATTTTTGTTTCAATACACAAACTTTTCCTATGATTGAAAAATTCTTAAGTACACAATCTTTTATTTTAATTATTATTTTTTGTTTCGATGCACAAACCTTTCTTTTCTTTTCACAATCTTTTATTTTAATTATTATTTTTTGTTTCAATACACGAACTTTTCCAGGCGGATTCAAAAAAACGACTCCTCGAGGTTTGGTGATCTTGCACCCAGGTACCCATGATATTTTTTAAAGCTTTTTCCTTATCTTTTGCTTTCTCACGACGACGTTGAAAAATCGTACGTGAGAAAATGCACAAAAGTTTTGATGCAAGCTATATGCATCTATGCAAATCTGTAATCTGATATGCACTTGTGCGCCCGTCTTGAAATATTAATTTTAAGAGGGCGCGTATAATTGTGATAATTGTATGTATGTATGTACATACAATTAGATTGAAAAAATAGGTATTGTACGTATGTAGAGTGTACATGCGGAAAAAAAAGTAAGAAGACACTGTATGTAGGTAAGTGTGCATACCGTGTGCGTGGAATGTGTGTCTGATAACAAAATGCAATTTATGCTAAATTGCATTTTGTTATAATGTGGGAATGCATTTCTAAATGCATTTTGAATTTTTATATTAAATTTTCAATGGAATTTAAATTGAAATGTTGTTTTTTCAGGGTCAATTAATGGTACATCAATATATCGTATTGGACGATACATTGATGTATTGGTATTATGGTTGTGATTCGGGGCAAAGGTACCTGAGTCACAACATCCCTCCCCCCTGGGGAAAAGAAAGTTTTATTTTTCTGAGGAGAAAACTTTCTTTCTCTGAAAGTAGTGAGCTTTAATGCAATGCTTAGTAATTATTTTATAGGTAAATAGACGTTTACATGCATAATTTTAATAAACTTAATATAGGTAAAACATACAATATAATGTTGTGGTTCTCCACTTCTTGCTTTTTTTCGAAATTGATTTTAGTATCTATAATCAAAGGATATTATATTATTAATAATGTGTAGTTACTAAACTTGCAATGAACGGAAATTAATTGTATTAACTATGTTGATATGTTTTGTTATAATTTTATAACTACTACCTTTAGTTTATTTATATATTTAAAGGGTTTTAACTTTTTAATACTCTCTATTACTAGATTTTATTAGTTTTGTTTTACGTCTATATTATTTTATTTTTTCATTATTGTACATAAATAAATTTATTATTTTCTATTTATTATTTATTGATTTAAATATAAATATTTGATAGTGTTTTTAAATAAAAAAAAAATGTGTTTTTAACAAGAGCCATTATTCTATTTTACAGTCATAAATAACAAAAACACTAATGGGATACATGATAAATTATTATTTATCTGATATCTTTTACTGGGGACGTCTTTGACAGTTTTTATCACCCCCAGTGTGTTTCTCGAGAAAAAAACCCCAATTTCGTGTGTCGTATGTTGACAGCAATTGGAGAAAAGTCAGTTAGCGGTCTTTATGTTTACGTTTCGCGGGTTTATTACGTCGCGGTTTTCGTGCATTTTCAGGTGCACATTCTAGGTGAGTGTCTGATAAATGTGATTAGTGTGTTATGTTCTTGTGAGTTTTATGTTTTTATTGCAATGAACTGCTCAGTTTCATAAAAATTAGTAATTGTGGGTTGTGTCAAGTGGACATGTTTTTGTTTATTTATGTTAATGGAATCTTTACAAATAATGTCTATGTGGAGGGATCCTTTCAGGGAGAAAAGCCAGGCGTTCTGCTGTGATAATTGCGTCCAATAGTAATCCTGTCGCAAGATCAGAATTTTATGCTTTTGTGTAATAGGTTCCTTCTTTAGCAGATTCACTTCACATTGGTTTGTTCTTGTATTTGTGCTTAGGATGGGGAATGAAATTTTCCAGTAGAAATGCATATGGTCCAACGTTGCGCAATTATGAATATCCTGAAGCGTTAATTCAACAAAATGTTCGCGATTGTAATCTATTAATATGTATTCATTTGCTGGTTCGATATATACGAATGATCCGTTAAGGAGTGTGGGTAATGGCATTACTTTGAATAATTTGTATGGTTCCTTGAATGGAAGTGGAATTCGGAGCTCGATAATTATTTTATTATTGAAAATATTCGCTGCTATTGTACTCAATTTGTAAAATTGTGATAAAATATTGTCTCTAGCTTTTATGGGAAGCATTAGTGAATTTGGTAATTCTTGCCTGATCTTTGATAAAAGCTCATATTTTGCGGTGATACTAGTGTAGGATGGAATTTCCCATGCTTGGAATCTGTTAAAATATCTATTAATTCCGACTGGGTATTTTGGTATCTGAATGCCATTAACGAAACCAGGGAAATAAGTGATTCAAGTTCTATGGATATTTTGTTATCCAATGTTCTGTTTTCCATTAATGATGTAGCTATCTGTATTGAAATTAACTTTTTATGCATAACCAAGAAATCCTTTTCAATTACGGCTTTAGTTTTGTTGAAAACATTTGCGGTTGCTTCGACTATCGCAGTTTGGCTTTTCATAAGTGATAGGAGGGAGTTTTGGTTAAGGGTGAGGTTACGGATTTGCTCGTCATAAATCTTGGCATCATCTTCGTCCAATGTGCCGAAAAGAGCTCTTTGTTTTTTATTTTGGGTCACAAGTAACATATTCTTATATTCTATGTTTGCTAATACAAGATTGATTTGTAACAACGTACCGTTACAAGTGTGGCTCAAGGCTGAGTGTTTGTCCAGTTTCCGGCAGGTCGCTGTAATTTGTTGGGCTATGAACTGGATGTTGTTGAATTCTGTTTTAAAATTTTCCAGGTCGTAGAATGTCACTAATTTCCACTCGTTGGTGTAGAAATTGGCTCTGCCAATTTCCTCGAAATAAATACCTGCACTGGCATTTAGTTGGTTTACCTCTATTCCTGAGCCGTAGGCGAAAAGGACGCAAATTAGAATGAATGCAATATGCATCATTTTGGAAGCCTGAAAGATGATATTGTATTATTCGCTTGGAATGAAGAGGATGATGAAGTTGTTGATATTACTCTGAAAAAAGTTTTAAGTCATTGTTGTGGACTCTTTTGTTTTTATTATTGATTTTAATAGTAGAATTTTCGGGGGAATTAATCTCCATTATCTCATACGGACCTGACCATAGTGGTGAGAATTTGTTCTCTCGAACTCTGCTCTTAAGTAGGACTTTATCGCCTACCATAAAAGATTTTTGGACGGAGTTTTTATCGTATTGTATTTTAGATTTTTCTTTATTTGCCATGGCCATGTCTTTAGCTATTTTGAAGCTATGCTGTAGACGCGCTTTTAACTCGTTTGCATAATTGTCGTAATTATAGCAAACGGTTGGAGATGATTTCAAATTGTTTGGAATTTCGGCTGGGAATCCGTAAAGGAGTTCGCGAGGAGTATAATTAGTACTCGATTGAGGGGTGGTATTGTATACAAACATGGCATAAGGAATCCATGTATCCCAGTCTTGTGGATCTTTTGCTACATAAGATCGGAGATATTCCGCTAAGGTTCTGTGGCTTCTCTCCAATGCACCATTCGTTTGAGGGTGATATGAATGGAGTGGTTTTAAGTCGTTTTATTTTTAGTAATTTAGATACCTCGGCGAACATGCCACTTATGAGGTTAGAACCTTGATCTGTGAGGATACCTTCTGGAATACCATGTCGACAAACTATCGTTGTCGTGAAGGCTTCCGCTAATGTCTTAGACTCGGTGCCGACTATGGGAATAGCCTCAGAAAATTTTGAGAGGTCGTCTTGAAATGTAAGGATATCTTTTTTTCCAGAATGAGAAATTGGGAGAGGTCCTACAACATCTAGGTACACTCTTTCGAAAGGTTTGGAGCTAATGATCGAGATTTTCATTGGAATTGTAGGGTTTCTGGAAACTTTGTTCACCTGACAAAGTTTACATTTCCTTACATATTTGACCACGTCTGACATGCCAGGCCAGTAGAATTGCTTTTTGATTCTTTTAATTGTACGGGAAACTCCTTGATGGCCTCCCGTCGGTAATGAATGAAAATCTTTTAAAACTTGTTCGATGTCATTAATGTCGGATAAATATTTAATCGAATCTTGATGGAGCTTTATGTTTATTTGTTTAGTAGCGAAGATTTGGGTAAAAGCGTTTTTAATAATTATTAGATTCTGTGGATCTAATATAGGGAAGGAGATATTTATTTGTTTTAACTGATTTGCTTCTGTGTATGAGCAGATTTCAGTTAAAATCTTTTCGAGGTCTGATCTATCTCTTTGCGATCGACAAGGTAAATTAATTTTTGACATGATTATTGTGGAGTCCTTTTTTGTGAAGAAATTCAGTTCATTTGCTAGAAGTGGAGATTTATCTGAAAGTTTTAGTTTCGAAGCCAACACTCTTTCAAGTTCTGTATCTTGCATTGGCAAGATGAAAAATTTAGGATTCGCATACTTAGTTAGTAGGAGAGGAAAATTTGTCTCAGTTATTATGACTGAGGAATTATTTACAGGTGATGGAGTTGGGTTTGGAGTAGTTACACTTGCGTTGGGTGTATTTATATTCGCCTGAGCTCTGGCTTGATTTCTAGTTACCACATTTACAAAGGTGGTTGGTTCTGCAGAATGTTCGGAATTTTCCGGAATTGCTCTACTGAGAGCATCTGCATTTGTGTTGAGCTTACCTGATTTTTGGACTATCTTGTAGTCATATTCCTCAAGACGTATTCTCCATCTCATCAGTCTTGAGGAGTGATCTTTCAGATTCATGAGCCATACTAATGGTTTATGGTCAGTTATAATTGTAAATTGTCTACCATAAACGTATGGTCTGAAATGCTCAACTGCGAAAACGATAGTTAAGAGCTCTTTTTCTATTGTTGAGTAACGAGTCTCTGCACCATTGAGAGCTCGACTCACGTAGGCGATTGGATGATCTCCTTGATCATCAACGTGTGAAAGAACAGCCCAGATGGCGTAGTCACTGGCATCGGAGGTGACAAAAAATGCTTTGCCGAAATCAGGATAAGATAGAATTGGTGCTGAAATTAATTTATTTCGTAATTCGCAAAATGCCTCGTCGCAGATTGCGTCGAACTTGAAAGGCGTATCTTTTTTCAAAAGATTTGTAAGTGGTTTGGCTATCTTTGAAAAAATTGGTATAAAGCGGCGATAGTAGCCGACGCAACCAAGGAAGGCTTCTTGGGTCTGGGATAGGAATGAACTGACTTGATTTTTGCTGGGTCTGGTCTGACTCCATTTTCTGTAATTATGTGCCATAAATACATAATTTCATTTCTTAGGAAGTGGCACTTGTCGGGTTGAAGTTTGAGATTAAAATTTTGGAGACGGCTGAATACTGCTGTGAGTCTGGAATTGTGGTCTTTGAGATTGTATCCATGGACTACAATATCGTCCATGTATACGAAGCAATAGATGCCTTGAAGGCCAGATAAGACATTATTCATGGCTCGTTGAAAAGTGGCAGGGGCTGCTTTTAAACCAAATGGCATACGATTGTATTCGTAGTGGCCATAGGGTGTGCTAAAGGCAGTTTTTTCCCTGTCCTTCGAGTCCATTTTTATCTGGTGAAATCCACTGGGTAAGTCGAGTGTGGTAAAATTTTTCGACTTCCCAAACTGGTCTAATATATCAGTGATATTAGGCAGTGGGTACGCATCGCCAATAGTAATGTCGTGAATACGACGAAAGTCTACCACTACTCGCTACTTTTTGTTTCCATTCTCATCTGGTTTTTTGGGAACCAGGAGAAGTGGAGAATTCCAGGGACTATATGAAGGTCTGATGATGTCTGACTCAAGCATTTCTTGTATTTGCCGATTTATTTCCGTTCGGCTTGCCTCAGGAAGTCTATAAGGCTTGGTATAAATTGGCGGTTTGTCCTGGAGGGTCTCGATTTTGTGGGTAATCGCATCTGTATATGAAAGGAAATCCCCTTCTATGAAGAAGATATCGTTGAATTCCTTACAGATATTGCGAACACTCTCAGATTCCTCTGAATTACAGTGATCCAATTTTGTAAGGTTTTGCAGTTTAATTATTCTGCCCTTAATTGGATCTCTTTCAGAGTCTGTGGAGATGACCACAAAGTCGTCCAAGCCTTGGTAAACTGGGTTCACCTCGTAAGGGCCCAGATCGGCGTCCTCCTCATTTGTATTGAGGATTAGTACTTTTGCCATACCATTGACTGGTTCGACTATCGAATTTCCAAGAAATAAACCTGGCGTTATTTCCTTCTTGAAACAGACCGATTGATTTTGAATAGAAGGAGTTGGAATTTCAATAATGAACTCTGATCGGGCCGGGATTTTAATTTTATTTAATTTATCAGATTCTTTCGGATTTTTAAAAGGAAGGAGATATGATTCCAACTTTTGTGAAATTTGGAAGGAGTTATACGATGATTCCGAGTCGATAGAGTTTGAAGGAGATAAAACCTTATTAAAATTCTTTGAATTTTTGGATTTATTCTTGAAATTCACTTTTTGTGAATTTATTGATGAAGGAGATAGAACTCTACTAGATACAGCCTCCTGTGCGGCTATTGATGGAGTTTTACATTTATGTTCTTGCTTCATATCTTGTGAAGCTTTGGATGGAGATTGATTTTTATTCAATTCAGCCGTTTTTCTGGCTATAGATGGAGATAGATTTTTACCTTTATGCTTCATTTCTTGTGAAGCATTAGCTGGCGATCGATTTGCATTGCTTTTCGAAGCAATTGATGGAGATAGATTTGTATCCGTATTTATATCGGAAAATGTTATCTCCGTATATAATAGACTTTTCTTTTGACACCTCTTTTCTGGGTCTTCGCTTTTCAAATAAACGTATGGATAATTGGAATAATATTCTTCGTACGGATAAGATGAATCAGATTCATTAACTTCCAGAGAAATGGATTTATTTTTATAGTCGATACTCGCATTGTATCGAGATAAAAAGTCATGACCAAGTAGGCCATCGTATGAGAGGATGGAGTTATTTCCCACAATTTGAAATGGGTGCTCTAGGATGGAGTTAAATTTGGTAGATTTCAAATTGAATTTTGCAAATATGAGTCCTTCTGTACAAGTGGACTCGGTAAATAATGTATTAATATTGCAGACAGCATCTCTGTAGCAGATGCTACCTGGCTTCAATGGATGGAGTTTAATCAAACTAATCTCTGCTCCTATGTCGATTAAAAAAGTAAGTTTTGGAGCAGAGCATATGTCAACAGGCAAAGAAAGCGTTAGTGAATTTTTATTAATTTGGACGGGGGATACGAATTAATTTTTTGCTGTTTAGTTTTTCGTCGATATTGTCTCGGGATTGCGATGAACTTGAGCCGTTGTTTCTATCTGCGAGGGGTTGCCGAAAACGACCCCCCGCTGAATCCAGTTTCCCTGCCTGGATGCCGATGAAGTTCGATTATTCTTCCTATTTGGAGAAGGTGACCTAGCCGAGATATTGGCATTATTATATCTCGGCAGTGGAGTTCGACTTTCTCGGAATACTCGCTGCTGCCAGTTCCTATTTTGAGGCTGTCTGTCAGCCGTGTTTGTTGGTGGAGTATTTTTCACCTTTTGGAAATTATTTTGATTTCCTGGGCTGTCGTTAAAGCGATTATTATTCGCAGTTCTTGTCCTGCATTCCTCGATTGTATGTCCCATCCGATGACAATATCAACATGAAGGAGATTGTGATGGATATTTAATTTTATTAAAATCTGGAGAGCGTTGTAATTGGGGGTTTAGCTTTGGAACTGCATTGAAATTTTGCGTGGTGCGTTGTATGACTGGGCAACTTGATGCAGCATGCCCCAGTCTATTACATTTGAAGCAACGAAGATTGTTATTTATACTTTGAAAGGAATTTTGATTTACCTTGTTATATGTTTGATAGTTGGTTTGCTTCTGCTCCATACGTAATGAGTGATCTAGAATATGTGATTTTAGTGCAGAGAAGGATTTATCGGAATGTACCTTAGCCAAGGTCAGCCTGACACTCATTATCTTTTAACAAAGACCGTAGGAGCACCTTGTCCGTTGTATAGGAATGTGTTGCTTCATTTAGCTTGGACAGTGTTGTATTTAATCTCTGCAAAAAGTCTTTTACACTTTCCTCTCTTCTTTGTCTGGAGTTGGTCAATTGGGATTGTAGTGTGGCCCTAGGGCTTTTGACTTCGAAAGTTTGAGCCAATAGCGATTTTAATTCAGACCAATCTGATATTTGGTTGTACCTGAATACATCATACGCTTCGGCGGATAGTTTACTTCTTATTAAACTAAGGAGGAGTGCTTTTCGTTCGTCGTCGCTGCCGTCGCGTATATATCATCACAACTTGAAATGAATTTGTGAAGATCTTTGGGATTTCCATTAAAGTTGGGAATTAACGATCTAGCTTCTGATAGAAAGACGGTAGATTGGTCTCTAAAGGAGACATTATGATGATGGTCTGTGAAGTTATGTGTATTACGTTTTGGATTCGAGAGTCCAATTGCTCTTGAAGGGCAATTATCGTGTCTGTGTATGATGTTTCTACCCCGGCATAAACATCATTTTTGAAACAGTCATGCTCCAAATCATTAGGGCCGGTATATGAAATTATTTCATTATGCGTTTCCTCAAAATCATCCCAGTATTTTTGCAATAAGGTGATCTTTTGTGTAAGATATGTCTGGGTTGTAGTCGATAATGAATTAAAATTAATCGATTGTATAATTAGTGATATAGACTTTTCCCTGTGATCCTGCAATCTAAACCGTATTGCATTTGCCTGATCTTTGTCCGTATTGTCTTGGGTATTAGCTGCAGTTGTTTTCTGCGAAGTCTTGGGGGGGGGGGGGGGGTGGAATGTAAAAGGGGTTATTTGTGCGTTCTGTGTCAATTGATATGGACTTCCGCCTATCAGACAGAGTTGCCTTTATAAGATTGTACCAGTCCTCTGTTTTGTCATAGCATGACTGCTTAAAATAATCATGAGTTTCATCAAAATCTTCATGATCTTGAATCAGTGTTTCCGTTTTTTCAAATGAAGCCCACAGTTCTTCCAAATTTTGGAGTTTTTCAGAAGTAAAATCTGAAGTCCTTTTGCTTTTATTTGCCAGAATTTGTCTAGTTTCTGTAATCTTTGGGACTTGTGACAAGCAAAGCTCATCGAAAGATTTGGTTTCTTCAGTCATGTTTAATTGATTTATATTTTGTTTGGGAATTAATTAATTAGTTATGGAGGAAATGTTAAAAAAAAATTTGTTTAAGTTTTCCCAACCGACAATAAACAGGTAGCAAGTTGGTTATACGTAGATAATTATGTTTAATTAAATTTTGTAAGAGTTGAGAAAAACACAACGATAGGAATGTGAAGAATTGTGGAATTTGTCAACAAGGGAAAAGACAAAAAGAAAATTGTTTTATTTTTATTTGGTAGAAAAAGTCTTATGGTTTTTGGTTTATTTTTATTTCTTGGAGATGAGGGAGAGAAGTTGAAAAAAAAAAATTTAAATAAATTACTGGGAATTTCAATGTATATAAAAAAAACTGATTGTCACTTGTTTGTTGCAAATATCTCTTATTTAAATCGAAATAAAAAGTAGGAAATTAAATTTATTAAGAATAAGGAAGGTATAATGATAGATAGGGGAACTATTGTGGGATTTGTTAGTAGTAAGACGGTTAATTTATTTTATTGGATGTAGGGGAAGAAAGAGAAAAAAAAAACGTTTTTTAACCAATTTTTTTTTTGCAAATTATTCTCAATAAAGCAAAAACGTATGATTATTTATCTCTGTTTTTTTATTTATATTTTTTTTTATTTATTATTTAGCTAATAAAAAAGAAGTAATCAGCAAAAATCGTCCTTTCCAACCAAAATCTTTCTCCTGATCGATAGGTATATGAAGCTCTATCGCAGGGGATCGATATTTGATTTTATTTGAAGTCCTCTGACCGGCAAGCTCACGAAGTCTTACCGCAGAGGTCGCTTCTAGGAAGAGGGGGTTTCAATTTTTCTGTGTTGAATTTAATTTAAAATTTTTTGGAAAATTGATGGAGATTGGAAGTAATTACTCTTCATTCCCTGCTCACACATATGTATATAAAAATATGTATTGTAAAGAATTCGACAAATGCAAAGAATTTGGGAATTAGCTTTTATAAATACAGCAGTTTGTAGAATAATTGAGGAATACGAATGGGATTTATTTCCGGATTCACTTTTAATAAGAAATCTCTGTTGTATATTCACAAAAAAAGGAAAATGTATATGTTGCATTAAGAATAATTATAAAATATATATGTATATATATATGGAGTAAAAATATGAAAAGGGAAACAGGTTTTCACGCTACCTTTAATTTAATCCACAATTATTTTTAGGGTTGTTTGTATAGTTGATATTTTTTTCTGATGATGCTAGCTGAGTGTCCCGGCCCGCAGTTCTTTGTAGTTGCGTAGGTGGTGAAGATAATTAAAATTGGAAATTTGGTGATCCTGGAGGTGTTTTGGTCGACGTATTATTATAGTCTTCCTTCCTTCCTTCCTTCTTTATTAAACGTCTTGTTTGAGGCAGGGATGAAGCCTCGCAAGAGTCCCCCGTTGAGCGCTATAGCGCTTAAACTTATTTATCCTCTAAGTACTCTTTAGAGTACCCGGGCTCTGTTTTTTTTTATATATATATTTTTTTCAAGTACTATTATTTTATTATTTTGTTTTTATTATTTTTTTTTTATTATTAATTGGGACTGATTTTTTTTTGTAGGTTCCGCTGCCACCAGTTGTTCTAGGTATGTGAGTGCCGTGCTCCGGGTGGAGAGCTCACACAATTTTATAACGAAAAACCCTTCCAGTAATAGAATAATTTTTAAGTACACAATCTTTTATTTTAATTATTATTTTTGTTTCAATGCACAAACTTTTCCTGTGATCGAAAAATTCTTAAGTACACAATCTTTTATTTTAATTATTATTTTTTGTTTCAATGCACAAACTTTTCTTTTCTTTTCACAATCTTTTATTTTAATTATTATTTTTTGTTTCAATACACGAACTTTTCCAGGCGGATTCAAAAAAACGACTCCTCGAGGTTTGGTGATCTTGCACCCAGGTACCCATGATATTTTTTAAAGCTTTTTCCTTATCTTTTGCTTTCTCACGACGTTGAAAAATCGTACGTGAGAAAATGCACAAAAGTTTTGATGCAAGCTATATGCATCTATGCAAATCTGTAATCTGATATGCACTTGTGCGTCCGTCTTGAAATATTAATTTTAAGAGGGCGCGTATAATTGTGATAATTGTATGTATATATGTACATACAATTAGATTGAAAAAATAGGTATTGTACGTATGTAGAGTGTACATGCGGAAAAAAAGTAAGAAGACAGTGTATGTAGGTAAGTGGGCATACCGTGTGAGTGGAATGTGTGGCTGATAACAAAATGCAATTTATGCTAAATTGCATTTTGTTATAATGTGGGAATGTATTTCTAAATGCATTTTGAATTTTTATATTAAATTTTCAATGGAATTTAAATTGAAATGTTTTTTTTTCAGGGTCAATCAATGGTACATCAATATATCGTATTGGACGATACATTGATGTATTGGTATTATGGTTGTGATTCGGGGCAAAGGTACCTGAGTCACAACACAACAAGATTGTAAAAACTTAGTCATCTTCAATTCTTAGTTACTTTTCTGGTGGATAGGAAGTATGTAGGAGCATTATCAATAATTAGAACAGGTTTCCTGCAGAACTCGGTTTTGCACAAAAAAATAGTCCACCTATACAAGAAACGAGCTGCATCGCAATGTGGATTTAAACCTTACCACCCTCTTTTACAAAGTGGATATTTATTGGAATGACTAACCCATATTACTTGAGAATGTATGTGTTATGCCTTCATACAATAAAAATCTGGTCAAGATTCTTTCTCTTTATATACTAGCAGGCGGATTCAGAAACATTATTGTACAAGAACTTTGAAATTAAGATAATTTTAACACTAGCCGCACTCTACAAGCTATTTGTTGACAACCTCAAACATATGTCATTGCCATGATTCGAATTAATTAATTAATTTAAAAAATGTTAGTTCTGATCACCATCTGCTTATTTAGTGAAGCTGTGAGCATTATATATATATAAGTAAAATCATATCAATGCTTGTTACTACATTACAAGGTGAAATATAAACAGGGATAGTCACGGTTATAAGTGTTATTGCAAAGCTCATTGTTAAATGAGTTCAGATATGATGTTTACTTTAAAATTCCGAACGATTTGTTTACACTTTACTTACATATGGTCTCAGATCTTGTTAAATGCATTTACTATTATTATTATTATTATTAATTGCGGGGGATGCAGATAGGGTTTCTGCCTCTCATCTTGTCACTGCGACCTATAAGATCTATTGTGACATTACCCCTACATGCCCTAGGGCGCCCATTCGAACTTAAGGTCTTTGGTGAAGCTTATAATATTCTTTAGGGCCATTTTTTCGACATCCTCTGGCAGTGGAAATGCCTTACCTAGATGTCTTAGCCTTATGCGGCACAGAGCTTCGCAGTCACATAGGACATGTTCAGCGGATTCGTCGTCTTCCATACAGAATCGGTAGGTCTCATCATTGACCTTACCCATCTTCTTACGATGGTATCTAAGTGGAGAGTGCCCAGTAAGTAGGCCCGTTATGAGCCTTAGTTCTTTCCTGCTGAAGCTTAACTTCTTGAACCTTTCCGCAGAGCAGTGATCCACTGAGAGAGGACAACCCCTTCAGTCACTTTCCTTAAGACCTTCCACTCAGCTACTTTGAGCTCATGGTTTTGGGCACCTACGTAACGCAGTAACTCGTCAGCAGACATCTTTGTGCTTTCAGGGAAATAGCCAACCAGGATCTTTGCACGAGGAATATCACATTCCTCAACGGCCCTTAGTTTGGCATTTTCCCAGGGTGTTATCTCACTCACTATCTGCTTTAGCCACTCCGAGGTTGCCTTGTCAGAGCAGGTGAGAACTAGCCATCCTGGTCTAGCACTGTAGCCAAGGAATGCCGGCTTAAGTCGGTCATTCTCCATCCCCAGTATTTTGCCCAGGATCGCCTTACGGACAGATATAATTTGATCTGCCGTGAGCATTTCTTCGGGAAAGTTCGCTGAGAGGATTCCCATTTTAACTCCTGCAACTATTTGTTTGTAGGAGAGGGACTTGGGACCTATTTCCCTTTTGGAGTGCTTCTGCTTCCTTTCTGCTTCTTCCCCTTGTTGAGTCCTCATCCTCTTCACCTGTGTAGGTTTAGGAGTATAGTCCTCTGAGCGATTCCGTTTGGATCCTTTATCGGTCTTCTTCACTGGCATCAGCTTCATAGCTAGCTCACGGGCCTCAGTTGAGCTGTGCCCGTGTTTCACCAGCCACTGAAACCGTTTCTTAGCGGCTCCACTCATCTTCCGATTTTTAGGCTTTGAGTCCTTTTTGGGGCCTGTTGTATCCTTATCAGATACTTTAGAGCTCCCTGTGGATCCTTCTGAGTCCTTAGCGGAGCTCTGTATTCCAGTAGGATTATCTGGTTTCACTTCACCAGATATAGAGGGTTGAATTACGACCAACTCTTCATGGTTCTTCTTATTCTCACGGTCCGGCTGTGAGATCAGCTCGACGTCCTCGTCTGAGAGAGTACAGTCTTCTCGCATAATCTCCGCTAGACCTTCGAGACCTTCGAAGTCCTGTTCCATGAGCAGGTCATCTTCCCCGTCTACTATTTGAGGCATAGTAGCTGCCTTTGGTTTTGGTACATTGGGAAGGGCACCACCCTCTTTAGTAACCATAATGTGTTCCATGTAGTTCCCACGAGTTACGAAGAAAATAGAGTCACCCACGGCAGAGATTCGTATACCGTGGGAAGGCTAAGTTTAAACTGGAGGTCGCCTGGTATCCAGAGTTCATCGTTATAAGACACACTCAAACAGTGCCATTCATCCCATAGGCACGATTGTTTACACCTGGGATTGCGGGTTTTATCGAGTTTTCCTCTCTAGATCCGCCATATTCAGTCAGGCATCTGGCTCACTCCAGGGGATGACTCCATTTGCTTGTGCCGGAACACCTCGGGCAGGATGTGACTGTGTGTCACGTATGGACGGTATTGAGAGAAGAATTGCATAGCAATGAACTTGCATAGCAAGGTTCTCCCCTGATGTTGCATTAACGTGGTTCGCGTTAACCCCACCTTGTCCCCTTGTGAAATGCATATGAAAGGTTTTAATTTTCTGAAGTCATCAATAATCGCAATTAGATGATTAATATTTTTCTCATCATGAATTAAAATTTGCAGCTTTTAATTTTTTATAAATAAAAATCCCATCGTAATTGATGAGGAGAATTTAATTTTCCTGGTAGACAAATAAAAATCGCTGAGTAATTTTTTTCCTTTTTCAGTCGACATAATACTTATTTTTGGATGCTATGCTAGGACTATGAGTCAATATAAAATAAATATGCATTGTAATAATTAGTTTAAAATAATAGGTGCGGGTATTCAAATGTTATATTGCTCATGACTTATCGTTAGATTTCATATTTCATATGAACATCTGAGCAACAGCACCTATTATTTTGCACAGAGTTATAACTAGTAGTTTATATTATAAAAATCACTTGGTGATTATTATTTGTCGACCAGCAAAATAAAATCACTTTATGATCAATAACAATAAAAATTACGGTGTGATCTTAATTTGTGATCAGGCAAAATAAAAATCAGCAAATGATATTTATTCGTGCTGAAAAAAATATTAATCACTTCAAAACGATTATTGATGATTTCAAAAAATAAAAAACCTTTCATAAGCATTTCTCAAGGACTGAAACCATAAATATAAGTAAAGTTTAACCTTTTCGTTTGAACTTTTAAGGTCAAACTTAAATATAATTGGCTTATTAAGCTTTTTATGTTATTAGTCATAAATTTTGTGATTTCACTAGCACTGAACGGAGCCACTTAATAGCTGAATGTAGATGTAAAAGTGATTTTAATTCGATTAATATTTTTGTTTGATTTTTCCACGACCCCTGATTATAAATAATATTCTTAAAACTTTATAATATGTATCTAAACATTTACAAGCATCGACAGATTTCTTATAATGTAGGTATAATGTTGTGGAACAATTTTTCAAACTGACCAAAAATGTCGCGCTATTGGCGAACGTGGAATGATTGATTTCTCCAAGTACATAATATATTCTCTTAAAGCTCCGGTTGTCTCTTATCAAAGAACATCTAACAGTTAAGTTATATGTTCTTTGCTCTTATATCGAGATTGCTGTTGTTTTAGTTATTAATTTGGCACTAACTTCAAAAACTCCAAGTCTATATAACATCTCCTGGAATTATTTTTTAATTCCTAAGGCAGATTTTGAAAGAGTTTAAATTGTTTATTCAAAAATTATATTGCTTTTGGTTTTTAGTGTAGTGATGATTGTAGTATATTTAGTATATTAAAATTGCCACAAACTTCAACAAACTTAGGTGCATATGTGTACATATGACGCATATAAAAGATATTTCAAGATTAAGTTGACATAACTGGTTATTGTTTTTATTATTTACAATTTTGATCTTGCTTTAAACACTCAAAATTCATGAACTATCGTACAATAAATTATAGGTAAAGTTTGAAATTGCAGTTTTTGTTCCATACTTGGAATCGAGGTAAATTACCTCCTCGATGATTAGGTAGGTACTTTTCCAGGTAGTGATTCAATACTTTTCATACCATTGCTAGAAAATTACCAAGCCGATTTTAGCTATATTTAAAGCATTTCCTAGATAATGTAAAAATGAAGTGTAGTAGTTCTGAACAATGTACATAAATATATAAAAAAAAGCAATATACCTATAGCTACTATATAATATACATGCATACGCGTCGAAACGAGAACCTCCCCCTTTTTTTGAAGTCAGACAAAAAACCCCTCGCCATTTTAGGTCTTCTTTACCATTATATTATCATGCCATTGGATCAAGGAACAGAAAACGTCTAATAAAAGAAGGAATTTAATTTTCCATTTAGCATGGTTTATAGCATTTGCAATAAAAGAGCTGGAATCTAGACGAATGAAATTCTTGGTGGGTTATAAAAATCCCTTAACGATTCTTTTCATTCTTTCACCCCTCGTTATGAATGATGTATGTACGTACATACAGCGTTCTATTATCAGGAGGAAAATGACATTTCTAGGGTTATTGAGCTATCATAAGTCAACCATTTTTAGATTTGATGCTTATGGGGAGTATCAGCGCGTTAAAATTGATGCGTTGTAAAAAAATTTGCGGCGTGGTGCGCTCTTTTAGTTTGGCTATAAATGGAGCACACATATATTCCTTATGTAACATTTCAATTTTCTAGATGAAATGCTTGTCTTTTCAGAACGCTGCTTTTGTTTTATCTTACCAACCATCAAAAATCTTGATGGTGACCAGATAAAACAATAAGTACATACACATACACAGATAATTAAAATAAAAGCTGTTAAGGAAAGGCCTGCTTCAAAGCCCTCGGGAAATAATTCCCAAGCCATGAAACAGACTCTCTCACTAATATTCTTAACGTTCTAAAATTATTTGCAGTGTTCTATTCAAAAGTTCGATTTGAAAGGTTCGTCCCCAAGACTACTATTAATACAGAAAATAGTCTTGTGGTAATCTTAAGCTTGCTTTCTTATCTTCCCAACAGAAAACAAACTTTTATAGCTTTCTTAACAAAATAAATTATTTAAAATATATTATCTTAACCGAATGACTATGATTGCTTAAACAAAAACTTTTAGCTGAATAATAAAATAATTGCATATGCAAATGTGGCATGGTCCAATGAATTCGAATGAATCTGCCTACAGATTATTGCAACTATTACTCAGCTGAGAATTATTGAGCCTAAAATGGTAAAGCTATGTTTTAATCAAAACTATTTTATTATTTTGTTAAGTAAGGTATATAGTAAGTGTAGCCTCTCCACCAAAGATGCAATTACGTCGTGCATATGCATCATGAATATGCACTTCTCATATGCTGTATAGTAAGCCGCTCACAAAAGAGCAATTGAACTACGTACACCCAAGCAAAGTGCTTAAATTATAAAGGAATTGTGTTTATCATGACGCTGTCCTATGAATATCTTATCCAAATATCGATGCTTCACGTAAAAGCTGTACATACAATGCTACAACAAAAATGCTTGCAGCATGAGTATAGCAAGTGTCAAGTCGTACGATTTGCATGAACATGTATAGGGACCTTTTTATCATTTTCGGTTGAAGCGTTGCAAGCTTTAGCGTGTTGTGAGCTGTACGTATTCGTGTTGTGTCCTACTGTACCTACTTACTTTGCGGCAAGAAAATTGTTACTGTATAATTTTCTTCTCGCAAAATAGTTAAAGTGGAACACAACACAAACACGCATAGCTCACAATACGCTAAAGCTTGCAACGCTTCAACCAGAAATGGTAAAAAAGTACCTACGCATGTTCATGCAAGTATTGTGATGTAACTACGCATATAAATGCAAACAATTAACAAATCAATTAAAAACGCAAGAATGCGCATTCACGTAATTGCGATAATCAATTAACCTGAACTCGTTTCTCAATAAGTTAATCCCAATAAATGTGAAGACAATAATGTTTATGCATTATAAGCAAAACATTCACCTAAATGCATGTCACACTTGAACCGTAAGAAGTGACTGCATTTGTTAACATATTTTGCAATATGCTTAACACGGGTCAATCGAGTTGCATCACATCAAACAAATGTTAAACACAGTAGTGTAAATAAGTAATTTAGTACCCGTGATTTGGAATATATCGTAATGTACGAATCATAATTAAGATTATACTAGCAAATTTTCTTCTGTATAATTAAGTTAGGAGTATTTCATTAAAGATGCATTGTTAACAGACTTCAGACTTATCACTTGGTACCTGCTAGTTATAGCTGCGTCTACCACTGGACGTGTGCTAGTCATAGCTGCGCCTACCACTAGGCATCTGCTAAGTGCTAGTTATAGCTTCGCTCACCATAATAGTGGAAATCTGAAAATCTCCTTGTAATAGAATAATTCACACAGTAATAAGCCTAGTTAGGTATACATACTATTATTAAAAGTGTTTGGTACAAATTAATTTGGTTAACCGTTTATAAATAAAATAATTTCTTAGTTTTCTGTCGATTTTTCCAAATGCGTATATTTAGGGGATTTTTAAAATACAAATTTCTTATCATCCAAAGATTAGGAAAATTTCCGGAATTGTGCCCTTTAAGATAGAAAGCTGCGTATTCTATGTTGTCTACAGGCTGATGACGCAGTTGACAGTCCTGAGCATACGTACAATACTTTGTGTTGTCATAGGATTCGTTCAGATTAGGAGTGGGGCCACTGATTGGGAACCGTAATAGACCTACCGCATTATATTGTGTGAGGACTGTATAATAAATAGACGCAAGGGGTGTGTTAAAGGCATAAGCCAATGAATAGAAACTTATAGCGTTTTTTCTGCACCGAAATTTAGTAGAGTTTATTACGAAAGTACGGAAAAGTTTTTTTACTTTCACTGATATACATAATTACGATTGACATGGGCTAATTTAAAGCGTAAATATTTTTTGAGTGAATCAAAGTTTTACAAAATTAGAAGTGAAAATATATTTAAACATTATGGAAATACGTAATTGGTATTGAACTTCTTTCTTTATCACTTCTTATTAATAAGTGTAAATAAGACCAACACTGTAAAAAAATAATTCCAGTTAAATTTAACAGGAGGCACATCTAGTTACAAATTTCATTAGATTTTGCAGAAAAATTGTCAACTTTCTTGTTGTTTTTGTTTATCAACTAGAAATTTCAGTAAAAATTACGAATTTTAACATTTTTCCTACGCTTTTATACACATAACTGTGATTTCGTAAATTTTTACGAAATCTTTGGTCAATTAAATGAAAACTGTTTTTCTCAGTTGAAGAAAGCTGCAATCCAGTTAATGAAACTAGAAAATATGGCCAATACAACCATGCATTTTGGAACTATATTCCGGTTAAATTGAAGAGAATGTGTTTGTGTCGGCAATAAAAAAATATTTCAGTAGTCATCATTCCAAGTTATGAAGCTGAGAGTTTAAGTACTTTTGAACCAGGACTGATTGAAGTGAAAATATTTGATTGTGAGTAATTTTTGAAGAAAGTGTGGTCTAAATGCTTACCAAGTATGGTTTCGGATTTTTCTAGAAGTCTTGAATATTTACCCTTAGCCTGCTGGTAAATAAATATCATGTTTTTTCAAGTTTCTTTCAATTATAAAAATTTTATTGGATCCGTATAATCTTAGGCACTTTGGTTTCATTCCAAAGGGTCTCGAAATGGTGAGAGAGCTGCTGGTAAAATACAATATCGACTTGAGAGCCTAAGGAAAGAAAAAAAAAATTGCTTGTAAAAAGAATATAGTAATACCAGCTGCTAAATCTCCGGAGAGAAAGGAATTGGTAATATTCCCTCTTAACTATTAAAAATAAACCCCATTGGTATACTTTAAACTCTTGGGTAGAAGCATTAAAGAAATTTTACCGATTCCTCAAAACATCGCTGAAATCAGCCAATTGATGAGTATAACTTTCAGCTCTAGACGTGCCAAGGTAATGGAGACCAAAACAATTAAAATTTTAATAACATAATATATAATGGTACATCTAAATAAAAAAAATTAAATAACTAACTAGGCTTATATTGGACTACTGTATTATGCATATGTTTATGTCTAAAATATGTCTAAGGGTTGGTCTCATACAAATTCGGTTGTGCCCAAATAAAAACAGGATTAACTTTAAAATGGTTACATGTGCAAGATCAAATGAACGGTCTTACAATAATTATGTAAAATGGCGGATAAAAGTACAAAATTTGAAAAAAATAAGATTTTTTACCCATTTTTTTGATTTTTTCATCCTGTAACTCCCGATTCAAGACGAAAAGCTAGGTAAGTACTTTTTCGGAAAGCTTCGACGGTTAGCTACTATCGCACTAAAACTATCCCTTATAAGATGTACAGAAAAAAAGTTACAATGTGTTAATGGAAAAAGTATCCAAAATCATAAAACCCGCAACTGCCATGACTTATCCCCTGTTCCCCATAAAACATTTTGCTTGTCTCCATCTCAGCTATCAAATCGTTATGTGTACTAATTTGAGAACACGTCGGTTTCATCACGCTTCAAATAGTGTGCACCTTTAACTTGATATTATACAATACTAAATTTATCTTTTTTTTTATATAATTTGCGGATCTTCGCAATAATAATCAAGAAACTGTCCAACTGGAATATAAAACGAGTCCACTGCCAAATTGCATCATATGCACATGATTGGGAACTCCAAAATGTGTATACTTTTCTAAGCCCAATCATTCAATGGATAGATGAGAGTAGCATAATTTGTTATATTAGCTTTATTTATTTATTTACCTAATGTTTAGTATATGTAATTCATATTATTTGATATACCTATTTATATAGGTTGAAGACGATATTGATAGCTTTATCAAAACGAAAAGCGAAACACAACCAGATCAGAAACTCCATTCGGTATTGGCACTTATTACGTTAATTTGGATCAAACCTGTATTGAAGTCTATGAAGATCAACACGAGCCTTTGATGCGCTCTTAAAAACATATTACGTTTTTACTTTAGTATAGTAAGCAAATCTCGAAATTCTTAAATTTTTTCGATGTTTTTATTTATCATAATAAGGCTGTTGCGGTTGTTTCTTTATATTTCAAAGAAATAGAGACTGCATAACAAATTTTTTTACATCTCCGTATTATTATTAAAATTACGAAATTATAAAGGCAAAAAAGTTAAAAAATTACCATTACTTTGCAGTAACCCTTTTTTACATCTCTGTAATATTATTAATATTTAGAAATTATTAAGAATAAAGAATTGTGAAAAAAAAACAATTTTATTGTTAATGGTTCTCGTAAAAACCTTTTCATTAAAAATTATTAATGACACGCAAAGTGAAACGTGATGATGGATTCCGTAAAACTTTATTTAGAAAGAATTAAGAGGAATGATCAGGATAAAGTGGAGTAGTGGATGGCTGTGCTATTAAATCATTCCGGATGTAATCTGGCTTGACGATGCTAAATCCCTAATCTAAAATTTAACTAGCTGAACTAAAAATGTTTAAGGTTTCTTTGACTATTGAATATATTGGATAGCTTAGTTAATTTAACTCTGGTATGAACAAGCCTAGTCTGTCAAAGCGAGTTTACTGCTTAATGAATATTGATCTTACTCATAAACATTGCTTATATTACAGATCTCATCTCCTTTAAATTCCTTATAGTACGCGGGTCTAGAGAATTGATTTAAATTTATTTAAATGAACGTAATTACCGACTAGAAGAACTGGAAATAATATTAAGGAACACTATCGAAGTTCTATTTCAAATTTCCAGAATGAAATAATTTCAACTGGAAATCCAGTTAACATATTTTGACCGGAAATCGTTTTGATGCACGAACTTTCCGACTGGAAGAACTGGAAACCCAGTTGAGGAGCACTAGCCGAAATTTTATTTAAAATTTCCAGGATGTATTAATCTAAATTGAAATATCATTTAAATTAATCAACTAGATTGGAACCTAAAAATGTTTAAGCAGATTATGAACTAGGAAAACTAGCGGGTCCGATCTAGATGCGTTTTAATGAAATCTAGTTTCAAAAAATTTAGTGTAAACAACAGTCAAATAACAATATAAACAGCAAAAAATAAGCGATCGCTTTTGGAGGACGTGTTTGTAATTTCGGAAGCTGGACGCATAACAGAAACTCTTTAACAAAAAGAAACTTAATCAAATCATGTTTTTCCTAAAAGGACATTTCTCAAAAACGCAAAAGGCAAAAGAACAATTTCGCCAAATAATCATATTGTATAAAAGTGCACTTAACAAACCTACTCTTTCACAAAAGTCCATTTCGCACCTTTTCACAAAAGACAGTTTTGATTGGTTTAAAGAAATTTTTGATTATAGAAAGAATAGTAGACCACCCCTATTTCCACCCAGTTTCTGGAGTTGTTTTGAAGCAGAAAAAAAAATATTCCACGTACCCTGAATCATGGCACCATTGAATTAATAAAATAATTAACGCAGATCATGCGGGTGTATATAGATTACTGGAAGAACTTCGGAAGGAAATTTTGTTTGTTGGAACTGAAATTGAAATGTATTTGAATGGGGGATCACCAGTTCAGAAAAAAAATGTTTGCAGAAAGCCGCGAAAATAAAAACTGTATCATCATCTAACGTTTATTTTAAATTTAAATAAATCGAAAAAATGGAAATTTGTTTCTTTTTTACGCTTTTATAATTACATAGTACTGTTTGTTGCAATATTCAAATTCAAATTCAAATTGTTTATTCTATGATATACATATAAGATATAATATCTCATTTACATGTACCAGAAACATCTAATGTATTTAGAAAAAAAGAAAAGAAAAAAGAAACAGGGAAATAGAATAGAGCATTTAATATTTTTGTAAGCATTCCAAGAACCTATGCTCACAAAAAAATTAAATGTTTATTTTTGAAATGTCTCTTTGGCAAGCATCCCCTTGCTAAATGTCTTTCTGTTAAACATTTCCCAAAAAACCATTTGCTAAACGATTTTTTGTGAAATGTCGTTTTGCGAGTTAAAGGACTTTCGAAAAAGTTCATTTGTTTGGTCTTTCGGCCAAATGAGTAATATCCTGTAATTTCGCACGTGATTTTATTGATTTATATATAATCATAATTATTTTCGATATAATATCTTAATTAGATACTCACGATATATGTATTTTAAAAGCATTTTGTGTGAACACTACAAACAAAGGCTTTCAGTAGGAAACCGACAAGTAAAATAGATAATCACTATAATGTGGGCATATTTATGAGAGTATGAAACTTAAATCTTGCATTTATCAAAATCTTCATAGCTATTGCAGACAACCCTACATCATGTGATAACGTAATAAAATCATCATCAGTTCTGCACATTTACTTTTTTATGCCTATGTATACACATACAATTACAATAATATATATATATGCGTGAATATATATATAAATATTGGAATATATTTAGGTTTTCAAATTAAAATTACAAAAACGTTCTAGTTCTAGTTAGTGTGAAAATGCATTAAAAAATATCAAAACAGTGCGTAGATATTGCGTTAAGGTTATTGTTACTTCTCTTTCGAAAAGGTTCATTATGGCAATAAAAGTTTTATAGCGTGTGTATTTGTACCGTCATTATTTTATATCGTAAAAAATGTTCTCCTTTAAAATATTGTTGGTAAACTCAAAAGGAGCCGGTGTAATTTTAAATGAATTTCATACAAAAGATGAACTCATAAAGAGTAGGCACGACGAACAGAATAGTGAGGAGGTTTATATTGATCTCCATACCTTACACAATAATTTAAGGATAATAAACTAATACGTTCCACAAATCCAAATACTCAAAATCCTGTATAAAGCAAAAAAGCAGCATTGACTAAGTTTTAGAAGTAGGTACACATGTATTCAATATGTGTCCAAACAAACATACATATAAGATATCACTTATGTTTAGTGAAGGAGCACAATAATTTTGCAATACATAGATGTTATTTTTTTTTAAACGCCTAAAGAAAATAATTTTTGTTTCATATTTTTTTTTTCAATTAGGACTGATATTTTTTTATTATTTGTTGTTGTTAAGCCTTATTTCTACTAATAATATTATAATTGTGCGAGCTTATTCAGAAGCATGTTGTGAACTTTTTGGGTAAGAAAATTTGTATTAATGGAAACTATGTTTTATAGATGTTCTTTTCATTTGGGTTGACGACTTGACGTTGACGTATGTACTCAGAAAAATGCGTCTCGTAATTTTAACTGATTAGCATAGTTATTTTAACGTGACAAGAAAATACCAGTCTTGTTCTAAGAATCAGCAGGACATTCTAATCAGTTCAATCAGAAAAAATCTAAATTTCAGATTAATTTATAATTTCTAAATTGTATAAGAACAATATCATCCCATTACTTTTCAATACGATTGATCCCATTGATTTCACCCAGATAAAGTTTTGAAACAAAAATAATATCCTATACTTTCACTCTTATGTTATTTACTTTTATATGAAATCTTATTTGTTTAATTGGATTTCTATCCAATGGAACGTGATGTACTGATTGTTTTTGGCTTTTCATATAATTACTGATATTCAAAATTCATCAAAACAGTTCACGGATTAACGTCGAATGTGTCAAGTGATAACATGTAAGTTGAATTTTTACTTGTAACAAAATAATAAAGGTATAGTTTTATGGCTAATAATTTACAAGAACTTGTGTATGACTTAATTGACGATCCTAGTTTAAATAGTGAGCAATTTAGTTGTAGAGATAATTCAAAATGAAACATCAAAAGAATGCTTACATAGTGATCATGTTATTACTTGCATTGACACAAATAAAAGCAATGATGAATAATTTTTTGAGTTAATTTTTACGCAGTGTGGATTTGTGTTGAATGGAATAAAACGTAAGTAATTTTTATTACTTTTTTGGTAAACAAAATTATATAATTTTATCAGCAACTGAATTTTTAGTGTAATAGCAGGAAATGAAAGAAATTGTTTTTATTTCCTAACAGAAAAATTTGTAAATATGTTGAAAAAAATTTTTTGCGACACAAATTCCTCTGTTGTAAAAATGTTTTAAGTGAGATTTTCTTAATTTTATAGATTGTGGATTTGATTTTGAAAGTTTACTAGTAATAATTCTGATATTAATAAAATAAATATTCCCAATAAGAGAGTTAGGCGAACAAACAAAACGGACAAACATAACTAAATTTTATAAAAAGTATGAAACACTTCTTAAGACTCATCGTGATAAATTAATTGATATTATCGTTGATTATCGCGCAGCTATTTATTTGCTTTTTAAGTTGAAGTTGACTATAAACTCTTTCATTAAAAAAAAAACAATCATTATTCAAGAAATGGATACAATTTGCGTCTAAAATTATTCCGTATTTCAGAAACGTGCACAATAAGTCTACCGTAGAGCTTTTAACATACCTATATGGAAAAGAGAAAGCCGACTCCGGTAAGAATTTTCTAAATTCAAAAATAATAGTTTATTAGCATTTATCCTTGTAATTCTAGATGTTATAGATAATATTGATACAGGTGTAGATAGAGTAAATTTTAATGATGATACAAACCCTGATATACATGGTACAAAGTCAAATCCATGTAAGCAATCAATTTCATCAATTTCTGGCCGCATAATATAAAAATCCATAATTGTTTTATCTCCATTTTTTACATTCTTGCAGGAAAATTCTTCGCGAGTTCAAAATATATTTTAGTTCTCATATTTATTTCTACATAATCAAATATTCTCACGTACAAACGTTCGAGCTCAAAAATATAAAAACATCAGGTTTCATTAATTATTTTTGCTAGGCACTATGTCAGCAAAAATAGAATAAGTTGTGGGAAAGAAGATTTGCCTGAGCACCAAGAACAGTTAGTCTGGAGATAACCGTCGCGTCAAACTAAAATGTTCTTTCTTGTTAAGTTCTAAATTTAGTTAATAAAAGTTCTTGCATCTACTTTTTGTTTAAGTTTAATAAATCGTAAAAGTAAAAAATTTCGGTGGTTTTAATTTTATTTTACATTAACTGGAATTGAAAGTGAAACTTTCAGACTCTAGGGACTTTAATATTGCGTTATTGCTGCATTCAGCCATAAAACCATTATTTGTTGTTTGCAAGCAACTAGCTGGAAAACGTCTGAAATGAAAACCTTTAATTTTAGAGGCTTCGAAATCTAGAAATCTTCATGTAAATTCGATAAATGATTACGAGCCAAAGTACAAAATTATTCCAAGAAAGGTCTGAATTTGCAGCCTATTACTATTGTAGTTAGAAAAGAGTAGCCTGACGCAATTTTTTACCTATTACGATGAACTTTTATACAAGATTTCTTCTTTTATAACTTTTAAATGTTTTCATGTTATTGATTTTAAATTTAATAGAAAATTATTTTTATGATATACCTAGTACCCACACGAATCCAAATATATTTAATTTAATTTTCTAAAATGAAAAAATAAAAATGCAAGATTTTTGATAAATCACATGAAATGATCTCATGGAATACAATCAATAAAAAAATTTTAATGTGAAGAAAGTAACTGTTTCCAAATATTTCAATATATTTAAGAGTGACTGAGAAAGGGTATATAAAACTAGTAACAGTGTTAATGTATTTAATACAAATTAAAGCAAAATGAAGACTACTAAAATAATATTTCTATTTTAAGCACTGAAGTAAATAGTATAGTACAGGCAAATTGTACCGAAATTCGTCAAATATCCAAGAATATTGCGAACCCCTTGTAACTTTGTATACTCATACAAAAATATATTCTATTTAAGAATTCGACGAGCCCCGAGCATTACACAATGTGCTCGACCAAATCCTTCGAGAATACTTCACAGGCCAAGGCCATTATGAAACTGACTCCCTCACTACCTCATCAGAGTCCCAACGGAGTCCTAACACTCTAAAATATTTGCAGTGTTCTTATGTAAAACTGACAAAAGTTTGATTTGAATAGCTCCTAAGCCCTAAACTACTTTTCATACAGAAAAATGGTGTTCTGATAATCTTAAGCTTTGTTTCTTATCTTCCGAACCGAAATAAACAAAATTATTTAAAAAAATTTATCTGAACCAAATGACTACGGTTCTTTAACCAAAAACTCTCAGCTGAGTAATCATTGTATATGATGCTGTGCCGTCAGGGCATGCCTGGGCAGTGTTGCCAGAAAACCTCCTGAAAAATGTGCTATTTTCGTATTTTGATTGTGCTAAAAAAGTGCCTTTTTTCAGAAAATGTGCTGAAAAAATGCAGGCACTTTTTCTTCTTTAAATTGAGTCAATATATTAAATATAAAAAAATATATATTTATAGGTATAACACAGTTTTATAGAAATATTTTAAGCAGACAAACAAGTCTATTTTACGTGAAGGAATATTTCAGAGATTATTGCAACACCTCGACAAGAATGTGCAGTCTTTTGGGTTGAGGCAAAAATAAAGCATTTGATCTTCACAGGAAAAAATTATAATATACTTATAATAAAGAAGTTAAATAAAAAATATACATTCAATATATGCAAGTTCTCGATAGCTAATTTTAGCTTAAATTTCACAAGTGTAGCTTTATTACCTTAATTTTTGGTTTATTTCTTCAAACATTGAAACCCTATCCTTGTTTGTCAAGTTCGGATGTTCAGAATAATTTGAGGGACACTATAAAACACTACATATATGCAATCAGTACGTTAAAGTTGTTGTTGTTCAATTTACTTGAGAAAATTCAAACGAAACTGTCGCACTTAAACAGTTTTCATGTCTGCGAGCTATGAAAATGGTAAAAGAGGAACAAAAAGAAGATTATTCTTGTGAATGTAGGTTGTGATTTTTGGTAAATTTCAGGAAAATTTCAAGTCAACTAGTAAGTGGAAAGTGGTAATGAGTTTTTTACTCGAGACCCGTGCAATATACGAGTCTACAGGCAATTCTCAACCTACTGCATATGAGCAAAGAATATTAAGAGACAAGTACCGAAGTACTGTCAGTTTCTGGCCTAAAGTTGAAGATCAAAAATTCTATACAGAAATTTTTGAGAGTATAGGTACTGTGTGTAAGTGTTTCGATCAGCAGTAAACAGGGCGATCTCATAAGGACGACAATGAACCCTGAAACTGCCTGCTGTTTACACTACAGTGAACTCAGATGCCAATAATTTGCTGGTGGATATAGATTTATTTAAAAATCTATCAAGTCAACTAATTGGAATTAATTCAACCAAAACACCTACTTGAGCTTCAAGTGGATTTCAAGTTAAGTACTGAAGTATTCATATAAACTACTGATAGATAATTAAAAATCATTAATTACTTAAAAAATTTCATTTCAGACTACTCATCCTCATTAGTTGTCTTAGTATTTTCGTAAACGGAGGAAAAATTCACAATATTTATAACTTCCCTTCCTCAGTTACATCAAAATTATATATAACAAGATTTTTTATTTCATTTTATTTCTTAACTTCGTCTCAACAACATTCATATGCCTAAAGACGCGCTCTACCTCTTCATTTGAAAATGGCAAAAAACTAAATTTTCTGCCAATTCTTTGTATGCCATATGGCTTATTACTATCTGCATCTTCTTAACAAAAAACGAGCAGCTAAAACTTTATGGAATCAGTATTTTCATCCCAATCAATTAAAAAAATATTCTTATATTGATTAATTATTTTCAAATTCTTCCATGCAATCACAGATTCTTGTAGCGAAATTTATTTTTTTCTTAAAAATGGGAGGTAGTGTGTGACCTGATGTACATTATTACGAATAGGTTGAAAGGATTTTGACGGATTTAATAAGATTTTGTCGTTCGGCTAATCTACGTTCTCTCGATTTTTGTTTTTAACTCGTTGTCTCAGTTGCACTACAATAGTGCATAGCCAAGTTCTTTTCAGCCATTAATGCAAAAGACGAAAGTATATGAAATTACTTGTTTCATTCTAAAAAAAACACCAGAAATTTTCCAATTTTGCTCTACAGCTTCTTAACTTGTCATTAGGTACTTTGTCCATAAGTATCAATATAGATCATTTTAGATAACGGACGCCCAACGTACATATATAGCACAGCCAAGAAATACCGAGCTAGTCGACGGTAGTGTATGAGAAAAGCAGCAAACCTCAATAACTCGCTGATCTCGGCTAAATATATCGTGGGTACGAAACAAACAATGTTTTCAATAGAGGCAAAAATTGAATTTTTTTTTAGAATTTAAATCGACCATATTTCTTCAGAATTCGTGTGGATTATTGGTGGCTGAAGAACATTGTGTCTGGGTAGTCTCGACTTCGTGGAAGTTGGATTGATTTGGTTGCTTACGCTTGTTAGTTAAAAAAATTTATGAGCGTAGGTCTAGGTACATCAGCGTGGATTTTTGTCTCAGGCCTTTATAAATTGTTTTCAATGTAGGAACGAATTGATTTATTTCTTAGAATTGAAATCGACCATATTCTGTTTGACGTCGTATTGTAGGATGGGTTGAGTGTGAGGGGCGGAGGTAAGCAATAATTAATGCAAGACTTCTGTTAATAGTTGGATAAGCAAACAAAATTGCAAACGTCAGTGAAATTTTTTTGAATGGGTACTAATCGCCACAACCAATTTAGATTTTGCATCTTTTGGTTTCTGTATTTCAGAAAATTGCACATTTTAACAAAAAATGGACTCGAAACATATTTTTTTCGCACATCAGAAATGTTTTAAATATGATTAAGTATTTGTTGAGGTACAAACTTCATTGAAATTGTATTAAATTTGCATGTAGGCAAGATGTACCAGTAAAAAGATAAGCACGAAGGTAATGCAAATCGGCGATAAAATGCGAGTGCACAGTGAAATTTCGACTTACTCCAATAAAGTCAGTTCATGTCTTGGAATGGAAAGAGCGACAGTGCGTGTGTAATTAAGTACAGCCAAAGAACGAATAATTGCAAGAACTCAGTCAGCGGTTTCGTCTTCCCTTCTTGTCAGTCGTGAAATATGAAAATAAATATCGGGATTCAAACTAAGAGAAAAAATTTGTTGTATTGTATGGTAGGTGGGTATATAGTGCAAGTTATTGAAAACATTAAGCAAGACAGCAAACAGAATTTGTTCGAACCGTCTACAGCCATCAATGCACACGAATTCTGAAGAAATATGGTCGATTTCAATCCTAAGAAAAATTCAAATTTTGCCTCTATTGAAAAAATTATTTGGTTCGTAGTATTTCAAATACTTTCGTCTTTTGCATAAATTGTAAATTGTTGTAGTGCAACTGAGACAACGAGTTAGAAACAAAAATCGAGAGAACGTAGGATTACTCGAACGACAAAAACTTTTGAATTCAAACTATTCATAATAATGTCAAAGTTAACTTAATGACGAGATTTTCGAGTGTTTTACACGGCAAGAAGAGGAAGAAAGAAAGAAAAATAATAAAAAAAAAACATACTCTTTAAAACTTTTATGAATAAAGAAAAAAAATGTGAAAGCGCAATATGCATGCAACGAAACAGAATGGCAAGTGTTTCATTTTCGTAAATAAATGAGAAGGGGCGGAGTTTTCAGGTTTTACTCTCATAAAATGCTCCCGCGCTTTTGTGAAAACCGGTTTTCATGAAATATTGATAACGATTGGTCTTCTTTGGTCACATGTTGGTGCTGTAAATGGAAACATGTTGTTGTTGTAATTCTATGATATTTGAACAGCACGTATTTCTGTTTACATTCGTTTTTGCTATGGAGAGATTAAGTGGGAGAACTCATGCCAAAGAATAACTAAATAAAAGAAAGGACACAGAAGAGTGTTCCGATTGTTTTCCATTTAAATGTACACGGCGAGAAAAAGAAGGAAGGAAGAGAAAAAATTAAAAAAAAATCAAACACTCTTTGAACATTTTACGAATAAGACAAAAAATGTGAATGCGAAGATTACATGCAACGAATTGGAACGGCAAATGATTTATTTTCGTAAATTAGAGAGAATGGGCGGAGTTTTCTGATTTTACGCTCATAAAATGCTCCCGCTCTTTTATGAAAACATGAATTTCAGGAATTGTACCAATGTTGTTCGCAGAATTCCAATGTTTGTTAGTGTAATCATATGATATGTGAACAGCACTTTTTCTGTTTTCCTTTATTTTGCTCAAGTGGGGGAATCTCATGTTGGATTCGGGGAATTTTATTTGACTGAAATTTCACATCTCCTTTTAGTGCCTTGTTTATTGCGAAATTTATCTTTTTCTTGCCAAATGGAGGTAGGGTTACCCAATGTACATTATTATGAATAGTTTGAAATAATTTTGAAGGTATTCAAGAAGATTTTATCATTCGGGTAATCCTACGTTTTCTCAATTTTTCTTTTTAACTCGTTGTCTCAGTCGCACTACAATAATGCATATTGCATGTTCTTTTCCCCCATTCATGCAAAAGACAAAAGTATATGAGATTACCTCTTTCAGTCTAAAAAACACGGAAAATTTCCAATTTTGTTCGCCTCTGTCTCTACTTATATTTATTTAAACTTTGCTCATGCTGGATTCTCTGATATTTTCGGGAAAAATGGGAATTTTATTTGAGAGGAACTTTACATCTCCTTTCAGCATTTGGGCCAAAGCGAAATTTATCTTTTTCTTAAAAATGGGAGTTAGTTTGATCCGAAGTACATTATTATGAATAGTTTGATAATATTTTGAGGAATTCTATAAGATTTTGTCGTTCGGGTAATACTACGTTCTCTTGATTTTTGTTTTTCACTCGTTGTCTCAGTTGCACTACAATAGTGTATGTTCTTTGCCCCCATTCATGCAAAAGACAGTATGTGAAACTGCTTGTTTCATTCTAAAAAACACCAAAAAAATTCCACTTTTGCTCCACTGCTTCTTAACTTTTCATTAAGTTAACTTTGCCGCTGGTATGACTGGAGTATCAAAAAAGCAGAGCAACAGCGACGATGCCTGAATAAATAGCCAATGTGCAGAAATTATTTTTGATAAAATTATGACAGATTGATTTTATTCTTACCGAAATTTCTCCCAAAATAAAGGATTTGTTGTAAAACAAGCGGTGGATGATGCTGATGCACTTATGGTTAAAAAAACCGCAATAGAAATGTTTAACACCAGAAAATAAAGATATCTTTTTCATTAGACCGGGCACAGGCAAAATTAAAAGGAAAGTATATTCTTCGGCGGAAATCCAAAACTCAACGAACGTATGAAAATACAATCTTAGTAGCCCATGCATTCAGTGGTTGTGATACCACGTCTTGTATATTTCAGAAATTAAAAATTTTACAACTCTTGAAATAAGAAAATTAGTTGACCAATATAGCGAGAGCTTACAATCATAGAAAATTCAACACCATCAGAAGTGAGAGAGGCTGGTGGAATCCCTATTTCGAAGAAAATTGAAAATCTTTCGTTTAATTCATATGTAGATTTGACCAATTTAAAAAATCGGTGCAAAAATAAAAATCAAGACTCGAATTATTACCACCAACTTCAGAGGCCACTGTTCACTGTTCTTCAAAAGTATTCTACCAAATTCAGATATGGCTTGGCAATAACAAAACTCGGAGATGGAAGAAAATCAACCTGGAACCTATAATAGCACTCCTGCGCCAGCACTAGAATCGGTATTACAACTTATCTCCTGCAACTGTTCGGGTGATTGTTCCTCGAGATGTGGGTGCAGAAAAGCAGGGTTAAGATGCTCGAAAATTTGCGGAAATTGTCAGGGAGTGCAATGCATATATGGAGAAAATTTGCGAAACTCTTAACGACCCCGAAGAGATGGATGCTATCGACTCCGATTTTCTTTAGATATAACACGTAGGTATGCATTCAATATAATATAATATTTTAATTCACTTGAAAATCCTCATTTATGCAATTAATATGTATTTTTTCATTTTACAGAATATACTCACAGCTACAAAACTCATAGAATTAATAAAACAGATATAAAATGGGAAAAATGTTTAATTAGAAAAAAAAAATGTCAAAAACTAATACTTACGTACAATGATGAGTGATTCTTATTATTAGACAGTTTTTTAATATGATGCAATTGCCACTACCTATTATCTACGTAAAATTCCAGTCCACCCCACGTTTTTTTTAAGCATGGTAACTCCGGACACCCCTTGTCGTTAGAGGCTCTTTGGTTTCTTGTAATACATATAGCTTTAAACGTCTATGCCAAGTTTTAACAACATACTACGCAATTTCTTTGTCTATTTTTTGTCATTTGGCCTGTACTATGTACTACCAAAGAACATCTAACAGATGTTAAGTTATACCTATGTTCTTTGGTACTACTAACTTAGATGTAATAGAGGTATGGATAATGTAGAAAATCACTTAGTGAACAAAATCAACTAAATTGACTTTCTTTTATTCTAGCTCTACATAACAAAAGTAATATAAATAGAAAATATATAACACATATTGTTAGTTAATGACATAGAACCATTGGCTACAAATCCTATTTGTATCTTGTAATAAATATAACCTAATAGAAAAATATAAATTATCTCAAAATATATTTGATGATATCGATTTGACTGTCGCCCACATTATTAAAAAGATTATATATAAAGGAATAAGTATAAAAAAAGAATATTTTTAAGTAAAACTACAAATTATTTAACACTACTGTTAGAAATACAAGAGTTATGTCCAGTTTCACAGTCTGAGTTTAAACCAAATAATTAGTTTAAACTCGACGAATGATGTTTCACAGTTTGGTTTAAGCCTCGGTTTAAACTAGAGTTTAAACCGTGCCATCCCTCGGTTTAAACTCAAGATAATTTTATTTTGAAGAAGATTTTTTGAGTTAAATTTACAACTCTGTCGATGACTGAGAGTAATTAGAAATCGGACAAATCATTTTAACCCCTTTGGACGACGTTGATTTTTATGCTTGGCTTCATTTAAGTAAAGAAATTTGTCACTTATTCTTCGAATCTATTCTTGTCCGTTTTCTTGTGCTCTATTATATATATTTTTTTATGCACTAGGGAAGGTCAACTTCACTTATGCTAAAATTCGCATCCTTTTTGAATGTTGGCATATTTAAAATTAGCTAATATAACTACATATTTTTTATTTTTTATTTCTGATCTGTTTACTTTTTCCGATTGACAGATTGATTGATAGACAATTGCTTCACAGTGGTGGCGATAACTAATTTAATTCACAATTTAATCAGTACTACCAACGTTACTAAAAGAACGCACTGTGAAACCCGATTTGGTTTAAACTACGTTTATACTTGGAGGATGGTTTAAACTTAACCTTGGCTTAAACTCGACCGTGAAACTGGCCATTAATAATTATATGATTTGTAGCCAATGGGAAGTTTCGTATCTTAATGAAGATTTTCTGTCTTTCATAGCGGGTAATAAATTTAGTAATAATACATTTCACAGCACTGACGAATTTGATAGTCCGCCAATCTATTTATATTTTTTAAATAACCATAAAAAAGTTGTTTGCTTGAAAACAAAAAAAAAAAAATTATTTAATTTTAAGCCAAAGATGTCTTATTATCTTTGGAATAATATTTAAATGTATTTAGTGCTATTTTTTATTTTGTTTTGTTTGAAATAAAATTTCTGATTCAACGTGTATCAGCTGTTTTATATGTCTTCCACCTTACTCTTTTTCAAGTATTATAACATTATTTTGATTGGGTGTGCTTACTGAAAAGACGGCGTGCAGGTAAAGGAAAAGTAGTGTTTTTCAAAAATTTCATACCGGACACCCTGTATGCCGTATGATTTCATTAAGGGTATGAAAAGGATATCATATTAACTTTCAACTATTGTATATTATTAAAATTATGGTAAAGGCACGCTCTAAATCTGAAAATAACAAAGAGTTATCCTGTAAAATCTATACGAAATAATCTTTTTAACTTGAAACAGTATCCCTTTATATGTATAGTATACAATCAATAAAAAATAATAAGAAATGTAGTTATTTTTATATTGAAAAACTAATAATTTAATTGGAATTATGTAATATTAAAATCATGCTTTTTAAGTGATACATAGGAATTTTCCTATTGACCAAAAATAATATGAGAAACTATAGAATTTGATAAGAAATTTGATTAATTTTACGCAATAATTTTCTGATGTGTGAATATTTTGAGATATGTTTAGCATCCTCAAAGTTCTTTTTCCCTCTTGGTTTATACCATAGTATGCCAACGCCTGAGAACTATCGTACAAAATAATTGGTTCTAATGATTTATTATAACCAAATTCAACTCGTTTCGAGATATTTGTTATACAGTGTGTCCCGGAATTGATTGATAGTAGGCCATATTTGCATTTGCCAAAGTCATATGACAAACTGCCGATTTCGGTTTGCATTCTGAGGTATACCCTTAGATTATACAGGGTGTTTCCCCTTAGGAGGTCCATAGAGCGGGAGGTGATAGTACTCACCTATACGAACCAAAAATTGTATGGCAGGGGGGAGGGCAATATCAACCGTTCAAGAGTTACAGGGTGATTCATAAAAAAAGCTAGGTTTTTACAAAACACCCTGTATATTAAAAACTACAGGGCGTATGGTCACACTTAAGGGCTCACTGTACGCAGAACTTCATGGCCTTTCCAACGACAGCTCAAACAGCCCCATACCCCGCTCCCCTAAGAAGTTATGAAAGTCTAAACTAAAAATTTCGGATTTTCTTTCCTTTTTTTTACTTTGACCTCTATTATTTTTGCAAAAAGGTCGTTAACATAACTTTTTTTTATAAAAACTGTAAACTGCAGACTCTCCTCTTTAAGTGGACCTATTACACCCAATGTGCTATCTGAAGCCGTTAAACAGTTATTAACTCATAACCTATTCAGGTCACACCGAAAAAAGACGATATTTTTTAAAATGACGTGCTAAGGGAACAAATTATCGTTGATAATAGGTTTGAAAATAGGTTTGAGAATAAGTTTAGAGCTAATAACTCTTAAAGGGCTTCAGATAGAACATTGGATGTAATAGGTCATATTAAAGAGGAGAGTCTGCAGTTTACAGTTTTTATAAAAAAAAGTTATGTTAATGGCCTTTTTGCAAAAATAATAGAGGTCAAAGTAAAAAAAAAGGAAAGAAAATCCGAAATTTTTAGTTTAGATCTTCATAACTTCTTAGGGGAGAGGGGTACGGGGCTGTTTGAGCTGTCGTTGGAAAGGCCATGAAGTTCTGCGTACAGTGAGCCCTTAACTGTGACCATACGCCCTGTAGTTTTTAATATACAGGGTGTTTTGTGAAAACCTAGCTTTTTTTATGAATCACCCTGTAACTCCTGAACGGTTGATATTGCCCTCCCCCCTGCCATACAATTTTTGGTTCGTCTAGGTGAGTACTATCACCTCCCGCTCTATGGACCTCCTAAGGGGAAACACCCTGTATAGCAAAAAGATAGGCTATTAAGAAGAAAACCTTAAGCATTTTTCTTCATGTAGTAGAATCGCATCGATGTGTTTGTTTAGTCATGGAAGTCGTAAATTACGATATTTTCCTTGCGGGCACATAATTTAGTTGTTGAAACTTTATCGAATATTGAACAAATTTAATAATTTCCTGTCACCGTGATTCGAATCATTTCTCAGTTTCCAATTCTATAATTTTTTCATAACTTTTTACATTTTTAAGAATTTTCCTAGTGCCCCATTTATTTTGGGATAATATTTCTTTGCGTTGCCTTTGTATGGCTGATATCATATAGACACCCGATGACAATTCAATTGTAAGCAAACAAACCGGCATTGGAAAATGTTAATTTTTTTTACCACAGCTGTTTCTTTTTATAACTATTTCGCTTTTATTTTATTTAAAATATAGTAATTTATTATTGAAAGTATTGAACTCACCTGAAAAACGACTTCCTACGGCAATAACTCCAGTTGTTTCTGCAGCACAGCACAACGCACTTCATCACCATAATTCTAGACTCCGGAGTGTCGATTATATACTGAAAGAAAAATCTACGTAAGCTTCGCAAAAAAGCTTGTTTTAGTAACAAATGCTTTGTCATCATTAGTCCGACAAAAATGTGGGTAAAATAAACAAAACCGTTTTAGTTAGCTCTTGAAATAACAAATAATTTATGGAAATACAAAATATTTGTTAAAAGTGCAAAATTTTCAAAGTTCGAAAACTAAGCTGTGTATATTGTTACTTGAGAAAAAAAGTTTTTATATTTACCGTTTATTTTGTCAAATAGGTTTTGTAAGATTAACAAAACTTTTTAGTCGAACAAAACGAGAAAATTGTTAAGCAACAAAATCTTTGTTCCACAAAGGAATTCTTTGTAAAATAAACAAATTTTATCCTCAACTGCGTTTTGTATCATTAACAAAAATTGTTTTTTCTCCCACAAAATATTTTATCTAAATTCACAAAAAAATGTTGTATGAAGAAAAGCTTTGTGAACTAGACAAAAGTTCTTTTCCTAAACGAACAAAAAGTTTCGTACCGATTACGAACATTTCGAAGGAAAACATGCTGTACAAAAATAAAGTGCAATGATTTCAGAATAATGATTTTTTACTATTTAAAAAAATTAACATGACAACTTTGAGAATTACAGTAATTATTACAAAAAAAAAATACATTTAATAATGGCATATATTCAAAATATAAGAATTTCTTCATATTATACACTTTTAATATTACCTCTTAATTTAAAAAAAAAACAGAAAAAAATTAAGTTTTAATATATAGATTTTTTTAGTTCTCTTTCTAAAATAATAATTGGTGGAAAGACATTTTCTTGTCCAGTTATTATATTGTAAAAGTACTTTTGGATGAATTGCCATACCATACCACTAGCGAGCGGATATTCAAGATTGAACAGTTGTAAATTTTTAAAACATATGTCTATGACCTTAATAATACTAAGAAATTTGTACTTTGTACCATTAAAATACACCAAAATAGTTTCTGGTGTTGTGATTTCATCCCCCATTATAATTATGAAAGGTTGGATGGCTTCTTTTTTTAACTGTAGTTTGGAGATGTAATCATCCAGTTCGGAAATTGTTTTCAGCCAATATATAAGTGATGTTTGGGAATCCTTTATGGTAAATTTAATAACAGACTATTTACCGGCCTCGTCTCGGGTTGTTTTTTTAGATGTTGGCACTAGAAGTGCGTGAAGCAGAAAGCATATAGCTGCATTACGCCCATCTGTTAAAAGTTTCTAAATTAATACATGGGTATATATAAACAAAGATAGCAACGTACTTCCAGAAACATTCGAATCAGACAGAATTTTTTCTAAAAGGCAAATGTTTAGAATTTTTTTGGAAAATTCTTCCCAGCAATCAAAAATATATTTGTTGTCATTAAAAAGTTGTCCAAAATCAATGTCGATCTAAAATGTGGTATATACTATATACAAAGAAGAATACCAATATATTGCAAAGGTGTGATGGACTGAGTAAACAAAACTCTTCCTTTAAGAGAATTCTATTAATAATATTTTTTCCAATTTGGGACATTTTTAATGCATGTTTGAGGCATCTACCGGCGCTTACAAAAAAATTAAAAAATTAAATTCAGGTAGGACTTGGTGAATCCCAGAATGATTTTCAAGGGTTAATATTTGACTGATTATTCTGAATACCTAATCAGTTCTTCCCAAAAGCAGCATGAATGTCTATACCAAGTTTAAGGATGAAAAATACCTTCTTCGGGAGTTATTATACAATATTAATAGAATCAGACAAGTATGTACATACGCATATTTAAGAAAGAGGCTTCACTCACTTAATTCACTCAGCCAATAACTACGAATATCTATATATTAAATATTGAAATTTTTATACGTGCAAGTCTATGCCCATAGGGTTTTGTATATTGTGGTCACTTTTGATAAATTTCTGGAGTCCCTGTTGAAGTTCTTATTAATTGCGAACTGCTATTAATACAGCCTTTCCAATGGTAGTCAAATTCATCCGGTTTAAGGCTCTCAAATTTTATGGATCTTTCATGATCATCCTCGTCAGGATTTGGCTCTCTTAAGTATAAATATATTAATTAAATTAAATGTACAATATAGCTTGCGTATACCTACAGTTTTTACAGTACTAGTAGTTGAATATTTTGTAGACCGTTCAATTTCACTTGTAATAGAACTTTCATATTTAAGTCCCCCAACACGTAATCGAGCTTTGTTATTGTGAAACTTGTAATAAAGTTTTCCTTTTGGAGCAGCATTTTTTCTAGCAATAAAATAGTACTCCTGAAAATATACATTAAGTAGCCAAAATAAAATATGCTAATGTTATTGTTTTTACCTGAATCTCACCAGGAAAGGTGTCTAGGATTTCAAGACTTAATCTTTTGCATACTTCAGTAGTCATTTTAAGGCCTTTATTTGTAAAGTAGTGAACAATAATTTCTACTAAAATTATTCTGTTTCAATCGTTGAGTGAACCTTGTGCCGAATAATAATCTTGAATTAATTTTCCTTCCGATGAATTTAGAAGGATTTCAGTTAAATGAACATTATTTGTTACCTCGTGCAGAATTAAAGAATCTTAAAAATAACTATCAATTATATTTATTACTACCTAACTCATATATAATATTTAATGAAAAAACGTTATATCAAAAATGTCAATAAAAATTCACAAACGTATTAATATCGTATTTGTATATAACTATAAGCATTATTCGAATATTGTGAATCAAAAGATAGATGTGTAAAGTTCTAAAAGTATTCCTTTGTTCTTATAAAGAGTCCCTTACTTGTCTTAACTGCATTAACTGGCGGTCCGGAAAAGTCGTTTATATCAATTATATGCACATCTCCCGCAGAATCTGAGTTTTTCAAAAGATACGAACTAAAATGGCTAACATAAGAAACAATTTTCAGATCTCTGGAAAGAATCTTTGTCGATGAATTCAAACCAATTTTAATTATGGCTATTTCCAAAATTGAATACGCACAAACTTCGTCACAGCATTTTGTGAGGCAATATCCTTCTTTATATGTAGTCCCACGAAATTCTATTTGATTATAGCAAGAAACTGTGTCTCCCAATTCTAGTTTCAATTTCTTACACACAATCTCTGCACATTTTTTATCTGTTTTATGCCTATCGTAGGCGATCAAATATTCATCATAATATAATGATGAATATAAAATGCGGTAAGCAAATTTCATTTGAAATTTTTTAGCTAATGTCAAGCATATATTCCTTTGGGAAGTTGTAGTGCGAGCACATATCTCGAATTCCTTGTGTTTAGCTTCAAACCGGAAACACCAATAGTTCCTTGGTGGACCAGAGTTTAAAATAACTGCTGGATAATGAGTGAGAATATGATGCTTCGGTTTCCAATTATCGTTGAAAAGTCTTATATAGTCAGAAGTATATCATTTTGTTTTTTCTCTTAATAAATCTATGAGTGCATTCGACCACGTATAGGAAAGAAGTAAATCTATTATTTCTAACAGATTTAAAAAGAAAACCCATACCTCATCACCTTCGGGGATGAGGTCACCAATAATCAGAGGCAAAAAATGTACAAATGTCATCATATCTCTAGCAGACTTATTTAAATGAGACTTCTTAAGGTGTGACGATTTTATTATTGGTGATATATTGCCAATTTCTATCTGACCATAGTTGAAGGTCTTCTTTCTTTGATTTAAAAAGTCTAAACTAAAGTATTGCATAGTATCAATAAAATACCGTAGGATGTTTGATAAATCGTACTGACATACTCCTTCATATATATCATGCATAACATCCACTGCAAAATTTGTGGTTACATGAAAAGTTTGTATTCTATTAAGAAAACAATCGCGATTAACGCCAGTTTGGGTAACATTGTTAACAGAAACATCAACTAAATAATTGGTAGTATTTCGCATATTTGCTAAATTTTCTTCACTCAAAGTAATTGTATTAGATTTATGCTCTTTACAAAAGCGGCAAAAGTAGTTTGAGGAAAAAGATCCACTAAAATCCAGTATTGTATTAAGGCCCAGATTATCCCCCAGTAAAAGACCAAGTATGAAATGAATGAAATGACCCTAATTTGTTCCCCCTTTAAATTAAAAATCAATCCTTCTTCTTCTAAATGTTTAATCTCTTCAACTAAGGGCGACAAACAAAAATCGTTCCCGAAACATTTCATATCAATTGACTTTATAATAGCTGCTAGAAATATATTGTCTAACTTTGAGGTATTTTCCAAAAATGGAAAGGAATAATATACAGCAGATATCGAGTGCACTGAGGTATGCGAACCCAGTGGATTATTCTCAACATCATCTATGTAAAGAAAATAAGGAAAGCATACTTTATTTTTAAATGTACTAATTTTTTGTTTCCATAGCTTCCCTTGAAGGAAGCTGGTAAAATTTTCCGTACTTTGCAAAGCTGTCTTTTCGATATGGGTCATGCTAATCTTCAATCTATCATCTTTTTCAAAAAACGTCTGAGATTGAAACCTTAAATTCAGTAAAACTCCCTTCGTTGAAACTTCGTCATAGGTAACATTACCGTTATAAAATACTTCAGATATTTCATTATTTATGGAAATTTGTTTTAGATTTTGCATGTAATTATTTTTAAATAACCATAATTGGAAATGATAATCACTAGAACTTAAACGGATTGCCACAAGCAGTAAGAAAAGTAAGGAACTCAGCCTTCAAGTTTTAAGTCCGTGAAATAGTTTTAAATGACTAACAAGAATCTTAAAATCTAAATATAGTTTTTGACAAATAAAGCAATTCATATTGATATATGGGATAAAGGTTACACACTATCAAAATCTAAGTATATAATTTAATGATCAGGAATTTTTTAATGTATACATAACTGTAAAGGTTTTTGTTAATTATCACTTTCTGGACAATTACTGCATATTGAAAAAGTGCCCTAAAATGTAAAAGATATATCTTAGCACTTTCATTATAAACATCGTATGTATGTAGTTAAACTATATAACACGTATGCTCAAAATTTGTTTTTGCCAGGCAAATAACGCAGTTTCAAATATAATCCAATCTCCAATGGAAACGCTTTTGAAATTTAGATATAAACTTAATAAGTGGTGAGGCCTTATATATTTTAAAACTTCAATATTAACGCCGGTTTCTAAAATATATAAGTACCATTTATTATATTTAAGCAGTTATAGCTTCTATTACTTACCAACAAATTTATTAATTATTTCACTTTTAATTAAATTTGTATA